>OW052079.1:10636785-11884642 GCA_932526445.1 Phragmatobia fuliginosa
TTTAAAAAAAACCTGAAAAAATCAGTTAGATAATTTCAGAGTTCATTGTGAGCAGCAAACTGTTACGAGAATTATTCTAATGGATGTAGTCAAAAGAAATCAATATTTTTTCAAATAGATGGCTTTAGTTATCTGTATCTCGCGTTTTATAAGTCCGATTGGGTTCCACTGAATGACGTTAGAAAGATGAAATTTCTTATTAAATAACTTTTCTGATAGTTTTGATTCAGTTTCAGCATTCAAATTCATGCAAAAAAAAACATTTTATTGTAGAAAAATAATATCCTATAGATGTTAACATATAAACAGACAATGAAACAAACCAAATAGTTCATTTTGTAGCAAATTAGACCAGTCCTAGTACTTATAATGTCAATTTATATTTAAACTCATAGAAGACCAACCTAAAAATGACAGTTTTCATGCTATTGTATCCATATATCGTTGGTGAGCACACTCACTCTGGTCTCACAGACCAGAGGCCCAAGAACGCAGAAGCAACTCATTAGCCCAGTGACGCAGAAGCAACTCATTAGGGCACCATAGTGTGGGTCACAGCACTACATTGCATTCACTCACAGTAAAGAAGATGACCACCACTTTTAGATACTGCTCATGCTTTCCATCAGGCAGAGCAGTCAACTTGCAGGCTCATATAAAAAAACTACAGGTTGTTTATCAGTGACACTAAATGAAATTACTTTCAAGTCAAATAGAGCTTTTCAATTACTTTATGCTTTGTAATCCAATATTGTATCACAACAAATGGATACTCAAGGACATTTCAATTGTTTTCTTATAAGAATTTCAGTTTCATAATATTGAGTATATATTTATATAAGTACTTATATTTATTTTACTTCAGCTATGAAATAATCAATTTATCTTTTAGATAATAAACGATCATAATGTTTCTTTTTAAATCAAAGGCTATAGAAAGTGGGTAGGTGGAAGCATATTGTCCATATAAGAACAACACATATTGACACTATCTGACAACATTTTGATGTCGTCATGCGCCTTAAAAATAGTATATTTATATTATGTTACCTTGTTATTCTGTTCTCTAACGTACAAACTACATAATTCTAAAAATATTATGTGCATTCCCCGATGTCATTACCTACACTTCCAGAAAAATATATCGGAACACGGTCACACAAAATATCACAACAAATGTTCACTAAACTCATTTTTAACACTTTTCTCGTCCATATATGTAAAATAACGCACTTTTAACTTTTATTTAGTGTAATATCATCAAGATATTAGGTCAGATTGACAGTCCACGACATTTACAACACCCATTGAAAAATGGCACTTTACGAAAACACTGACTTACCTGATCTGTTTCATTTTCGACGGTTTTGTACGCATTTCCTAAGTGACATAAATCACTGAATGCCATTTAAATAATAAAATTATTTCTTGCCACGATACATACGAGCTTACTTCGGAGCTAAGCCATTTTTTCCATTGACCTACATGTGTATAAATTTATACGTGCTTACTCGCAACGGTGTTGCTGTCACGACGCGAGGTAACACACTCCAAAAAATATTTATTTTGCTAGAGAATATTGTTTAATTGTAAACTTACATGATAAATCGTCAGTTTTCAGTTAAATTTTAACTATTGTCGTCAAAAATATTTTATTTTGTTTATTCTTTATTTTCCCGCCCTTTCAAATGATTTTTATGATTTTTCATATTTTTTTGACCATCAACCAGATTTATTTGTTTATCACAAAAAAGGCAAAGGTGATAAATATTTTCTTCTTTGTATTGAAAAGTTCAGTGTTTACAAAGAGTAACATGTTTCTAAATACCATTTAGAAGAACAATTTTGTATATTACAGTATTTGTTTATGTTTTGTAGTAGAATATTGATAGTAGAAATGAGTGAAACCAGTAGAATCGCTCAAGTTTCAATTGAATGCGTAAGCAAAATATACCATCGTTATATTTAGCTAAATATTTTTTTAAACCTTATTTAATAAAAACCTCCTTCTGTTATTGAAATCTTAAAACCTCTTCAAGTTTTAAAATAAAAATTAATTTTTTTACTGTTTAAAGTGACATCTATTGTGTAAGCACTTAAAAATGTTTTCAACAAAACATCTTCCAACCGCACCGATAAACGTGTTGACGTTGGCGTTCTAATGATGAGTTCGATATATCAAAACGTAACTTATATCGGATATATGTTAGATATCATACCATATCGATTTCTATATAAATGTAGCCGATATCACAAAAACTGTATCGAGCCAAAACTTAAACTAACATGCGAGAACCATTAGGTCAAAACGCAAACTTCTTAAACGATATTGAGATATGAACCATATTCGCTACCTCTCGTTCTAAGTATACGTTATTGTAGTAGTATGAGAGAGAAGAAGCGAATATGAAATAACTTTAGCCATGTTTGCGTGGTTATTGTATCTTACTGTACTAGCAATAAGGTTCAGTTTCCATTGTATAGTTATCAACATAACTATACAATGGAAACTAAACCTAAATTTGAGTTGTTACATGTTTTTGGTTTTCTATATCAATGTTATCGTACTACTGAAATCGATATCAGAAAACCGTTTTCGATATCGATATGCGAACTGTATATCGGATACATAACCGTTTGTGGCAAAAACTGAAAACGCCCATATCTCAGGCGTTCGATGACGAAACGAACCAACCAAGAAGTCTATCAGTTTTATTTTCTGGTCTAGGTGGCGCTGTTTTTACTTTCATTCTAAGATTGTTAAATTACCACCTGGAAAAAGGACCGTCCCGTCTTACATATGCAGAAAGCAAGGGATTTCGGGGATAAGTGGGTTTCTATTATTTGGTATTGTTTTCGGCAAAAAACAGAAATATTAAAACATTGAATTATTATAGTAGTAATATTAAATCAATGATATGAAATGAAAGAGTACTGATATGAAATGAATACATGAAACAAAAAAAAAAAAATTCGAGGTGTGTTTTCGCATGAATTATTAAGGTATTTTAAAAACTAGACTTTAACTGCACAGATGGCGTAGTGGCCTAGTACCTTTACCTAACCGTAAGTGCAGTCAAAATTAAAACAATCAGAGTTGAAGTCAAGCACCTCTAGACAAGGTATAAATCTCTGCTACTGTTTGTCACGTAGGCGCTTGTTTCTAAAAATATTTAAGTTAAATATTATTGCATAGCAAGTTCACTTTCATCATCATCATCAGCCTATCGCAGTCCACTGCTGGACACAGTACTGGATTTACACATTTGCCGCCCCAAAGCTTTAACATTTTTGCCGCCCCTACTGACTCCTAAAGTTAATTCCTTTCTTTAGGAAATAATCTAGTTACTAGATTACTTTTACAACTTTTGTTGTTTTTAAGCTAAGCAAAGCTTCGTTTATGTAATATGCACTACTTATAATGTTTGGTAGGCTAAGGAAGATAGGTAAGTAAGGCCCGATCCTGCTAACCATGCACCTTTTTTTTTCTTTTCGCGGGGAATGTTTTTCGCACCATAGCCTCCGTGGGGAGACATAGGGTGTGTGTGGGACTCCCAGCGAACCGGTCTACTCACTAAGTCCCGCGGCTAAGTCACTAAGTCCTACCTTAGTAGTCGGGAGGAGCTCCAGGAACGCATCAGTGACTTCTGGATTCCCCCTTGCCTTACCTAAATTATTCTTGGGACAATACGATATCGTGCGCCTGACGACACCCCCAGCCGCACCGGGGTGTCGCCTGCTCGGGTCGGGGATCGGCCCTATTCTGATCCCGCTCGGCGGACTCTTTCTGGAGCATTAAGTTCTCATAGAAGGAGACCTCGGCCTCCCATCCTTCATCACTCGCCAGCATTGCCGCGATCAATGCTGGCGGTGACAGGGTTTGTCCGATCTGCCCGACCAGGTCTCGACGCTCGGACTCCAACGCAGGGCAGTCCTCCAGCGTGTGCTGGGCGGAGTCCCGGTCGGACCCGCAGTGGTGGCATTGTGCCGTAACCTCACGTCCGATTCTATTCAGATACTCACCGAAACATCCATGTCTAGTGAGTATCTGAGTAGGTGTCACAGTCGGTCCTCTCTATCCAAGGTTCGAAGTTTGGCAGAACGTCTCCAACAGCGCGTTGGCTGGCACAGCCCTGTTTCGAGTCGTGTCCTCCAAGCCCGTAGAGCTAGCGTGTGTGCGTTTCGCCGTAGCATTTCAGACTCATGATCCGGCGCTGTCCCTTTGCCATTCCGACCGACAGAACGAATTTGGTCGTAGACCATCGCATCCATGTCGGCCAGAATGTCGAGGATCGTCGCTGCCTCATATGAGATCGTACGGTAGACCCATACGATCCGAATGGCCATCAGCCACTGCAGACTCCTAAGTTGAGCTTTACTACGGGAGGAACCCGCCAGGTCCTTAGGCCAGACGCACGACGCCCATGTAGAGGCAGCGAACTTCTTCCCTTGGTTCCCCGAGATTGGGCAGGAACGATGTAACGCCCCTACTACACCTCGAACCCGGCGACTTATCGCCCGAAATGCTCTTCAAAGCTCCACCGACTGTCCAGGATGAGGCTAGGTACTTCATGTACAGGCCCATCCGGATTTCAGTGTCACCCACTCGGAGGCGCGAGCTGGCTGGTTCCTGGCGCATACGTAGGCCATCGAACCAAATGGCCTCTGTTTTCTGGGGCGCCACCCTTAGGCCCAGCTCACGAATCTTTTCCACAACACAAGCCACTGCCTGCTCGGTAAGCAGAAGCACTTTGTCGAAGCGTGACCCTCTGACCAGTATTAGGATCGTCCGCATAGCAGACGACACTTAGGCCAGAGGGCAGACTGGTACGTAGGACCGCATCGTATGCGAGGTTCTATAATAATGAGCTTGGGCTGATAAAATTTGTATTGGATACGGAGCCCTGAGGAACCCCGCAACATTTCTCCTCTCCTCTCCTGATAGGCTTCTATGATCTAAACATGCACCTGTCAACGTCAATATATCCAAGAAATGGCAGTACTTGGTCGGCGGCGGCGGAGTGTGGAGGAGGTACGCGAGCGAGTAAATAAAATTCAAATTCTGCCAACCGACACGACCTAGACAGCTCCAGGTGCACAGTTACCAATGTCGAGTTATAGTCTTAAAACTGCTAAATCAAAATATTGCACATTCGATAAACGTTATTAACTGATAATAATTGAACTCAATATAAGAAAAAATTTAAAAACAATATTGAATTGAAGTTAATAATAATAAATAAATATTTCGGACATCTCACACACAACGCCATCTAGCCCTAAACTAAGCAGAATTTGTCGTCCATAAGTCGGTCCGCCTCAGGGAGGTGTTGGACACTAGCATGCCGTCCAGACACTTCCCTGAGAGATGGAAGAGCGGAAAGCTGGTCAAACTCAAGAAGACAGGATGGCCTGCCGATTCAGTCACGGCCTATAGATCCATCGTGTTTGAGTTTGAGAGGGTGCTCTCTGCCCGCATCGTCCGGCACCTATGCGAGGTGGGCCCCGATCACCATTCATCATTGGACACCCAATTCAGATTTTGGGAAGGGCGTTCGACGGTCAATGCCATATTGCGACTGAGAGCCATGACCGTAGAGGCAGTAAGCAGTGGCGGCGTGCTATGTCTATGGACATCACCAATGCATTTGATAGTCTGCCATTTAGCTGCAAAAGGGAAACACTCCTCTATCACGGAGTGCCCGAGTACCTGAGGCGGCTAGTTAGCAGTTCATGGGCCCCGTCGTAGGCCACTCCCCGGCGTCTCCATCGAGGTCAACTCGGTAATTGTACTGGTCCGGGCCCAGATGAATTATCTGGGCCTGATCCTTGACGGTAGGTGGATCTTCGACACGCATTTCCGACAGCTCTCTCCGAAGCTGGTCGACATTACCTTCGCACTTGGACGACTTTTGCTCAATTTGCGTGGAGCCAATTTCACGACGAGACAACTGTACACGGGAGTTTTCTAGTCTATTGCACTGTACGGTGCACCGGTGTGGGCGGCAGCTCTGACCGCCCAAAATAGGGCATGCCTCTGGTGACCCCAGAGGACATTGGCGGTTAGAGCCATACACGGTTACCGCGGTCGCAACCTTCTGCAAAGACATCATCTATGCCATGGTCATGCTGTCCTGAGTGTGGCCGCAAATGGACGGGATTCGAACGGATGCTGCATTCTACTGCGCCAAGGTTCGTGGGTTCCTACGTCGGAAAAGACTTTGTGCGATTCACAAATTGTTGTCCTAAGACTGGGTGTTCTCTGTGTTCCTTTAAGTATGTTTGTAAGGCCCCCGCAACACAGGATTTATACTCTTAATGCGAGTATGGTCTTTTAAAAAAATTAAACATATGTGAGTCCGCAACCTTACTTCTTTTCTGTACCAATTTATTTTATGGGCCATTTTGCCGCCCCCCTAATTCTGCCGCCCCAAGCTTCAGCTTTTTCAGCTTCTATGGTAAATCCGGCCCTGGCTGGACATAGGCCTCTCCCATTGCACACCACTCTAATCGATGTTGCGCTTTTCACTTTAATTTACATAATCTTATGTTAAACAAATTATATCATTTCAGTAGACAAATATATAACTAAGTAGAGATATTAGGTGGACCGAGGATTTGAGGAAGATGGCTGAGGGCGAATGGATGCGTACTGCACAAAACCGGGATGGGGCAAACCTTCAAGTAAACGCAAAGACAGTAGACACGATGGCAGAAAAGTTTTTATTTTAGCCTACATTAACTTTTGACGCGGCTCTGACCACGTGTATGTCGGCTATGACGAAAAAAAATAGCCTATTAGCAATATCAACTTTCCATTAATAAAAGAATTCTTAAGCTCGGTTATCTAAGCAGTGCTGGATTTACACATTTGCCGCCCCAAAGCTTTAAAATTTTTGCCGCCCCTAGTGGCTCCTAACATTAAATACACTGTTCATAATAAAGTTCTTCCTTTCTTTTGGAAATAATCTAGTTACTAGATTACTTTTACAACTTTTCTTGTTTTTTAAGCTAAGCAAAGCTTGGTTTTTACTGCACTACTTATAAGGTTTTGGTAGGCTAAGGAAGATAGGTAAATCCCAATACTTCTAACCATGCACTTTTTTTTGTTTTCGCGGGGAATGCTTTTCGCACCGAACCCTCCGTGGGGGAGACGGAGGGCATGTGTGTGATTCCCGGAACCGGTCTACCCACTAAACCCCGCGGCAGCCTATCTCGGTAGTCGGGAGGAGTTCTAGTAACGCATCAGCGACTTCTGGAGTCCCCCCGACCTTACCCCATGACTGGGGTACATCTCAGGGTAATCAATAAAATACCCTTGGGACAGATCGATATTGTGCCTCTCGCCATTTTACACAATAAAAGGTGGGACACTGACCCGCCCCAGACGACACCCCCCAGTCGCACCGGAATGTCGCCTGCTCAGGTCGCTTGCAGTGGTCACATTTTCTCAAGGTGTGGCTGCAACGACCCTTAGGCAACGATTGGGTACTAGCTGCCTCTACCGCGTCCCCTTCGCCACCTCCTTCTGGAGCATTACGTTCTCACAAAAGGAGATCGAGGCCTCCCATCCTTCATCACTCGCTAGCTTTGCCGCCATAAATGCTGGCGGTGACAGGGTTCGTCCGATCTGCCCGACCAGGTCTCGACACTCGGACTCCCACGCAGGGCAGTTCTCCAGCGCGTGCTGGGCGGTGTCCCGGTCGGACCCACAGTGATGGCATTGTGCCGTAACCTCACGTCCGATTCTATTCAGATACTCACCGAAACAACAATGTCCGGTGAGTATCTTAGTCAATTTGACTGCCTTGTTGGTCTAGTGGTTAGCGTATGCGGCTGCTGATCAAGAGGTCTCGGGTTCGATTCCACGGGTCAAACCAAATATTTGTGTGATCCACAAATATTTGTTTCGGAGTCTGGGTGTGTTTCTATGTATAATATGTATGTATTTACAAAAAAAAAGTATGTTTATGTATTTATATCAGTTGTTTAGTACCCATAACACAAGCTCTGCTTACTTTGGGACTAGATGATGTTGTGTGTAAGTTGTCCAAATATTTATTTATTTATTTATTTATTTATTTATAATTGGTAGATGACACAGTCGGTCCTCTCTAGCTTGGCAGAACAGCTCCAATAGCGCGTTGGCTGGCACAGCCCTGTGTTTCGGAGCCTTGCCCTCCAAGCTCGTAAGGCTTGCGCATGTGCGTTCTGCCGTAGCATTTCAGGCTCATGATCCGGCGCTGTCCCTTCGCTATTCCGACCCACAGCATGAATTCGGTCGTAGACCATACTATCCATGTCGGCCCTAATTTCGAAGGGTGGAGATCGGTAGCCCCGTACGATCCGAATGGCCATCAGCCGCTGCAGACTCCTAAGTAGAGCCTTACAGCGGGAGGAACCCGCCAGGTCCTTAGACCTGACGGGTGCCCCATAGAAGACCATGGATCGCGCGTTGCGCATGTAGAGGCAGTGAACTTCTTCCCTTGGTCTCTCGAGATTGAGCAGCAGACGATGTCACGCCCCTGCTACCCCTTGAACCCGGAGGATTAATCGCCTGAAATGCTCTTAGAAGCTCCACCGACTGTCCAGGATGAGGCCTAGGTACTTCATGTACTGGCCCACCTGGACTTCAAAGTCACCCACTCGGAGGCGCAAGCTGGGTGGTTCCTGGCGCTTACGTAAGCTGGAACCAAATCGCCTCAGTTTTCTGAGGCACTATCCTTAGGCCCAGCTCACGAATATTTTTCCACTACACAAGCCACTCCCTGCTCGACGAGCAGAAGCACTTCCTCGAAGCGTGACCCTCTGGCCAGTATTAGGGTATCGTCCGCATAGCAGTCGTCGTAGTGGCCTAGGCCCTCCGAGGGCGTCTCCCCCCGGGCTGGACGTAATCTGTTACGACGATGACACTCAGTCGCAGCTACAGCCAGGGGAGGGTGAACTTTCAGGCTGGCTGCAACAGGAGTCTCCCTGGTGGTAGGGCGCATTGAGGCATTGGGCTTACTGGTGGCTCTGAATAATACGAAGGCCCTTTTGTTCCATGGGCCTCGTCGTAGGCTACTCCCCTGCGCCTACATCGTGGTCAACTCGGTAATTGGCCTGATCCTTGACGGTAGGTGGCTCTTCGACGAGCACTTCTGACAGCTTGCTCCGAAGCTGGTCGACACTGTCTCCGCACTTGGACGACTTTTACCCAATTTGGCTGGAGCTAATGTCGCGACGAGACAACTGTAGACGGGAGTTATCTGGTCTATGGCACTGTACGGTACACCGGTGTAGGCGGCTGTTCTGACCGACCAAAATAGGGCACGCCTCTGGTGATCCCAGAGGATATTGGCAGTTAGAGCCATACACGGTTACCGCGGTCGCAACCTTCTGCGAAGACATAACCTATGCCATGGTCATGCAGCCCTGAGTGTGGCCGCAAATGGACGGTACGGGATTTTCCCCTCCATCTGCTTCAGTGGCCTTTAGGCTTCAGTGGAGGCGACGTTCGCGTGTGCCGTACGTAACCATGGAGAGATAAGCAATTGTGTGAGGAGGTTCAGAGGGCGTAATAACAGGTTCCTCGGACCATAGCTATTTCAGGAGCAGAATGTTTTAGTCAGTTCGATACCGACATGTAGCCCCGTTGCAAACTCCGGTAGGGTGACGGCCCGAGGGGGTTTCCACAATTTAAAAAAAAAGTGGTCGCCACGCTGCATTCTGCTGCATACTACTGCGGCAAGTGTCGTGGGCCGTGGGTTCCTACGTGGGAAAACACTTTGTGCGATTCACAAATTGTTATCCTAAGTCTAGGTGTTCTCTGTGTTCGTTTTAGGTATGTTTGTAAAGCCCCTCGCGACACAGAATTTATATTCCTAATGCTAGAATGCTCTTTTAAAAAAATGAAAACAAGTGTGCAACCTAATTTTTTTCTGAACCAATTAATTTTTTGGGTCATTTCGCCGCCCCCCTAATTCTGCCGCCCCAAGCTTCAGCTTTTTCAGCTTCTATGGTAAATCCGGCCATGTATCTAAGTGTTTGTATCCCAAAGCCTAAGAAGAAAACAAATAACTTACCTACTAACAATCTCTTTTTTAATAAAACTTACTAAGGAGTTAGGTCATAGCCACCTAGAACTGTATTTAATACAATTATTCATAGGGATACCTTAATTTCGGACTTAATTGAAAGCTATCATAATTACATTTGAGCAAGTTCTAGTTGAAGTGGAGTGTAACAATCCCTTTGTGACAATTATCAACACGTAGAGCGCAATTGCATCAGTTCATTTGTCTCTCTATAGTCTATGGTCAACTCTGTGTAATGTACTTTGTCGTTGAGTACCTACACACTGGCTGGAAATTTGGCTTGTGGTTCGATTGAGCGGGAATTGTTGTGATTGGTATTAGATACCTATATCTAGCTATAAATTTAGTTTGAACTTGTTTTCGCTCGCGGCTCCGCCCGCGTGTAATTTGGTTTTCGCGGTAAAAAGTAGCCTATACCCTTTCTCAGACTCTAAACTATTTGTCTATCAAATTTCATTCAAATCGGTTCAATACTTTTTGTGTGAAAGCGTTAGCTTTTCATTCTAGATGTTATTTTTAAAATATTATGATTATCTCCAGTATTACGTAACGATAGATACTTATGCTATTGAAATCATCCCTCAGACCATCTAATATCTCTAGTTATAACTAGAGATAGGTAATTGAAAACAACCGTTAATAAATAGATAAATTACCCACCTCTACATTTCCATCAACGTTCGTCTGAACAAACAAACAAACAATAAACTTATTACCTTTTGCATGAACGTCATACGCACTGTTTATTTTAATCATCGCAATTTGAACCAGCAAATTGAATAATGAGCACGGCAGGGTAGCTCCGCGGGAGGGTGTCAACGGCAGGTTGGAGTGATCTCGGAGTGGGACGAGTAGGACCCATGTTTTCGTAAACCATTGATTTTATATTTATTGGAAAACCTGGCTTATTTCATTAATTGTATTACTTGCTAGTTAAATCCGGCGGTGTTCCCTGCGGTTAATGTTGCAAATTTTTTTTTTTTTTTTTATATATAGCCTACCTATCGATGAAGGCCGAAGAGCGAAGCTAGTCTAAAAAAAAATAGCTTAAGTTGCTTTTGTTATCAGCAGTGGCGTAGCGTGCCTCGGCGGGGCCCCGTATAAACATTTGTTTGGGGACCTTTATGAAGGGTAAAGATTTCTCACCAAAGAAAAAAGAATGTTTGCAAAAAATTAAAAGAAATATTTATTCATAATTTATCTGTTACTTTGTCTTAAATTTTTACAATAATAACAATTCAAATTAAATATACACTCTTCTTGCCTTTTTTCCAGCTAAGTGTTTAATTACTTTTGAACGCACGCTTTACGCAGGGAAAATAATGTATTTTTTGACTTTTGTCATTTCTGAAAAAAAAAAAATTGTGAAGTTTTTATTCATTTTGGGGGCCACCGTGTTCCGGGGGCCCCGTATAATTGATAAGGCAGATACGGCGGTAGCTACGCCCCTGGTTATCACCCATCTGCAATCAGTCCATGCGTTTCTAGAGATACAAACAGACAGACAGACAAACTTGCTTTTTAGATGTAAGTACACACTTCATTTATTTGAGTATATAATCTTTGTATGTAAGTATTACACAAGTAATATATTGTAAAGTTAAGCAATCCTAGTCAGATCCGTTTTTGGGTACGGACCGTTGCAGTTGTAACTACAGGAACTGCAGTTAGAAACCATACGTCATCCTCCCTTTGCGTCAGATCTTGCTCCAACCAACTACCATTTTTTTTATTTATAAAATTTTCTATATAGTAAAAACAAATTTGTTCCAAAGAGGGAAAGACTACAATACGATTTCACACCCCCATACTCTTCAGACTTTAGACTAGATTTATCACAAAGGTATAAATGAACTTCTGATGAATGAAAATGGCAACAATTAGATAAGTGAGAGTAAATATTTTGATTAAATACCTAAATACTTATGTTGTACTTATTTCAGAAAAAAAGAGTTAAAAAAGCGGCCAAGTGCGAGTCGGACTCGCCCATGAAGAGTTCCGTAGCAGCAAGTAACATCATAATTATAATAGTTCTTGTAGTTCGTTGTAACTTTGATCGATGTTTTAGTATTAGGTAAGTATTTGTTTCAGAGTTTGGGTGTTTTCTATGTATAGGTATAAAATGTATGGATTTACAGTAAAAAACAGTAAGTTAATATATTTGTAAATAAATATATTCTATCAATCAATCAAGTTTTCATAGTACAAACTCTGCTTAGTTGGAAACTAGTTGGCGTCGTGTGTTAAAATGTCTCAAATATTTATTTTATCTGATGGTCGCTATAGCCAAAAGGTGCCGCACGATGGACCAACGATTTGAGGAAGATGGCAGAAGGCGAATGGATGCGGACTGCACAAAACTGGGATGGGGCGCTCCTTGCGGGGGAACACTTCAAGTAAACGCAAAGACGGCGGACACGATCGCAGAAAAGTTGTGGAGCCTAACCATAGACAAAAATTAAAAAAAATATACAGACAGCCACTTCAGTTTTATTTGTGTACAAGCTGACCCACACAGCCCTGTCTGCCCCTTCTATTGCCTGGTGTGCTCTGTTGCCTACGGGCGTGATGTTATATCGCGGAAGCAAATTTGTTTCCCATAAAAAAGGTTATAGTGAGCCAACCCTAACAGATACACAAATTTGCTGTCGCGGAACTTTTTTTTGAACTTGCAAAGAGGAACAATTATTCTGTCACACCTACATGATTTTTGTGAAACTTTAACAGTTTTTTCAACCAAACTATCAAAAATAACTATCTATGTACTTATTTGTGTAGAGGATCCCTTGTAAACTTTTAAACTGTAACCGAACCTGATCCGCCCACCATCCTGTACTTTTACTTGTAATTTAAGTTATAGTAAATTACTGGCTAAGTTCCGCGTTGACAGCCGCGGTTTTTATAGTAAATCGCGGGCAACGTCGCAGGACTAAAAAACATCTGCCAGTCTCCGTCAAAATTGGTCCAGCCGATCCAGAGATTAGCCGGAACAAACAGACAGACAGAAAAAAATCATTTTTTGATAATGGTTATGTAAATACCCACCTACTTTCATATGAATTTAGTATCTATAGGTAAAGCTGTTAATTTTAAATTTCATAGAGACTTATATTTTACTAGCTGAGCCCCGCGGTGTTACCCGCGTTAGTGGTTGTAACCGCGGGGCGAAGCTAGACAAAAAAAATAGCTTAAGTTACTCCTTATATCATCGTCTATCTTCCAGTGAAAGTCCCGTCGAAATCGGTCCAGCCGTTCCAGAGGTTACCCGGAACTAACAGACATACAAAAATTGTAAAACAATATTCTGGCATAAGTACCGTGTAAAGGTAGATACATGCCTACATATGCATTAAGTAAAAAGCGAATAATAACTCAGCGAACTTCGTACCGCCCAACTTTAAAATTCCAGAACTTGATCGCAGCGCCACCTACCGGGTCCAATTGCGAATCTAAACCATTCCCAGATCGCCTTGAACACACACAAAAAATTTCATCAAAATCGGTCCAGTCGTTTGAGAGAAGTTCAGTGACATACACACACACAAGAATTATATATATTAAGATATATAGGACATTTTACACACAACGCCATCTATTCCCCAAACTAAGCAAGCTTGTATTATGGGTAACTAGACAACTGATATAAATACATAAACATATTTTTTTTTGTAAATACATACATATTATACCTACATAGAAAACACCCAAACTCCGAAACAAATATTTGCAGATCACACAAAGATTTGGTCCGACCCGGGAATCGAACCTGAGACCTCTTGATCAGCAGTCGCATACGCTAACCACTAGACCAACACTAGACAAAGGCAGTCCATTTAAATATTACAAACAGACACTCCAATTTTATTTATTTGTATAGATTTATTCGTAAGTATTAAGATAAAGATTGACCAGATTGAACTGCCAAAATGACTACATTCCTTTAAGGAAAGCATGAATAGGATTCAAGAGAAGTCGTGGTCACACTGCTCACCATCCTCTACGAACGTATAATGTAAAATATTGACAAGGCCTAATGAGTGCTTTTTCACGCCCCACTTAAATGCCGTGAATAACCGGATTCGTAGACACTCTCATAGTACAAGCTCTGCATAGTTTGAGGCTATAATTATGGCGCTGTGTGTCTGTCTGTCTGGTATCCCAAAAATGTAAATACTTAGAAAAAAATAAGTAGGTACCTACCTACCTAAGACAATTTTTTTATAAGAAAATACTATTTTAGTAAATATTTCCATCTTGCAATTTTTTCTGAGCATTTGTTTTCAAAAACAAGAATAAAAGTCAAAGGACTAATACCTGAATTACCACTGTCTACCAAAAAAAAGGTTGAATGTATAAAGCCATTTACTTTTATTCAAAAGAAAAAAAACAAGCAGTTAATATTAACAGAGACATGCCCTTTCAACGAAGTGAAAAACAAAAGAAAATTCGTATAAAGAATTCAATCGAAATCGAATCAAGAATCTGTCTACCGTGAGTTAGAATAGGACAGTGATATGAGATTTTTAATGAGTTGGAAGAGAACGACAAACGCGTTAATCCTATTGGCTTATACCGGGCGACGTTTGCTGCGATTGGTCGCTGTGCCTTATTGAACTGTCACTGAAGACCGCGGTTTAGGGGGCGACCGGTAATTCGGGGGCAAAAAGGGTGGTTGGGGTGGCAGGGTAGTGTGGGAGGAAACTCGCAGTTTGGCAATTGACTTGTGGGTAGTTTTCGGGGTTCCTTTGGCAGGGATTTCAAGTGAACTGGATGTTAAAATATAGTTCCTTTAACTTAGACGTTTAGTTTAGGGTGTAGATTTTGTCTATTTGTAGCTTTATAACGATTAATTGACTAAATTGTTCGATGAATTTAGTACCTATATGCAATTTACTAATTATTTAATAGATTGAAACATTATTTCTTTTATAGAAGTACCTACCTATATAATAACTATAGTAAGTATATAGTAACTAGAGGTTTATATCCTTCCTCAAAAATCAAAGTATCTTTGTGCAAAATTTCACTAACATCGGTAAAGTTGTTTAGCACTAAAACATAACAGACAGACAGAGTTAGATACTTGCCAATTTAATTAGGTAGGCATTTACTAGTATAGAAGTAAAATATGGATATTCAGTAGTTATTATAACTTCAAAGTGAAGATATGTTTCGTAAAATAATTGAATGATGAGCTACAGAATGCAGAAACTGCATTTTTATAAATTTCAGACAACAAGAAGAATTGCATTGCAGTATTAACTTAAAATCGTTATGATAAATCCATTTCATTCACTTTGTAGGCCGGACCAGACCTACCTGATAGAAAAAAAAATGCTTAAAAGTTTAAAATGTCAAAATCTATCCCGCCCCCGCCCATTCAAACCGCGCCGCTTTGACTTTTCGTATATGACGTTTGTTTTCCGCGGGCACAGGCAACGCCACGCCCTGCCAAGTGTGCGAATTCTTATTGGGCGAAATCAAATGTCATTCTATGTGTACCTAAGATCTTGACGCTTTGTACTATAGCAACTTGAGGTGTAGGTATTTTGTGGCAGGTACCTACGAAATATCAATTGGTTTTCTAATGTAGGATTCCTATATATTGATATAACAACACTTTTGAGTTTGTTTTCATTAATAAAACAAGTGTTTAAATTTAAAAATGAGATAGAAGGAATATAATTTAATCTAACCTATAAGTTTTAATGTGTTCGACTACGTTTTGTAGGTATGTACCTAAATGGCAATTGTTCTATTATATCTAATTAGTTAGTGGTCAATTATGTATCTTCTTAATTTGCTAGCTTTTGCCCTCGGCTTCGCTCGCTTACCTGACGGTAGGTATATTCCGGTTATTGATATAGCAGTAATGATTTTTCAATTTTGTCTTTCTTTTGGTAAAAGAATCTAAAAAAAAGGTTTTGCAGATCAAAAGATTATTCCCTTCAAACACATATCTACTAACTTAGGAACATTACCTCTTTATAAAATTAGCATTATATTCATGAGAGCAGAGAAAGCCTTATAAAATACTCATTACCTGGCTAAATATAATTATTTTATCCTAAGTAGGTTTGTTATTTGTTTTTAGATTGTAGGTTAAAAATGGTATACGCATTCTCTCTGTCAATGTTGTCTTATTTGGTCTGTTGTGTTTGTTATAAAACATCCGAATAAAGCTACGAAAGAACTACTGAAGCTGAAACGAACCGCACCTAATTGTTTCTATATAAATTCGAACAAGCATTCTGCGTTGTAATTGGAAAACGGAACGTTCAATCCAAGCTAAAATGTACGACGTCATTATTCTAAACGGCGTGGGGCCGACGCAACAGCGGCGTAATGCCACAAATTAAAGCTTAAAACGGACGGTTAACAGCTGACCCAAAATCGAAGTGTCCCCCCTGTCTGGGGGACAGCGTCAGACGCGAAAAGCAACGGGGCGGGGCCTCGCCACGCCTTCAAGCTCACAAGCAATATCGCGTCAAAAGTTCCCCGGCCGTGGCATAACGTGCGCGCCTTTGCCCGTCCGCTCCAAGAAAAAAAAATAAACGTCAAAAGTGAAACGTCACGTGACTCTTTTTTGGATAGAAACACTGTTGAGTATTTGTGATGAATCCTTTGCGTTTTGCTTCTGTGATTATTGATGTTCATATTTAATGGGTATAATTTTGAAACAATAAATACACCTATTAGATTTATCTGTAATATTTAACTGTTATTACATTTGCTTAGGTAGGATACCTTTACTCAAGATAATCTAAGGGTGAGAAAAGTAAGCAATTTTACATTTTATGTTGTTTAGGAAAGTTTTACTGTTGGATCAATCTTCCTCTACGTTGACTCAAGATTCGTTTAGGTACCTATATAAATTAATGTATTTCGTAGACATCGAAATGTTTATTATTTTATAATGTAGGTACATAACCTATACCTCTAGTATTATTTGAACTCGGACGTAGCAAGTGACGATATCGCATTCGTAGAGAGTTTTTTACAGACGCTTGCTACGCTTCCTGTAACAGTGTCGCTACGAATGCTCTACGAGCTGGTCTTTACATTATTAAAAAAATATATTTCTAAAGAGAATAACATTCATTGATTTCATTAATTCATAATTGCTCTTAAAATACTGATTTCATTAATTCTTATTTGCTCTTAAAAATACGTGAGTTTTTTTATTAAAACAAAGAAATAGTTTTTTTACTATTAAAACCTTTATTTTATTATGTATGTAAGTATTTGTAGCTACCAGTGAATGGCAATGACTTAAAACTATTAGGTTGTTAATCAAATTTTGATACTGACTAATCATTACTTTATTTTATATTAGCTGAGTCCCGCGGTGCTACCTGCGGTTTTTGTTATAAATCACGAGTTTGTAAATACCGAAGCTAGTGTAAAAATAACTAGTCTAAATGTCAGCTTTCCGCCAGAAAAGTCCCGTTAAAATAGTACTAGCCGTTCCAGAGATTAGTCATAACAAACAGACAGACAGACAAAGAAAAAAAATTAAAATTGAATTGCCTTTTTGATGTAAGTAAGTACCATTTACTTATAATGGACTTTGATACGCATTTATTAAAAAATTGTCCATTTGACATCATCATCATCATCATCAACAGCCTTTAACAGTCCACTGTTGGACATTGGGCCTCTCCTTTGAAAGGAGGTTTTGGCCTACTATACCACGCTGGCCAGACGGGTTGGTAAAGGGTTTGTTTCAAGTTTTCCTTCTCTTGGCAGTGATGCTAGCTGCTTATTTTGTTCCTATAGTCGCCTCTTACGATACCCATGGAATGAATAGGGGTGGTGACACTTGTATTCTTAATCCGTCACCACACGGACTGACACCATTTGACATTTAGACACTCAATTTTTTTTTTACTTGCATAGATTTTATTACGAAACAACTGTCTTTGTGTCTGTCTCTCTCAATACAAACCAAACTACTTACTGTGACAACTTCGTTTGGTTTGGCTAGCAAATTTCATTTAACACCCTACATATTAAACTTTATTAAGTAAGTATTCACTATTACTCGTAGACTTAAGCACCTATTTAGATAAGAGATTTTGGCTTTGGTTTTGGTTAGTTAAAAGTTTTACGTTTTAAAAATGGAATGATAATAAAAAAGTAAAAAAAACAAAAACTTCACAACAAAGTAACGCGATATTTGATCATTAATTTAATCTTTTACATTGTTTTAAATATAAACTCATTACAATTCCACATCTGAGCAAACATTAATATGTGTCTTTTGGCAAATTATTTCGAAATATGACTTAATATGATATATTTAGTTTGATTCTTACTATTTGTATTAATACAATAATGCTTTTTAACCTTGATGATATGTATTTAGGTATAAAGTTGACGAGATAAGATGTTAAAAAATAATTTGAAAAAGGAACTTAGAATTCCAACGACGTTTTTTTTAATTCGTTAAAGTATTCTGTTTTCAAGCTTTTTTTTTAAACCAGCGACGTTGATAGTTTAATTAAGGTAGCTTGATTTTAGTGACCATATCTTCGGTTGACCATCGCTAAGCAGTGGATGGTAATGGATTGATTTGATTCTGAGTTAACTTAAAGATTTACAAGTCTTTTCTTATTTAAACAGTGATTTAATTTTCTTTTCCATATTAAACTAATTACACCAGCTACTACCATATAGCTTTGCTCAATTTCGATATTTATTTCTATTCTATGGTTGCCTATATTACCTGATATACCGGTAGATTACCTTTGAGCGATAAGGCCGCCCCTTGTACTGACCTAGCATTGAGTTATATATTTAATTATCTGATGTACAATAAAGTGATTTTAGATTAGGCACTCTACAAAGTTATTTCATATTTTACTTCAATTTTAATTTCTAAATTCTTATATTTCATTAGTGGTAAAACTTACCCATACTCACAAATACTTAACAGATCTGTACACGACCCCAAAATATTAATTATGAAATACAGTTTTCAATAAACAAGGAACAATCAGTGTGATACAGTGATTACAACAGTTATTAGAATGGAGGTAGCACAAACACCGCTGCAATTGACCCAAGATCATTCGGATGGCAGAATGACAGGTGAGACCTTTTTAAAAAAATTGTCTTTTTTAGTAATAGAGAATTAGTATTACCATTCAATGTGGCAATGCTGCCAGTCTTTTTTGAACTCTAACAGTAAGCGATGATGCGGTGGAATTTGTTGACGTCTGTATGTAAAAATTATTTGCCAAGTGCCATGCACCATGCACCTCTGCGTGGTACATAAGAAAAAGTATAACTGCTGAGTTGTGTTAAACATAGATAAAGGTAGATACATAAAATATCTCTCAAAAACTTCAAGTGATTGTCAGTTCGTCCGACGGCTACGGAATTTGCAAAATCTGTGATTTTCTATTTATGAGCCTTCCATTATGAGTCTGTCTGCTTGGTGGTAAATATGAGGAGGAGCCAAGAGTGGCGGCCACCATATCCACTGCACCAAATGCACACAATGCAGCAATGTTGACCCACACTACGGTGGCCTATTGAGCTGCGTCTTCACCATTGTACTTTTTTGGGCTCCGTTTTAAAAATTAAAAGCCTATTCAAATGTATTAATTAGATGACTATATAAATTGATTCAATTTGATTAACTTAAATTCACCGTTTATAGGTATTCCTTTTCTCTTTAAAACATTGTCGTCAGTAGGTAGTACCTAGCTCAATGTTCCTTTTCACTTACACAGTTAATGGTACCACCAATGATGTATTCTGTGGTACCACTCTAGTACAAGTATGTACCTAAGTAATAATAATAATATTTATTGCCCAAAAACAGATATCGAACATGAGTTAGCCTCCGTTGCCAAACTAGGTAAAAACTGTATTTCGGCTTACGGCACCATTCCCCACTGGAATTCAAACTTAACTAGCATTGATAAACTCAGTGTAAAAAAGTATGGTAGGTACAATAATTTCACAATACATATTCATAAAAATCAATCAAAGAGGTGTGTAATGGGAGAGGCCTATGTCCAGCAGTGGACTGCGATAGACTGACGATGATGATGATGATTAATAAAAATTAACAAAAATAAGGTACGTATTTGTTTGTACCGTATTTTGAGATAGATATTGTTTACTCGGCCCGCTTCGGCTTGGCACGGGTAGATTTAGGTATTTAATAAACATTTTAAACTTGACAAGACAATACAGACAGAGCAGAGGGCTTTGTTTTGTAATATGTAGAGTGATTGTACAAACTAAACACATATAATAATATAAAAGGTACAAGGCAGTTTTGTGTACTAGGGCGAATTTAACCCAAAATTGACTACACTATATTGTTACTCTTTATGTAATCAGCCATCTGCCAGTGTAGGTTCCGTCAAAATCGGTCCAACCGGTTCCAGATTACCTGGAACAAACAGACAGAAAGACATTTTTTTAAAGTTACTGTTTAGATATACCTTATCTATATATTTATATGCGTTTAGTAAAACTCTGTTCATTTGATATTACATACAGACATTCCGATTTGTACTTATTTGTATGGATAGAAAACACCCAAGCTACGAAACAAGTATTTAGTCCCACCCAGCCCACCGAGGCAGTCCTAAAAACTCTAAAAACAGCTATTGTAAGTATATATATACCTATATCTATATATTTAGTGACACTAGTATCTATCCACTAAGTACAATACAGTACCTAGTTAGAGGTAATTTATTAGTTTAATTGATTCGATGTTGCGATTAAATACCTATTTATTACAGCAGAGATTTCGCAGTAAACATTAGCGATATACAAATCATAAACAGTATATATATAAGAAAATCCTTCCTCAAAAATCAAAGCAACTCCATTACAAATTTATTTGAAATCGGTGAAGTGGTTTAGCGGTTCAAACTTTACAGACAAAAAGATGGCCAGAATTACGATTAAGTAGTCGTAGTCTAATAATTTTATTTATGAAAATACTAAAGCCAAAAAATTTAAATAATAGGTATTAAATTAAAGACATAGTAAGTACACAACCTCTTTTAGTAATTTTTATGACTTCTTCAGTTCGATTAAAAAGTCGATAACAAATGAAAAATTCAATTTTTCTTACATAAACCTACTATATCTATCACTTAAGTATATATCTATTTGCTTAGTAAGTCAAAAGTATTCCCACTTATAACATTCTCAATACTCAATTTATTATAATTTTAATACTATTTACATGTTCTAAAAATAAGAAATTCACTTCACACCCGACGCAGATAATTTTCATTTTACACCATTTCCCGCGCGGCGGCCATGCTTCTACTTGTTTTTTTTCACAAGCATAGGCGGCATTAGTATTCAGGCCCATACAGCCAGTAACTCGGGGGTCTATTTGACTGATTTTCAGCCTCTCCATGATTTGCCACTTTACCCGGTCAGAGTGCACGCTGAATACAAAATAACCAATAGAAGAGGGATTTTGAAATTTCATTTTCACATAACGGCAGTCCGTTTTGAATATTGGGGTTTTATTAACTTCGTTGCTGTGTATAGCCGTAATTTGTTGTTTGAAGATAATAGATTTAGAGTTTTATTTGAGCTTTTATTCTGTGTAGATTATAATTTGGTTAAAGTAATTATGGATATTTTTATGTTCGTACACACATGATAATTAAATACCTTTCTATTTGTTGGATTGTTTTTTGTTGGTAAAAAAACGTACCTAATACTTACATATCGGAGTAACACATAGGCGACTATCTAGCGCCATGACGGACCTACACTCGGGCGGAGCCGCGGACAAAAGCCAGTAAAATAAAATAATGAATCTACGTTAAAAAGTTCAAGAAAGGTGGGGAGGAGGGGTTATAGCAAAAAAGTTTGTATAATTTCATATTGTTGCTGTTTTTTTTAATAAAATAACTAGCTAACCCAGCAAACTTTTGATCGCAGCGCCACCTATCTGCTCCAATTGCGAATCTAAACAATTGTCGAACCCACTTGGACACACAAAAAAAATCTTCAAAATCGGTCAAAACACTTCAAAACACACGAATGGAAGATACAAATATACATAGGGATATACAGATAAATTTGAACGCTACAAAAATGATACCACTTTATTTAGAACTCTGCATTTGCTACAAAATTGCCGTCCCTAGCGATCATCCTCTCCCTCGCCTTAGTCTATGGTCCTAGCGAAAAATATATTAAGGGGTATGGGTCCATAGGCAATTCAGTACCTATTCACTTCTAGCTTAAAGATAATCAGGACTTACTACAGTAAACTTAAGAGTTAGAATAGTATCTATCGGAAACTGATAACGAATTGCTTACCTAGAGTTATGATGCAGGCTTTAATTGGCATTGTTAGTCTAATGGTTTATGCGGTCGCCACGCGCCACTTTCTACTATGCCAAGTTTTCTAGGTTCAAATCCTACACGGAATAGCATTTTGTATGATCCACAAATTATTATTTGGACTCTTGGTGTGATTTATGTCCGTTTCTTGTATGTTAGTAAAGTCTCCCGGCTGTATACGAATATATTCCTAATACGGGAGTTGTCCTTTGCCATAAAAAAAAACAAATTTAAACTAAAGGTTAATTTTCTATCTGCGCTCCGATTTTTAAACGAGCGGATTCGAAAAATTAATTTCGTCTCTTCTTTTTCTTCTTTCAACTTCTATTCCAGCTTTTATTCGGGTATTATTAGGGCAGGTATATTTACTTTAGGTATCCTTTATACTTAACTAGCTTTTACCTGCAGTCCTACCCGCGGGTGTATCGCTTATTTCGATAAAGAATAGCCTATATCTTTACTCAAGAATCTATGTAAGTTCATTGAAATCGGTGCAGTGTTATAGCCGTGAAAACGTAATAGACACACAAACAACTCAGTCTGTGTGTCTGTTGACAACTGTCTACTTTCAAATTCATAGTATTGGTATGTATTTTATAGTCTTCTTTAAAATAATGTTCAATTTCAAAGTCATGATAAAATCGAAGGTCTGTGGAATTGTCGCGAGTGGGTGTATAAACGGATCCGGGATCTGAAACGGGTGGGGGTGAAATTAATCAGAGGGCTCAGGGGCCGCCGCGTCAAAAGAAAACCAAATAAAACGGCAAGCGACAAAGTTTCCAGTTGAGAGACGCCTTAGGAAATGAGTGGAGACGTTTATCATTAAAACTTTTGACTTTATGTTATGATATATCGATACTACAGGTATAAGAAATATTCATTTTATCATTTTAAAATATCTTGCTGTAAATAATAATCTTTATTAATATTATAAATGTGAAAGTTTTAAATAAAATTTGATATACAGAAACTTAACTGATTTAAATGAAATTTGATACAGGCAACTTTTTATCGCGATCATCGACCTATACGTAGGCGGAGCCGCGGGCAGAAGATAGTTCTAAATAAAGTGAGTGGTGAATATTCTTAGCTGAATATTTACGAGGTACTCCATTGGAATCAAACTGAAGTACCTATGAATCGTCTATGTAAAACCAAATTTATAGAATGTTAATATTTTATCAATGATAAATTATATTATTGATACAGGAAAAACAATGATCTATTAATATCTATACAACAAACCTGTGTTAAACAGTACTTATATTGTGTATCACTGCGTGAGGATACCACAGTTCTTTTCACCCCTTTTTTGTTCAACTAGTAACGGAGGAGCACCTTAGGTATAATAGGCTGGCAACTTGGACTGACACCAGGAACCACATCTATGTGCTAATAAACAGCGGTACTTTTCATTTCCCTATTTTATAAAAAAACTACATTCACAATAGCATCTTCACAGTTTTCTTCGTCCGCCCCGTAAGTGCCGCTCTACACAAACAAACATTGATTTATCCTGATACCCAGGATTTAGGCGCTCCAGCCCGCTGACTTCCAATTTCGGGACCCGAACTTTTTATGTGTCTTATAAAATTTTCTTTTATGCCTTCTCGTTTCGTGTTCTGAGAATGTATTGTGACATAAATCGGTATTATTTGGACGATGAATGGAAACCTACCTACTGTAGGGGAGGGTAGATATATGCTGGTATATGATTGCGGGTTGTGAACTTCTATACGCATAGTCTATATATACCTACATATTAGTAGAGATACATACATCTATATATTTATACGTGAAGCAAAAACTTTGTACCCCTTTTTACGAACATTACTCGGAGTATGAAATTTCGCACACTTTTAGTTTGTAATTAATATTTCGGACATCTTACACACAACGTCATCGAGTCCCAAATTAAGCAGAGCTTGTACATGTTATAGGTACTAGACAACTGATATAAATACATAAACATTTTTTTTTGTAAATACATACATATTATACCTACATAGAAAACACCCAAACTCCGAAACAAATATTTGCGGATCACACAAACATTTGGCCGGTCGGGCCAAATGTTTGTGTTGTGTTCGAATCGAACCCGTGACCTCACGTCCGAAACCACCGTCGCATACGCTCCCAACAGCGCCACCGAGGCAGTTTAGGTAGAGGAGAAATGCAGAATGTTAATATTAGTTTTTTTACTATGCATAAAAAATATATTAAATCAATAATAAAACATTACACACACCACCATGTATTTGACACACATACTCTTTTGTGAAATTAACATTGCAGCGTATCGTTGGCGAAATCTGTGATTATAGAAGTTAGTTATAGTCTTTGACAATGGAACATTTGAAAATAATTTTGCCAATTATAATAGTAAAATGAATTATTGTGAACCGGTTGACCACTGTACGATCACTAATATATATTTATACTTGAAGAGAATTGAGAATTGTTTAAGTTCAATCTTAAAATTAAAAAAAAATTACATGTTGTATGAAGTTATTCATTTATTTATATGGTACCTATGCAAGTAGCACACATACTACACACTCTCAACAAAATTCAAAAAATGCATATATGCATGCATGCCCATTAGAGGTACACACAACATTCACCATATGAGATAAAACCTAACAATTATAAGGAGTAAAATAATAATTACAAAGAAAGAATGAACCATAATACTACTTAAATTTAGATAACCCTGGCAATCATTTAATCAAAGCTAAAAATTAGAAAAAAAAACAAAATAAAAATACAATACGAATATTACAAATTTCATCATTAACAATAATACTTATTTAAATACTACTAATTTCATTTTATAACATATCAACACACTCTCAAGAGTTACTAAAACACTACTTATCTGATTCAGAATTTATCTTCAATCTAAAAACCCTTTCTACCCTAAATAGAGTGAACACAATCTAATCTAAACACTTTTATTTCATATCATCTCAGTGTCCAACGTCCGTAGACCCCAAATCATAATATCAGTAAACCGTTTTAACCCCTAATATCTGGTCCCAGATGTGGTCACACCCGAGGGACCAATCTCGGCGTATATTGATTTTATATTGCTCACATATTGTTTGGGGTTTCGGTGTGACTGTCGGCTAAATGTGGAATTTAGTTGCTATGAGAGTTATGCGATATGCTTTTTATGTTTTTTAATACCTAGCTGACTATAAAATAACTTTATTTTTAAAATAGCTGAGTTTCACGGTGTCACATCGGTTAGGCTACACGATGGCTGGGGCCCGTATGCCGTCTGTATGGACAGGTCGACTCAAAACTATGGTTCTTTCTTCAAAAGGCCAACCCAGACCCTATACTGCACTCACATAGTTCTCTTTAATATTGTACACGGACTTAAAAAAAAAAAGAAAAAAGAAAGACACCTCTGTGGTTTGTTTCGGCGTTTCTTCCCAGAGTGAGTCGTAGGAAATGCCGGCGCCTTCTAGCTATAAGTCCGACTTGTAAAAATGTCTGAAAAGATTTACTTACAGAAATAAATTTATATCATTTTATCATCATTTTATCATAAAAGTTGTCTTGTTGTTATAAATCGCGAGTAACGCCACGGAGCGATGCTAGTCTACAATATAGCCTAAGCTATTCCTTGTATCATCAGCTTTCTGCCCGTGAAAGTCCCGTCAAAATCCGTCCAGCCGTTCCAGAGACTAGCCGGAACAAATAGACAAACTTTTTTTTTAAATTGCTGTTTTGATGTTAGTATCTACCTTATATACTTCGATATGTATTTAGTAAAAAAGGGATCTTTTGATATTATATACAGACACTCCAATTTTCTTTATTTAATATTCATTTATTTCGGTCATTCTTACGTGAGGTTTAATTTTACATCACGCTTTTTACAGAGAAAATCTATAGATGCAATTAAAAAATTTGAAGATTTTTAGTAAATTCACATGAAATACGTTACCTACAACAAAAAAAAAACAATTTTAAACTTTCGTCTGCGTGTTTCTTCTATCTAATCTTTGGAACGGATGTTACAGAAGTAACTTAGCCTACATTGGGAATTCCTAGCTTTTTTAGTAATCGCCCGTATCATCTGAACTAGTGTTATCATCATCATCATCATCATCAATAGCCTTTAACAGTCCACTGCTGGACATAGGCCTCTCCTTTGTAAGGAGGTTTTGGCCTACTATACCACGCTAGCCAGACGGGTTGGTGAAGGGATTGTTTCAAGTTTTCCTTCTCTTGGCAGTGATGTTACCTGCTTATTTTGTTCCTTTAGTCGCCTCTTACCACACCCATGCAATGAATAGGGGTGGTGACACTGTATTCTTAATCCGTCACCACACGGACATACTAGTGTTAATTATCTCTTAATTATGAATACGTGGAAATGGTACCTACTTGACTACATATTATAAAATAAAGTCCTCCGCGGCATATGTCTATCTGTCTGTTCGCGATAAGCTCAAAAACCACTTCACCGATTTAAGTAAAATTTTGTACCCAGATAGTGTACATCCTGAGAAAGGCTACTTTTCCTACTAATATTATAAGCGGGAAAGTTTGTGAGTATGTATGTTTGTTTCTCTTTCACGCAAAAACTACTTAATGGATTTTGATGAAACTTCACAATAATAAAGCTTACATATTGGAATAACACATAGGCTACTATTTACCGCCATGACGGACCTACACGCGAGCGGAGCAGCGGGCTAAAGCTAGTACATAATAAAACATGATCAATTCATCGGAAGTTAGTTGTCTTTTAATAGTTAAAAAATAAATATTACAACAATATAAAGGAGTGATAACGATTAAATGAAATTACATTTGCACTCAGCTAGTGGTACAAAATGTAGTTAGTGTGTATGCGTGTGACATAGCCCCACAAATTATCTTGTTAACCATAGAGTTATAAACATCTAGATGCGAACCGATTTAAAGTATTCATCTATTGACTGCCTCGGTGGCGCAGTAGGTAGCGTATGCGACTGCTGTGCTTGAGGTCTCGGGAGTCGGATCTGGGTTTTTCAGAGTTTGGGTGTTTTCTATGTATAATATTGTATATATTTACAGTGCCGGATTAAGTCAGCGCGGGGCCTGTAGCAAACTTAAGCGCGGGGCCCTTGGGTAGTTTCAGAATTTTATGTTTCTAAGGAAAAGGTACTCACAGACAGTTACAAGCAACCATTCCTTGATTCAATGAGTGCAAATTTATTAATAATAGTGTTTATATCGACGTATCTACGTTAATCTGTTTTTTACTGACGCCTGCGAAAGTGCCTCTACTACGTCTGATTCAAAGCATGAGTGGAATTCAAGAGTACTCGTATGGGATACTATACTCACTGCAAATGCATAAAAAGCTGCGTGGTGACACACGCTATGGCGGTATAGTGAGATGTTTTTTCACTCCCCGCTTAAAGGATCATGGATTGTGATGGAAGAGAAGCACGTGCGCGAGCGCTGGTTGTGAGTTCCAGTTTTTGACTGCTCGGCACAGGAAAGAAGAGCCGGAGCGAGAGAGTTATTGCAACCACTCTGAAACGATCACTTCTAAGGCTTATAGAGGAAGGGAGAAGGTGGGGCCAGTTAGAAGAGCTCTTCAGAAAACTCTACATGCTAAAGGCAAGAGAGGACTGCCACAGAGGCGATATTTCTTTGCAGCTGCAGAGTTTCGAGGAACTCGGAGGCGTCAATAATGCGGATTGCTTGCCGCTATAAGTGCTCGAGAGCAACAAACAAATACTTTACGGATCCATGGCAAAAACACCATGATGAGAGTACCATACGTACAGACTCACACATGCTCGGCTAAGGAGAACCGTCTCACCTTATTCGGTACAATAAAATTAGCTTTCGCGAGGCCACTTTAGTGACACTCTCAATGTACTTCCGCGGATTGAGATCCCTACAATTATCCATACCCAGAATACCGAAGCCACCCTGCAATTCAATTATTTTTAATATTCATCAAGGTGAGGCTATTTAGACGCTTTTGTCTCATCCTGTTCGCAGTTCATTTTTAACACGTTTTATTGTCCATCAAGATCGCTATCCACTGTTGTTGCTGATCCTCAGCGACGAATAAATGCGCAAAGCAATTTCAACGATCGGGAATCAATTACATTATTACAATAACTTTATACCGTGTCTTTTACCTATTGATAGGTAGAAGCAAAAAGGAATGCCGAATGCACCATCCATATTCGTCATTTTTAAAGTTGTACATCCCGCGAAAGTTTGAGGGTCGTGAATTTTTAAATATCAAGACCAAGTATGTATATGTTTGCGTGATATAGAATTTCAGAGAATATTTTCATAATACTGACGTGGGAGTGTATCGCAAAGTAGTTGCAGTTGATAACGGATTCACTCCACTCACTCTGGCTAAGTGGAATTGGCGCAAACCTATAGTATTTAGTACTGATGATATGGTAGGAGGTATGGAAGGGCAAAGAGCGTCATGGACGATTTTATCTGGCTTTGAACGGGCCTGATATAGACTTTAAAGAATTGACGTCCTGGCTACGGTATGGTGATTTCTTCGGGGAAACCGAAGGTTTTGTTTGTGCAATTGGACATAGTTATGCAAACTAGAACTAACCCTCAAAAAGTAACTTTTGAGATAATTAGATTTTTGTTTCAAAAGTGTGAAGAAAAAAATTGGTAAGTTAATTAGGATATAAAACTTTACAATAATATGTGTAAAATTGGTGGCAATATAGGACAACAATATTATTTTGATTTTTCTTTGATTTAGTTTTTAATTTAAATCAAAAACCTGCTGGTTCCTTGCTGCAAAATTACAGTTTTGTGGGTTGGTTCTTTATAACAGTAAACTAGGGTTTTAAAGATAGCCAGATACATTTCAATAACTTGTGTTTTATAATATTTTTATTGTATCTTGAACATACGGCAAAACGGCGGCTAGGATAATTGGCTAAGGGTGTTGCAAGACAACACAGTTCACAAGAGCAGATTTTCAATGGCTGCTCTGCACACGTACGGCTTCGAATCACTAGTCTGCCCACCTTACAGTCCAGACTTAGTGATTTTCATTTGTTCCTCAATTTAAAAAAAGACTTAGGGGAAGATAATTTTCCAACAACAATGAGGTGTAGGAGGCAATTTTGGCCCATTTTGAGGCGTAAGACAAAAAAATATTATTTCGATGGTTTAGAAAAAAATCTTTGTAGACCCAATAAATGTATTCAGTTTTCAATTTAATTTTGTACTTCTGTTGCATAAGACATTTTATCTTTCTTTTTTTTAGTTTTCTTTTCTATGGCAGACTGTTTTAAACATCTACACGTGTTTAGTACAGCATCATTAAACCTCTTAAGAAACTTATTTGTATCGAGTGTCCCACTACACCATCACGCCTTTCAAGTTTGATCTAAATAGATACTTTTTTGCAAAATCGTTAAGGTGCGGGGCCCCTAAATGCGCGGGGCCTGTAGCATTTGCTACTCTTGCTACGTGGTTAATCCGCCACTGTATATTTACAAAAAAGTATATTTATGTATTTATATCAGTTGTCTAGTACCCATAATACAAACTCTGCTTAGTTTGGGACTAGATAGCATTGTGTGAGATGTCCGAAATATTTTTCTATTCATTTATTGTATCCAAAATATGAATTGTAATGTCTCAATTACGAACGTAAATAATCTATTTTCCTTATTTGTCCTACACCCTATCTATTACTTTTCCTACAATCTATAATACCTTACCTGGGAATCCGATGTTATAGCTGATCATTTGTAATATCTTTTAAATCACGTTAGTATCTAAATAGTTATAGGTTATGCAGAAACATAACTTTTTATGTACTTAGCACTCACAAATGCATTACTATTATTATTGTCCTTCCATAAAATCAGAGAAGAAGTTCGTGCTATGAAAGAAAGAAAAACTTATATTTTTTATATTGAAGCCTAACAAAGTGACTCTACTCTGCCTGATGGAAAGCATGAGTAGAATCCAGGAGTTGGGGTCACCATCCACATTGCGAGGGTAAGCAATGCAGCATGGTGACCTATACCGTGGTGGCCTGGTCGGATTTTTCGAATAGAACAAACGAAATACGACGCAAGAATGCTGTCTTGTTTAAATCGTTTTAGCAAGTTAATACTTAAAAAAATGTGTAAACAACATTGCCGAGTCTATAAGATTCTTAGTTCTACACTACAATACGTGTTGTGACTGCCCCGGACACTTAATATAGGTAGACAAAATAGAGTACGTCGACAATTGTAATTCACCAATTAATTGTCTCTACATGTGAATAGAGTCGTTGTGTCTGATTGGTAATTGAATTTGTTGCGTTAGGGCGGTAGAGATGCTGTTTTGACAATAGACTCACAAAGCATAAATACGTAGAGTACTGTAAAGACTGGTGAAGACAATGTAGAGATGCGTTCTTTTTTTGAATATAAATTTGACAGTTGGCTTTGTTTAGATTATTATTAAATGATTTTGAAAAAGGAAGAAGGTAGTGAATTAAACATATTTTTTATAAAGTATGGGTAGCAGTTTGCGGTCGTTACGGGTATGATTTTAATTAAGTAGCGCCAGCTATAGACACATGTAATGCAAAATGCAATGCATATAAAATGATATGGGTGGAGGCAGATGGGTACTCATCATTGTATTAATAACCAGCTTTTGTCTGTGGCTCTGCCAGCGTATATGTTAGATATCAAGGTAAATAGTAGCATTTGTGTCATTCTGATGTGTTAACTACATAAATGAAAAGTTTTATTTAAAATACATTCAGTACCTTTTACTTGCATACGTCTTTAAAAACTTTCACAGTTACAAAATTAATATTAAAAAAGATTAACTGTGTACAGGTTGATAGCACTTTTTTCGTCGCTTTCAGAGTTCTCACACATATCCAAGTACGTCCAATTATTCTTCCTGGTCAGGAATCGAGCCCACTACCTCGAGCTAAGCGGTTACGATCACTAACCACTAGACCACCAAGCCCATACTACAATAAACACATTATTATCAACTGCCCAAATCAAAACGAATTCCTCCAAACCCTCTACACTCGATTTGTACGTCTGCTCACCAATCACTTAATTGACCCGACACATTTGTCATAATCATCCCTTATTTGCAAACTTTAACCCCATCGCAATAAGGTTCAAAATCATTTGATAATAAGGGTGCACACCCCATACGGAAAGTGGAAATCTATTAAAATGAAAGGGTGTGATTTGCAATGGTTATTTTATTAGCTTTATCGAGATTAAATATTTTGGGGGTAGTTTGATACTATTATAGTTGGTGCCCTAACGTTGTATTATTGAATTCGAATTGAGTTAGAAGATTAACGAAAGGAGAGAGAACGTCTGAACGTCGATATAGAGTACAGTCCCCGTAGCCAAGCTGTAAGTGTTTTTCTCTTTCTCTGGTTTCATAGGCTAATATTTTGTTTTGATCACGTGACTGAGTGACTTTCGCCAATGAAACAAGAGAATAGAAAAATAGAATGGAGAAAAGAAAACGATAAGCTTTTGCGTGTTCGCTAGGGGGGCTATGTCGATATCGAACACTGCTATTCCGACGGTCTGATAATCTTTTTATATTGAAGTGAAATGAAGTAGTTATAGCCAAGTTGCACTAGGTGACTAGAAGCAATCGTCAAAGCTAAGCAACGACGGTGCAGTCAGTACCTGGATGGGTGACCGTTAGTTGCATGATACCATGAGCGTTTTCGTGATTCGGAGGTCACGTGAAGCAGTCGGTCCCAGTTGTTATCATAGGATAAAAATCGTGAAGCTTGTTGGAGGACTTCGGGTGGCAAGGTTACTTGGTCACAACGTTGTCTTGCCATTCCCAACCCGCACTTGCCCAGCGTGGGGTCGTATGACTTAACGCTCTCTTGTAAGGAGGCTAAAGCCCAGCAGTGCAAGGCCATTTAGCTACAAACTAATCAGAGCTTGTACGATGAAAGTTAGATTGATTAATAGAATATTTACATATTATATGTACTTGTTCCTTTGTAAATACAAATGTATTACGAATAGAAAACCCTGAAACAAATGAAAGGTTGCTTGGAAGAGGTCGCAGATTGCGATAAGGCCGCCTCATGTTTTTGTATGCTTGAAGTTCTACATTGTATGTATATTTAATACTAGTTGATCCACGCACCCCTTCTGTCTTGTCTCGCTCCCAGCATGGTGTTACCGTGGAAACAATATTTTTTAGCATAAAAAGTTTAGAGATCCAATCTTAAAAGAAAGACATATGCTGACGCTGACTATTTTTAGAAGAGCAACAACACTTCTTTAATACATTTTAACAAATCTTTAACAATTTACGCAGCGCACGCAATCGTAGCTCTGAAAAGAAATAATTTACCTCCGTTTTTTTAACACGTCATTGATACTTTACTCCGGCCGCAGCGTAATAATATATGTATAAAGTTTAATCTTTCTCGATACAAGGGCTATCCAACATACAAAACAAAACCTTTTTTTTCCCGTTAGGAAATCCCCCAGGATACCACCAGTTGCTGGTGGTTATGTCGGACTCGGACCGACTAAAACCACGCTTCGTGGCACTCGCGCAGCCACCCTGGCCTGCTTCTGCTAGAGTAACAGGTGGCCTGACAAAACAGAACCTGAAACTAAGCACCAGACAGCCTATCTAACGCTAAAAGATTTTTTAAATCGGATAACTACTTCCTGAGATTATGGTGTGCAACAAACAGTATCTATCTAGTTATATAACACAGCCCAACCATTTTTTGTACAGATGGAAATTCATCTCCTCTACGCTGGTCACCTCCATCGTCAGCGGCACTGGTGGCTGCTGCACTCGCCCCACCAGCGCTCCGGCCCTGGCTACCAGATCCGCCAACTAAGAAGTCCAACCACTTGGGTAAGACAGGTATCAGATTTCTCCTCATCTTTGTAACTTTTTTATTGATGGTGACTGACGTGATTATATGGTGGTGAGACGTGATATTATGAGAGTACTGTCGCGTATAGACACATGCAACTTATGATAACGCAGTTGCCTTTTATTCTCTAAACTAAATATAAATTAACAGAAATAAGTAAACTTGAGGAGGCCTCTGTCGACATCTTCTAGCTGAGAGGAAAAATATTAAAATAGTTACTAGATTGCTATTATGACTGCACGGTTGGCCTAGTGGTTTAGGCGGTCCCTAGACGGTAGGTGGCTCTTCGACGAGCACTTCCAACAGCTTGCTCCGAAGCTGATCGGCACTGCCTCCTTCCTTGGGCGTCTTTTGCCCAATCTGGGAGGAGCCAGTGTCGCCACGAGGCAGCTGTACACGGGGGTTGTCCGGTCTATGGCACTCTATGGTGCACCGGTGTGGGCGGCGGCTCTGACCGAGCAGAATAGGGCGCGCCTCAGGCGGCCGCAGAGAACTCTGGCGGTCAGAGCCATACGGGGTTACCGCACCGTATCGACGGAGGCGGCGTGCGCCCTGGCCGGAACACCCCCGTGGGATTTGGAGGCGGAAGTGCTCGCCGACGTTTATCGGCGAGTGGCTAACTACCGGGCGGAGAGTGGTGGAGTTGGACCTCCGCCCGAGGATGTGCGCGAGTGGCGCGAAGCCGCTCACCGAGCCACGATAGATCGCTGGTCGGTCCGGCTGGAGACTCCACGTGCTGGCTTGGCCACCGTAGAGGCGCTTCAGCCGGTCATCGGCGAATGGGCAGTGCGGCAGCACGGGACCCTTACCTTCCGACTGACGCAGGTTCTTTCCGGGCATGGTTGCTTCGGAAAGTACCTGCACTCGGTCGCCAGGAGGGAATTGAGTCCCGCCTGCCACCACTGCGACTGCAGTGAGGATACGGCTCATCACACGCTGGCGGTCTGCCCCGCATGGGAGACGCAGCGCCGGGTCCTCACTGCAGTCATCGGAGGGGATCTCTCGCTGCCGGCCGTCGTTCGTTCCATGGTCGGCAGCGAGAGCGCATTCACCGCGGTCGCAACCTTCTGCGAGGACGTAATCTTGCAGAAGGAGGTGGCGGAGAAGGCCCGAGAGGACGACATCCAATCGGACCAGATTCGCCGCCGGCGACTCGGGCGGCGGAGGCGCGAACATCTGCGCCTCATGCCGCCTTGAGTGTGGCCGCGGGTGGACGGGACGGGTTTTCCCTCCACCCGCACTATGTGGCCAGCCGCGAGGGGGCGGCGTCGGTGTGTGCCGGACGCCGCCTAAGAGAGGATCGTCGTACAGAGACGGTGCCCGCATCAGGAGCGGGCAGGCGCTGGAGAAGTTCAGAAGGAGATCCCACCCTGGACTTCTCCCCCTCCTAAACGGAGAAGCGCGGAGAGGGCACACTGTGTGTTTTTTAGTCGGTTCAAGTCCGACACACCACCCCGCCGTAACCCCCGGTGGGGTGACGGTCCATGATGATTTTTCACACTAAAAAAAAAAAAAAAAAAAAAAAAGTGGTTTAGGCGGTCGCCACGCCGCTTCCTACTGCGCCAAGTGTCGTGGGTTCAAATCCCACGTGGGATAACACTTTGTGTGATTTACAATTTGTTGTTCTGAGTCTGGGTGTTCTTTGTGTCCGTTTCATGTATGTTTGTAAAGTCCCCCTCGACACAGAAATTTATATTCCTAATTCGGGAGTTGTCTTTTCTAAAAAAGAGAACATAAAAATCTAAGTATTCTCCTCGTAAGAGTATACATACTTTACCCATACCAATCCTTACTAAAATCATAAATGCAAAAGTAACACTGTCTGCCTATCTGTTCGACTTTCACGCCAAAACTACTGTTTTAATGAAATTTGATATCCATATAGTCTAGTCTGAGAAAGGACACGACTTATTTTTACAGCGAAAACCGACGTACACACAGGCGAGGTCGGGGACAAAAGCTAGTATTATTATAATTTTGAAAATTTTTCTTCTTCTTCTCAGCCGAATACATATATAGATTGCTAGAAAGAGGTCTCCTACATTTTTTTTTCTTCATATATTTAGATTTAACAAACCATGACACTTAAAACCGTCGAAATTCGGAAACTAGTTGTTGTTTTGTAAAAGTGCTCTGGCTTTGTACCTCCAAAATATGCTTAGTAATCCATTTTTATCCTTAGGCTTAATCTGCGTAGTCTGCGGTGACACCAGCTCAGGGAAACACTACGGTATCCTCGCATGCAATGGCTGCAGCGGTTTCTTCAAGCGTTCTGTCAGGAGGAAACTTATATACAGGTTAGTTTATCTATCCTTTACATATAGGTTTTATACTAAAATTCCTTAATTCCTGAAGAGCTATGCTTCTGCCCAAATAGGATGATTCTGCCGGAATTGTCGTAAGAGTCTGCCTTAGAAGGCTACGGGTTCATAAAGGACTGATATTATGCAACTACTTCGCTGCTTTTTTTGGACTGACAATTCTTTAGTGTAGACCTATAGTGCAGGGTGTGTTGTCCACACGGGTTTCGCGCTGTTAGGGGCACCCATGTGCCTACCATGGCACTTTTAATGAACCTTTGGCCTTAAATACTAAAGGGCTCAGGACTAATGTTTGTGTACGGGCGCTTCATGAACAGGATCCGCCTGTGACTACGGAATTAGATAAGTGAGTGCAAAGTAAGCTACAGTCACTTAGATGGGGATTCCTCTTACCCTTAAAATAAATTGTACTCACCTTAAAATATCTCATCAATGACTTTCACGCTAATCCTTCGTCATACGCTCCAAATTTCCATTCAGGTTAGTCAACACCTGACTCACGTGTCCATTTATCCGTAATACATCGTCGCCAAACATTGGAGTTTGTTGTCTTAGCTGTTCGACATCCGCACTCATATCTGTGTCACGAATGCCACTTGCAACCTTTTGATGTAAACAGACTTTCTCTTACATGCCTATTGTTTTAATGTTTTAATGTCACATTGGTCTAGAGGTTCGCGTATGCGACTGCTAATCAATCAGTCTCGGGTTAGATTCCCGGGTCGCACTGTTGTTGAACTTTTTCTTGAAAATATTTTTTAATATCAGCCTGGAGTATGGAAATTGGCGGTGTTTTACTCCTGTACCTCGGAGAGCACGTTAAGCCGCCGGTCCCGGTTGTCATGAACATCTAAGGCAAACGTTAAGGCCAATTCAGTGCCCTTAAATATACTGATGACAAAGTTGCGAAGGTTTGATTCCAGTAGCTCTGGTGAAAAATATATAGGTATTAAGGTAACACGAGTTGAAACTATTTCAACTTGTTTTACCTTAACACCTAGCTATTTTTAACCAACCAACTCCAAAATAAATTCGTAATAGAAAGGGCTAGAAATATGATTATTGTATTAACGTTCAAATTTAATGTTTCTTGTAATGCCACGAATTAAAATCACACAGACCGTGTAAGATACTTACCACACTGAATTTTCAAGGGCGTCCCTAAAAAAGTTATGATCAACTGAAATAAATGAACAACTTTTGCTGACACGTTAGGAATTGCTCCATCAATCAGTGCAAAAATTTATGTATTTGCATAAATAAAACCATTTTTGTAGATGAATCTGTATATTTAGAAATAAACATATAGTCATTTGATTAATAATATATGATAATAAAATTCATAGAAAATCAGAACATATTGAGTTTGCATAATTTTCCATAAGTTTGATCATTATAGTAAAAAAGCTAAGATGGGAGAGGCGAATGCTGTTAGGGCTCCGTTTCTGTACGTGGTACTTCTAGAACTATACTAACATAGGTTTAGATGCACAAAAATGTTACAAACACTCTAGACTTTGTGTAAATAAAATATGGATATGATTAACAAATTTAACAACACAGAGAATGTAATTAAACAGTAAATAAGTAGAGTAAAGTGAAGTAAAGTTGAACAATTAAGCTTTCTATATAGTTTAGAAAACGGTACATAAAATATAAATAATAATAATAACACATGACGAAATCGGATAAAAAAATATGAATATGATTAATAAACCTAACTACATAGGAAATGTAATTAAAGTTAAGTAAAGTTGAGCAATTAACATATTTCTATAATATAGTTTACAAAACGGTACATTAAATATAAATTATAATAATAACGATGATGAAATCGAAGTGTCGCGTATTGTGAATGTTGCATTTCGGCTAACTAACCCGTACAATTGTTCAAACAACTACAATGTTTGGATGATCTAATTTCGATCGGTAACACTTTGCACGTATAGAAACTATTTGATCAAGAGGTTATGGTATCTAGGTGATTATAAAATTAAAATACTGTTAGAATTGTCACAATTTTTCTGTTTTTTCCCAAACAATGAGATTGGTGTTACTGAAATTTGTTCTACATTATAAAGGAGTTTGGCTGTATCAAACTATTTCTTATGTATGTAATTATTGTAATTTCGAGGGATGAATCTCAATTTTGTTTTGATATTGATGATACAGACATGAGGTGTTTTAAAATAAATACATTAAAAATATTTGTTTCTTTTAACTAATATGTGTTGACATTTTTATTCATGCTTCTGAACTATTTTTTGATAAAAAGTTGAACAGACTTTAAACAATACTTAGGTGACTGTGCAAATAATGCAAAAATGCGATAACAGCAATCGATTTATAAGTTGTAATTTTTTTAAGTGATCATATTCAGATTTATGTATTTAAATGAGACAGTTTGTAGCAAATCCCTTTCGGACAAAACCAGAATTTTACATATACGTCTATAAAAAATATAAACATCTGAATTGAAAACCTCTTTCGCTTTGAAGTCGGATACATAGTAGCATAACAAGTAATTTTCTAACAATATCTTTCAAAATCTGAATCAAAACGTAGCTAAATGAAAGCAAACAAACATGATCCGTTAATCCAGGGCAAAAATGGCAACATGTAGGCATCATCTGGCGAACGATGCTCGAACAACACAATAGGCCGGGATGAACACTTGAATCTATTTAATCCAATACACTTGTGCTCTTTTTGTTACCAACTAGTAGTATTCATTGTATATTTAATTTTCATGACTGTGGTGTTGGAACAAATAAGAAATTATCAATTTGACTTATGTCAAGACAATATCTGCTAGCTCCAACTAGACTGTAACGAAGGGCGTTAGCCTGTGCCCTTTAGTCAAATTGCAAGTGTTTTATGTCGATTCTCTTTATCAATCGCTAACGCCTCTATTTGTATTACCTCATTATTGGCTAATATTTTCTTTTGATCAAGTGACTTGTTGTTTAGATGATGTCATTCCTGTACATTTGTTAGCTTTTCATTATTGATATACTTTTGTAGAATTCAACTTGGCTGTACGTTACGATAATTTTATTTATTTGGTGTAGTCATTATCCTGGCTACAGAGTTTCAGATTGTAGAATTATTTACCAATCAAGACTTAAACATTATTGATTAGAAACGCTAAATTCTGTTACCATTTCTACATGATCGTCATCAAGTATAATGTTCAAAGAGCAAAAAGACATGACTACGTTATTTAAAATGACAAAGGAGAAAGAAGGGAGCTATGGACACTTGAATCCACTTAATCCAACGCAGTAGAAAGCGCGACTGTAATTTTTCGTACATCTGTGGCCGCGACTAAGGGTGAAATATAGTAGAAGAGCGAACGGTTTGTCTAAAAATCGCTCGCTCTTATAAAAAGTTGCTTATTTAACTCATCGGTGTCTAAAAATCGAGTGTGCATTTGTATAAGTAGGGATTTTTGTGTAGTTCACATTTTAATACAAACATTTGTTAGATTTACTTACGTACCTATGCTATGTTAAAAGTTGGTAATTTGTAGGAGTTTCATGGAAATCATAAATTAGTACAATATACTAAAACAAAGGCGGGTTCGTTAAACTGAAGCTTGTTTATAGAAAGTCTGATTTTTGATTTTTTTTTGTACCTCGAATTGCAGAATAACCATTGGTTTTATATTGATTCTATTATTTAGTCCTATTCCCATATATTGGTCCTATGTATCTACTACAACGGTACTATACTGTCTACTATAGAACTTCCAAAGAATAAATTAATCCAATCACCTTTACTGCGTTCAGACGATAAGAATAAAGTAAACCATTGAAAATTGTATTGTATAATACTTATAGTAGGTATACTAATTGTTACTCTGTTAATAGTATCAGAACTTTTACCATACCACACAACTGCACAGTACTTATAAATAACTCACTGTCGCTCATCAGTGTGTCCTCATCCTAAGGTCGTCAATCGAGGGGCATTTAAATACAATGTAAATTTATTTTTCGTTTTTTATCCAAACTGAATCTCGTTTCAATTATGTTGTATTACAGTTTTGATTTATAAATATTTTGTAGTCTCTTTTAACTGTTATTGCTTGTGCTTTTGTTTTATTTGATCGCATTTTTATTAATCTCATTTACTTAATGTTCAACATTTGTATCAACTCTTAGTTGCTGTTTTTTGTCTTTTTTCCTAAATTGATAAAGTGAGAGAGAAAATGTGGGTAGTAAAATTAGAGTTTTTTAGATAGTAATATGTTATTATTCTCAAACATACTACTTTTATGGCGTTAAGATGTCCGAAATATTTATTTCTTATTTATTCTAGCTGACTACAAAAAAGAAGACCGACTATATAAAACACAAATAAGATATGAATTTCGAAGAGAATCAATTTAGAACGAATAGTTAAAAAAACACATTTTTAAGGCACAAGTAACATAAGAAGGCCTGATACTATATTCAAAGTAGACCAATTCAATATGCCAGTACGTCTATCAACTTCATTCCATCTGGAATATTTCTAAAAGCCCATAAAAAAGCTCACACATAACATTAAATCTGTTTAACATTTGGCCCGCTCCCTAAGTGGCGTTTCAATTAATTCGCCACCCGTCCTAATGTTATTAATATTGTGTACGCACCCCTGTGATAGATGGTCAAGTGCGACATGTGTACCGGCTTTATGATTTGCTAATTGATTTTGTGATATACTTTTTTTGTTAAAGTATTTGCTGGTTAGACTTAGAGCTAAAAAAAAACGCTTTTATGATTGTCTATTAATTGATTAAGTTTTATGTAAACTTGCCTGAATTTAAATTTCATTAACCTAAACTGTATTGTACACTGTACGGATCCTGTCGAGGAGAACTGGATGTAATGAATAGACATATATAGACCAAGGTCAGGTGACTTTGGTCCCTAAATGGTAATAGAGATTATTGATTATAAATCTATCTAATTGAATTTCGTAAAAATGCATTTTTATTTCTTTATTTTCCAATTTGGTCACTTTTTTATTCAAAGAACATCTTAATTAAATGTAATATCTATTCTTATTGTTCTTCTAATATAATAGTATATAGATATTATGACTAGATTTTATTTTTTAAAAATAAGACGATAACTTACGAAATTCGAAAAAGCGTTTTATACTCTAACAATACAGATTATACAGTAATGAAATCAAGTTAAGTATTTATACGAAAATAAGGTTCACAATCATCAAGTTACATTCTGGTCTAAAATCTCACCATATATCAAAAACCCATTGCTATTAATACCACAATTGAAAAGCTTAAGAAGCGTGAAACACGGTGTACCACAGGGCGCCATTCTGGGTCCACTTCTCTTTTGTATAGAACTGCAACAAATGTCAACGTAGCGTAAGCCTATTACAGATGGGATTATCAGTAATGAAATATCTTTAATCTGTATTAGTTTCTGCGGTAGCAGATTTTCGTTCGGTGCTAAGGTTGTGGGGTAGTCAAAGAAGTTGTAATGCGATCAATCAGACCTTCTTGGTTCGAGGTTTATTTTGACAAGGTTGTTTTGTTTTTTTTTTTAATTATTTATGTGACACACAATTTATTTTCTCTAAATATGCATCGACTGCCTCGGTGGCATAGTGGTAACGGCTGCGAATGTTGTGCTTGAGGTCTCGAGTTTGATTTCCGGGTCGGACCAAATGTTTGTGTGATTCGTAAATATTTGTTTCGGAATTTGAGTATTTTCTATGTATAATAGGTATGTATTTATAAAAAAAGTATGTTTATGTAAATATATAAGTCGTTTAGTATAGGTAATACAAGTTATGCTTAGTTTGGGATTAGATGGCGTTGTGTGTAAGATGTCCGAAATATTTATTTTGTTAATATACATATTCAAATTGTATAGTTAAGAAGTTCTCAAAACTTATAACAGTAGTTTTTAAAAGATAGTAGTAGTAGTAAATCTAAAGTAACTCTGTTTGTATGCTACGCTTTTTCTCATGATAACCGATATGCGCAAGCGAAGCTATTATTGCGCAAAAGCGAGTCATTAAATACAGTGTTAGATTAATTTTGCCTACTGTTCTGTCCACGTGTATATCAATTTTTGCGATAAATAGTAAGCCTATGGGTTAATCTAATTATTATCATCTCTGATTATCAGATTATGTTTGCATTTAGAGATGATATATTATCTCTAAATGCAAATAGAATCTCTAATATTTATCATATCTAATATATATAAACTATATCAAAGTCTTATCTAAATCCGTTTAGTAATTTTTGCGTAAACAGTAACAAACATCCATACATCCCCCCTTACACATCACACACTTTCGCGTTTATAATATTAAGTAGGATTGTCTAACAAAGTACCTACTATTCAAAGGAGATATTTCTTTTATTGTTGACAGATGTCAAGCAGGCACAGGACGCTGTGTGGTTGACAAAGCTCATAGAAATCAGTGTCAAGCTTGCCGACTGAAGAAGTGTCTTACCATGGGAATGAACAAGGACGGTAAGTTTACCTTTGTCTTCTACGATAATGTTACAGAGAGTTCTACTCATAGTTTTATATATTCTCCTATATCGTGTAGGATTTTACAATCACACATGAAAAAAAAAACAAAGAATACTCAGACTCGGGACAATAATTTGTGGATCACATGAATTATTTAATTCTGTTCTTTGTGCACTGTAAGTATCTATGCCATGCAGCAGGTTGGCCAAATGAAAATGCAGACGCTTCAAGTATTTGGACTCGGTTGTATTTGGATTGAATTGTAAAAAAATTAATAGCAAAATAAATCGCAACATCTGAAATATTTAATCTAAAGTGACGGTGCGTAGCAGTGACGGTGACTGCAGGCGGGTCGTATAACTAGCGAGTAACTGGTTAAAATCTCTTCTCATGCATTGTTTTTATACTCGGCTTGAATACTCACGATGAAGATGGTGACCTCTCCCTTTTGTATTCTACTCATGCTTTCCATCAGGCAGAGTAGAGTCACTTTGGTGGGCTTAAAAAATCGATATGTTCCATGTGGGGTGAGTGTGAACCCACAACACTTACTAGAAAGCAGCAGCAGTGTCCGTGTAGTATTTTTCAGGTAGACTTCCTAAACGGTGTTGAATTTTAAAGGGCTAAATTTAACTCAAAATTAAGATATATCTACTTAGTTTTCAGAGTTTATGAAATTCAGAAACTTTGGCTCTTCATTCAGAACGGGAGATTTAATGTAGTTATACTCTTATTGATGGGCCTGATCACTTAGCAACCACTTAACTATTGGTGGATACATACCTTTTATTTTGTTTGTGAGCCTGTAAAAGTGTCTCTATCTGTGAGATGGAAAGTATGAATAGAATCTAAGAGTAGTAGTCAGCATTCTCTTTGCCAATGCAGACAATGCAACAAAGCAGCATCGTGACTCACACTATAGCAGCCTGTTGAGATACTAATGCATCATTGGGCCTTCAGTCTCGTACTCATTAAAGAAACACAATACCACGAATGCGTCTTCTGTGAGATTGCTAAAGAAAGTTTTATTTAAAGTAACCTATGCAAGCCACAGTACACATATTCTCCTAGCAGCAAGTTGCCAATACCCTTTATACTTGTAGTACTTTAAATAGATCTGCAGTTGTTGGATAGTAATGACGTAGGTTTTGCACGTGTTTTAAACCATCTGATAAATTCGTATTCAATGTTATGTATCTTTGGATTTCTAGGGTGATTTCTTTTTGCGATAGTACGGTATCTATGTAATATGATGTGTACCTAATATCTAACTGGGATGAATGTGTTTAGGTCTTGGTGATTGAATTCTTGATCTGCAGGATGATCAATTCAATCATAGTAGTTCGATATAACATTTAGGTTTCATTTTCCTTACTTAAATTAATTTCATATGGTCAGTATGTTATGACTTATGAGCTACATATGTCTTTAGTATCGAACACTTTTATTGGCTACTAGCCACTCGCCCCGGTTTCGTACGGGAACATACAGTATTGATAATTCGGTTTAATATAGCCTATGTCACTCACAAATACCGTAGCCTTCTATTAGTGAACGAATTTTCAAAATCGATTCAGTAGATTCAGAGATTACCCCTTACAAACGTCAAAAACTCACAAAGTGTACCTCATTATATGTAAATCAAAAGCAAAAAAATATCCTATGACATCTTAGGAATGATAAGTTAGCTACGAATAAATAATAAGTCTTATTCGTAGTATGTTAGGTTTACTTGCAAATTATTAGTTTGGGCTCGTACGATTTTTCTTAATGACTCTTACAGATTGGTCTTGTTATCGATACTTTTATGTGTAAATTCATGTTCCGGTAAGGTCGATCCAGGAGCTATACGTATTTTATTAAGCGGGTAAATCTGTGAGAAATCCACTATTATTTAAATAAATACAAATATTAAGTTACTTTGCTCCCGGTTCTGCTCTGATTTAACACGATATATACCTCGCTCGTTCCTAAATTCTAACCAATACAATGTGCCACATTGAAGCAAATATTTCAAAATATTCAACCCAGCCTCCCACCCTCAGTTCATAAAACAGTATTTACTAATCACACAAGAACTAAACATCGTTCCCACGTTAAATAAACATGTCAAAACATTTCATAGAGCGGTTATAGCATATCTGTTGTACTGTCGCACGCATGCTCCGAGTCAATTAGGCGAAATGATATTAGTATGGACAGATTGGGCATACTCCCTTCGTATATCGGATTAGAGGAGAAAAAATAGACTTTATTATGATAGCGTTAAGGTTATGTTTGGGCTTGATTTATTGACTACCTTATTGGTCTAGAGGTTCGCGAATGCGGCTGCCGATCAAGAGATCTTCAGTTCGATTCCCGGGTCGGACCAAATGTTTATATGTGTGTGTGTGTGTGTGTATTTTCTATGTAAAATATATTTTATATATTATATTTTTTTTGGACATCTTACACACAACATCATCTAGTCCCAAAGTAAGCAGAGCTTGTGTTATGGGTACTAAACAAGTGATATAAATACATAAACATACTTTTTTTATAAATAAATACATATTATACATAGAAAAACACCCAGACTCCGAAACAAATATATGTGGATCACACAAATATTTGGTCGGCCTTAAATATGCCTATGTATTTAAAAAAAAAAGTATTTTTATTAGTTATCTAGTAACCATTGTACAAGCTCTGCTTAGTTTTTCTTTAGTGTAAGTTCCATAACAAGTTATTTGTTATATGTTTACAAGATTTTGAAGGCTCGTAGCTCAATTGTTTCTACGTAGGTATATGAAAATATTGCAAAGTTAAGCAATCTTAACCAGCAACTTTACTCTTGTTTTCAAATCCGATCGATCGGTATTGGAATTGAGACGTTTCGTAATCTTGAATTCGACACTACGTAACTATTTTCATAGTAACTTGAAATTGAAAAACATTCGATTGGAATTGGGTTTAAGACTAAAACCGCAAGTCTGTCGTCGTCTTTACCTGCTTTCACTCGAACATATTTGGCAATCGTTAAGGGTTGTTGCAGCCCTAAAAACTCTAACAACAGTCTTTCTAGTGAAATATCGATATCACCTAGTACTTACTTAAGTTCCGCATCATCTTCTTAGCCTTTATAATTCCCGACTTTATATGGGTCGGCTACTGGTTCTACCAATTTTACATGGAGCGATTTACCTTCACAACTCTGAGTACGAACTGAATTCAAAAATTGAACTAGTTTTGTTGGTTTATTTGAGGGCACTGACTCTGCAATAACGATTAACATAAATGATCATGACAACCGGGACATGCTCACCGTCGCATGGGTTACCTACCTAAGTCCGCATCGTAGTAGATTCAAAGCCAAGCCCAAGAACTAACTTAAAAAAATAGGAAATAAGTTTTTAATACCATTTTTTTTATTTCCCTATTTGAACTAACAATACATATTTTTTAAATCAAAATAAAAATACAACGAAACCACACAGATATAAAAGAATTCTCACACCAAAAAACAATGTTTTCCGAGACAGTATTCAACATGGAATCACGGAAGGGGTAACACAATAGATGCAACAGACAATCTTCTGTGCCACGCGCCGCCACGTGTACATCCCGCCCAATATACAAATGACGGCTTAGAAATACCATAAAAAGGTTTAAATCTTTATTTTTTAAACAAGTCATGCATACGTTTGTTAGTTTAGCACTAGATTGGGCACAGTAGAATGCGTTTAGTGTAATAATTTAAATGGTAGATCGTGTGCCGAGGTTGAGAGAAACGATTTGAGCAATTAGTAGTTTTGTTGTAAGTGTTTACGGTTAAATTCGTTATTTAAATTTGTCTGACAGAGCCAAACGTCACATTTCGATAAATGTCACTTTGTAAATGTCAAGTGTCAACAATCTACCTCTATTTTAAATCCTTACTAATATTATAAACGCTAAAGTTTGTGAGTTAGTATGTATGTATGTTTGTTGCTCTTTCACGCATAAACTAATGAATGGATTTGGATGAAACTTTACAGTAATATAGCTTATATACCAGAATAACACATAGGCTACTTTTTACTGCAATAATCGAGATAAACGCGTGCGGAAAAGCTAGTGTATTACATCCCTACTAATATTATAAATGCGAAAGTAACTCTGTCTGTCTGTCTGTCTGTTACGCTTTCACGCCTAAACCACTGAACCGATTTTGATGAAATTTGGTATGAAGATAGAACTGAACTTGGGAAAGGACATAGGCTTTTTACCAAGATAACCGACATACACGCGGGCGGAGCCGCGGGCGAAAGCTAGTAAGACATATAAAGAAATTATAGTGTTTTGTTTTATTCTCACTTCTGTAATGCTTAGCCATTCGTACTTAAAATCTTTTACAGTTTCAATGACATATTTATGTATAACAAGGGTTAGTAGCACAATTTCACACGAACAAACCAAATTAAAAACCAAAATATTTCACACAATGTAAATAATAAACCGCAAAACCATTCACAGATCACGTAATGCCCTAAAGCTGAATCTAATAGACCACACCCATATTATAATGAGCGGTAGGTACATTGTAGAAGAGATAATTGAGCAAAAACTACAAAGCGATCGCCCTCAGGCATTCACACTTACTGGTACATTCAAATGAGCACCCTTCGTTATAAAGTGGGATGTTTAACCGCGTGAAATCCAGATTCAATAATAATTAGGACAGCTTTGTGCGTATCGTTTCAAATTTATGAAATTATTTTAATGACAATTTGTAGTACTAATTGATTTTTTTTTAATTGAATAGTTAACTACTATTATTTACAATAAAACAGCTCTAAGAGAACGAGATTTCTCTTCAAAGGCGGTAACATGTTTGACTTCTGACGTGCAAATATTTATGTGGGCGATTGAAAGGATATGATTCTTTTATGTCCAAAAAAAATGTACTTTATTTGTATTTTACTAAATTAACAACAAAATTAATCACAAAAACCTAATTCAAAAAGCTTTTCTTTCAAGTAGGCCTGGCCTTTCCAGGCACTTTCCAAACGCTGCATTGATGACTTTAGTTACCCCGTTTCAAAATATAATTTCTCGTTTCTTATTCTTATTCGTCTTCTAAAACAAAAACAACTCCAGAAGTTATTCTTAAGAAAACAGATTCTTAATTTTCATATACATTATTATTTACTATGGGTAGTTTTCACATGCGGCTCCGTCCACGTGTATGTGGGTTATAGCGGTAAAAAGTACCAAATGTCCTTTTTCAGGTTAGGGCTAAATTTGGTACTCAGAAAGTCTAGAGACTATACAAGTACCAAATTTCATTTCAATCGGTTCAGTAGTTTCAGTAGTTTTACTTGAAAGCGCGACGAAAGACAGACAGAATTACTTTAGAATTTATAATGTTAGTAAAGATATATGTAATAACAATGTAAAATAGCAAATTAGTACACAAACTTCAAAAATAAAATTCCATGATAGAGAACAAAAAAATCTCTACATTTACTTGGAATTACATTGTTTACACACAGCATATATTATACATATTTAAAGTAAAACAAGAATATCAAAAACATAAACTCAAGTGAATTACTAAGTGGTGTAATGGATATATATACTACAGGTATTATTTTCTTTTATTCTCAGATCATCACGGGTTCTACTCGAGATACAGTTCGTATACTTTCAATAATTAATTTATTAACATTGCATTTAACATAATTTAAGACGAAAGTAGAAATCTTGGCGGTCTAAGTTTAAATACGTTAATAGAACTTGAAACTCATGCCAACACTCATTAATTCAATCAAGTCTTGGTACTTTCAGAGGCTTTTGACAAGGTGAACCTAGCACACCATCCGAAAATAATTAGATTGTCGCGCCGACATCTCAAAGCGTAACAAAATTACGCTTTCCTTTTCATAGCGAGGGTCCCAAAGACCAAAATAATTCAAAGCTTAAAGTGATAAAGGCGTTCCCGTCTGGCGTGCCGCAGGGCACAACGCAGGGGCCTCGTTACCTTTATCTTTTTGACACTTTCTTTTCCCGCACAAATTGGATCACATTTTCATTGTTCGTTGTTCATGCGTTATGGTAATTTGTGTAATGGATGTTTCTGGTTTTTATTATGTTGGATGAGCTATTGCTTATTTTCTTGATTTAACCCTGACATAAAGCGTTTTGTTACAAATTATAATATTATATATATTATAGCAAATAAAATTTTCAATGCAAAATATACACAAGTAGCTTATATATTGTTTTGGTTGCAATTGATAAAAATAAAAACATTGGCCAAGTGCGTATTTTACAAGTTCAACATCATCATCATCATCATCAGCCTATCGCAGTCCACTGCTGGACATAGGCCTCTCCCATTGCACACCACTGTGATCGATTTTGGGCTTCTCGCATCCAGCTCCTGCCAGCCATCTTACGCAGGTCGTCACTCCACCTAGCCTGTGGGCGTCCTACACTACGTTTACCGAGACGCGGTCTCCACTCCAGAACTCTTCTGCCCCAATGGCCATCAGTTCTGCGGCTAATAGGTTCAGGCTTTCCAAACGCTGCCCAACCCAGCTGAATTCTTCTATTCACCTCATCCTCGAGGTTGTTTCTACCCAACTGCAATGTCTGCCCAAGGTAGACATATTTTTGAATAACCTCGAGAACGGTATCGTGTACTGCAACCGGTTCCGGTAGAACATGTTCATTGAACAAGTTAGGCCCCTATAACTCCTAAAATAAAAAAAAATATCAAAACCGCTATACCTTTCCCAGAAATTTCAATATATTGGATACTATCATGATATTTTCCAGATATTTTTAGCCAGTCGTTTGGCTTTTGGATGAAGGGGAACGGCCTGTTTTAAAAAAAATGCGCTTTCAAGTTGAATAACTCATAAACAGATACCTAAATCGAAAAATGGTTTTAGAAACCTCACATTTTTTTAAAAGACCTATATAATGATATCCCACACGATGGGGTAGACGCAAGAAAAAAAAACTACCCCTACTTTACATGAAGGTGAGGTACCCCAAATAAAAATCTTTTTCATAATTTTATTGTAGCACTTTATCTGCGTAATTACAACACATATTCATGCAAAGTTTCATATTTCTAGCCCCAACCGTTTGTGCGGTAGGACGAGGACGGACGGACGGACGAATCTATAAGGGTTCCGAGATCATGATCTACGGAACCCTAAAATTCATTTAATTTTTTCCCTGAAGATTTAAATGGTCTTCACTTTAAATTAAGCTAAATTATCTTATTTTCAAATAATCTATAGTCGTCACAAAATAAAAAGCCCGTTTTGACATTTGTCATTTGACATGCCGCATGTATGAAATTGAAAAATCAAATTCATAATCCTATTTAATTATTATGTTACCCACTATCACAACGCGTATCATAAATAAGCATCAAGTTTAACTTGATATTGAAAAATTGCACTCAAAAGCACGAATTAATCGTATTAGTTACGCCACGATGACAAATATCAAACCGGGCTTCTTAATTTGTGACGACTATAATATAATTGATTTTGTACAAACAAGAGAAGTAAATAACCTCCATATTAATTTTATAAATTCGAATATCACTGTATATTTCACGACTACAATGATGCATCGATTTCTAATGAAATTTAGCCTGCAGATACTTTGATTCTTCTGAAAGGACATAGGCTACTGTTCCCTAGGCTAGGCTATAATTCCCTTCCAAGTCGATATCCTTTTGTAAATAATTTTAAAAATATTTTCAAATTTTTTGCTCTAAGTAACCTAACAAAAATAAAATATGAAAGTGACTTAAAGCGGAAGAGAGTAGAAAGCAGAGAATTAAACATTCATTTGTAAAATTAAATGGTAATGGCGGTGATTTTGCGCTTTAATCCCCGACTGTACCTACTCGGAACAATTGTAAGCTCGGACTTACGGTGTAAAGTCGCTGTCATAAGTGCTTTACAATTAATGTACAGACGGAGAAAATGACAGCAATACAACATTGTATCATAAACTTTCCATTACATACATTTCTACAATGTTTTTTTTTGTAAAGAACTCCCGCATTAGGAATATAAATAAAAATAAATATTTCAGCCATCTTACACACAACATTATCTAGTCCCAAACTAAGCAGGGCTTGTATTATGGGTACTTGTCTAGTACCCATAATTACACTACTGTTATAAATACATAAACATACTTTTTTTTTGTAAATACATACATATTATACATAGAAAATACCCAGACTCCGAAACAAATATTTGTGGATCGCACAAATATTTAGTCCGACCTGGGAATCGAACCCGATTATTGATCAGCAGCCGCATACGCTAACCACTAGACCAACAAGGCAGTCGATAAATTCTTGTGTCGCGATAGACTTTACAAACAAACATGAAACGGACACAAAGAACACCCAGAGACTTAGAACAACAAATTGTGAATCATACAAAGTGTTAACCTACGTGGGATTTGAACCCACGACACTTGGCGCAGTAGGAAGCGGCGTGGCGACCGCGGCCAACAGTGTAGTCGTATTTATAGACAGCATAAGTCATGTGGATCTTCTATGGGTCTACGGGTTATCACTTAGACTAAAACTAGTCGGTTTTCCTGTGACCCATACTATGGAGACCTAGTAAGGTGCTTCTGTATTATGGGCCTCCGGTCTCGCACTGATCTACGTAATATATAGTTGGAGTCAAACACGTGCGCCGATATTGCCTTCCAGATTTTAATAGCTCTGTACAGGAAAAAAGAGCTAAAAACGATTATGATGTTACAAAAGCTTTAGGTACATTCAGACAAACTGTTACTAATATGACAAAGTAAATAAATTTGAGTTGTATTGTTGTTTATATGCCTTAATTTTTGTAATTACAAGACTCATTTCAGTCATAAATACTGCATTGGGTAGAGGATGGTAAAGAAGGAAGGCGTAATGTAATAAACTTTGAACATACAGGAGAAATTATGAGAAAGACTTTATGCTAAATAAACATAGTAAACGCTGACACATTTTTGAATACAACTGTACTCGAAATCCAACATCGTACCCTAACACTTAACTGTTTATACCGTGAGTTAAATCTGCAGTAACAGACACTGATTAATGCGATTTTAATCCACGCCTAAAACCCCCAAAATCCAACCCTGTATTAATATTCAAACAGATTTAAAAGGTCACAAGTCCTTTAAACGGAATGAAGGAAATTGATCTTATTTACTTATTACGTAAGGTAGAAGATGTCATGTTTCGCGGTTATAGAATGTTTGGTTCGAATTTCTAACTTTTAAAGCGCGAGTGTAAATTCAAAAGGCTCAAGTGAGGCCCTTAAACGCGTGGAGTTACTTTAGGCAAGGTTTGACTGTAAGAGATTCCATAAATAATATAAACGTCTATATATTTATATCAAATTCTCAAACTTAAATGTACAGGATACCTACTCATCATCATACTCCTTGATTTTATTATTACCCAGGCTATTTGGGGTCGGCTACTAGTTCAACCAGTTTTAGTTGAATATCAGTTTCTTATTGGAGCCACTGGCATTGGACTGGCAAGGGTAAACTGATTTTTAAGATTAAACAAGTTGTCAGTATATTAGAGGACACTAACTGCATATTATTATGCTATCTGCTTCTCATCATCATCAACAACCCATAACGTTCCACTGCTGAGCTTGCAGCTCAGGGTCTCCTCTCAGAAGAGGGTTAAGGCCCCCACGCAGGCCGAGTGCGACTTAGGGACTGACAGGAGATGTTGTGGCTACGTAATCTTGTCGTTGGATCTTTTTGTTCCGCCCGAAGGCTTCCAACTGTTCACGACTGTTATTTTATGATAACACCCGGGACCGACTACTTAATCACAGAAACAGTATAGCTATCGTGCATATCGTGCCACGGTGATCGTTTCTAATCTCCTAAGGCCACTTGAATATGATCATACTTTAAGTAATACTTTTTCGTGTGGTGATGGATTGAGCATACAGAATTCATCCAATTACACGATTAAGGGAGCTCATCATGCAGGATCTCATTACTGCAAAGAGAAGGAAAACTTCAAACAAACCCACTTGACCAGTGTACAGTAAGAAAAAGAGAAAATCTCCATTTTGAGAAAAGCCATTGATAAAACCAAATATCTTCTTGATTCTCGTGTAAATATGTGCTAATCTCTGAAATGGCTGTACCGATTTTGACGGGACTGTCACAGTTACTTGAGCTACTTTTGTAGGCCAGCTTTTCCCCGCGGCTTTACCCCTACTGAAACAATCATAAGTAACACCGCGGTACTCAGTCGTTTCATAAAAAAGGAACAAATAAACAAACAAACTCACATACATATAAAGATTCTTATCGACTGTTATTTGCGTCATCAGCTATAAAAAATGCGAAACACAGATTCATAAATAAAATGCAACAAATTTAAAAAGCCAATAATTTTAACTTCGTACATTATAGTTAATAAAGCATTTTGAATGCATCGTAAAAATATCGCTATATAAAAAACCAAAGCCTTACCATGCCTAGTTCTTTAGACAAAACAAAATTATTCAAACGAATTTGTACCTAGTGACAATACAAACAAAGTTCAAATCCCTTTGCCCTGAAATCGAAATCAATAACCATTAATTCGCAAGTTTGACAGAAGTCGTTTATAGATGAAGCGGCGATATCTGATATTGTGTAGGAGTGAGTGAGATAGAGATGTTTTTATTGCTTCGTTTCAAGTAAGGGTTGTGTCGCACCTGATCCTTACGATTTTATTTTCCAATTATGATTGTATTGTTCAAATGTGTAGTGGATGCGTGTTGTATTTATTTTATGAGCATTTTAGGGTTATAAATCATAGAGGAGCAGCTGCTTAGATGCGTCAAGTAAAGATTTAATTGTATTCTCGTGTCATTTGTTTGCTACCTGTGCTGTTGACAGAGTAATTACATGATTGGGCATCAAACGTAATACTTTCTGTGTGGTTCTGTACGTTTTTTTTTTGCTTTTGAAGTAAACTATTATTTATACTCATGTTTTTTACATATACGGGACTAATTCGCGATAAAATTTTAATAGACTACCCGTGACCGGTATAACCCGTTCGAAACGTCGGAAAGTAGAAGGTATAATAATTATAAATATTTTGGACATCTGACATACAACATCATCTAGTCCCAAGCTAAGCAGAGCTTGTGTTATGGGTACTAAACAACTGATAAAAATACATAAACTACATAAACATAAACTTTTTTTGTAAATACATACATATTAAATATAGAAAAACACCCAGACTCCGAAACAAATACTTGTGGATCACACAAATATTTGTTCTGACCCGGGAATCGAACCCGAGACCTCTTGATCAACAGCCGCATACGCTAACCACTAGACCAACAAGGCAGTCAAAAAAAAAAAAAATCGCGAATAAGTCCCGTTTACAGTACAAAACATGAGTATGTGTAAAGATCGCGATTATCTAAAAACAACTATTATTCACTTCAGTACCTATATTAAGGAACGAATTTTAGAGTTCAACTCAGTGTCTCCATATACACGGTAATTACCGTAGATGCACCGTAATCTGGTATCTATCTACCATCAAGGTAATAGTGTATTACCGTGTCAAATATCACCGTATTACCATTAGAAATAACGTTGTTGTAAATATTTTATCATTTACTGTGTAAAGCAAGTCTCAGTCTATCAATTTAACAAATTTTGTAATGGCAACACTGCAAAATCCCAAGGGGAATCCCCAATATCTAGAAGTTTATCTCTACTACACAATCTATTCTCGTCCTTATTTCTATATAAGAAAGAAAGAAATTCAATGAAATCAAAACGAAAAAAAGAAACAAACTTCGAACAAAAATAAATAAAAGGGAAACATTTTACCCAGCAATCAATAAAATTATAAGAAATGCAAAAACTTTGTGGATTTCAGGCCAACTAACGACATGTTGTCAAAAATGAAAAAATCCATTTATGAAAGAGACCCTGTCGTGCTAGGAGAGTCTGATTCAGAATAATAACAAAATATTCAGACTTGATTAGTTCATAATATTGTTTTTTCCTTTGAAAAATTACACGGTAATTTACACGGTACACTTTTTGCATATGCACCGTATTTTTTTCAAGAAACACCGTATTTTTACCCTGGCAACACGGTAACTCTTGATTTACATATGGAGACACTGGTTCAACTTTTGTTTAGCTGTATTTGTATAATTAGTTATGAATGAATGACAGAAGAAAAATACAAATCTCTTGTCTTAAAAAAACACATAAATAATATACGTTACTTACGTACATCAAAAAATCAATTTAAAAAAATTGACTGTATGTCCGTTTGTGCCGGCTGATCTTTGGAACGACCGGATCAATCATAACGAGACTCACGAGGTAGCTGTTGATATAAGAGGTAACTTAGGCTACCTGTATCCTGTACTTTTCTACCTTTGCAACATAAACCGCGGGTAACACCGCGGGGCTCAGCTAGTCCTTACTAATATTATTAATGCGAAAGTAACTCTGTCTATCTGTCGCGCTTTCACTACAAAACTACTTAACCTCATCAACAGCCTTCAACAGTCCACTGCTGGACATATGTCTCTCCATATAGGAGGTTTTGGCCTATTATTCCACGCTGGCCAGACGGGTTGGTATAGGGTTGGTTTCAAGTTTTCCTTCTGTTTGCATTGATGTTGTCTTGCGTAGTTTATCCCTTAGTCGCCTTTACGACACCCGCGGGATGAATAGGAGTGGTGACACTCTGTATTCTTAATCCGTCACCACACTAGTGTAGAGCCTAAGAAGGGATATATTCTACTTTTTACTGCGAAAACCGATATACACGCAGGCGGAGCCACGGAAGCTAGTTGTACTAATGTTCTAAACGCGAAAGTTTGTGAGTGTGTGTATTTTTGTTTGTTGTTCTTTCACGCAAAAACTACTGAATGAATTTTGATGTAACTTCACAATAATATACCATCAGAATAGGAAACATAGGGCTTCTATTTACAGCGATAACCTACAAGCGGGCGGAGCCGCGGGTGAAAGCTGGTTCATAATTGTTAAATGTAAGTAAATTTAAACAAAGCCTGTATTATGAACAAAAGATTGTGAACATCGCGAAATTTTCAGTCCGGATCACGATCCACTTCACCTACAAGCTAGTTATTGTTGTAGAATTTATTTACGAACTAGTTGAGTGAGTACCGTTGCAAATCGCGAGTAACACCGCGGGGTGAAGCTAGTCTAAAAAAATCGGGCAAGTGCGTGTTAGGCCACGCCGTTACAAAAACACATTCATGCAAAATGTTATCTTTCTAACACTAACGGACGGTAAGTCGAGTACGGACGGACGGACGGACATGACCAATCTATAAGGGTTCCGAGACATGAACTACGGAACCCTAAAAATGACCTTAAGTTACTTCTTAAATATTCAGCAGTCTGCCAGTTAAAGTCCCACCAAAATCAGTTCAAATGTTCCAGAGAGTAGCCGAAACCAACAGACAGATACATACATATATATACAACATTTTTGTTTTTTTGCTTTTTCGATATACCTACTTTCATACGCATTTAGTAAAAACTGTTTTGAAATGACAAACATACACTTCATTTATTTGTATAGATCTTAATTCCAGAAGAATTACATCGGTTATTTAATCATTTTAAAGTGATTTATATCATTTCAAAAAAGATCCAATAGACGAGCATTGCATGGGCACTGAAATTCAAAAAAATAAATCAAAAATCACAAACTAATATTTATCCCTTTCACTCATATGAAAACTATACTATCTCTGTCTCGCTTACTCCTGACACCGGAAGTGAGATCTCAAAGATGGCTGCGGCCGGATGTGGGAGGGGCGATTTGATTTATAGTGTGGAAGGGGGAACTAGTGAGGTTGTGTGTGTGTGTGTTTTGCACATTAATTCGTATTCAAGTTTCAGTGTGTCAGACGGGTAGTCGGGATTTAATTATATCTTCACGACTTAGTTGGGATGGAGTGGGTTATCGTACTGGAACTCTACTAGGTTGGTTTATTGGCGTAATTTAATTTACATTTTGAGATCCAATATGGGACGTTAGGTGTCGCTCTAATCTTTAAATAGTATGAGATGAAGTCGCTTTCTTTTTCTATTCGCTTAGGCCTTTTGAACTAGTCAACGAATTACCTGTAGATAGATATAGCCGAGTGGCCTTAGGTGATTGGAAACAATTAATGAGCGACGAAAAGGGGTCAGTACTAGGTTTTTAAAAAATTTGACTGAGCCTTCAACTTTTTTTTTCATTAAGTCATGTAAGTTGTCAGGTTATATTTTGTCATCAAAATTAACTATCTTGAACGGATTGTAGTTTGCTTTACCTAACAAATTCAGCAGTTTATTGATAACGTAACAAATAATTGTAAATTTTAATTATAAGTTTTTTGGTAAATTTGCAAAACTTTGAACGCGGATTCTCACAACTTACGATTTTTGAGTTACATCTTTTATTTTAATAAGCGTGTGATAATATGTTATGTTATGAGCGTTTCCGTGATTCAGAGGTCACGTTATGGAGTCGGTCCCTGTTGTTATTATAAGATAACAGTCGTGAAGCTTAGTTGGAGGCCTTCGGGCGGCTTTAAACCATCCAACGGCGATATTGCGTAGCCACAACTTGTCTTGCCAGTCCCCAACCCGGCCAAAATATATTATCGAATAAGTATGTATTAGCTGTTTAGGTAATTAAGTGTACATTAATGTAATTTATAGAATAAAATAAAGAGTATGGAAGGGTGTAGTTGGATAACGACTCCAAAATATAAACATTGGAGGTGCTAGGAACAGGTTCAACACCCTGCGATTGCGGGTGCCTGTATTAAAAAAAAAAACCCCGGCCAGCCTGGGGACGTATGACATGAGCTTAACTCTCTCCTGAGAGGAGACCCGAGCCCAGTAGTGGGACGTTATAGGTTGTTGATTGATGAAATAGTTTTTTTTGTCTCCCTTCATTTGTTCACCGTATTGCTTTTTATTATATTATTATTATTGCAAATTTACAACAGAAAACAAAAATGAATTAAATGTAAAATTAACAAACACCGCGACATCGGATCTTTATATTTTAGATATAAAAATTAAAATGCGACCCTAGGATGAACTGAAATAGATTTTAATGCAGTTATTATTATATAGTGATTCAAAGTTTAAATGTGTAATATATTAATAATCCTCTGAAAACTTACGACAAGTCGAGGGGCTAGTTTTTTAACTTTCTTACAATTGGTGTAACTTCAATGAAATTCCAATACTTAAATGTTTTTGACAAGTACCTATACATATTTTCACGTTGGACTTTCAACTTCCAACATTTCCTTGATAAAATTTGATTATTCATTTAATTCACTCATAACAATTTTTTCATTGTAAATAATTACATTAAATTTTCGAACTATAAACTATAATAAAAGAAGACATTTTTTAGATTCTAAATTAGTGACCATAGACAATTTGCCTTTTATGATCCTTGCTTTATTCTCTAAGATAGGTATAGATTATCTCCAACGGTTTTACGTAAAAGTCTTGACATGTACTTTTTTAAGCTACCGTACGAGTTTTTTGAAATAGATTCCTAAATTCTTTATTTAGTTAAAAAAATCATAGATAATTCAACAACAACAGGAACAAACGAATCTACTCTCTATCAGTAGTGCACATCTGTAGCTGAAGTTCTCCCGTAAGAGGTAAGGGTGGCAGTAAACTCAAACGACCCACCCACCGTGAGGAGAATACGGTATGTGACATTTTTATTGGACTCCATTCTTTTTCATTTTGCGATTTATTCGATTATTGGTGGAAGGTTTCACGTAGAACTTTCAAATTACTTTGACTTATAAAGTTATTTTTGGACTTATATGAGTTCGGAGTAAGCGGCTTCATGTTCAATTTTGCCAAGTGTTGAAGTTGTGAAATATTTAATTTTTTATTAAGGTTTGCTTGGTTGAAAAACCATTTATTTCTTATTTTTACTAATACTATAAATGCGAAAAGAACTCTGTCTGTCTGTTGCGCTTTTACGCCATAATTACTGAACGAATTTATTGAAATTTAGATAGTCTCTACTCAGATAGTCTAGAGGTTCAGAAAGGACAATGGCTGCTTTTTGCCGGTTTAACAGCGGGCGAAAGCTAATACCTAAGCTATAAAGAGTTATCTCTGAGTCTTTACTGATTGTTAATAAAAAACATGAGAAAAAATAATTATAGGTATATTATTTAATTCTAAATTATATATTTATTCACAGTAACGTAATTTTGAATGGCGTCATGTGATTCAGTTTGCTGAAGATTTTCTTTTACAAAATTGTAAACAGTTTATTTTGGAATGTGTACCAGAAATATACAGGGAAAAAATAAACCAAATCGATAGCATTTACTACTGTAAATAAAATTTTAAATTATAAACTTACGTTTTAAAAATATCGATTAACACGTCATTTGATAAATCGATTTCCTTTATTTATTTTCCACAGCCTTAACTTATTCTTGTCATTTATAAATTGTTTACGTCATAGACTGCCAACATCTACCTCTCTCAATCATACTACAGCTCCCTCACATTTGATTGAGTGGGACAAAACTAATATACTTCCACTGACAGAAGGTTTTTAGGCCACAGGCGTTTCTTCAAAGACGATTTTTTTCTATAGAAAGACAAGATATCATTTCGTAGAGCTTTTGTGTTTTTTTTTTATTTTGATGGATAGGTTTATCGAGTTAACGAAAATACACGCGGGCGTTGCCACGGCCAAAAGCTAGTAGTCCTGAACTAGGCAGAGCCTGTACTATGATTTAATAAACAATTATTATCTAGACTAATGGTACAAAGCTGAAGAATTTGTTTGTTTGAACGCGCTAATCTCAGTAACTACTAGTCCGATTTGTAAAATTCTTTCACTGTTAGATAGCCCATTAATCGGGGAAGACTAGCTATTTATTTAAGCTATTTATCATCACGCTACGAATAGGATATAGGTATCAATGATGTTCCTCTCGAAAATTTCTACAAAAAAGTCCAGGAAGGGCTTCAGGTAAAACTGATGGAATTAATTGCCAACCCCAAATAAAATTTGGGAATAATAAGGCTAGGAAGATATCGGTCAATATTTATTTATTATAAACAAAACTTAATTAATGTTCGTCATCAGCTTTATTGTACTAGTTGTAATAATCAAGACTTTTGAATATATGTACATAAACGCCTACAAAAAATAATTTAGCAACGATTTGTCCAACGTACAAATTTATATGGATTCATTCATTCGCTGGCACGGGTTCCTAAAAATTCGACACGTTTCTTGTTGCCCCTTTGGTTTATTAGAACACGTATTTTTAGGAATACATAGCATATGACAATGTGCTATTCCATATTATAATCTATCTCTGTACCAAATTTCATCAAGATCGATCCAACCGTTTTTAGGGTTCCATTGCCAAACGTCGTCATGTCTGTCTGTCTGTCCGTCCGTATGTCTCAGCCACTTTTTTCCGAAACTATGAGAGCTATACTGTTGAAACTTGGTTAGTAGATGTATTCTGTGAAAAAATAGAAAAAAAGCAATAAATATTGGGGGTCCCCATACTTAGAACTGAAAGTAAAAATTTTTTTTTCATCAAACCTGTACGTGTGGGGTATCTATGGATAGGTGTTCAAAAATGATGTTGAGGTTTCTAATATCATTTTTTTCTAAACTGAATAGTTTGCGCGAGAGACACTTCCAAAGTGGAAAAATGTGTGTCCCCCCCCCTCTAACTTCTAAAGTAAGAGAGTGATAAAACTAAAAAAAATATATGTTGTACATTACCATGCAAACTACCAACGAAAATTGGTTTGAACGAGATCTAGTGAGTATTTTTTTTAATTCGTCATAAATCGTAACACGCAATTACCTTTCATCCAATCAATACACTAGTATAATAATAATAAAAGTTACAACGAACTACAAGAACTTTTATATGATGTTACTTGCTGATACGGAATCCTTCATGGTCGAGTCCGACTCGCACTTGGCCGCTTTTTTTATACATGAACCTGCCAAAATTACTCTACAGTGCAGACAATGCTACAATGGAGCATGATGATTCATTGAGCCTCCGGTCTCATTCTCAACTACGATACAAGACAGACGATAGCACTAATGCTGTCATTTTATGTTCGTCTTCTGTGAGAGGGTAGTACTGCCCCTGACGAGACCGCCCTATCGTGCGACTGTTATCCTATGATAACAACCGAGACCGACTGCTTAACGTGACCTCCGAATCACGGCAACATTCATAACATAACATGCCACAAACGGTCACCCATCTAGGTAAGCCATCGTTGCTTACCTTCGGTGATTGTTTCAAACACCTAAGGCCCCTTGACTTCGAGCGTTTCATAAAAAATGGAAGGTGCAAATATAGGCCTTAATACACTATACCAAAATTTTTTACGTATTCGAGAATGTTTACTTACTTACTTTAAATAAAACAGGCCTTATTAATACTAAAACTCAGTATTCTTTCACAGCTGTCCAGAATGAACGGCAACCTCGTAACACAGCCACAATCAGACCCGAGGCCCTTAGAGATATGGATCAGGAAAGAGCTCTCAGAGAAGCAGCCGTTGCCGTTGGTGTTTTTGGGTAAGTGGACTTAAAGGTACTTCTTCTTCATTTTTCTAACAATTAAATTATTCTAGAGATTATTTGGGGCCGGCTACTAGTTTAACCGGTTTTACCTCAGTTTTACCTCTTGATTAGCAGTCGCATACGCTGTCCACCAGACCAACGAGGCACTCACAGGCAGATGACATGAGGAGAAATTTGTAAATCGCTATTTACACCAATAACTGCGGTCAACACTGCGGGACTTAGCTAGTAGTGGATTATAAACTCAAACATGCATATACATGAATATGTTTTTTGAAAAACTTATTCAGAAAACAATAGACTCGCCTTCATAGCAAGCAGATACTACATAATCAACTGCAAAAAAAAAAACTACACTTCGCCACATATAATCCGCAACAAAGCGTATTGTGCATGACTTAACAAAGAAAGCTCGCACATATAGCACAGAGGGTTTCCAGGAGACGAGTCAAAGACGGTGTTAGATTCACTAGCTCGCATTGTAGAATCAACGAATAATGAAATTTGTATGACTGCTTCAACACTGCTTGTTAAGCAGGCACCACACTTCGCTATGCGCTATTCGTTTTGCGGGTTATTCGCGCGCATACGGCGAAGTGTGGAGAGTATATTTGTTTCGTTCACTATAAAAATGACAATGACACATCTCTACAACACATTTACACTTACAACATATTTACCTTATTTGATGCTTATTTGACATACCAGTTCTAAGTGTGGATGGCATGTTTGTTGTTTGCGCGCATAACTAATATTTAGGCGAATACGGCGCAGACACATAACGAATAGCGCATAACGAAGTGTGGCGCCTGCATAATATGCCTTTGAACATACATACATCATAATAAAAATTGGCCAAGTGCGAGTCGTACTCTCGTAGGTAGTGTCCCGTACCTTTATCTATCCGTTTCAAGTGTATACTTGTTGCGGTTAACAATATCAAGCAAAACGAAATCACGTTTATTGTATGGGAGCCCCCTTCAATATTTATTTTATTCAGAAATCATCTGTGCAAAATTTCAACTGTTCAACTATCGCGGTTCATGAGATAGAGTCTGGTGAGAGACGAACAGCGATGTCTTATTAATAGGGTCCCGTAATACTCTTTGGCTACGGAACCATAAAAATTGTGTGCACAAAATAAACTAGCTCTCATGCAATAAGGAATGCTCAGTATTGCTCAGCACAATTCTGTAGGCGCCCTCATTTACCTAATATTTAAAGCATGTCACCATTTCTGTTAAAAGACGTCTGTTTAACATAGACCTCTCACATAAAAAGTTAATTTTATATCAATGTAAAGGAAATCAGTCAAAAAAGAACTATATAACTACATTATTAAATAACTAGGCAGGCCTCTTAGTTACGATAACAATTAATATGAAGGAATAATATGGTGCCTCTCCGACTCCGTACGACTGACTTGTGGTTGGCGTATGCGGCTGCTGATCAAGAGGTTCGATTCCCGGGTCGGACGGATGTTTGTGTGTTTGCAAATATTTGTTTCGGAGTTTTGGTGTTTTCTATGTATGATATGTATGTATTTACAAAAATAGTATGTTTATTTAGTTACATCAGTTGTCTAGTATATCCGTTATACAAGCTCTGCTAAGTATGGGACTAGATGTCGTTGGGTGTACTGTGTTAGATGTCCGAAATATTATTTATTTATTTTTATTCATTCCTCGATTCCACACTAAGTCACCATCAAATGACTTAATACCTAGGTGTAGTCTATACTTACCGTACTACGTAACAAGCCACCTTATAACCTACGCAACCAAGCTAACGTTGTATTCTCTGAACTGTTGTTTTTAAATGGCAATTTAAAATAGCTCTCACGTCTATATTAGTATCCAATCGATCCAATAATAATCGACTGACGTCACTCCACCCAGCCGTGACGATCAAGCTTCACGTATGATCAAAGGTTGGTCTGCGGTGTTTGGTCAAGCTGCCTGATGTTCGGGGTGAATGGCTTTGAACGGACGCTGTTTTAAACATACATGAGCATGGGTTTTTAGTCGAATGAAAACGGCAACATCGATGATTATGTTGTAAATAGCATATTGTTTTAATTTCTTAGAAATTTGACGTTTTGTATCGATTTTGACCGAACTCTCACTGGCAGAAAGCTAAATAAATAAATATTTCGGACATCTTATACACAACGTCATCTAGTCCCAAACTAAGCAGAACTTGTATTAAGGGCACTAAACAACTGATATAAAATACATAAACATACTTTTTCTGTAAACACATACATATTATACCTACATAGAAAACACCCAGACTCCGAAACTAAAACATATATGTGGATCACACAAATATTTGGTCTGACCCGGGAATCGATCCCGAAACCTCTTGATCAGGGGCCGCATACGCTAACCACTAGACCAATAAGGCAGGCTGTTAACTTAAGTAGTAACTTAGCCTATTTTTTAGACCAGCTATGTTCTGCGGCGTTACTCGCGTTTTATAACAATAACCGCGGCCCGGGTAACACAATGGTACTAAACCAGTTCAACATATTTTTTAATGAATGATTTGTTTTTCCACCAAATACAATATATCATTCATAAACTTAATATGTTTATTACTTATTATATTAAAAGGTTTGAATATCAAAATAACAATGTCATATAATGCTATATTACTATGTTAGATGCAAAATAAGAAAACTACTCCTCAAAACAAGAATAGACAAACAAGAAGAATTAGATTTTCAACCCCAACAATAGCACATAACTCACAAAACCACTCCATTTAATTTCCATAGCAAAACACTTTCTATAACCAAACTATTTCTAACTCACCTTCGTTCCCCTTGGATATAAAAACTTCTATGAATATTACATTAATATCATAACATTATAACAGTACATGTGAGTGCACTAAACGCGATTGCCTATCCCAAACAGAACGCAATAACACTGGCAATAAATAAATAAACTTAGATACTAAATAAAAATAGTGATATGTAATAAGTTTTTTTTTGTTTTTTCGGAAGACGGTCCCCATTTCATCTCATCCATATTTTTTTATCATTAAATTCATTACGACGAAGACTAGAAGACTTTATAATTGAAGACTTTAAATACTTGACATTAGCAGAAATAGCTGATATTCGGCTGATTGCCATTTCACTAAAAGAAATAGAAGAAGTTTTATTTTCATATGATAACTTTTTATACCTCCGTATTCAAGACAAGACATTTAGTATACTCTGTCCATTCCTTTATTATCTTTTTGACAGTTCAACAAATTTCGAAATTAGTGACGCCCTCACACGTCACCGATTCGATTTGAAATCAAAATCAATCGATATAATATTCTTTAAGTCAGTATTATAAATAAATAAAATGTGCAAAATTATGATATATAATCAGCCCAGAACAAAGAAAACTTCTTAACACAGTCACTTGAGGGTCGTTTTAGTAAGTATTAAGTGATTTTTCAAATGTATTTTCTCATAACTCTGGGTTTAAACGTTATTAACCACGCGTTTCAAAGTTAAATTTTACTTACATGTTCATAGTTACATTTTAAGTCAGTGGTTCAAAAATAAATTAATTAATGCACATAGTAATTGTTCTTTATTCTAAGTTAGAACTTAAATTCCAAAATTTCGACTTTATTCCTTGCAAATAATTAATCTTGAAGTCATACTATTTTAATTTCCTTTTTATTTCATTAAATTTACAGAAACAATACTTACATAAAGTCAAATTATTTTGATCATAATAATATGATGGATTATCTGAATCGTTTAATCGATTTATCGTATTTCAAGAACTGTTTTATATGTTGTTTTTAGCTATGCACACTGCCCACTTCCCTACCTGTCTATAAAGTACGACATTACTGTAGTACATTATTACGAAAAACAATACCGGTAATTTATAGGCGTAACCTGTCAAAAAGACAATAAACGAATGGACAAAGTATAGTTTAATTTGATGAGATGTATTCCTACGTCATATATTATTTGAAGTAATAGATAGAATTTATACATACATAAGCTTGGCCAGCATATTTCAGTATCAGATATAGTGTATTATCTATGGATATGAGTCTACAATCGATCTCGTAGAATTCAGACGTCTTTATCCCGTTGAGATTAAGCCGTGATTATAGGCATTGTTGCAATAGGTTTTAGGATATATAATGTAGCTGTATGTCGGTACCAATATCCATACCAATAGGAAGTAATGTTAAAGTAAGAAACCAGTGCCTAAATAATATATATGGCTGCCATTACGTATATCGTTGTGGTTATGCGCATCGACCCATAAGTTCTCGCTATATGATACTAGCTTACGTAGTGACTGAAACTGAGTTCTTATTAAAGGTACGATTCCCACATGGTTAAAAAAAAGGATGTGCTTTGTCTGGGTGTTCTTTGTGTCCATCGAAATGTTTGTTTGTTAAGTCCCTCCTAATATGAACCTAGTACAGCAGTTATCTTTATTTAAGTTATAGCTGACCAGTCTCCACTTCGTCGTTTAACATTTTTAAACCAATCCAACTGCCATGAAAAAATATTTTTATATAACTTTGGCCCGCGGCTCCACTCGCGTCTAAGTCGGGTGTCGCGGGGAAAAGTAGCTTATGTCCTTTCTCAGGCTTTAGAATATCTGGGTACAAATTTCATATGCCTCGTTGGTCTAGTGGATAGCCTAAGCGACTGCTAATCAAGAGGTCTCGGGTTCAAATCCTGGGTCGGGCCAAAAAGTGTTTTTGGGTTTTTCAGACGAAATTCCTAATAGCAGCCCGGAGTTTAGAAGTTTAGCGGTGATTCACGCCCGTGCCTCGGAGAGCACGTAAAGCCGTCGGTCCCGGTTGTCATGAACATCTATAACAATCGTCATTGGGAAGTCAGTGCCTTCAAATTTACTGACAAGTAGTTCAACCTACGAATTTCAATTGTCCCTTAGGCTTGCGGAGGTCCGATGCCAGTCGCTCCGTGGAAAAACTGATATTCAGGTAAAACTGGTTGAACTAGTAGCCGACCCCAAATAATATTCGGAATAAGGCTAGGAAGAAGAAGTAGGTTCTTGTTTTATCGCGAACAGTATATCAAAAGATAAACCAATAAATTCTCACAAACTTACCTCTTTTTAGGGTTCCGAAGTTCATAACTCGGAACCCTTATAGATTCGTCATGTCCGTCCGTCCGTCCGTCCGTCCGTCCGTCCGTCCGTCCGTCCGTCCGTCCGTCCGTCCGTCCGTCCGTCCGTCCTCGACTTACCGTCCAAACGGTAAGTGCTAGAAAGATGAAAGTTTGCATGAATACGTGCTGTAATTACGTCGACAAAGTGCTACAATAAAATTATGAAAAATAATTTTATTTGGGGTACCTCCCCTACACGTAAAGTGGGGATGATTTTTTTTCTCGAGGCTACCCCATCGTGTGGGGTATCATTAGATAGGTCTTTTAAAAACAATAAAGGGTTTCCTAGACGATTTTTTGATTTAGGTATCCGTTTGCGAGATATTTCACTTTAAAGGGCACTTTTTTGTAAAAACAGGGCGTCCCCCCCCCTCTAAAAGCTAAACGGCTGGCTCAAAAAATCTGAAAAAAATCGTGATGGTGGTCCATCTAATGAACTTTGAAGGAAAACTATAACGGATTAGATAACTTTCTTAGTTCAGGATTTATAAAGGCTTATATGGTAAAATGCGCTCACTTGGAAAACGTCATACAAAATTAACGTTTTAATACGTAAACATAACAATTGTCTATTGGATACGATTTTAAATCCACATACCATTATAGGTGACTGAGGAACCCTTTCCTGTGCGTGGCGTGACACGCACTTGACCGATTTTTAATATTAATATAGACGACAAAAAAGTGTAAGTTCCCATTAATACAAATAGTTTTATTTTATCTTTCACAGGCCTCCTGTCTCGTTAGCTATGGCACTATCACCAGCTCGATATCCTCTCCTATCACCACACTACGCTCCTCTTCCGCCACCACAGCCGCAGCAACCAGCGCAGCCTGACTCCTCGCATGACCACCATGAGGAGGGCAATACACACACTGACAGTGATGGTAAGATATCCCATTCGATTTCAACATCTATTTCTTTAAATTTCTATCAAACCTACTTAAAATCTGTATTGACTGACTTGTTGGTTTAGTGGTTAGCGTATACGGCTGCTTATCAAGAGGTCTCGAGTTCGGTTCCCGAATCGGAGCAAATGTTTATATGATCTGCAAATATATTTTTCGGATTTTGTGTGTATTCTGTGTATTCTATGTAAATACATACATATTATGTATGTATTTACAAAAAAAAAACAAAGTATGTTTATGTATTTATTTCAGTTGTCTAGTACCCATAGCACAAGCTCTGCTTAGCTTGGGACTAGATGATTTTGTGTGTAAGATGTCCAAACAATATTATTTTATTTCATGAAAAATATGTTATTTCAGTTTCTCACCCCTTTAATATATAAACTAATATTTACAAGATCTGGGCGAAGACGCGAACAAAATGGGTCTCAGTTCAAGGTATGACCAACTATTTGTATGTTTCAGATGACAGTATCGACGTGACAAATGAAGAGGACTCCACGTCTTACTCTCCACCAGCTGCGATGGATTACCGTCAGAGCTGTACCACTTACAGGTACATTTTAACGTAAAAATCCTTTGTACTGAATCATAGAGTAACATGGGCCGCGGACCAGAGCGGAGTAGCCATTTCGCCTTTTTACCTGACTATGGCATAGCCAAAGTAGGGTTATAAGTTTGTGTACACATATACATATTATATGTTGTTAGTATTCCTTGTTGGTCTAGTGGTTAGCATATGCGGCTGACGATAAAGAGGTGTCGGGTTCGATTCCAGGGTCGGACGAAATGTTTGTGTGATCTGCAAATATTTGTCTCGGAGTTTGGATGTTTTCTATCTAAGTATAATATATATTTACAAAAGAAGTATGTTTATGTATTTATATCAGTTGTCTAGTACTCAAAATACAAGATCTGATTAGTTTGGGACTAGATGGCGTTGTGTATCAGATGTTAGAAATATTTATTATGTATTATTTATAGCTCCTAATCACTACCTAAGTACTGGACAAATGAGGTATCGTTAGAAGCGTCTTGATCGTCAGCTGGTTATAGGCAATGTGATCACTACTTTTGGATCGTCATCCTCATTGCGAATGTAGACAATGCAGTATGGTGACCCACACTATGGCGGCCTATTGAGATGCCCCTGCATGATTGGACCTATGGTCTCGCACTCACCAACGAAACACGATGAATGCTGACACAAGTTAATTTAATTTATTTATTTTTATATTTTTATTCTTTATGCACAAGTGTACAACGTGCAAACCCGATAGCATAAATGCTGTCACTGAATGTTTTTTTTTTGTTCTTTATGCACAAGTGTACAACGTGCATTGCATTATCATCATAATCATCATCATCAACAGCCTTTAACAGTCCACTGCTGGACATAGGCCTCTCCTTACAAAGGAGGTTTTGGCCTACTATACCACGCTGCTCATAGCCGCTCATAGCCGCTCACAACCGAGTGGCCTTAGGTGATTGGAAACGATCACCAAGGGTAAGCAACGACGGCGCGGCCAGACCTAGATGGGTGACCGTTTGTGGCATTTTATATAATGAGCGTTTCCGTGATTCGGAGGTCACGTTAAGCAGTCGGTCCCGGTTGTTGTCATAAGACAGCAGTCGTGAAGCTTAGTTGGAGGTTGGGCGGCTTAAAAACATCCAACAGCAAGATTACGTAGCCACAACGTGTCTTGCCTGTCCCCAACCCGCACTCGGCCAGCGTGGGGACGTGTGGCCTTAACCCTCTCTTGAGAGGAGACCTGAGCCCAGCAGTGGGACGTTAAGGGTTGTTGATGATACCACGCTGGCCAGACATTGGGTTATTGTTGGACATGGCTGGTATAGGGTTGGTTTCAAGTTTTCCTTCTCTTTGCATCGATGTTGTCTTGCGTAATTTATCCCTTAGTCGCCTTTTACAACACCCGCGGGATGAACAGGGGTGGTGACACTTTGTATTCTTAATTTGTCTCTACACGGAGAATACACAACCACACTAAATAAATATAAAAACTTTGCTTTCTCGCAATTCACTGAGTCAGACGGTGTTCAATAATTCCAGACCACTGGGTGTCGAGAGCGCTGCGGAGTCTGCCGCAAGGCTGCTTTTCATGGCCGTCAAGTGGGCCAAAAATTTGCCGTCTTTCGCCAGCTTAGCTTTCAGAGATCAGGTTTGTATTTATTATTACTTTATAGTAAAATATCTGAGCCTCGCGGTATTACCTGCGTTTATTAATAAAGTATTACGAGCGCTATCGTACCATCTGTGGAGGTTTATTAAACTGTTTATATAGATTCATAGTCCAATTGAACTTATAAAATAATAATATTAGTTACGTATACTTCTTATCTAATTTCGAAAAAAGAGGAGGTTATTCTGAATTTGTATGGAGTTTTCAAGTGATAACTTCTTATGAGAAGGTAAACCGGTAAATGAGAAGGTAAGAAGGTAAAGGCAGGCTCCTCCTCTCTCACTCTAACCTACAGCACTAGCCGTGTTTCAATATTAAATAGCTCAATTTAGATTAGTTTAAGTTATCACTTTGTATTCTTATATATTTTATTTATTAGGTTATCACTTCTAATGTATTTTATTTATTAGGTACAGAAACAGACAAAAAATCAAAACCAAAGAAAGTCAGTCTTAAGATAAGGCTGTTTTGAGACAAATTATTCCTCATCATCATCATCAACAGCCTTTAACAGTCCACTGCTGGACATAGGCCTCTCCTTGAAAAGGAGGTTCTGGCCTACTATACCACGCTGGCTAGACGGTTGGTATATGGTTGGTTTCAAGTTTTCCTTCTCTTTGCATTGATGTTGTCTTGCGTAGTTTATCCTTAGTCGCCTTTTACGAAACCCGCGGGATGAATAGGGGTGGTGACACTCTATATTCCTAATCTGTCACCAAACGGACAAATTATTCTTAGAATTAGGTATAGCAAATAGTCATTTAAGTTTATTTAAGGATCTGAGCTGTCATAATGATCTTTGAATAAAATTATTTGAGTTTCCAAAGTTGACATATATTGTATATTGAGCTGAAGATACAGTCTATTGTATGTCTATCTTCTGTTGTAATAATAATAACAACTATACATTACAGGTGATACTCCTAGAAGAAGCGTGGTCAGAGTTGTTCCTACTGAACGCTATACAATGGTGTTTGCCACTCGACGCCGCTTGTGCCGCACTTTTCGGAAGCGATCAAATTGATCAAGGTAAATTCGGCACGTACACTTATAACTGCATTGACATCACACTGCACATACACTTATTGCTGCATTGTTACTTAACTCTGCAGACGTATTTACATTAATATGGTACTCTTGGTTAGATTTTAATACATATTCATTATTTTTACCGTAGACAATTTTAGATTAATAATAATTATAATATTTGCTTATTCAGACAGAATCCATTTTATACTATTTGAGAGAGAAATTGTTAGGTTGGTAATTACTAATATCTATTTAGTTTTAATTTAATTCAGCAACGTTTTAACAATGTTTTTTTACACGAGTCGTATTTTTCAGCTATGTTCCTCAGGATGCTATTACTGCTGTCCCGTACTCTCCAAAGCAAAGATGCATTTCGTTTACGCATAATAGCATGGAAGCCATCAACTCTCGCTTCCATAAACATTGTAGAAGCACTACACTAACGAGGCAACTCTAAGAGCATCCTGAAGACATTATTATCTGACAATGACGGGCATGTTGGCCTAGTCATTAGTGGTTTTCCTGACTGCCAAGCCGGGGGCAGTGGGTTTGATTCCCAACCAGGACAAATCATTGTGTGATGATTACAATAATTATTTCTCAGTTTGGCGTACTTTATCTATAACAAGCGAACCTGCCCAGCATCGTACAGAACTCTTTGAAATTCTCAGATTAACTGCTATAATTATCACATTTAAACTTTCTTCTTTAATCACTTTATCTATGAAAAAAACTTTACTAAAATCTGTTAAGTAGTTTAAAAGGTTTAAGCTAATAGACAAATATATTTCAATTTTTTTTCTCACTATATGTTTTTATTTTCTTCTTCCAGAGAACGGCGTAGACTCAGCAACTTTGCGTAGATTGCGTGAAGTACTGTCACGTTACAGAACTGTGCTCGTAGATCCTGCTGAGTTCGCTTGTATGAAAGCTATTGTACTCTTCAAATCTGGTAAGTTTAACTTCATACAAAAAAATTGAAATAGAAATAAATATTTCGGACATCTTACACGCAACGTCATCTAGTCCCAAACTAAGCAGAGCTTGTATTATGGGTACTAAACAACTGATATAAATACATAAACATACTTTTTTTTTGTAAATACATACATATTATACATAGAAAAACACTCAGACTCCGAAACAAATATTTGTGGATCACACAAATATTTGGTCTGACCCGGGAATCGAACCTGAGACCTCTTGATCAGCAGCCGCATACGGTAACCACTAGACCAACAAGGAATTAACTTAATTAACTTTTTTTAAGGTCATAAAAAACACACAATAGTAAATTTAGAAATCACCAATGTCTTGAAAACTTCTGTTCATCTTAGATTTAATTTCATTAAAAACATACAAGTACAGCATAGTGCAAATGAAATTTACGGTACGGCTGGTACACCAGTTCATAATCGCTCAACGTGCTATGGAAAGGGCCTATACTTGGCGTATATTTTTTAGAAATCTTATCAGGAATGAGGTGGTTCGACAGAGAATCAATGTCATGCACATAGCACACATGATAAGCACGCCTAAATAGCAGTGGGCTGGCCATATTAGCCATAGAACCGATAACTGTTGGGGCATACGTGTTCTTGAGTAGAGTTTACTTCGGTGCGAACGTAGTGGAGGAAACCCACAGATCAGGTTGGGGTAAGGGTTTACGCAAAATGGCTGACAAGATTTAAATGCTAGAATCGAGCAAGTGGTATGTAATTGGAGAGGCCCATAATGAATTTGGAAAGGAATAAGTTGATGGAGACCACATACAACTGAAAATCTTGTTCAAAAGTTTGCTGAACTTGTTGAAAACCGGGGAAAATATTTAATATTTATTAATAGTAAGAGTTTCATTAGATTTTGTTACATAGGCATTTCTTATAAAAACAGGTATCTATGTTCTAAGCAAAGCCGATTAGACCTTTTTTTTCCAATTAATCTTCACTTTCTTGCAGAAACTCGTGGCCTCAAAGATCCTCTCCAGATAGAAAATCTGCAAGATCAAGCGCAAGTGATGCTCATGACACACGCGCGTACCGCCCACGGCACAGCCCCTGCAAGGTTTGGTAGACTCTTACTATTACTACCCCTACTTCGATCAGTTACTCCTCAACAACTAGAAAGAGAATTCTTTGCCAAAACTATAGGGCAGACACCCATGGAAAAAGTTTTGGCAGATATGTATAAAAATTAAATAACTGCAAATCTACTCATTAGTCGGTAAATTGCAAGAGACAAATTTGTGTAATTTAAATAAAACTGCAATCATACTTAGCTTCTCAATTTTCGTATGACTAAGAATACTGCGTTATTATTACGTAATACTAAAAATCTGCTATTCTATTAACATTGGTTACGTTATATGTGTAGTAGTAGTATGTTTTGTGTAGTATCTGTTATTATTTGTAATATGCCTAAGGACTGTACATTTCTAGCTTAACTGCAATGTTATTTATAAAATAAATGTAGCATTTAGTTATGTAATTATTGTATAATAAGTCGTATAGTTATTTATACAATATTTTAAAAATGATATTGTCTTGCCAAATATTTGTGTACATATTTATAATAAAAAATAAGTTAAACAGCAAACCCACTTATTAATTCTGCAGCAACTACTTAATATAACTCTGAACTGGAAATATAAAATAGTAGTAGTATGTACTTTCCGAATAGTGTAATATAAATTACTTCCTCTAGTAAATTAGATGTGTAAATAGAATTGTAATTTTATATAAACGAACGCAATGGCCTCGGTTTTTAAATCGGAGATACACACCTAAGTAAAGGTAAGTGTAATTAAGTGAATTTTAATTAGCATAAGCAGTTGCATTTATGCTGTAAGTAGTTATGCTAAGTTATATTGTAGAATCCGTGTGCTATATAAAAATAAAATTTAGAAATGAATAATTTGTTATTTTTCCTATCCACACATTTCTAAGCATCTTCTTCCTAGCCTTATTCCCATTATTATTTAGGGTCGGCTACTAGTTCAACCGGTTTTACTTGAATTTCAGTTTTTCCAAAGAGCGACTGGCATCAGACCTCCGCAACCCTAAGGGAGAACTGAAATTCGAAGGTTGAACTAGTTGTCAGTAAATTTGAGGGCACTGAGTTCCCAATAACGATTGCCATCGATGTTCATGACAACCAGGACTTTACGTGCTCTCCGAGGCACGGGCGTGAATAACCGCCAAACGTCCAAACTCCGGGCTGCTATATGGAATTTCCTAAGAAAAACCCAAAAGCACTTTTTTTTTTTTTTTTTTTTTATATTTAAGCCTGCCAAAGTGACTCTACTCTGCCTGATGGAAAGCATGAGTAGAATCCAGGAGTAGGGGTCACCATGCTTATTGTGAGGGTAGGCCATGTAGCAGGGTGATCCTTATAGTCCAGGCACGTTGAATATGGAGCACAAAAAAATGTTATCCAGAAACCTACGTTTTTAAAAGGTTAAAAGGGTTAAAGTCAACATAAGGAAAATGTGTTATGTGCCCAAGAAGGTTAGGGGACGATTTTAGGGGTTGAAAAGGGGGGAAAATGGATACATCTCGTGTTTTTTGCAATTTTACGCGAAATTTGATGTCCTACTGAAAAATGTAAAATGCAAAAGTTGTAGATCTTGGAAAAATCTACAACTTTTGTATGGGTCACTTTTTAATATAACCTCAAAATTTCAGAAAAAAATGCAATAAATCAAAAAAAATTTTTTGTTTTGTTTTTTACTTGTCAATTTCTCAAAAATAAATATTTTTTAACCAAACTTGCTGAAAGTACTCCTTTTTGTGTCCCAAATAACAAAAAAAATTTTTAGATTGAAATATTAAAAACTGTTTGAAAGATTCATTTTTTTCGGTCCGAAACAAGTTGTTTTCAAAGTTACATTTTACTACATACAATCATCGTAGAGAGGTCATACAGGGCTCATTTTTTTCGTTTTGATGTCTACTTTTTAATGAAATAATAAAACAATACAGCTTCCATTTATAAACATGTCTAAAAATTGAAAAATAAAAATAATTAATTTTGCAAAAACAAATTTTTTGGTTATTGTTAATAATTTGTTATAAATAAATAAAAAATTCAAAACCTAATAAGACCATTGAATTCTACGGGAAAAAACACGAAGAAACATATGTTTTACTATTTAAATACATTTTTTATTTTTGTACAATACTGCTATAAACATTGTAATAGCATATTCCGTGTAGTTGAAAGATGTCAGGTAAGTACATACAACGCGATCGACTTTTACTTTAATAAGAAAAGTTCCTCATTTCTCGCGATGAAATTAATTAATGCAATTATTTTCTACATATTTTGATAAATAAATCGTCTTATAATTAATTTTTGTTCAAAATTATTTAAAACATGCTTTTAAATAATTGAATGATTAAATAATTGAAAGAGAGAGAGAGAAAGAGAAAGAGAAAAAGAGAGAGAGAGAGAGAAAGGGACGCGCAGGCAAAACGGACTAGAAGGACGCGTACTCAGATCGGAGCACGTGGCTCAGTAGTCTATGTATAGCCAGCAAAGAAAGTACATTTATACTACACCTGATTGGAACATAGTCAATATTCCCTGAAATAATATTTATGTATATAAAGTGTAAATGTATGATATTTATCAGTACTTGAGCATATTTCATTAAAAAATTAACTTGATTAAAATTGAGTTTTTCATAATTGTTATTTACCTCCATTATTTTTTTTTATTATTATTATTAGTAGTAGTGGTATTGTTAACAATCTATTTTGTGGATATAAATTTCAATTATAAATTCGGTGCAAGTTAAATTAGATTCAGAATTCATTTAAAAAAAATCATATAATTATTTAAAAGCATGTTTTAAATAATTTTGTACAAAAATTAATTATTAGACGATTTATCTATCAAAATATGTAGAAAATAATTGAATTAATTAATTTCATCGCGAGAAATGAGGAACTTTTCTTATTAAAGTAAAAGTCGATCGCGTTGTATGTACTTACCTGACATCTTTCAACTACACGGAATATGCTATTACAATGTTTATAGCAGTATTGTACAAAAATAAAAAATGTATTTAAATAGTAAAACATATGTTTCTTCGTGTTTTTTCCCGTAGAATTCAATGGTCTTATTAGGTTTTGATTTTTTTATTTATTTATAACAAATTATTAACAATAACCAAAAAATTTGTTTTTGCAAAATTAATTATTTTTGTTTTTCAATTTTTAGACATGTTTTTAAATGGAAGCTGTATTGTTTTATTATTTCATTAAAAAGTAGACATCAAAACGAAAAAAATTAGCCCTGTATGACCTCTCTACGATGATTGTATGTAGTAAAATGTAACTTTGAAAACAACGTGTTTCGGACCGAAAAAAATGAATCTTTCAAACAGTTTTTAATATTTCAATCTAAAAAATTTTAGTGTTGTTTGGGACACAAAAAGGAGTACTTTCAGCAAGTTTGGTTAAAAAATATTTATTTTTGAGAAATTGACAAGTAGAAAACAAAAAAAAATTTTTTTTTGATTTATTGCATTTTTTTTCTGAAATTTTGAGGTTATATAAAAAAATGACCCATACAAAAGTTGTAGATTTTTCCAAGATCTACAACTTTTGCATTCTACATTTTTCAGTAGGACATCAAATTACGCGTGAAATTGCAAAAAACACGAGATGTATCCATTTTCCCCCCTTTTCAACCCCTAAAATCGTCCCCTAACCTTTTTGGGCACATAACACATTTTCCTTATGTTGACTTTAACCCTTTTAACCATTTGAAAATGTATGTATCTGGATAACATTTTTCTTTTTTTATCTCTGTAAATGAGTCAATGTGCCTGGACTATTACCATGGCAGCCTGGTTAGATTATTCTGCATCATTCTCCCGGCTTCGAAGGCCGGGAATTTTTGGCTCGACCCGGGATTTGAACCCGACACTTCTTGATTAGCAGTCGCATACGCATCTACTAGACCAACGATTCAATTTTATTTATTTTTACACAAATAAATAAAATTGTCTGTCTGTTTGTTTGAAAGTCCCATTGAAACCGGTTCAGTAGTTCCAGATATTAGCTGGATAAAATACATAGACGGACAGACAAACGAAAATTATTAGAATTGTTTTCTGATGCCGTTTTCGGTACCATGTATTAATTCACTCTTCATTTTTATTCGAGTAAATAAATTAATTTAAAAAAGCTAAATGACGTCTTCCGGGGTTAACTATTTTATATTAACATCATCAATGTTTCATCATGAATTCTTTACATCACAACAATGACATCACTACCCCACTGTGTCATTGTCTTTCATCATAACCATCACGTAAACCCCTATATCCCGATGATTCCTAGAAAAGTGCCGCAGTGTGTTGTTCTTCCGAATACAACGCAATTACTATGATCACGCCACAAATAACAAATATCGATTTCGTCATTGCACACATTTTCCTGTACCTACATATTGTGTGTGTAAACAACATAGGTTTGCTCATTTTGCTATTGATAATGTTTTGGGAACTCGTGACTATATGATTACTGTGGGTAGGTTGGTGGTACCTATTTATTGAATTGCGTCATTATGTGGGCACAGACAGACACATAAACACACACACACCACTTCTTAAGCAGGCACCACACTTCGCTATTCGCTATTCGTTATGCGGGTTATTCGCGCGCATACGGCGAAGTGTGGAGAGTATATTCGCCAATATTCGCTTTATTTGTACGCATCGAATAGCGAATCGCATATACGTCGACTTGTCGGTTTTTTGACACACTTCAAAGGACACGAATAAGGCGAATACACGCATCGACTGCCCACACTTCGGACGGGTAGTGAAGTGCCCCGTGCATAACTAACAACCATAGACTATAAAACAGTTTTTGAAATAGATAAATCAATTAAACGATTAAAATAACCTATCATATGATCAAAATAATTTGACTTCATTTAAGTATTGTTTCTGTCAATTTAATAAAATAAAAAGGAAATTAAAATAATATGTTTCGCTCGTTCATTGACCATTAAAAATGACAATGCCCTGTGCATAACTAACAACCATAGACTATAAAACAGTTTTTGAAATAGAAAGAATCGATTAAACGATTAAATTAGTTTATTATATGATCAAAATAATTAGACTTTATTTAAGTATTGTTTCTGTAAATTTATTAAAATAAAAAGGAAATTAAAAGAATATGTTTCGTTCGTTCGTATGGTTTCGTTTTGTTCACCATAAAAATGACAATGACACATCTCTACAACACACATAATTTGCCTTATTTGATATACCAGTACGAAGTGTGGTGGCGTGTTTGTTGTTTGCGCGCATAACAAATATTCGGGCGAATACGGCGTAGACACATAACGAATAGCGAATAACGAAGTGTGGTGCCTGCTTAAGAAGGAAGTTTCTAAGAAACAAAATATCTGTAGGTAGTAGAGCCACGCTCTGAATGAAGAATGAATGAATGAAGAATGGGCCGGCTCGACCGGGCAGTTCTACCCTCACACAGAAGACCATCCTAATAATGACAGAATTCTTGATGTCGTATTTCATTGGTGAGTGTGAGACCGGAGGTCCAATGATGCACTTGCATCTCACTAGATCCCCATAGTAAGAGTAACCATGCTGCATTGCATGCATGTCTGCATTCACAAAGATGGTGGTGACCCCTTCTCCTGGATTCTACTCACGCTTTCCATCAGGCAGAGTCACTTTGGTAGGTTTATATAGAAAAAGATCGATCAGGTACTTTTGTTCGCATCTTCTCTAAAACCTTGTAAATATTAGGTTATATATTAAACATCATGGCCATGCCGATATTATAATTAAATTAATATTTAGGACATCTGACACAAAACATCAACTAGTCCCAAGCTAAGCAGAGCTTTTATTATGGACACTAGACAACTGATTAAAATACATAAACATGCTTTTTTTTTGTACCTACATATTGTAAGATCAATTTGCATTGCTTTGCTATGGAAGTGCGGAGCTTCCCAACATAGACATTACTTGCTTAAAGAGAAGCCCAGAATACTAAAATCTTTTTAATGTAAGCTTAAGAAGCAATAAACCATTTTGTATTTTTGTATTTGTATATTACAATTTGTAGGTAATCGAACCCGAGACCTCTTGATCAGCAGCCGCATACAGTAACTACCAGACCAACAAGGCAGACGATTAATTAATGGGACTCACTGGAAAACAGTTGATGATTTAAGAAGTAACTTAGGGTATGTTTACTTTAGGAGTAACTTATTGTATTTTTACCCCTAGGCTAGCTTCTACGTGTACAACAACTGCGGGTAACATCGCGGGTTTCAGCTAGTAAACAAATAAATATATCAACTTAAAAACAACATCCTTCATTTACCAGTGGGGTTAAATGATAACCAGTGGGACTCTCTCGGTAGGTGATAAGTCGTGGGGATTTCTACAAAAACAACAAAATAATTCTGGGAAAATACAACTTGTTATCTAGACTTATCGATGTAATTTTTATTCAAATTCATATTGAATAATGAGTCGCGATGTTTTCCGCGGATATTGTTATCAATCGCGAGTAACTCCACGGAGCAAAGCCAGTCTAAAAAATTGCCTAAGTAACTCCTTGTTTCATCAGCTTTCTATCAGTGAAAGTCCCGTCAAAATCGGTCCAGGCGTTCCAGAGATTACCTAGAACAAACAGACAGGCAAAAAATAAAAAATACTGTTTTGATGTAGACAAGCACCGTTTATAATTTCATATGGATTTAGTACGAAACTGTTATTTCGATATTACATACAGACACTTAATTTTTTTTTATTTGTAGTATTGATTTCACCTTATTATATGTATACATTTTTAACCGACTTAAAAAAAAGGAGGAGTTTCTCAATTCGTCGGAATCTTTTTTTTTGTTTTTTTTCTTTATGTACAGCGTTAATTTCGTTGTTTATAAACCAATTTCAAAAATTCTTTCTGCATTCGATTCGGCATAGCTTACCATTGTCACCATATCGGGATCTGATGATAGGATCCCAAGGAAACCGAGGGAACTCCTCAAATATCATAGATACTTTTTCTTTGAAATCGGTTCCTTTTTGTTAAAATTAAAGAATAAATACTTTTTATATATTCATATATTTCTTCTGAAGGTAGACATATGTAGGTACGTACGTTAGAAACCTAAACCTAAATGAAACATTGCATCATTATTACACAACAATAACATGTAAATCATCATAATTATTACGTCATAAATAAATAAACTATTTCCCCCTTTAAATGCCAGGAGGTGTGGTCACTCCTCTGAAACATGGTGTCATTCCTCACCTCATTTTGAAGTTTGACGTTGGTATGTCATAGCTCCCGTTTTCCTTCCGACCTTATAAGTTAACAACTAAATATTCTGCATCTTCCTGTGATGACCCCACTACTTTGATAAATAATTGAATGACTGCCTTGTTGGTCTAGTGGTTAGCGTATGCGGCTGCTGATCAAGAGATCTCAGGTTCCATTCCCGGGTCGGACCAAATGTTTGTAAGATATGCAAATATTAGTTTCGGACATTTTCAGCTCCCTTATGTATTTTCTTCAGTTTTACGGAATTACTAAGTAAAATCTTAATTATTTTTTATTTCGTGCGGAGCTACATTGGAACTGCCAATACTATCTGAGAAATAATAATATTATGTGTATGTGACACTGGCTAATCATCATTTGGAATGAATGATTCGGCCAAGTATACCTTATCAGAGAAATTAATTACATGCGTTGCGCGTCCCCGACACATTCCAAATATTCCAAAAATTGTGCTCATCTTTTACAGGAATAGAGAAAAGCGGCCAAGTGCGAGTCGGACTCGCCCATGAAGGGTTCCATATCAGCAAGTAACATCATATAAAAGTTGTTGTAGTTCTTGTAACTTTCATCGATGTTTTTATACTAGTGTATTGATTGAATGAAAGGTAAATCGCGGTTTACGATTTATGACGTATTAAAAAAAAAACTACTCACTAGATCTCGTTCAAACCAATTTTCGTTGGTAGTTTGCATAGTAATGTACAACATATATTTTTTTTAGTTTTATCACTCTCTTAATTTAGAAGTTAGAGGGGGACACACACACATTTTTTCACTTTGGAAGTGTCTCTCGCGCAAACTATTCAGTTTAGAAAAAAATGATATTAGAAACCTCAACATCATTTTTGAACACCTATCCATAGATACCCCACACGTATAGGTTTGATGGAAAAAAAAAATTTTGAGTATCAGTTCCAAGTATGGGGACCCCCAAAATGTATTGTTTTTTTTTCTATTTATATGTAAAAATCTTAATGCGGTTCACAGAATACATCGACTGACCAAATTTCAACAGCATAGCTCTTATAGTTTCGGCAATAATTGGCTGTGACATACGGACGGACAGACAGACAGACAGACAGACAGACAGACAGACAGACAGACTTGACGAATCTATAAGGGTTCCGTTTTTTGCCATTTGGCTACGGAACCCTAAAAAGCTTTTCATTTTTAGTGTAACATTGTTAATTCTAGTTTTCGGTCGGTGTCAGCTAAATGGATTATGTTGGATTGATTGAACACTTTATTAATACCAAATCTGATGATGATATAGACATACAAGTGCGAGTCGGACTCGCCCATGAAGGGTTCCGTAGCAGCAAGTAACATCATATTAAAGTTTTGTAGTTCGTTGTAACTTTCATCGATGTTTTAGTAATAGTGTTTTGATTGAAAGAAATGTAAATTGCAGTTTATGATTTACTTACTCGATCTACTAGAAACTACTTACTAGATCTCGTTCAAACCAATTTTCGTCGGTAGTTTGCATGGTACTGTACAACATATATTATTTTTACTTTTGTCACTCTCTTATTTTAGAAGTTAGAGGGGGGGGGGGGGGACACATTTTTTCACTTTGGAAGTGTCTCTCGCGCAAACTATTCAGTTTAGAAAAAAAACATATTAGAAACCTTCATATCATTTTTGAAGACCTATCCAAAAATACCCCACGTATGGTTTTGATGAAAAAATTTTTTTTTGTGTTTCAGTTCTAAGTATGGGGACTCCCAAAATTTATTGCTTTTTCTCTATTTGTGTGTAAAATATTAATGCGGTTCACAGAATACATATACTGACCAAGTTTCAACACTATAGTTAAGAAAGTAGAAAAAAGTGGCTGTGACATACGGACGGACAGACAGACAGACATGGCGAATCTATAAGGGTTCCGTATTTTGCCATTTGGCAACGGAACCCTAAAAATGAAAAAAGTACCTTCAGTGTACTGTGAATATTACTCTCGCCTTTTGACCAATTTGGGGGGAGGGGGGAGGGAATATTAAAAAAATTTGGCCTCACAACTTTAGAGAATTAGCGTTCCCCAATAAAGGAGTGTTACAAAAAGGCCTCTTATTAGTATAGATAATTTATCTGCTTAACATTGAGCCTTAACATAAATCATGCAAAACAAAATCAAAGTTGATAGGTTGGTCTTCTGGCGGGAAAATTCTAGCCTCTAATGTCAGGTTTTGACAAGTGTTAGTGACGTTCGGAAATATGGCAAACATTTCCGAACGTCACTGAGAGATGTCATTCAGATATCATTCAGCTTAGATAAATAATTAGTATTCTTTGTCTAAGTCATTCAGATATACTATTGTTTATTTCATATGAATAAAGCAGTTAGTAAGTTTTCCGGAATTTGCCTCAGATAAAATTCCACATGAATCAATTCTCTTCTCATCCTGCAATTCTGTTGTAATAGATAATAAGCACTATTGCTTACTATTAGGTATTAAATATATAATTCATTATTATGTTACCCTGACATTATATACATATATACCACAGATCAATTACACCATAGAAACGAATTAAAATATAGATATTATATGCAATATCATGAGTCAATGTGATGTGGTTTTGTGTTACAAGCGAGATCGTGCGTCATTCGGCAGATTTTAAAAAAGAACTTTGCTAAATAGCCTTGTCGCAATATTACGAAAGGATAGCCAATTTGTAATAGGATTTTACAAATGACTAGCTCAGTCTTCGGTGTTTCCCGCTATTATAGTTATATCTTTTCTTATGAATTTCGGACATCATACACACAACGCAATCTAGTCTTAAACTAAGCAGAGCTTGTATTATGGGTGCTAACAACTGATATAAATACATCAGTATTGTTCTCGTACATAAACATACTTTTTTTTGTGAACTTCGAAACAAATATTTGCGGATCGAACAACAATCGTAGGAAGCTAGCCTCAAAAGTTAGTCAATATATAATCAGGTAGCTCTTATCTTATAGTTATAGTTATATTTTAAGATGTTATTAGGTATATTGTACTGTTTTATTTTATATATATAAATAAATGAATAAATGTTTCGGACATCTTACACACAACGCCATCTCGTCCCAAACTAAGCAAAGCTTGTATTATGGGTACTAGACAACTGATATAAATACATAAACATATTTTTTTTTCTAAATACATACATATTAAACATAGAAAAACACCAATATATATACATAGTTGTGAAATACAGTGAAAATCTGTTATGAGTAATTTGAAAATACAAACAGAGACATTAATTTTATTTATTTGTATTTAAATTATCGAATAATTAGCATTACCATACCGGGGAAATAATAGGCAATGAGTGGACTTTATACCTACTGATGCGGTTTACTAAATGATAGGGTGGTTAAATTTATAACTAAACAGAGAAACGTGGATATTCCGTCAATGAATATTATTCTATCGCGTTCTGTTTTTCCAACCATTTTGGAATAACACATTATCACAGTTTCATTTAGCTGTACCTATAGCACAGCTTTTTAGAGGACGCTATCTTGTCGTTTAGAGGGTTAGAACGACTGTCTGAGTGGCTATAATGCTCACTACACACGTCAAATCATTCCAGCTCATCTGGGCAGACCGATCTGTGCAGACATGTAGAACGTGTGTATGAAATATCGTTTCTTTTATATATATTAAAGCTTATCAAAGTAACTCTACTCTGCCTGATGGAAAGCATGAATAAAATCCAGGATTAGAGGCCACCACCCTCATTGTGAGTACATACAATCCACCATGCGTGCTGAAATCAGCGTAGCTCTATTTACTACCTCTAAAATCGTTAATCCGAAATCTAAAACGATTCTAACAAGTTCAAAAGGCTTTACCTGAATGTCAGTTTTTAAATGGAGCGACAGCCGTCACACATCCTCCTATGATATTGTGTCAGGGTCAGGGCTCAGGAGTGACTCAAAACAATAATCTGTAGATCTCTATATTTTTGATTGAACCTACACTAGCGCAGCGGGATTGAACCTACAGTAGCTCGCGCATGGAGGTGGGGGAAAGTTACCGCATAAACCATTACAGAATCTGTGACGTTTGTTTCCCGTTCCATTTTTGCAAATTATTTTCTTTTACTTCAGGCTGTAGAGGAACGGGTGTCGTGTCCCTCCAACACAAAGGGAGGATCATACGACCAGGCGAAGTACATACACTAGTGTTTGATGATGGGGTGTTTCGTATATGCGAATCGACGCAAGAATCTTTATATCGCGATTAAGGATTAGTAGTACTCTGTAAAGTTCGTTACTCTGTGGTTATTCGCTAGATGGCGTTGTTGTAACGTTTGTACCTAATGTGTTATGTCACGTACGCTTGTAAAATACAGCGTATACGGTACTTACATAAAAATACTATTTTTAATATTCTTGTCTGTCTGTCACTTTGTTCCGGTTATACAGATTTGGATAGAACTTTCACAGGTAGATAGCCGATGGTATAAGGAGTAACTTAGGTAATGTTTTTAGACTAGCATCAGACACACAATTAAATACAAAATAACAAACAAGAAATACAGACAATAATTATTATGTTTACTTATATTTTTGTACGAAGATTTCCAAGTAAGCGTATTTTACAACTTAGGCATCTATAACTCCTTTACTAAAAAAGTTACGTGAGCCGTTATAGTTTTCCTTTAAAGTTAAACACATGGACTAGCATCGTCAATTTTTGCAGATTTTTCGAGACAGACAGCTTTTAGAGGGAGGGGGACGCCCTGCTTTATGAAAAAAATGTCCTTAAAAGTTCAATAAATTGCAAACGGATGTCCAAATCAAAAAATCATCTTACCAAGCCTTCAATGTTTTTTACAAGACCTATTTAATGATACTCCACACAATGGGGTAGGCGCGAGAAAAAAAAAGCGGCCAAGTGCGAGTCGGACTCGACCATGAAGGGTTCCGTATCAGCAAGTAACATCATATAAAAGTTATTGTAGTTCGTTGTAACCTTCATCGATGTTTTAATACTAGTATATTGATTGGATTTATGACGTATTAAAAAAAAACTACTCACTAGATATCGTTCAAACCAATTTTCGTTGGTAGTTTGCATGTTATTGTACAACATTTATTTTTTTTAGTTTTATCACTCTCTTAATTTAGAAGTTAGAGGGGGGGGGGCAACATTTTTCCACTTTGGAAGTGTCTCTTGCGCAAACTATTCAGTTTAGAAAAAAATGAAATTAGAAACCTCAACATTATTTTTGAAGACCTGTCCATAGATACCCCACACGTATGTTTGATGAAAAAAAAAATTTTGAGTTTCAGTTCCAAGTATGGGGACCCCCAAAATGTATTGTTTTTTTCCTATTTTTATGTAAAAATCTTAATGCGGTTCACAGAATACATCGACTGACCAAATTTCAACAGTATAGCTCTTATAGTTTCGGAAATAATTGGCTGTGACATACGGACGGACAGACAGACAGACAGACAGACAGACAGACAGACAGACAGACAGACTTGACGAATCTATAAGGGTTCCGTTTTTTGCCATTTGGATACGGAACCCTAAAAACATCCCCACTTTACACATAGGGGAGCTAGTTTAATAACTACTTATTTTTCGTTTTGTGCTACATGAGGTAGATGTTCTTATTCAAGTGCCACTTGACGATTATTGACGAAACTATAATCTTTTTTATAGTTACCCAAATAAAAAAAACATACCATTATTGTAGTACTTTATCGGCATGATAGAAACACATATTCTGTAAAGTTTCGTAGTTTTAGTACTTTGGACGGTAGTTCGAGGACGGACGGACAGACAGACGGACGGACATGACGAATCTATAAGCATACCGAGTCATGAACTACGGAACCCTCACAAATGAATAGCACCATCTATCGTAAATTTTTGATCATTTGACTACAAAATTTCGTAATCAACAAGTCGTTCCTAATATCGTTACTAGATGTCGCTAAACGTGAAGATTAAATAAGATATCAGTTTGACCTCGGTGCCTCATTCATTAAAATTGATTGGCTGAGGCAATTTGAAACACGAGTCTTTCTATATTTCATCACTTCACATGAAATATAATATATTTATTTTAGAAATATACATATTACTTTTTGACTGCCTCGTTGGCATAGGGGTAGCGTATACGACTGCTGTGCTTGAGGTCCCCGGGCTCGACTCCCGGGTCGGCTCTATGTTTGTGCCGGAGTTTGGGTGTTTTCTATCCATAATATAAATGTATTTAAGATTTAAGTGGTCTAGTACCCATTTTACAAGTTCTGCTTAGTTTGGAAGTATAGGGTGGCGTGGAAAAGAATCGAAAAGAATCGAAAAATCGAAAGAAAATGTTCGAAATATTTTATTTATATATTTATACATTTATACACATAGGTATGTTCCTTTTGGTGAGTGTTGTTTTATGTCTGTCTGTAAAATTTTTCCGCAAGACTCCTATGCGAGCTTTATTTATGCAAATAAAAACCTAAATAATTAATTTAATGTACATATAATTCTTTACACTTTACCTTTTTTTTTCGTGCGGAGATCCCCTCGGATACCACCAGTTGATGATTATGTCGGACTCGAACCGACTACAACCGCACGCCGCCCCTGGTACTATAAGCCGAGGAACCAGGTGTACCCTCTAATGGAAGTCCCTGGAACCCCGGGCCATCTACGCCTTGCAGGTGACCCTCTCCTGTGTGGGAACCCCAAGTTCAAAACAGTCTAAAAAGAGGCGCGGGTGCTTCGTGGCACGCGCGCCGCCACCCTGGCCTGCTTCTGCTAGGGTAACAGGTGGCCTCACCTGTCAGCCCAGGCCTACGCTAATGGAGGACGGAGATCGTTTGATGTTTGATCGGTTGATCTCCGGCGCCTGAGTTGTCTGCTGTACCCGGCCCGTTCCCGGGCATGGCGGACCGGGATTTACACATGTTACCTACGTTTATTGTTGTGAAAATGAGACCGACGGACGGACATGACTAATGTACTCGTATAAGGGTTCCGAGTCATGAACTATGGAACCCTAAAAAGTAGCCAAGTTATGTCATCAGACATCTGCCAGGGAAAGTCCTGTCTAAATCAGTACAGCCGTTCCAGAGATTAACCGAAACAAAGAGACAAAAAATTTTTTTTTTTTTTTTAAATAAGTACCTACCGTGTATACTTTCATATGTACCTATCTACTTAGTAAAAAAATGTTTATTTTGGTATTACATACGTACAGACACTTAATTTTTTTTTCTTTATATAGATATAAATATGTATATTTTATTGCATATTAAGTAAAAAATACATAAAGATGTAATGTATTTTTTCGTATTTTTTATTGTCATTTTATAAAGTTAATTATTTGTGATTACCTACATAAAATGTAGTTTTTATGTTGTTAATATCAATACCATCGTAATACTTAAAATATCTGAAAATTCAAATACCTGAATATGGAGTATATGCATACATATGACGCAATAAAGGAAAATTTATTTAAAATATTGTTATTTCATTTGTTATCGAAGTTAAATTATTATTAGTTGTTCATACTTAAAATACCTAACATTTGTAGTGATTCTCTTGTTAACACAGCACAAATAAGTCGACTAAAATTTGTTGTTAATCTCGTTAACTTACAGTCTATTGCTCAATATCGCATGCATGGATGTTATTGTTAAGTTCAGAACCAACTAAAATTTCATTTAAACCGTTTATTTTTACTACTAAATTCATATATAAGATAAAATCGAAATAAGTAATACATACAGTACATTGCGTAGTAAAGGCTACCAGCTCAGTTCACGTTGTACTGAAGCACAGCACTGGATTTCAGCTACGTTTGTTTATCAATTAAAAACCTTTAAAACATCTATGAAAGATTGCACGTTATTAACAAAACAATTTTCGCTATAGGTATACCACATAAAACATGATAATTTATATAATTGAGATTTTGATTGATAAATCCAAAACCACAGAAATAAAAGAATAAAGTTTAGTTTGGTTTAGTCGGCATGTCTTTACATGACATTTAATTAGAGAGAGTTATAGTGCGATGCGATACATCTAGTTTGACGTTACCGCTACAATCGGTTACACGGTTCGACAGGCATATCTAGGATTTAAGATATCGAATAATGGACTGTCAACCAATGCAATTAAAGTATATAATTAAAAAACAAACTTTTAGTTAAGGTTAGTTTAGTGATGTTAACAACAGAATTACGGCATATTGCCTATTATATCATAACATAAATAAGTTTAGTCATGACATCACATTGTAGTGACATAATGATTAATTACGGTAGGTAAACGTTATTGTATATGTATAGGTATCTGTCAGTTCGTCTGTCCGAGGCTTTAAAATATGGTTCCTATTCTTCCTATTCATAGCTGGTAGTAGAGCGGATTTCAGCGCGAATGGGCCGGCTCAACCAGGCAGGTACTACCCTCACACAGAAGACCAACATAAAAATGACAGTATTGTGTCATATTTCGTGTGAGACCGGAGGTCCAATGATCTCACTAGATCCCCATACTGTGGGTCACCATGCTGCATTGTTTGCACTCACAGCTCATACTCCTGGATTCTACAGATGCTTTCCATCAGGCAGAGTAGTTCCTTGGTATTGGCGGTTATAGCGATAAAAAAATACATCATCTGTAGAAATTTCAACTATTTATCTATCACGGTTCATGAGAAACAGCTTAATGAAAGATCACAAATAACCCACATAACTGTGTGACAGTCGGTCACGTGACACGGAGTTTTAGTAACAGGGTCCCGTTTTACCCTTTTGTGTACACAACCCTAATAAAAAAGTGAAAAAAGTATCATTATAATGAATGCATCATGGGTAAACCCCAAAAAACCACAAGTTATTATAACAACTGATAATATGTGTATTATCAGGGATCAAAGATCAAAATGCAAAGATCGTACCCACATCGTGACAGGGAGTGGCTCATGAATAATAATAAGAAACACAGACACAGCATTAGGTATATCGAGGATTACTATATCGAAACTGTGTGTTACGCTTGACGGCTAAATTGTTGAATCGATTTCAATGAAATTCGATATAGTAGGTACCTATAAGTACCATATAATGTATATCTCCATACACGTTTATGGAAAAGTTAATAATTTTAAATCAAACAGACACTTTTATTTATTTGTACTGGTTACTATCCGTCAAAGTCAGTGGAACCTATTTAACTTTTTAATTTTATCCTAATCTAAAACAAAATTCGCTACACCTTAGTTTACGTAATAACATCGTCTCACACCCACATACGCACGTACGCACACATACCCATACACAATACCACTATAAATATTAAAGTATGTAATTAAAGTTAAATTAAAACTCTTTTACTCAACTACAAGGTTGCATAAAAAGAAATATTTATATCATTTAGAGGTCAATGCTTATTATCTTGAATTAAAAATAACGGTGATTAATGAAAACAAAATACATTTTACTAAAACAATCGTCTTCCACCATCTTCCTCACCTAAGATTGTTAGGTGTCGGCGGCTACTACTTCAACCGGTTTTACCTGAATCTTTGTTTTTCTAGTGAGACTTGTATCAGACTTCCGCAACTTTGAGAGCGAATTGAATTCGAAGGTTGAACTTGTCAATATATTTGAGGGCACTGACATCCCAATAACGGTTAGCATAGTTCATGACAACCGGGACCGACGGCTAAAACACAGACACGGGTAGGAAACAGCGCCAAACTTATCATAATAATCCGGTTTGTTTTTTAAATTTATTATCCCAACAACTAACAGTCTTGGCTCTACGGTGTGTTGATTTCGGTTAGACGTTTCAATAAAATCCTTTTTATTATTCTTTAGTTTTTTTTTCTTTTATACTAGGTACTTAACAACATTACACGTTTTTGTTCTCTTCATTTTCCATTATTCCAATTTTTATGACATTCAACTGACATATAGCCACAGACCATAGATAAAACAATTCCATCTTTTAATTGGCATAGACTTCGAATTGGAGTGCGATTGCCACATCAACACGGTGGAATCTAACCCGAAAGCTTTTCAGCATTTGCATAATCAACCGCTTGACTAACGAGGCAGGCAGTTAGAACATCTTATTCAAACAGCGTATCTTTTTTGCTATCTGATGACGTGTGTTAAATCAATGCGGTTCTTCACCTCAAGTATCGTATGTAAACCACATGTCGTGGATGACCAATTCTGCGAATATATCTGCAAAAATAAATAAAATCGGAGATAAACCAATTTTATTTATTTTATAGATATTTTTATTTTATTTTTATATGTTTTACAATTCCAAATCGACAGCATTTTACTGAATGTATATGAAAGTATATAGGTACGGTACTTTAATCGAAAATCCATTTTTTAAATGTACCTATGTACGTCTGTCTGTTAGCTACGTACTTCCGACTAATATCTGAAACAGTAGAACCTTTCGACGGGGCTTTCATTGGTAGACCGCTGATGTTAAAAAATGTAACATATACTTCATTTAGGACAAACGCCACTTCTGGATTCTGGATGCTTTTGCATGCATGCAGGCAAGGCAGAGTCATTTTGGCAGCTAAAATATTCAAAAAAATCTAGCAAGTAATCCCTAATAATGTTTTTAAACTTTCGCGACTTTTACACAAACTTATGTTTTGCTTTACTTATTCGAGATAAAATTAAAAAGGTCACGTTACGATACGACAGTGGAAGGCTTTGATGACATGTATATAATCAAAGGTGGAAGGTATCGTAACCTTTATAATTTTATCGCGAATAAGTCCCGTTTGCAACAAGAACATGAGTAATATTGGATCATCTGTATCTTGCTAAATATTATGTTAGACCAGTGAGTAGTACTTTCCCGCAAGTTCAATTCACCGAATATTATTCCGCTGAATCTTGATACATAATAATATGGCCGGACTCCTAACTAAAAATGACTCGTATTTGCGCAAAATCAAAACCAAAAAATAAATCAGCCCCGTAGCCAAATTGCAGGCCGAGTTGCTAAAGTTACGTCATGAATAAAACAAGTTTTTTGGTTTTATTTCAAGCACCAAGCCCATTTACAACCAGTCCCCGCTACCTACAATAATTCGAAAACATTTTGTTACAAAACCTTATATGTATTTCATCTATGCATTGCTGTTTTTCTCTAACTTTTAATAATTAAAAGTCTTATCTAAGTATCAATTGAAACAAAACAGTACCGAACTAATGTTATCACTATCAGACTCGAGGTAAACCCCCACAGTCTACCGGGAAATACCTTGTTTGCTTCCGAAGTTAAACGATATTTAGAAATTCGTGGATTGAAGGTATTTCCCACTGGTGTGACGCTGATACAAGCAAGGTGAAGGATAAGAGTTCGAATGTCTACAATAAATATTATTATATTCAATTCAAAGCGGAAAAACAACAACATTTTAATCACCTGTTTGTTTTGCGCTCGTTTCCGAGACAAACCCGCCGCTAGCTGCGTACTCAGCAGTGTCTCGCAGAAGGATCCTCGCCAACTACCCTCACTTTGGGCGGAAAAGAATCTGCAGGATCTACGTGTGGTGACACAAGCTCACCATCTATGCGATTTCCCGCCCTACCATCGGCAACCGTCGGACAGGCGAGACCTCATTTTGTGGCAACCTATAACGCACTATCCCCAACACTTAACATGGTGCTGGCTAACGGGCGCCCTTAGGGGTTCAAAATCTTTCTTCACTCGAATTAGCTAAGCTCGATAGTGACACTGGATAGACCCGGTGTTGGCCAAGTTAGGCCGCTCCGCATCAAAGGCTCATTCTCGTTAGCTAGGTCTTCCCCAACAGGAACTGACACCTCGGAACTACCAACAGGTCCATCCGAGCTCAACCCAGTGATGTGGTAGGTGGCGTGGAAGACCATTTGTACGGGCCGTTGATCTGAAGATGTCATCCCGAGACCCCTCGAAGAAGAACCACTGAGAAAACAAAATTAAACAATCTGGATAAATCTGCAACCTTTCATAATCGACTATTGGACATAGACTTCTCCTTAGGAAGGAGGTTTTAGTTTATGATATCATGCTGGCTTGGGTTGGTATGGGACTTATGACAAGCTTCCTTTGTTTTTGCAGTGCTATTGTAATACATAGTTTGCTCTTTTAGTTGGCTCTTACGACACCTAAAAATAATCCGATTTTTTTAAAAGACAACGCCACACCATGAATACACTATGTGTCGCAGCGGCAAACATACTTAAACATAATTGTTGTACCATGTGGGGTTTGAACCCACATCATAGCGCAGTAGAAAGCGGCAAGGCGCCATTCGTAGTATACAGTTTACAATATTTCGAGAGATTATAGTTTTATACGTAATCTTATGAGACAGCTTTTAATCTAACGGCCTTCCTGACTTTATGCCATGCTAGTTGTGCCCCGTGGCGTCACCCGCGTTTGTTATTGTAAATGACTAACAACAACTGCAGGCAGCACCGCGGGAAGCTAGTCTAAAAATCTAGCCAACTTGCTCTTTATATCATTAGCTATATGCTAGTGAAAATACCATCAAAATCAGTCGGAGACTATCCGGACCAGTGAGGTAGACAGATTTTTTATGTAAGCAGAATTGTTTACGGATATAAAACACGTGCATTTAGTAAAAAGTTGTTAATTTGTAATTGCAAACAGGAATTTAAATGTTATTTATGTGTTTAGATACCTATTTGTTTTTTTATATAATATCCTTTCCAAAGCACAAGCATAATCCAAGAGTGGGGGCCACCACACTTACTGCGAATGCAGACAATAAAATATGGCGGCTCATATTATGGCGGCTTGACCGAGAGCGTGGCGTCTCTTGTAATCCGGCGACTTGGAGGTCGGGAATGGTTTGGATGGTTGAGTTGTAAAAAGTGGTCTGAAAAAATAAATGCTTTGTAAATTGTGTGAAACTCCGTGCATCGACGACACAAGCCCGTGTCTCGACGTGAGTGGCGGTTGGGAACTCTCACCATACCGTTATGGAGTGGGTCGATCTACTGGGCATGTGGATTGTAGTTGGCTAGTAGAGTAGCAGCACAGAATACCTAATAGCACCAGTAGTAGCAGCCTAATTATGGCGGCTTAGTGAGATACTTTGAGTTTAATCAGGTCTACGGGGAGGGTTCTTTCCAATGTCCGCTAAATTGCGCAAAACCATGCCCGAGTGTGACTAGACGTCGCTTCAGAAAGAAGTCTCACATTAAAGAGTACCTATTCATGATTATTTTAACAAGCCATAGTGAAAGACACCGTATTATTTTTAGACTTAAGGTTCAATTCTGTATAACTGCTTCACCGCAAATTTTAAATACTATGACAATCGTTGGGGTTTAAACAAGTTAGATACATACTTATTATTTCGTTGTTTTTGTACGTAGTTTTTCAAGTAAGCGTATTTTACAAGGTAGGCCGCTATAACTCCTAAAGTAACAAAGCTACGTAATCCGTTATAGTTTTCCTTTAAAGTTTATCATATGGATTACCATCTTTAAGGGTTCCGTTTTTTGCCATTTGGCTACGAAACCCTAAAAATGTAGCGGCTTAGTTAACTTTTTTATTCACTGGTTATAGGGGCCTAGCTTGTAAAATCCACGTACTAGGAATACTTAGTACAAAAATAAAGAAATAATAAGTAAACATAACAGTAATTGTCTATTGGACACGACTTTAAATCTTCGTGCCTTTATGGATGAGTCTGGGTGACTATGGAAACTTATTCTATGCGAGGCCTGACACGCACTTGGCCAATTTTTTTTATAGATCATCAGTTGCACAGAATTATGAACAGAAAAGCAATCAAGACGACGTCATTTATTAATAGTATAAAATAATTGCAGGCAACAACTATGCAATGTTTTACTATATTTATACAAAGAATTATCAACTTGCGGTAACCAGAGTCCGTTGATTAAGAACAGAGTGAATCGTGGTAATCAAATCTGTGTTATAAGCCATTGGAATAGAGTATACAATTATATAAGAATATGTAGTTGAAAAACAATAAAGTTGGTTTTCCCCATCGAGTGTGCCGTGTTTAAACACGTATAATGACCTGTCCACAGGGTTGGCAAAAACTTGTTTTATGAAGGTCGTACGGTTCAGTTTTTGTATAAGGACATCGTGTCTTGTTTGTTAATAATACATCTTTGAGCTGAGAATCTGTTTTACATTTTTATAAAAAGTTTTAAATCTAATGAATCATCAACACGATAAAATTATGACAGCTATAAATGACAAGTGTCCTTTTCATTATGATCCCTCTTTCTTTTCGATATATTCGGGTTATAACCGATAAAAGCATTTATGGCCACAGCAGACTAGCTACTTTTAGCATCGGCGATCGGCAACTAGTCGCTTTTTAGAAGCTAAATACGGCGACCGAACGCTCTACACCGCACACTTAAAAACGCCAAACGCGGCGATCGAGTCGCTTTTTAGAAGCGCGACACAGCAGCTGAACGCTACACTCCGCACACATTCGGATGCCGGTAGCATCGATTTGGCATCTGAGCAGTCGCTAAAACGCGCGTTTCCGATACCGCGATCGAACGCAGGAAGTCGCTAAGGGCCACCGCAGACTAGCTACTTTTAGCATCGGCGATCGGCGATTTGGCGACTGCATCGATGCTGCATCGCGTTTTAGCGACTTCCTGCGTTCGATCGCGGTATCGGAAACGCGCGTTTTAGCCACTGCTCAGATGCCAAGTCGCTGCTACCGGCATCTGAAATAGTGCGGAGAGTAGCGTTCAGCTGCTGTGTCGCGCTTCTAAAAAGCGACTCGATCGCCGCGTTTGGCGTTTTTAAGTGTGCGGTGTAGAGCGTTCGGTCGCCGTATTTAGCTTCTAAAAAGCGACTAGTTGCCGATCGCCGATGCTAAAAGTAGCTAGTCTGCGGTGGCCCTAAAACGCGATGCAGCATCGATGCAGTCGCCAAATCGCCGATCGCCGATGCTAAAAGTAGCTAGTCTGCGGTGGCCCTTAAAGCTGTCATACATAACATAGAAATTGATTATTTAACCGCAATATGAATATTCAACGAGGCAACATTGAAAGGCAAATTGTTAGATAATATTGGTGTTATTTTTGCGACAGCATTGAATTTAATTATGAATATTTCCTACAAATTATTATTTATTAAGTTTTACTTAATATTTAAGTGTCACTCATCGATGTATTTAAGTTTGTTGCTGAACAATAATATCACTTTTAATGTGATTTATATTAATTTTAGAGCTCGTAATTTCCAATACAACACTTGTGCGTGTAGTGACGGATTAAGTGTCCGTGTGGTGACGGATTAAGAATACAGTGTCACCACCCCTATTCATCCGAGTGTCGTAAAAGGCGACTAAGGGATAAACTACGCAAGACAACATCAATGCATAGAGGAGGAAAACTTGATACAAACCCTATACCGACCCGTCTGGCCAGCGCGGTATAGTAGGGCAAAACCTCCTTTCTAAGGAGAGGCCTATATCCACTTTTCAATCAAAACACTATTATTAAAACATCGATGAAAGTTACAACTAACTACAAGAACTTTTATATTATGTTACTTGCTGTTACGGGACCCTTCATGGGCGAGTCCGACTCGCACTTGGCCCCTTTTTAAAGTTAAAAGTACAGTTTGTAGCTTGTATGTGCAGGAGTATAGTCAGCTATCGTTTCATGAGACATTATGATTGACTTACGTTATCTACTCGAATCTCTCTTTCTCTCCTCACTCACATTTAATTTGTTTAAATATAAAAAACCTAGAAACTAGGGTTGTCAAATTAAGTTTTAACAAAAACATTATTTCGGTCTTTGGTCTTAAGGTTTTAAAATTTAATCACTATTTAATTATACGAATCTAACTTTATGTGTTATACATTGACATCTTTAATAATATTTTAACTTATGAGTATTTTGCTGTTGAATAACGGACTAACCGAATCCAAAACCTCTTGACAGGTAGTTGTACACGTTAACTGCTAAACCAAATATTATAAACCATTTACGATCTGATACATAACAACCATCTGACAATCCAATCATTAATAAGCATGAATGGGCATTTTAATTAGAGCATTTCTTGGTAGAAACATTTCTTCAATTTGTCATAGCTACACCATTAACCACGCTAAATAGCAATTAGGTGAAACACCATTATGAAACAAGAAAATATTGGTAAAGCTGTTTCCAGAACAAATTTTGTTTACGTGTTTGATTTATGTAGTTATAACTTTTGACGTGGATGAAAATTTGTCACAGTTACTCAAACCAGGGATGTAAGTCGCAATGGTGTATTGTGATGAATGACTTGCAGAGGGTATACTGAAAAGACTCACGTAAACTTTAGACTCGAAGACATAGGTTCAAACCACATCGAACCGAAGGAGATGAATAAAAACAGAAGTCGGGCAAGTGCGTGTCGGGCAGGTCACGCATAGAATAGGGTTCTATAGTCATAGACAATGCCAAGCGATGTCCAATAGATAAATGTTATGTTTACTTATTATTTCATTGTTTTTGTACGAAGTTTTTCAAGTAAGCGTATTTCACAACTCAGAGCTCTATGACTCCTAAACTAACAAAGCTATCTAAGCCGTTATAGTTTTCCTTTAAAGTTCAATATATGGACTACTCTCATGATTTTTTCTGTTTCTTTAGCCTGCCGCTTAGCTTTTAGAGGGGGGGGGACTACAGATAGACGTACAAACCTAGTAAAACATGAAGATAATAATTCTGGGCCCAGGTTAAACCACTAATGCGTTCTTAGATATGTCATATGTCGCAAAAATTAAGGAATTCCAAACGTCTAAATAATTATTACGAAATTGTGGTAACGCGGAGTGCGACATAGCAAACATATAAAGTACTGTGAATCCTTAAATTCTGTGTATGTTGAAATAAACGAGTTCTCGAGAAGAGACCGCGTCTCCTCAAACGTGAAGCAGGACATCGATGCGATTTTTTAATAGGTTACCAGCTAGTGTTATGAGTCTATCAGTGGAAAAGTTTAAAAATGTAGTCAAATCTTATCTTATACGTAAAGGTTATTATACAGTTGACGAATTTTTAAATGATAAAGAAAAATGGATTTGACTACTTGCTCCTTATCATTTTATTCTACTCATGTGAATGTTGTTATCACACTGTTTAAGAGCATGATTTTACTTTTGTAAGTAAAGATTCTACGTGACGAATAAAGGCCATTCTTCTCTTTCTTTTGATCTTATAATTAATATTTTATATTTAATCTTTCATTACCAGTAATTTGGCCAATATTTGAGCACATATAGTTTTTACCTTTGTTTTAAGTATATGCTCCTACTATGTTGTACCCACTGAGGCTGTTGTTTTTTTTTAATTAGCTTATGTTCTAATTTTTAATCACTATATTTGCATCAGTCCTCTAACATGGTGTATAGTATATTAGTGGCAGCACCTTAACCCCATATCAGGTTTATAAACATTAAAACTATGTAAACATTGGCGATTTGAAAGGAGTGGCCGCGAGTTTTTATTGCCATGTTCTTTTCTCCGGCTCTACCTATTGTTTGCGAACATGGCATAAATGTACATGTAGAATCTTGACCTGTCATAAGAGATGTATTGCATCCTAAGTGAATAAAGAATTTTGAATTTGAAAATCCACAGGCCAGGTGGAGTAGTGATTACCGCAAGACGGTTGGCAGGAGCTGGATACGAGGAATCGAGGATTGTACTAATGGGCGTGAAATTGGAGAGGCTTATGTCTACTAGTGACTACAACAATGCTGATGATAACGATGATTATATTTTAAATAATACCTGCCTAATGATGACTTCTAAGTGCACTTGTAACTTTCATTTAGTTTTATATACAACTCCACTCAGTAGCAGATAAACAAGTACATATTGAAAACCACTCTTATCCTATTGTGTGTAATTGTAATTTATAACTAAATGGTTTTTTTCCTGTTTACAATGTTAATGAGAAATATAAATACTAAGTTACGAGGACAAATTGTTAAAATAAATGAAAACATTTGATATGGCAACTTGCAGATGTCTATCGCGTAGACAGGCGATCAAAGGGTAGAAACTCAGATTGCGTTTTAACGCGATCGAGTGAGTTTACTTCACGTCTCGTCGGTGATCGATCGCTCACTCAGCATCGGCCCCAAACCCAGTTGCAGTTTTTTCTTTTTAATTCTATTCTCTTAATTCATTGGCTATTGTCATTCAGTCAGGTGATCAAAACAAAATATTAGCCAATGAGAGAAGAGAATAGGAAAATATAATAGAGAATAGAAAACGAAACACGTTTGCAATTTGGCTAGGGAGGCAGAAGACACAAATAATATTGAGTGGTTACTGTCTCTATTCATTAATTAGTAGCCGACCCCAAATAAACTTGGGAATAAAGGCTAGGAAGATGACTGTCTCTTTTCATTATCGCCAGTACTGCATATGTTTTATGCCTGTGATCAATCAATAATTAGGTACCTACATACTTCTTCCTAACCTTATTCCCAATATTATTTGGGGTCGGCTTCTAGTTCAACCGGTTATACGGAGTTATACCTGAATATCAGTTTTTCTACGGAGCGACTGGCTCCATGGAAAAACTGATATTCGTACAACCTCCGCAACCCTAATGGAGAACTGAAATTCGAAGGTTGAACTAGTTTATCAGTAAATTTGAGGGCACTGACTTCCAAACTCCGGGCTGCTATTAGGAATTTCCCAAAGGAAAAACACTTTTTGGCCCGACCCGGGATTTGAACGCGAGACCTCTTGATTAGCAGTCGCATACGCTATTCACTAAACCAACGAGGGAGTAATTACATACTACATTACTTAAATAATTAAGTTGAAGTTTGAAAATGATTAGCATAATACCAGTCCATTATCAGAAGCAAAGATAAAGGTCATGTACATCCAACCTTCGCTGTTAAGAAACGTATTATCTGTATATTATTATAAACTTAGCAAGGTTAAACTATATTAACTGTTAAAAGTTATTGTGTATGACTTTATAAATATTCAAAATTATTAAACAGAGTAACTTTAGGCGGGCTGATACAGGCAACCTCCATTGCGTGTCCTATTGGACGTGACGTGATGTTATAAAGCGTGAACAAATTTAATAAAAAAAAACTTTTTAGTGAGAAAACTTTAAAAGAAAGATATGCTGTCTCGAACTTATTTTTTCTTCATATTTTACTTTTTTGCGCAACTTTGACTGTTTATTCAGCGCACGCAATATAAGCTCTCAAAAAGAATAATTATCCACTGCTACTTAATTGTGAAGGTACAGAGGTACAGTACCTTTACAATTAAGTAGCAGGTATGTAAAAGAAATTTTAATAAAGGTAGGGTAGATCTTATTATAGGTGCCTTTACCTAGGTTATGTGCAGAAATGCATTAGTCATAGCAACACCTTTTTTTTTGTTCACGGGATGGAAAAATCCCTTCTGATCTCCGGCTCCTCGGGGAAACAAGAGCCAGGAGTATGTGGTGTTTCCACTAAAAAACACCTCTGACGCCCTGCTGACCATGTTATTTCAGGTCCTTCCAGAATCGGCGCCAGGCCACTTATCTGCCCGATAGGGCCGGGCCCAATGATATTTTTTATAATATCATTGGCCGGGCCAGATAAGTGGCCGGGGGAAACCATTTCCCCCCTCCGTCCCGACCTCGTACCAAACGCAAGCAGGCCGCGAATTCTTCCCACACCGCGGAATTTTATACGCCACCAGAGTTCCCCGTCCTCCGGCGACCCGCGGTCCCGTCAGCGATTTCTACCGCCAGCGCGGCGTCTTCTTAGTTCGCGATCGGCCCTCTCCCGATCCCGTTCAGCAGTCTCTTCCTGGAGCATTACTGCTTCACAGAAAGAGATCACTGCGCCCCAACCCTCTTCGCCCGCCAGCATGGCAGCAATGATTGCTGCGGGGAAGTCATAGCGACACCTAATAATAAATTTTAGCGAACGACTATAAACAAAGCGAAACTAGGTAGGTATCCTTAGTAACAAAAATGGTTTTACGATGATATATAAAAGACTAGCTGCCCCCCGCGGTGTTACCCGCGTATATAATTATGATTGCTATGCAAGTTTGTGAAGTTTTGACAGGTGATACATTTTGACATCTACGATTTATGTATTTTTATAATCACCTAGTTTTCGCCCGTGTATCTCGATTAATGCAGTAAAAAGTAGCTTGTGTTATTCTGATATATACTTATGCTATATGACTGTAAAGTTTCATCCAAATCCGTTCAGTAGTTTTTGCGTGAAAGAGGAACAAATATACACACATAGGTACCCACAAACTTTCGCGTTTATAATATTAGTAGAATTAACAGGTTTTCAAACCCTCAGAATACAGAAAGAAGTTCTTTCTGTATTCTGAGGTCAAACCATCCTTGTGTGGTTTGACAACCTGGTATAAAGTCAAAATTCTGACAAACTAGTCATTTATACAACCTATTCTACCGAATGAAACTACTTTAAACACGACAGCCCTAGCTCTGGGGTTTTCCTGCTATTTCAGATAAGAAAAAATAAATATCAAAGAAACCAGTTCTCTGAGTCAACCCAGTAACGTGTTTTATTTTTAAGACAGGTATAGGAATATACTACAAAACCTGTGTATGTGTGAATTTTTATAAATTTGCAATATTTCATTTTTTAAGACTGTCCAAAGGACTATACTTGTGAAGTGTCTGGCACTTCAGTCGTGTTCTATGCTGTCCCCTGAGCAATTGATTAATACTTTTGAGCATCTTTTTGTTAGTACTTTTCAATACAAAATAAATCAATAATTATTAAGTATCATTTATTGTAAAATAATAAATAAAACAAGTAAGATACAGTGAATTTTCTTTCATATATTAAGACTTATAATTATATCTACGGATGTAATTTTATTGTTCCTCGGATAGACATGATAACGACATCATAATGTGACAAGGCACGGATCTGACTAGGTTTTAAAATAGGTTTAAAATTTGTATTTATGACGACTTGCTTCAACTCCTACAAAAACTAATTTAAATTCATTGTTTTTGGAACAAATATACTCGCTTCTTTACTCTAAATTATACTAACAAACCAAACAAATGTTTGTGTGAAACAAACTTGCTGTTATAAACACGCTCTAAAATAACTTGTTATTTATACCTGTACATAAATATATATAACAATATAATGATAATCAGTTAATAAATGATGATAATCAGATAAGAAATGATGATAATCAGATTATCTATTTTTCTACCTAAATTATTGCTGTGTCTACCGTCACGTTGGTCTAGCTATTTGCGATTGCGACGATAGCTATGCCGATGAATAGGTCTCGCGTTCGAATCTCGTTAAGCGTTATTGAGTTTTTCTGATTAAAGAAATACAGCACCCGGAACTTGGAAGTTTGGTTGTTCTAAGTCCCGTGCCGCAAAGAGCACATAGATGATGTGGTCCGTCCCGGGAGTACATCATATCCCCCCCCCCCCTTGTTGGTTAGCTTGTGAAGAAAACCTTATGGTGTAAAGAAATATTTACTAGGTAGGCACTCACTTCCGTTCCATTCAATAGAAGGAAATCACAATATCTATCCGGAAATCCCCTCGGACCGTCACCCCGGTGGGGTTTTGCGGCGGGGGCGGTGTGTCGGAGTCGGACTCGAACCGACTAAAACCACACGGTGGGCGTCTTTGCGCCTGACTTTTAGGAGGGCCAGGAAACTAATCTCTCTCAGGAAACGAGTCTCCAGCCGGAACGACCATCTAACCATGGTGGCTCGGCGAGCGGTTGCACGCCACTCGCGTATGTCCTCGGGATTACTTTTCGCATATTTATGTTTTTTTAAATTGGAATAGAATTGTGTTTTAATAACTTATTACAAACATAAGTTTGTGTGTACTTTCCTGTAAAACGTAATTCCTTGAGACTTTGTTCACTTAGGTGTTATTTTATACCATTTATCTACGCAGTACGGCATTTTTTTGACAAAGTTACTATTGACAAAGTTATATACAATAAAAGTACTATTTGTGATCGAAGCATTTTTATGCCAAATTTCATTGAAATCAATGCCGTGGTTAGATGGTGAAAGCGTAACTATTTACTTTTGAATTTATAATATTGTTATAGATTATAAATTCTATTTTCACTTTTGCGGTTAATAGCCACATTTATTTTCCCAATAATACCTATTGCGTAGTCAATAAACACAATAATAAAAGTTTAGGTAGTGAACCTATGTGGGTTTTGCCCATAAGTAGGTGAATAATTAGGTTGGAGTTTGATTATCGTTTCTGTACGTAGTCACATAATAAGTATTCACCTTCTTTACTTATTTGGACTGAAGTAGCTACTAGTAGGTGATTTTGATAATAAAACAGTTGTACATTATATTGAAAACTGCGACCCGCATTAATACCCATGGTTTTGGTTGTACATTTGACACACCAACCACGTGTAACACCGCCAGGCTAAGATTGCCTTATTTATGTGGTTCAAAAATAGGTAGTTTAGAGACTAGTCGGTTCAAATAGCTGTTGATTCCGACTAATACAGGCTTGATTAAAAAAATATATGTAGGCAAGTTTTGTAGGTTCATACTTTTTTAAGCATCTAGTAAAGAGCTCTTAATTTGAAATTACAACCAGTTTTAACCAGTTTTCCAGTGTATAGACACAATTTCTTTCTATGCAAAACAAGATATCTTGATTTCCTCTTTTTGATCAACAGGAGCACAACAATCAGGCGAGAAATTAAAGAAACAAAATATAATTGCAGTTTTTTTTTCAGTTGTATATTTTTGAAACTTAAATCAAACGGCACTTTTGTAACATTTAAAAATAAATTAATTTATCACAAATTTGCCTAATCTAATATCACAGACAGATAGAACAAACTCCAAATGAAAAATACATGTGTAAAAAATATATTTTTAATAAAAATTATAACTAGGAAACTATAATTTTTCAGATCTATCACAATTTTGGTGTTCAAAGGTCAAAATTCATAATTTATCAAATATTTAATTTTCACAGTTACAATTTTACACTGTTTTATAAAATATTCTATTACCGGACACATACTTAATTTCTTAAAATATTTTAGAGTTATACATGTGTGTATCAATAAATATAAGCATATAAAAAACTAACACATGTGCTTTTTGTATGATGACAGAGAGTAGTACTATCATAATGCTTAAAATTTATTAGACTACCATTTTTGTCCATATGAATTTACCAATTTGAACTCTATTTACTTACATTATTTTATCTCATTATATAAATTATATCAACCAAAAGAGTCTCTGTTCATTCCCAGTATTAAAAATATGAAGTTGACACAATTATTACAATAGACATTTCAAATTAACTTTTTTAAGAATGATCAACATTAAAAAAAGTATGAATGCATAGATAATTACAGAATATTGTACAAACATATTATATACAGAAAAATAATATATACAAAATGCTGTACAATAACAATTAATTAGAAACTGCAAGCCACAAACCAATTATTATTAATTGGTAAATACATATTTTCTGTAAATATCCATGACTTATATTATTAAAATACAAAGTCCAATTGACAAAGGGTTAAACAAGGACATCAAAAGGAAAACCCTGCATCAATACATAGGAGGGCTCTAGAACATTAGTCTGAATAAATAGATGAAGTTAATTGTACAATCCATTGCAAGTCAACCACTTGAGGAAAATTTATATGTATCCTTGAAAACAATATGTTGTAGTGACTTCTGATAATTCTGTTTTTTTTTCTAAATTCTAAATTCTGTTTTATGTCTTGGTAACATGTGAAATTATATAGTAGGAACTTTCTTTACGGTTTTATATAAAACGGTATCAATGTTGTTTACTCATACCATGTGAGTAGACCTTCCGGAGCATTCTAAATGAGATGCTTTGCATCAGTGAGCCTCTAGTGTGTTCAATTGCATGGGGAATATTAATATACATGATAATATACCTGTAGAGATGGGGACTAATCCATCTACATGGCTGAGCGACCAACAAATAGTCTTACCACACAAGTACATTATTGCAAATAATATTCCACTGCAACCTAACACAGTAAGTTTTCTCATTATATGCGGTATTAATGGGCAACGGAATTAACATAATTGATAGTTAATAGCTGTTATGATTAATGGCAATCAACTAGAACAAAACATGGCAACATTCTATAAATACCTACCAGAAAATCTAGTAACATGGTATGGATAGTGTTGACTACTATTTCACAAAATTTTTGTTTTACATTATGTACCTATCAACAGCTAATATTTACTTAACAATGATCAGTACAGTGAGGGTGTCTTATAAAAGCCACCGAATACAATAGAATTTGTTACTTTCTCTATAATAATGTATGTGAAAGGTCTATTTGCCAGAAACTGTACAATACCAATACGGTTGCTAAATTCAGCTACGGTCACACCAGCAGCTGTGGTACCCTCCTCAGTAACTTCTATACGAGCCTTGTGGACTACTTTAGACACATGCAGTGGCATTCTTGCAATCTGTGGCAGGAAAGCCCTTGTAGTAAAAACTTGTTGAATACCAAAACTATTTTTTAATACACTTGTCATATCTAAATCAGACTCAATTTTGAAACGGGGAATGTAACAATCACTTTCTTCATCAGAATATTCTTCTTTTGACAATCTTAGTTCCTTAAAGAATGAATCTAGATCATATTTTTGGAAGTTTTTGAACATATCTTCTACAGACACACCTGGGTTTGGTAACATAATGATCATGGAAAGGCGATCTTCTTTGCCATATGGTAGTTCTACTACTCTGGCTTGCAGTTCTCTGAAGTTAGAAAATGGATAAGTGTATCTATTATACATCATATTTACATCTCCAATTTTCTGGCCTTGGCTATTGTAAAAAGGCATTTTTGAAGTGGATGATGCATTGAATGGGATTTTCCACTGTCCTTTGAAATATAAAGCACTAGTCAAGACCATAGCAGTATTTTGAAAGTCATCAGGCTCCACTATTTTTGGGATAAAACCGTGAGTGAAGTTTGAAATGGCTCTGTTGAGAGCATTCGCCCTTATAACACTATCCTTAAAGTCCAAAGCAATGACATCCATTTCGTATTCATTTTTCATATTTTGCTGGTATTCGACTAACGGCAGATTACTCTTATCCACAAACATTGTGTTTACTTTTGCCAGTCGGACCGTGTTCGTGTTGACTTGCAACCACCTAGTGATGTTTTTGAAGTTGTTATGATTGTTATTGTCATCATTTATTGGCAGTCTTATAGCATGCTCGATTTCTGTTCTCGTTGTACCGAAGGCACCCTCGGCGATTGCTGCTAATACAGTCCAAACGGTGAAGGGAGACATAATAAAATTCTCTCCTTCAGGCAACTGCTTCGATGTATGATACAAAGCTTCTATGGAAAAGTTACCGATTCGCTCCGACAAGTCATTGTGTAGTTTCACATGTTGTAATGTAGGATTTTGTACTTGTGCATAACCCACACCTAGTAACAACACTATCATGTATATTTTCATATTGCTCACCAAACCGAATCACTGGCCACTTACACTTATAACTGTGTATCACTTGATGAAATGAGAGATTATTGTTTGCTAAACGATTAAAAGTTTTACGTATTTACGAAACTCCGGACAACACAGTTTCACAACCGGATCCCCCAACGGTCAATAGAAAAATGAAGCAAGCGAGCGTAATGTAACTTATTTATGAGAGAATAAAATGGACGGTCTCCGTGCGTAGCTGCGCAGTCATCGCAGACATCGCAGTACATAAATATTATTAAATACATACCTAATTTGTTGTTATTTGTTATGACTAAATTATCAAATTGCATTTTATAGAGATGACTCTACGATTGATGAAGATGACCAGTACGTAAAGTTCCCACCTATGAGACTTAATCTGTTATTGATTTGTTGAGAATACTGAATAGATACTAGACAGGTACCTAGGTAGGTACTTATGACGAAATCATTGGTAGGTATTTTTTTAGGGTTCCGAAGTTTATGACTCGGAACCCTTATAGATTCGTCATGTCCATCCGTCCGTCCGTCCTCGACTTGAAGAAAGATGAAACTTTGCATGAATATGTGTTGTAATTACGTCGACAAAGTACTACAATAAAACTATGAAAAATATTTTATTTCGGGTAGGTACGTACCTACCTACCTCCCCTACACGTAAAGCGGGGATGTTTTTTTTCTTGCGGCTACCCCATCGTGTGGGGTATCATTAGATAGGTCTTTTAAAAACAATAAACGGTTTCTAAGACGATTTTTTGATTTAGGTATCCGTTTGCGAGAAATTCCACTATAAATGGCACTTTTTTGTAATAACAGGGCGCCCCCCCCCCCCTCTAAAAGCTAAACGGCTGGCTCAAAACATCTGGCAAAATTTGTGATGGTGGTCCATTTATTGAACTTTAAAGGAAAACTATAACGGATTAGATGACTTTGTTAGTTTAGGAGTTATAGAGGCATAACTAGTAAAATGTGATTCCTTGGAAAACGTCTTACAAAATTAACGCATTATTATGTACCTAAACATAACAATTATGTTTACTTATTAATGCGTACCATTTTGGGTGATTGAGGAACCCTATTCCGCACAATGATATTATACAATTTTTAATATCATTGATTCCGCACTTGACCGATTTTACTCAATAAGTATTTTTCGCCATTACCTATCGTATCGAATAAATAAATTTGTAATGACTCACTTATAACCATTTCTTATGGCTCATGTTGATGGCAACGCCGTTTAGTCCAATCGTGCTAAACCTTATTAATATTAAGTTTTAAACACGATAAAATGTACAAATGTGTCTCTAAGAAAATGATGTAAAGCACAGACGCCATGACTAAAAAATGTGATTGATTGCTTAATGATTTAATAAATGACTGATAGAAAAGCACTTTCATTAAGTATTCAAAGTCGTCTCAGAAATAAATAGGCTTAACACCGGTAGTAATCAACGACTACTGCGAGGTTATTTAAATACCTATCGTCTTTAAGGCTAGATAAGTCCGTTTGATGAAATCCAGGCTCAGACCACCACTGCTCAAAGTCATTATAAAATCTGAAAAGTTTTACTAAACCAGATGTAACCTAAAACTGGTTAATAAAGTGTTATCTGTGTAATCTAAAAGTACTATTAAGCTATCAAGCTGGGAACGTGTAACATTGGTTGACATTTTGTATTCCTTATAAAATATATTCTTATTAATACTCATTTTTCTTAAATTAACACACTATACATAAATATACACCACCAGACACGGACAGACAGACGACACCGGGCGCAGGCCCTATGGTAATACCAGCGCTACAGTCACTAGACACAGTAGTCACAGACTACAGCAATAACACGTTCATTGACCCGCGCCGGACGCACGGCACGCAACGGATTGAACGGATTTGCCTTGTTCTTAAATGCCGGCGTTCGGTGCAGGCGGCGCGGATAATGGATGGCAAAATAAAATCCGTTGCGTGCGGTGCGTCCGGCGCGGGCCAATGGACGCGCACCTATAGGCGCCATTTCTGGCATAGCACAGGGCATTATATTGCTTTTGTTCCATATCTGTTTCAAACCATGTATTGCTCTGCCCAGTAAATGTCACAATAAACGTGTTTTCTTTCTTTCTTTCTTTCTATTATATTGTGTTTCAATATTTAAGTCTAGTAAGAATTCCGCCTGGTAAAACTCAACTTTGGCAGTATTTTGTCCAAATTAACAAAAAGAACGTGAAATGCAAAATGGTTTCAAGACCACATAAATAATAATCAGGGAACACGTGCACGAATAAACATCTAATCATTTCTAACACCGATATTGAAGTATCGATACTTTTTTTCGTTTGTACTCATGGGTACAGGATCGAAACTTTCTGTTTTTATTACCACGCTTTTATTAGCTTGGGTTGTATGTATCTATGTATGTATGTATGTAATAGAATCTTTGAGCATAATTTTCACCAATTTCCAGAAGTTTTATTAATTTGAAACTTTGCACACCTTTAAGGATCGATGACAATGCAGTAATTCAATAACAGTTGCCCAATATCCTTATTATATGTGTAGGTATATACTAAGGATATTGGGATAGAGCAGTAGCTCTATATCTGGGTTTTTCTCTATATTTTGTCTCTATGGGGTTTTTCTCTATATTTTGTCTCTATGGGGTTTTTCTATCTAATAGATAGAAAAACCCCATGCAACAGTGAAGCTTTAGACGAAATAGTCATTTCGTCTAAAGCGAACTATTTCGTAATCTAGTCAGATTACGAAATAGTTCGTAAGGCATTTCCTTTCAGTTCGTAAGGTATTTCAATACTATCACATGTCCGTAAATAATTAATTGAAAAATCGAACTAAAAACTGAAAAATAAATTATGGTTAGCTAATCGCTAATCACTAATAAAAAAAAAAAAAATTAATTATAGAGTTTATATTACAGTAGTAGAAGGTTAAACAATCAATCATAACTAATTAGTAATTACTTTAAAATAAAATTCAAGTTATTAGGAGAATAATTCAATTCAGAATAAAAAGCTTAGGTACGGCTAGAACTGCGTAAGTTGTGGAGCGAATCTGGTGGGTGGTTTCAAGATGGCCTTACACAAATCCGAGGTCTACTTCTTCCATGGGTCTCGAGGGAAGCCACCTGACATCACTTTCGAAGTCTGGTCCCCGAGCTGGTTAGCGGAGCATGTGTGAATTAGCATGTTTGCTGTCAAACATGAGGGGGCCTATTGATACTACGCAGCACTCGCTGGACCGCACAACCTCTGCATAACGTCAGGATCTTAAGAGACTCAAGAAATCGAAGATCTGATATCCCAACTCCGCCAGGACCTTATGATCGGATTGTGAATACAGCGCTAAACACGCTGTCAGAATATCCGGCGTGGAAGGAGCCAAGGTGACCTCGTGGCTGCTATCGGGGTGGGGATGGTTATGGTCATGACACATGATACAATAGAAGATGGCTGAGCGAAACCGGAAGTAGTTTAATATGTACTATTCCTGACCGCCAGACCTGGGCACGGAATTGTTAAACGATCTCCGGCGTCTGAGGCGTTCTCCATAAGCAGTCTGGAGTATCGACACGAGCGCTACAAAGCTACTTATGTCACATAGAGATTATTTGTGCAAGATTTCATGCTTCTGTCTACCAAATTTCATTTAAATCGCTTTAATAGTTTTGGCGTGAAGGCGCGACAGATTGTTAAAGTTACTTTCACATTTACAATATTAGTTAGGATTGAAACTGAATAGGATCGTCTCCTTCTTCTTTTGATGAAATGGCAATCAGCCGAATATCAGCTATTTCTGCCAATGTCAAGTAATTAACGTCTTCAAATTTAGAGTCTTCAAGTCGTCGTCGTAATGAATTTAATGATAAAAAAATGTGGATGAGATGAAATGGGGACGGTCTTGCAAAAAAACAAATAACGATCTCCCTGAATAGGTTCAACAGTTTTATTGTGATATGAATGAAGACAATAATGGATAATTTAATAATGGAAGACAAACGCATATTCCATTACAACTATAAAAAAAAATGAAGTCAAACATTCCGTTACACGCATTTGTAGTATAAACTGACCTGTCGAAAGTAAATGATTTCCTACTAAATCATGAAGGTGGTCCCTTTCAGCAACTTTTTTAAATTTTTATATTAATAAATTTTTTTAGCAACAACGAATGCTTTCTTTAGCTGACTAACGACTAGTACATTTAGGGATTCGCTACTACAATTTAAATGTATATTGAATAAAAGTCTCTTTTGTGTATTTAATTAAAAAAGTATCGTTATTAACGACATCAACTACTTCCAACAGTCGCTTCAGTCCATCTCCATTCTGGGTGAATACCTGATAATTCAAAACAACTTTTTTAAATCAGCTTTTTCCTTTGCGCCGTTCTATAAGATTTTGAATGGGTTTATCCCAAACGTCAAAGAGTATTGCAAGAAAAAAAGAGATAGCGTGGTCCGTCCAAAACACGTCAGTGTAAAAAACCCATATTTAATCAAACGCTATTTAAATCAAACTTCGACAAACGAATATACTTTATTGAATACTAGCTGAGGCCCGCGGTGTTACGTGTGGTTATTGTTGTTAGTTGCGATTTACGGCACGGAGCAGGCTAGTCTTAAAAAAATTGCCTATGTTATGGCTCTTACACACAGTGCCGGCGGCCATGCCGGCGACAATACCGCCGGCGGGTATTCATGCCGCTGGACTTAGGCCGTGTTCAGACCAAACGTATGGTCAGCCGCCGAATGTGAGCAGGCTTATTGTGAGCCCCAGTGTGAACGTGAAAATAAACGGTATTTTTCGTTCACAGTATGCTTATAATTACACGCTATAGCTTACAATACGTTAATGGTGTGAACAATACAGTCGGCTTGTATACGTTCACACCGACTATTTTGACTGAATTGAATAGAGTCCGCCGGCAAAGCTGTATCCAATACTCTAACGTAGCTACGTAGCCAATCAGCGTCCGCGGCGCGTAGTGACGCGCTATATTAATCGGCGCCGCCGAATGTCAGCGTCTACGCATAGCATTATAACATATTGTCGGTTAGATGTGAACGAAAAAGTGAATATGCATGGAAATATAATAAACTGCGTAACGCTCGCTCACATTCGGCGGCTGACTATACGTTTGGTCTGAACACGGCCTTACCGCACAAACAACCCGCCGGCCGGGTGTGCCGGCGGGTTGCACGGGATGCCGGCGGCTGTCACAACCGGAATGATACTTGGCGGCTTTGCGCAGCATGTGCCGGCGGCTTGTGTGTAGGAGCCATTACTCCTTGTGTCATCAATCATCTGCCAGTGAAAGTTCTGCCAAAATCGCTCCTGCCGTTCCAAAGATTAGCCGGAACAAACAGACGGACAATTTTATTGCTTTTTTTATTATTATTACTATTTGTTAAAAGTAAAACAAAATAAGTTACATATTTGCTCTCCAAAACCTGGTAGATGGTTTGACTGGGGGATCGAGTCTCCGTGCAATTATCAACTTGTAAAATTATTATATGTACTTAACAACGAAGAAAGCCAACAGTTAAAAAACTTTTGACATTACAAAGAGACACCTCAGTTTTATTTATGCATTTCTATAGATTACTAGCTGAGCCTCGCGGTTTTAACTGCGTTTGTTGTTGTAGCCGCGGGCAATGCCGCGGGACGAAGCTAGTCTAAAAAAAGTAGCCTAAGTTACTCCTTATATCATCAGCTATCTGCCAGAGTACCGTCGAAATCGGTCCAGCCGTTTCTGAGAATACCCGGAACAAACGGAAAGACAGACAAAAATAGTAAAAACATATTTTGGCATAATATGTACCGTGTCTACATACAATTATACATTTAGTAAAAAGCGGTTATTTTAATATTACAAACACACTCCAATTTTATTTATTTGTGTAGTGTTCCTGCGTCTTAATATTGTATAAAGTAATTGATGGAATTTAAACAGAGATACTAGTTGACCCAGCGAACTTCGTACCGCCCAACTTTAAAATTCCAGAACTTGATCGCAGCGCCACCTACCGGGTCCAATTGCGAATCTAAACCATTCCCAGATCCCCTTGAACACACACAAAAAATTTCATCAAAATCGGTCCAGTCGTTTGAGAGAAGTTCAGTGACATACACACTCACACAAGAATTATATATATAAAGATGAGCTGTAAGACCAAAACAATCCATACCATATTCATACCTTAGTAAGTAATGTTAGAATAATAAACCAGTACTTAAATATAAACATGGCTGCAAAAGAGTACACTGTTATTGTGATTCGCTATCCACCCTTCAGTTCGCCATAATTGTTGACCACTACGACGGAACAAGCCTGCAGATATAGGTTCGCCATATATAGATTAGGTGCATATATGTATATATATAACCACAGAATACATAATAGTACCAGCAATATAACGCCAGGACGCTGAATGTACATTATAGTACCTACCTAATTCATTAGCTCGGTGTTCCGATGGTATCTACATTACTAACCAGGAAAAATACTTTACTAAAATGGTTGATACTACTACTGAATATTATGTAATGTATTTAATTTATATACTTTAACTGCCACGTTGGTCTGGTAATCAAGAGGTCTCGGGTTCAAATCCCGGGGTGGGCCAAAAAGTGTTTTTGGGTTTTTCTTAGGAAATTCCTAATAGCAGCCCGGAGCTGGGAAGTTTGGCAGTGATTCGCGCCCGTGCCTCGGAGAGCACGTAAAGCCGTCGGTCCCGGTTTTCATGAACATCACATGACTTCCTAATAACGGCAATCGTTATTAGGAAGTCAGTGCCCTCAAACTTACTGACAACTAGTTCAACCTACGCATTTCAGTTCTCCCTTAAGGTTGCGGAGGTCTGATGCCAGTCACTCCGTGGAAAAACTGATATTCAGGTAAAACCGGTTGAACTTGTAGCTGACCCCAAATAATATTGGGAATAAGGCTAAGACATTGTATAGAACAACAGGGGCAAAAAACCGAGACCGACCGAAGGTTCGGTTTCGGTTTCGGCTAGTTTCGGCTTAAAAATCTAGTTTCGGCCGCAGTATTGGTTTCGGCCAATAATTGGGCGAACCTTTGGCCCGCCGAAACTAGGTGTTCGTGAATTGTCGCGCATCATTCGGCTAACTTCGAGTGAGTGTATGTGATTACCAGTTGAGTATGAGTTTGCTAGCCGGCGCGATCGTGATGATTTGAGGTTATGTGGTTTTTCTCGTGCAAACATTAAAACATTATAAGTATTTGTTTTTACTTAATGATGATGTATTTTTAATATGTTTAAGGCATTCATTAGAGTATTGTCCTACAGTGGAAAATAAATAGGTTGTAAGTTGTAATAGAATAGAATTCATCAGATATTTTGGTTCTGTTATGTAACTCTTTTTAGGGTTCCGTTGACAAATAGCAAAAAACGGAACCCTTATAGATTCGTCATGTCTGTCTGTCTGTCTGTCCGTCCGTATGTCACAGCCACTTTTTTTCCGAAACTGTAAGAGCTATACTGTTGAAACTTGGTCAGTAGATGTATTCTGTGAACCGCATTAATATTTTTACACCAAAAAAGAAAAAAAGTAATGAATTTTGGGGGTCCCAATACTTAGAACTGAAACTCAAAAAATTTTTTTTCATCAAAACCATACGTGTGGGATATCTATGGATAGGTCTTTAAAAATGATGTTTGAAGTTTCTCATATCATTTTTTTCTAAACTGAATAGTTTGCGCGAGAGACACTTTCAAAGTGGTAAAATGTGTGTCCCCCCCCCTGTATCTTCTAAAATAAGAGAATGATAAAACTAAAAAAATATATATGATGTACATTACCATGCAAAATTCCAACGAAAATTGGTTCGAACGAGATCTAGTAAGTAGTTTTTTTAATACTTTCAATCAAGACACTATTATTAAAACATCGATGAAGTTATAACGAACTACACAAACTTTTATATGATCTTACTTGCTGATACGGAAGTTACGGAACCCTTCACGGGCGAGTCCGACTCGCACTTGGCCCCTTTTTTTAAATTATACATAACACTAGAATAATATTAGTGTAAAAGTTAATTATCACTGGTAATTAATTATAATGGTAAGATAATTCTTTAAATACTAAGTTAAATACTAGATCTCATTAGAAAATAATAACACAAGTTGTCTAATCAGGGTTGCCACCTTTTCGAAAAAAAAAATCGGGACATGATACTTATTATAGACAGTCGGTTAAATTTCAGTCTAATTCAGATCATGATAAAAAAAAGCAGTTTTTTTGGAAAGGATAAAAGTTTTGTATAAACATTTACGTATTTATTTTTCAAATATTTTTATTGCTACGGGGCGCATTCACTAATTTTATATCAGTTTTTAGGGTTCCATAGCTTATTAGTCAGAACCCTTATAGATTCGATACGTCCGTTTGTCCGTCCTCGCATTTATATCCGTCAAAACGGTTGGTGCTAAAAAGGTGTAACTGCATGGACATGTTTTATTACGTCGACAATGTGCCGAAGTAAAATCATGAAAAAAAAATTTTCACGTTCTTGACTTTACTTTGCCTGATGGAAAGCATGAGTAAAATACTCACTGCAAATGCAAGCAGTATGGCGAACCACGTTATGGCGGCCTAGTGAGATGCTTTTTCACGCCCCGCTTAAAGGACCCGGGATCATAGTAGGAAGGAAAAATATGAGCTGGCAAAAGGCTCAAGAAAGAAGACCCGAGCCGTTAAGTTCTGGAGCGTATGTCTTCCACTCTGAAAGGGTACCTTCCCTGACTAGATCGTGTTGTTTTGTAAAGGAAGGGAGAGGGTGGGATGAGTTGGAGGAGCTTTTCAGAATACTCCACATGGTAAAGGCGATAGAGGACTACCATAGAGGTGACATTTCTTCGCAACTGCAAAGGTTCCAGGAACTCGGTGGCTTCGGGACTGTCTAGAGCGTCAAGCAAATACTGCGTATCGCAAAGATGAGAGCAGCACTCCACGCCGGGGGCGAACCTGGGTCTTATAGAGAAGACACAGATGCTCCGGCGAGAAGAACCGTCTCACCTTGTTTAGTACGTCTAGTTTCCACGAGGCCGCCTTTGTGACGCTCTCGATGTACTCCCGTCAGTTGAGATCCTGGCAGATATCGATGCCCAGGATACCGAGCTTTTCCTGTAGTGGCAGCTGAGTACTCTGAAAAGTAGGAAGGGGAAGGAATGGAGACTTTTTGTTTTGATCGCGGAAACCTGTTTTTTCTCAGATTCTCATCACCCCATTGAGAGATAACGTTCAGAACCCGGTCGAGTTCAGCGACAAATTCCTGTCGTTTTTCCTCACCGTCCGTCGATTTAAATGTAGAATATCTAAAATATTGTCCATGCAATGTGCTGTCATCTGCATAGCAATGTATGTTGCCAAGCGCTAACATGTCATTGATATGCAGAAGGAATGCCTGCGCTTACCTGCTGGAAATCAGACGTCGTGCCATCACAAAGGACTCTAATGCGGCGCTGGCGCAGGAAGGCGGCAATCCAGCTGTACAATTTAGTGGGCAGGCCGTATGCCGGAAGCTTAGAGAGAAGCGAACGGTGCCAAACCCTATCAAAAGCCTTGGCCATGTCTAGACTGATGGCCAGGTTCTCTCCATACCTATCCAAAGCCTCACCCCACAGGTGCGTGAAGTACGCTTAGAAGATCACCCATAGATCGGTTCGGTCTGAAGCCACATTGCCGATCACCGAAAGCCGAGAGTGATCTTCCAGGTAATAAACCAATTGCTTGTTAATTATTCGTTCAAGCACCTTGCAGAGTATGGAGGTGACAGCTATAGGACGGTAGTTGCCGGGATCTGAGCGGTCACCCTTTTTAGGGTTCCGTAGCCAAATGGCAAAAAACGGAACCCTTATAGATTCGTCAAGTCTGTCTGTCTGTCTGTCTGTCCGTCCGTATGTCACAGCCAATTTTTTCCGAAACTATAAGAGCTATACTGTTGAAATTTGGTCAGTCGATGTATTCTGTGAACCGCATTAAGATTTTTACATAAAACTAGAAAAAAAACAATACATTTTGGGGGTCCCCATACTTGGAACTGAAACTCAAAATTTTTTTTACATCAAACCTATGGATAGGTGTTGTCATTTATTTTTTTTTCTAAACTGAATAGTTTGCGCGAGAGACACTTCCAAAAATGTGGAAAAATGTGTGTCCCCCCCCCCCCTGTAACTTCTTAAATAAGATAGTGATAAAACTAAAAAAAATACATATTGTACATTACCATGCAAACTACCAACGAAAATTGGTTTGAACGAGATCTAGTGAGTAGTTTTTTTTAATACGTCATAAATCGTAAAACGCAATTTACCTTTCATTCAATCAATACACTAGTATAAAAACATCGATCAAAGTTACAACGAACTACAAGAACTTTTATATGATGCTACTTGCTGATACGGAACCCTTCATGGGCGAGCTCGACTCGCACTTGGCCGCTTTTTTGGGGATAGGTTGAACATTCACCTCTCTCCAGGCCTCCGGGACAATTCCTGAGGAATATGACAGGCGATACAAGCTTGTCAGTACTGGAGACAACTCTGGTGCACAGTTCTTTAGAACTTCTTTAGAAAAAGCATAGCCCGTCGTCAGGGGCGGATCCAGGATCATACCTTAGGGGGGGCGGAGTGTAACAGATTATATTGATGGCTAAAAAAAAAAAAAAAAGGTCTTCAATTTCCGGAAACTTATAAACTTAAATAAGTACTTTATTGCTGCAGTTCAAAAGCTGTTCAGAATAATTAAATAATTATTTAAATAATTTTATTAGTAATCTAGAAAATTTTCGTATACACTTACACTTAATTTATTCATTTTGATTTTGGCGCACTGGGTTTCGTGGTTTTACGAGAATAAGAAGCTTTATAATTCATTTTTTATTTATTATTATTATTATTTTTTCATTTTAGAGTACTGGGTTATGTGGGGTTGGGTTGGTTTGCTTGGGAGTTTAGGACGCTTTGGGTTATGCGTCGCTTGGGGGGGGCGATCGCCCCTATCGCCCCCCCCTTGGATCCGCCCCTGCCCGTCGTACCGTCATAAGGTGCTGGTGGACGGCGTTGAGATTTGCATGGAGTCCATGAATATTTGTGAACTCCACCTCCAAAAGCGGGTTGGTGCGAAAAGAGGATGCCGCTGTGGTATTGGTATGCTTCTTCTTTTTCTTACTTACTGCCATGTTTGTTTGAGTGTAAGGATAAGGGGACGTAAAAGGCATGACAGTCATCGCGTTGTTAAAACAGACCCCCCCCCCTCTAAATACTAAATGAAAAACTGGAACTCACTGCTAACTCATGTTTCCTTTCTACTATAATCCCGGGTTCTTTAAGTGGGGCGCGTAAAGAAGCATCTCTTTAGACCGCAATACTGACTCCATTCGCAGTAAGTATGGAGCCCTCCACTTTTTGATTACACTCATACTTTCCATCAGGTATAGTAGAGTCACCTTGAAATTTGCAATTCTGCTTGTAAAAAATCTACCGAGCAACCATTTCTGATATTGGACCGTTTTATTATCATTACTGAAGATACACACTTAAAATAAACATTTAAAGGAGGTATGCTCTGAGCACGAGTTACAAGACACAATTATGCGTTTAACTTCTGTGCTTTTCCAGTTTTAAATACTTTAACTCATTTTTATCACAACCTGTGACTGAATACAACAAATAAAGATTTTGATAAAAAGGTTGTCATTAGTTCCATTTGGCACCCAATAGCTGTTTCTTTTTATGTACACTGCTCGGAAGAGGAAGAAGGTGAATTCAAATTGAGCAATTGTTACATTTGTGAAAAATCGGGACAAAATCAATAGGCCTTCGGGACGCGGGACGATATCATCGAATTCGGGACTGTCCCGGGAAATTCGGGACGGGTGGCAACTCTGTGTCTAATCATTATGACTATTGTAAACATAAGTAATTATTAATTAATGTTAATTTTTGATAAAGTTTGACAAATATGTTGATTGTGTTTTTTTTATTTAAATTGTTAATTTTACAAATGAAAAAATATTTTTGTTACATAGGTACTTTAATTGTTGCATTTTACTTTTTTACACGTGTTAACTAGACAGTTAACACGTGTAAAAAAACACGTGTTAACACATATATAGACATATATGTGTAAAAATACAATAAGCCGGGTACTCATTAGCGAACTGTAAACGGACAGTTACAGTAACGTGGTTCTAGTGTGTACGCGTGTTGTAGTCTTCGTGTCCATCGAACTGAATATGTCCATCGAACGCCCTAACCCACCGTACTCATTCAGTCGGCTGTAACTGTTACCGAACAGATACAGTGTGTGTACGCGATGTCCACATTACTGTGAACGTAACGACAAGCCGGCTCTGACGCAGTGTTCGTTTGGAGCCTGGCGATGTCGGACGATATATCTTTCGCGTGTGCAGCATATATACTTATAGACGCTTTACTCGATAATTATAAAAGGCCACGAAAATGGTAGACTCATCGAATGTACAGGGAAAGAATTAATTTACTTTTTCTTTGTTTTTTGTAGTAATCTTTGTCTTTCGGATTCCATAGAACACTGACATAGACATAGACATTTATCCTCTGTCCACTCACTCATCTCGAGAGGAATACATAGGTTCGTGGTGTGCAACGACCTTCTTTGGACGTCCACGAACGCACCGCGAGCTTCCTTTGGTTCGCGCCAAAAACCGTCATCCATCGGCTCGCTGCGAGCCGCTCGCGCACAGCTCGCGGAAGGCTCGCGTACCACGTACACACTATGATCTGTGGTTACAGTAACGTCGAACGGTTACGTTACATAATGAGTACCTGTTTATCATCGGCTCGCTGCGAACTGCAACTCGAACCGCTCGCGGCAAGTTCGCGAACCACGTACACATTACAATTTTTGGTTACATAACATGCAACAGTTACAGTTACAGTTCGCTAATGAGTACCCGGCTATAGATTTAACATGCTATAAAAATTCAAATAAGTTTCGGTTTTGGCCGAAACTGGGACCAAAACCGAAGGTTCGGTTTCGGTTTCGGCTAAAAATTCTGTTTCGGTCGGACATTACTTATAGATGCGTCATGTCCGTACGTCCGTCCTCGACTTACCGTCCAACGGTTAGTGTTTCTCATTGTGGGGTATCGTTAGATAGGTCTTTTAAAAACGTTGAAAGATTTTAATTCCACTTGCCTTTATGACTACGGAACCCTATTCTATGCATGGCCTGACGCACCCTTGCCTGCTTTATTTAAAACATGCCAGAATTTACTCTGACTGAAGGAGAGCATGAGTAAAATCCAAGAAGGAATAGAATACTCGTTGTGAATGTTGACTCACACTATGGCGGCCTAATTATTGATCGAAGCCTAAATGAGACATTTTTCATTCATTGCTTGGGGTCCATCGCGTCCATTGGCCCGTGCCGGACGCACGGCACGCAACGGATTAAACGGATTTGCCTTGCTCATAAATGCCGGCGTTCGGTGCGGATAGTGGACGAATTCAAATTCAAATTTTCAAATTCAAAATTCTTTATTCACTTAGGATGCAATACATCTCTTGTGACAGGTCAAGATTCTACATATACATTTATGCCATGTTCGCAAACAATAGGTAGAGCCGGAGAAAAGAACATGGCAATAAAAACTCGCGGCCACTCCTTTCAAATCGCCAATGTTTACATAGTTTTAATGTTTATAAACCTGATATGGGGGTAAGGTGCTGCCACTAATATACTATACACCATGTTAGAGGACTGATGCAAATTATAGTGATTAAAAATTAGAACATAGCTAATTTAAAAAAAAAAAAAAAAAACAACAGCCTCAGTGGGTACAACATAGTAGGAGCATCTACTTACAACAAAGGTAAAAACTATATGTGCTCAAATATTGGCCAAATTACTGGTAACGACGCAGCACTATGTGAAATCATACAAAGCAAAATAAAATCCGTCCGGCGCGGGCCAATGGACGCGCACCTTTAAAGGACTCGGGATTGTAGTAGGAGGGAAACACGTAGGCTGGTAGTGAATTCCAGATTTTAATTAATTGGAGCAGGAAGGTCGAACTGTTTTGTTTCAGAACATAATGTCTATTGTCTACATAATCATTTCGGATAATCAGTTTTCCGTTCTACGCAAGGTCGTTCCCACTGTCCACATTCATGTAGGTACGTCAGGTACGTACGTGCATCAATAATATTAAATATTCACGTGCAGTTCGTATTATGTGCCGATATTCATTGTTTACATATTTAGAATGTTCCAATATTTTCCTGTTTAAACGATAAATTCTTGGAAATTTAAACTGTTTATTGTTCCTACTTACTTCTTATGTTCCTGTTATCTTTAATACCTACCTTCTGAGAAGCCAATATCTATTCGTATTTACATATATTGATAGGTACCTATGTTGTTTTCTGAGAATTAGCATGATTTAATCTGCAGTGTTATTTATCTACTATATGTATCTAATTTTAAAAGAGTATTTCATGTGTGTGTGATGTGATGAATGATATTTATTTTTTTAAGTAAATTTTACACAGAAAATTTTTCAACTCGAACTTTACAGCTTAAATACTCAGGCTTTACAAAGAAAGGATCATTATTTGGAGTCATCTTGCCCATACAGCTGACATACGAGTCCCAGCTATCGTCTTCAACAACAGTTCTCAATATCCTTTTGCTAGATTCTTGCCTTCTCTCAGGCGAGGGTTCAACCATGCGTCCCCACGCTGGTCGATTAGGGGCCTGGCAAGACAACGCTGTGGTTGATTGTTTTTAAGCCGCCCGATGGTCTCCCAACTAGATTTTACCATTGCTATCCTATGATAATAACTGCTTAACGTGACCTCCTCGAATCTCGGAGACGTCATATTATCATGTAACTAATGGTCATCCAGGAACATCCAGGTACACCGTCGTTGATTACATTCGGTGATTTTTTTTAATCACCTAAGGTAGGGCAACTGGATCCTGAATGCCTTCTAGCTATCGTCTTACAAAACCGATATTAGTCAAAATACTTTCTACTACACCTGATCGGAACAGTTGTCAATATTCCCTGAAAATGAAAAGAGAACGTTAGTCTTTTCCTTCACCTGAATAAGCGGGAGGAAAAAATGTATGAAAATCCATTTCTAACGTGTTTTAGCGGGAGAGAAAGTTGTATGAATTTTCATTTCTCATGTTCTTCAATTCTCATTTCTCATATAAGGCGCGCGCCTGCCCAAGGAGTTTCCATATAATTTAAATATGGAATCTCCGTGCCACTGACATCCTTTTGTGAAGAATAAAAAAAACAAAAGAAGCGCGAAATATTGGTCAATTTCTAAGCTAAATTGTGTCTTACGTTTTGATTGTATTTTAAAAATATTTTTATATTCCTCACAGGTTAGTATAAAGCACTGTGTAGCACTCGGATGAAAGTTCCATTCCTACCTCGGGAGTATTGTGGCCCTAGGCTGCGCCTTTGGGCCACAAACTGCTCCCTCGCTTGTAATCGGTCCCTTTCCTCCCTCGATGAACAATGTACTATTGTGTGCTCACTAATTGTATATAATTTGACATGTAAATATCTTTGCTGCATTGACAACTTTTTTCATTGATGTTCATTTCGTCACTGTAAGTGATATTATATGATATCCTCCGAACCTCCGAATAGTGGAAACGCTCATAACATGCCATGCCACAGACGGTGACCCATCTAGGTCTGACCGCACCGTCGTTGCTTATCCTTTATTGTTTCCAATCATCTAAATGCTATGAGTCAAACTTAGCAGTAATATATGTTAGTACTTACATTATAATGAAAATCTATTTATAATCACATCAATTACAGTATTAAATACGGAAGCCATTATTAATTTGAATAAATTAACAGTTAAAGCTAATGGAAGTTCCAAGGTAGGTAATTTTAATGAAAATGTTTGTACATTATTTAGATCAATAAAGTTGTAGTGTATGTATGTAATATCAAATCAAAGTTTAATACTAAATGCATACGCAAGTATATACGCTACTAATATAAAAAAAAGAAATTTTTAAAATTTTTGTCTGTCTGTCTGTTTGTCCCGGCTAATCTCTGGAACGGCTGGAGCGATTTTGACAGGACTTTCACTGGCAGTAAGCTGGTGACATAAGGAAAAACTAAGGCTGACTTTTTAGTTACTCGCGATTTACAAGAATAATCACGGCTAACAACGCAGGACTCGGCCATTTTAGTAATAACACAGGTCTTGTATCAAATACTGTTTGTATTAAAACAACACAAGTCTTTGTCCAGGAAGTAAAAGTAAAAGTTCGGACATCTAACACAACATCGTCTAGTCCTAAACAACTGGTTAACATACATATATTAACTTTTTTTCGTAAATACATAGGTACATATTAAACATAAAAAACTACGAAACAAATATTAGCAGATTCAACAAACATTTGGTCCCGGAATCGAACCCGAGACCAATTGATACGAGCCGCATACGCTAACCACTAGATCAACAAGGTAGTCATTAGGCCAACAAATTATATCACTCAATTTAGAGAAGGTTGTTTGTAAATTCCACATAAAACAATTGTATTAGTCTCTTTTTCCACTATGAGGTACACAAAAGGTCTATCAGCCTTGAAGGTAATAATACCGCTACGGCTTTTGAATTCAGCCACAGTCACCGCAGCAGCCGTTGTGCCTTCCTCACTCACTTCTATTTGAGCTCTGTGAAACATTTTCGAAACATACACCGGCGTCCTAGCTATCAGATCTAAGCGTGCATTTCCAGGGTCAAACAAATCCGTTATACCAAAACTTTTCTTCAAAACTTCAACTAAATCTACCTCCGATTTCACCACGAAACGAGGAAGGAAGCAATCTACTTCGTCATCAGGGTATTCCTCTTTAGATATTCTCATCTCTTCAAAAAATGAGTCAAGATCAATATTCTGCATATTTCTAAACATACCTTCGACTGATACGCCAGGATTCGGTAATATAACAAACATGGACACCCTGTTACTGTCACCATAAGGCAGTTCAATAACCCTGGCTTGTAGTTGTCTGAAGTTTGTAAGAGGATATGGAAATCTTTTATACATCATGTTCACTTCGCCTATTATCTCACCGTCGCTATCGAAGAAGGGTGCTCTTCTGGTTTCACTTCTATTAAACGGAACCGACCACTGCCCTTTGAAATATACAGCGCTTGATAGCACCATATTTGAATTTTGAAAATAGTCGGCCTCAACGATTTTCTTTATCAAACCGTTGGTGAAATTAGCAATGACTCTGTTTAATATGTTGGCTACAGCAACGCTATCACTGAATTTTACGTTAATAACGCTAATCTCATAATTCATTTTAACTATGTCTCGATAATCCCTTAGTGGTAAACTATTTTGATCAAGAAACATTGTATTTATTTGCGATAGTATGACCGTATTAGTATTAACTTTCAGCCATTGACTGAGCTCCTTGTAGCTGTTCGCTGTATCGATTCTCCTTCTCCAATTAATTGCATTGGAGATCTGGTGTTTTGTGTCTCCCTGAGCACCCTCAGCGATAGCAGCGAGTGCAGTCCAAACAGTCAGCGGTGACATAATAATATTTTGCCCATCTTGTAATATTCGCGATGTATGGTACAGTGCTTCTAATGAAAAGTTACCTATTCTGTTCGGTAGATCATTGTACGATGTTTCATATTGTGCATAACACAAAGTCATATACAACACTGTGAATATTATAGTTTGCATTTTTAAATTTATGTACATAATCACAGATCACTATTAATGTAAATTTTAAATTTCAATATCGCGCAACAGAGAACGCATACCGCACTGTGTATCTATTGCAATTCTTAATACTGACTGGTACATATTAATGTCGGACGAAACTCGTCAAACGACTAGTATTTATTTGTTGAGCAAGCATTACGCGGGCTGTTTTGTACGATCGCGGCGGATAATTATGAGAAAAAATATGCTAAATTGTTGTATCTACCTGTGTATCTCGTTTGTTATTTATTACCGACCACCGTTTATAATTTGTACCTACCTTTTTGGTTATTTTTAATAGACTACCTGAGTGTCGCGGTGTTACATGTGGTCAGTGTTGTAAATGTAAAGCACGGCAAACGAGAAGCGATACTAAATGTAAACAAAACAGCAGGGGTGCGTAACTTTTTGATAGTTGGGTTACATATTTTACGGGAGAACGAGACATTACGACAAATACAAAGGATAGAAAGAGATGGATATTAGATTGTCAACTCCACAGTCGCTTTTATGGTAAATGAATTTTTGTATCGCTTCTCGTTGGTCGTAGCATAGCAGGGAACACAACGTAAATATCCCTACCCAAATATGTAATCGAATGAAACATAATAATTCTATAAATTATTATCGAAAAACCAATGATGATATTAAATTATTATATTTATTCAAATAAATATAATAATTTAATACTTTTTATACTTTCATTTTGAAACAATAAAATATTAAACATATGAAAAATTACCAATCCATTCGATATTTATAATTTTGCATGAATAAACAAATTAGGGGTTCGGCGGTAAGTGAAAACAGAGAAGGTTGAAATTGCCAAGTTAAGCAATCCTAGCCAGGTCTGTTTATGGATGGGTGATCATTCTTAACATAATGAGATACTCTCGTGCCTCAAAGAATGTCTGATGTTATATTTTCGAGTAAGTTGGAGTCCTAATTAAGTCGCTCACAGCCAAGTTGCAACCGAGGATAAGCAACGACGGCGCGGTTAGTACCTAGATGGGTGACCGTTAGTGATATGATACCATGAGCGCTCCTCACGATTCGAGATTACGTTAACCATTCGATTCCGGTTATCATAGTATAAAAGTCGTGTAGCTTAGTTGGAGACCTTTGGGCGGCTTAAAAAGATCCAGCGGTAAGATTACATAGACCCAGCGTGGGGACATATTGTCTTAACCCTCTCCTGAGAGGACGACCGAGTTCAGCACGGTCTATTGACGGTTGCTGTTTCATAATCACTATCACTACATATTATCTTTATCACTATCACTACATATTATAAAATAGTCCTTCGCGTCTGTCTGTTCGCGATAAACTCAAAAACCACGCCGCAGGCGAAAGCTAGTCACTACATATAAAACAAAGTCCACCTCGTCTGTCTGTGCGCGATTAACTTATAACTACTGCACCGATATTCGTACTGTTTTCAGCAATGAATAGATTGATTAGTATATAATTTATAATGTTAAAGTTTTTTAAATACCTATATCTACCCGTGAAACGCCGGGGCGGACCTCTAGTTGCTGCATGAAATCAAATTTTACAAATTGGACGTAAGACCTGTTCCCTTACGTTTTAACGTTTTTCTTATTCTATTCTCTTGTTCTTCTCTCTCTCTCTTCTTCTCATTGGCTAATGTCACTCAGTCACGTGATCAATTTAAAATATTAGCCACTGAAACAAAAGAATAGAATAGAATACGAAAAACGTTTGTAACTTCACTAGGGGGCTGATTCCCTATTCCAGGGACTTCCTTTCGAGGGTATACCTGGTTCCTCGACTCATAGTACCCGAGACGGCGTGCGGTTTTAGTCTGTTCGAGTCCGACATAGCCACCCGAAAAAAAGGGGGGGGGGGGGCTGATTCCCAACCTAAAGTGAGCTGTATGTTGGGAACCAGTATCTATTCAAAAACACATCACACAATTCAGAAGTAGGTATCATCTATACAAATAAATAAAAATGGAATCTCTGTTTGTAATACTAAATAACCGCTTTTTACTAAATGCATATTGTATATCGGTCCGTGTGGTGACGGATTAAGAATACAAAGTGTCACCACCCCTATTCATGCCATGGGTGTCGTAAGAGGCGACTAAAGGAACAAAATAAGCAGCTAACATCTCTGCCAAGAGAGAGAAAACTTGAAACAAACCCTTTACCAACCCGTCTGGCCAGCGTGGTATAGTAGGCCAAAACCTCCTTTCAAAGGAGAGGCCTATGTCCAGCAGTGGACTGTTAAAGGTTGATGATGATGATTTTTACATATGGCAAAACATTTTTTTTACTATTTTTGTCTGTCTGTCTGTTTGTTCTGGGTAATCTCTGGAACGGCGGGACCGATTTCGACGAGACTTTCACTGGCAGATAGCTAATGATATAAGGAGTAACTGTGGCTACTTTTTTAAGACTACCTTCGCCCCGTTGCTCGAGATCACAACAACAAACGCGGGTAATACTGCGCAACTCAGCTAGTGTGCAATAAATTCATAAGTAGGTATCATATGCATCAGTAACATAATACTTCCGAGTTCTATATATACTTTGTGCATACATACGGACACGGATGTGTGAATGCTTAATTGTGTAATCCCTATTATCATTATTAATTGGCTGAGTCACGCGGTTATTGTTATAAATCGCGAGTAACGCCGAGGAGCGAAACTAGTCCAAAAAAGTTAAGTTTCTGGCAGTTTTGAAAAAAAGGCAATTTTTAAAATTCTTGTCTATCTGTTCCGGCTGGGCTTTGTTCCCGGGAAATCAAGCTCGAGACAAGTCGAGAAATATGTACCTTTATAGAAATTAAATCGCCGTGTTGTGGTAAGTCTTTTCACTTTTATTGATACGTCATGGCTTTATTATTCAATTATTTTTATCAATAATATAATCTAAATATTATTATGATCTTAAATTTTACTAGGTAGGAGTACCAATCAGTTCTTTTCTATTGTTTTTAGTCAAACTTTAATAGATAAAATAACTAACGATACTACCGGTCCGGTCTTTGTATTTAATTATTCTGATGTCTTTCAGTAAGTAATTTGAAATTAACTAATGTGTCATTTTAAATTTGTGAGACGAGTATTGCCAGTTGTGTTGTGTGTGTATGTGTATCACATATTACTCCAAGGGCTTATTATTATTATAAATTGCATTTGTTATAGATTTTACCGTAACGTCACTATAACAGTAAAGATAGAAGCATCAAAAGTATGGAAATATTTGAAAAAAAAAGTAAGGAATCTGCTAATGCGTAAGGCCTGAAGTGCCCAAAAATGCCGTGACAATTTAATGCACAATAAAACTACTTCATTGATATAAGACACTTTTGGACGGATACCCTATAAGAGAGTATAATCGTTTGTACACTTCCCTGTGTTTAATTCATAAGCTTAATGTTTTTGAATATCTTTATATATATAATTCTTGTGTGAGTGTGTATGTCACTGAACTTCTCTCAAACGACTGGACCGATTTTGATGAAATTTTTTGTGTGTCTTCAAGGGGATCTGGGAATGGTTTAGGTTCGCAATTGGACCCGGTAGGTAGCGCTGCGATCAAGTTCTGGAATTTTAAAGTTGGGCGGTACGAAGTCCGCTGGGTCAACTAGTCTTTATATATATAATTCATCTGTGAGTGTGTATGTCACTGAACTTCTCTCAAACGACTGGACCGATTTTGATGATTTTTTTTTGTGTGTTCAAGGGGATCTGGGAATGGTTTAGATTCGCAATTGGACCCGGTAGGTGGCGCTGCGATCAAGTTCTGGAATTTTAAAGTTGGGCGGTACGAAGTTCGCTGGGTCAACTAGTAATCAATAAAAGTTTTAGGTATAATTAATTTGATACCTTTATATAAGAGGAAAACCACTGAATTTGTTGACGTTATTGGAACCAAATATTATGAGAAAACGTACGTAAATGTAAATTTCTCGACAACCCGAGAAGCTTCGAGAATTCTCGAGACCCGAGAAATTGAAAAGCTCGAGCAATCATGAACCCTAGTTCCGGCTAATCTCTGGAACGGTTGGACTGTTTTTAACGGAACTTTCTCTGGCAGAAAGCTGATGCCCTAAGGCTAACTTTTATAGCCTAGCATCGCTCTGCTCGTAATTCACGACAACTGTGGGTACACGGGATTCGGCTAGTAATAAATGAATGTATTCTTTTTTTCTTTTTTTAACAAGACAACTGCAAACAACAATAAAAATGCGGGCATTAGGAATATAAATTCCTGTGTCGCAGGGGACTTTACTAACATACATGAAACGGACACAAAAAACACTCAGACTCAGAACATCATATTGTGAATCACACAAAGTGTTATCCTACGTGAGATTTGAACCCACGACACTCGGCGCAGTAGGTAGGCGTGGCGACCGCTTAAACCACTTTTTTTTTTTTTTTTTTTTTTTACGTGTGGAAATCCCCGCGGACCGTCACCCCGTCGGGGGTTACGGCGGGGTGGTGTGTCGGACTCGAACCGACTAAAACCACACGGTGTGACCCTCTCTGCGCCTTTGTATTGGAAGGAGTCCAGGGAGGGGATTTCCTTCTGGACTCCAACCGGCGCCTGCCCGCACTGTTGCGGGCACCATCTCAGAATTTTACTCTCTAATTAGGCAACGTCCGGTCACACGCGGACGTCGCCCCCTCGCGGTTGGCCTCCACTGCGGACGGACGGGAAACCCGTCCCGCCCATCCGCGGCCACTCTCAGGGCGGCATGAGACGCAGGTATGCGCGCCTACGCCGCCCCGGGCGCCGGCGGCGGATCGGGTCCGATTGGATTGCATCCTCCCGGGCCTTCTCCGCCACCTCCTTCTGCAAGATTACGTCCTCGCAGAAGGTTGCGACCGCGGTAAAACAACTGTCACTGCCGGCCATCGATCTTATGACGGCCGGCAGCGAGAGATCCCCTCCGATGACTGCAGTGAGGACCCGGCGCTGCGCCGCCCAAGCGGGGCAGACCGCCAGCGTGTGCTGGGCCGTGTCGTCACTGCAGTCGCAGTGGTGGCAGGCGGGACTCGGTTCCCTCCTAGCGACCGAGTGCAGGTACTTTCCGAAGCAACCGTGCCCGGAAAGTACCTGCGTCAGCCGGAAGGAAAGGGTCCCGTGCTGCCGCCCTGCCCACTCCTCGATGACCGGCTGAAGAGCCTCCACGGCGGCGAAGCCAGCGCGTGGGGTCTCCAGCCGGAGCGACCATCTCAGCATGGTGGCTCGGCGAGCGGCTTCGCGCCACTCGCGCACGTCCTCGGGCGGAGGGCGAAATCCGCTCTCCGCCCGGAAGTCAGCCACTCGCCGATAAACTTCGGCGAGCACTTCCGCCTCCAAATCCCACGGGGGTGTTCCGGCCAAGGCACACGCCGCCTCTGTGGACACCGTGCGGTATCCACGTATGGCTCTGACCGCCAGTATCCGCTGGGGGCGCCAGAGGCGCGCCCTGTTCTGGGCGGACAGAGCCGCCGCCCACACCGGTGCACCGTAAAGTGCCATCGACCGGACAACCCCCGTGTACAGCTGCCTAGTGGGGACACTGGCCCCGCCCAAATTGGGCAGAAGTCGCCCTAGGGCGGAGGCAGTGCCCACCAGCTTAGGACCAAGCTGTCGGAAGTGCTCGTCGAAGAGCCACCTACCGTCGAGGACCAGACCCAGGTACCTCATCTGGGCCCGGACCGGTACGAGGACCGAGTTGACCTCGATCGAGGCGCCGGCGGGCGGACCACGACGGGGCCCATGAAATAATAGGGCCTCCGTCTTGTCCAGGGCCACCCGCAGACCCAGCGCCTCGATGCGCCCGACCACCCGGGAGACTCCCGTGGTGGCCAGGCGTGCCGCCTCCTCAAAGTTTGCCCCCCGGGCCGTGACCAGGGTGTCGTCTGCGTAACAGATCACACCCAGCCCGGGGGGGAGACGCCCTCGTAGGGCCCAGTCGTATCCCATGTTCCACAGGAGTGGTCCTAGGACAGACCCCTGTGGAACACCGCACGACATGGCCCTGCGTCTCAAGGCGCCATCTCGGTCCTCGTACTCGACGGTACGCTCCTCTAAATAGTCTGCCACCAGCCGCCGCAGGTACCCTGGCACTCCGTGGTATTGGAGTGGACCGCTTAAACCACTAGGCCAACCTATGCAGTCGAGTCTTTTCTAATGTGAGCCCTATGTTGCACAAGTGGGCTGCTGATGATGCTAACCTTAACCTACTTTAGGAATAACGCTCCAAGGAAAAAAGCAAATAAAACAAAATTAAAACATTGCCTAAAACTTTATTTTGATTATTTACGCCAATTCTTCAATATCCTTGCGATCAGTTCTTCCATCTCCAACTTCCTTCTGACCCTCAACTAGTATTCTTCCTACAGCTTTAATTAACCTAACTTTGAACCTGGAAACCTTTGTGTTTTCGTCATAATCCAGCTGCTTAATATCCCTCTCGATGTAATATTTGAAGGTGTTCCAGAGCATCTCACGTACTTTAAGTAGATGATCTGCTTGACTGTAAGAAGGGAAAGTATATTCAAGTTTATTTATGTATTTGGCGCGGCCGCTTGTGTCACCACCCCTATTCATCCCGCGGGTGTCGTAAAAAGCGACTAAGAAATAAACTACGCAAGACAACATCAATTCAAAGGGAAGGAAAACTTGAAATCAACCATATACCAACCCGTCTGGCCAGCGTGGTATAGTAGGCCAAAACCTCCTTCTAAGGAGAGGTCCATGTCCAGCAGTGGACTGTTAAGGGCTGTTGATGATGATGATGACTGTGCTTGATGAAGAATCGAGGAATAGGGGTCTAGTCTCACTAGTCTCATTTTGAAAGCAGACAATACAGCATGGTGACCCACACTATGGAGGCCTAGTGAGATGCTCCTGTATGATTGGGCCTCCGGTCTCACACTCACCATCGAAATACGACAACACGAATGCTGTCATATATAGGTTGGTATTCTGTGTGTATTTCGTTGGTCTAGTGGATAGCGTATTCGACTGCTAATCAAAAGGTCTCGGGTTCAAATCCCGGGTCGGAAAAAAGTGTTTTTGGATTTTTCTCAGGAAATTCCTAACAGCAGCCAGTTTGGAAGTTGGAGCATGTAAAGCATCTATGGCAATCGTTATCGGAAAGTCAGTGCCCTCAAATTTTCTGACAACTAGTTCAACCTACGAATATCAGTTCTCCCTTAGGGTTGCGGAGGTCCGATATCAGTCGCTTCGTGGAAAAACTAATATTCAGGTAAAACCGGTTGAACTAGTAGCCGACCCCAAATAATTTTGGGAATAAGGCTAGGAAGAAGATTCTGTGTGAGAGTAGTACTGCCCCGGTCGAGTTCGTCCATTCGTAATGAAATCAACATTAATCAACTACTTTGAATGTGACTTAAATATCCGTATTATACAGCGCTGGCCAGGCAAGACCAAGAATAGGGACTAAGCAAATAAGGTCTGTTGTCACAGTCACCGTACGGACAGATATCCGTGCTGAGGCGGAATAAAAATACAGTGTGTCTTCATCCCTTTTCATCCCGTGGGTGTTGGAACCGACTATGGGAGCAAAATACGCAGAACAACATTATTGCAAAGAGAAGGAAAACTTGATACAAACCCTATTCAACCCGATTGATCAATGTGGTGTGTGCGAGACGGAAGCCGTGTCCTCCGACCAGGCGAGGTGGGCCACGGCCTAGGCCGTTGATATAAGGGTGTTGTATACATATATGCTAATCGGCGCGAGAATTTCTATATCGCAATTCAGGATTACTCCGTCGTTCAGTGTTCTTCGGTAGATGGCGGTGTTGTATGTTTTCGCATGCGCAATTTGTGGAAATCGCCACATAAGTATTGTAGGCTAAAGCTTCATTCTAAAGAGAGCTATATGTCCAGTAGAGAACTCTTAAAATTGAATAAATCGTTCAAATTGCCTACTTACCTAGAAGGAACATGCATTTTTAATCTGTGTTTAGGAATAGTTAGTACCGTGATGCCATCGTCTTCTGAAGCGTTATCCTGAAACAAAGTTATAGATGATTTTATTTTGAAACTAAATATATTAAATTAATCAATATTTCGGACATCATACACAATGCCATCTAGTCCCAAACTAAGCAGAGCTTGTACAATGGGTACTAACTAGACAACTGATACGAATACATATCTAATATTTTTTTGTAAATACATACATATTTTACATAGAAAACACCCAACTGAAATAAATATTAGCAGATCATAAAAACATTTGGTCCATAGGTCACCATGGTCCACTGTCTGCATTCACAATAATGATGGTGACCACTGATTCTGGATTCTATTCAGGAGTTTTTTAAGCTAATGTTTAATGTGGCTTTTATCGCGAGCTTTGAGCGCGGCGACCGAATCAAGAAATTCCGTAACAAAAAAACCTAACACCCTAAAAAAGGATAGAGAATATCATTGTAACTGCAGTGCGACAAGGATGTGGCGGCTCCGTGCGCATACGTGTTGCCGCCACCGGCTGTTATCCGTGGCCTTGACAACACAGTCATTCTAGATTCTTCTTCTTTTTTATTATATAGATATGCTTATATTACTATTATTTTCTCTGTTTAGTTGTCATTAATAGAATGATAGGGTTGGTAATAAGACCGTGTATATTGTTGTGTAAACTTTAATTGATATCAAAGAAAAAAAATAACACAAATAAATAATTAAATTGCTTATGTTGATAAAAATGCTTTGCAATAGCTTTACCGCGGCAGTCCCCGAGTGCCACACGACTTTTTTTTGGAAATAACGTATATGTGGCTTTTATTAATACAAAAGCCACATATATATTATTTGTTTGTTTCTTCTACATGTTTATTAAGTATGTCAAACATGTAGGTATGTGGTTTACACAGGCAAAAGTTAAGTATTTTGCGGTTTCTTACACATTGTGTTAGGCATACGTATATTCATACGAATCGGTTTCATTAAAACTGAAATCAGCGCGTTCAACGAAACAAAGTATATAGCTTTATAGTACATATATGTATACATGACATAAATTTAGTAAAAAAGCTGTCAATTTAAATTACAATCAAACACAACAATTTTTTTTTGTCTGCCTGCCTTGTTGGTCTAGTGGTTAACGTATGCGGCTGCTGATCAAGACGTCCCTTGGTCCCAAATTATATTCCAAAAAAAAAGAAAAAAAAATCACTCTAGTTTTCCAATTAATAATTTATTGTGCAACCAAGTATAAACTATTTTATTATTTAACGAACATATAAATATAATCGGACACAAGAATTATCTAAAATTAAAGTTGTTTACTAGTTAATTTTTTTCCGAAGTCTATTGTGGGGGGCCCCTCTTTGTGGAGCCCCCGGAGCTGTTGTTCTCCCCTAAATCCGGCCCTGGGTCACCATGCTGCATTGTCTGCACTCACAATGAGGATGGTGACCCCTATTATTGGATTCTACTCATGCTTTTCATCAGGCAGAGCAGAGTCACTTTTGTAGGCTTAAATATTTTAAGGCATAAGGATTACTAGCTTTCCGCCCGCGGCTTCGCCCGCGTGGAATTCGTTTTTATCGTGCGACACGGTAAGGGTACATTAAACAATCTTACATGATTTTATGTTTGATAATATGGAACTTCGACACAAACTTTCGTCCCAAGTTCAGTTCTATCTTCATACCAAATTTCATCAAAGTCTGTTCAGTGGTTTAGGGGTGAAAGCGTAACTGACAGACAAACAGACAGAGTTACTTTCGCATTTATAATATTAGTAGGGATATGCGATGATGACAAACTGAGGTTTTCCTTGTGGCGGCGAATAAAATTGTAATATTACTAGCTATCCCCCCACGGCTCCGCTCGAGTGTATGTCGATTATCGCGGTAAAAGTAGCCTATGTCCTCTCTCCAAATTCCATTTAAAATTGGTGAATAGTTTTGACGTGAAAGCGCGACTGACAGACAGACTTTAGAATTCATAATATTGGTAAGGATAAGGATAGTAAAGATTCATTTAAACCTTACATATAACTCGTGCGAGCTAAGATGGCACCTGGCTCAAAACGAAACATGATACCGTTCCCCCGCGTGATACCCCTCTGTCGTCTTGCGAGTAGTGTTAGCATCACTATTACCGTTGCACGAATCTTTCCATAATAATTATAGTTTATTAGGTATTACCTAATGTCATATAAATCACTCCACGCATTTATTTTATTAATATATCATTAGATTCGTCTGGATAGCCCAATTGTTTTAAGAAAGGTCACACGAAAAAAAAAACCAGCATGACGACTATGAGACGCAATAGTTTAAAATAAAGAATATCCATTTACATATGATATTTCTTCTTCTTTGTCGTTCCCTCAATGCTGAGGATCGCGACCACAAGTAACAAGCTTCCACTTCGTTCGGTTATACGCAGAGTGGACCGCACGGTGCATGCTGCCGCCCACCGCCTCCTTCACAGTATCACTCCAACGTGTATTTTAAAATTGTATTTTATAACCATATTTCAGTTCCTAATTTCATTGAAAATTATATTAGGTATTACCTAATATTATTTAAATCACTGCACTAAGAATGCATTCGGGTAAATAATGAACGAGGTCTGCTTCCTATTTTATGGTATGCATATGTATTTTCTTAACTCAGGTAGTAAAGTACCACTTAAGATAAAGTAGTATGTTATTTAAAGTATTATGAGTAACTACTTGAAGCAAAATAAATGTTGAAATTTAAAAAAAACTGGAATAAATTATATTCTTCTTGCACTCAGTACTTTAAACGGCTGACATTTGAGTCAGGTGCCATCTTAGGTCGCACGAGTTATATTTTGCTATACAAAGTTTTATAAACTTTAAATGTCGTATTTCTTTATGTCGAATCAACAGCTTAAAAAAATAAGCAGCTAACATCACTGCCAAGAGAAGGAAAACTTCAAACAAACCCTTTACCATCCCGTCTGTCCAGCGTGGCATAGTAGGCCAAAACCTCCTTTCTAAGTAAAGGCCTATACTTACTGCCTATGTCCAGCAGTGGACTGTTAAAGGATGATGATGATCGCCTAAAAAGGTTCAACCTTTTAGCTTTTAAATTGACGATACTTCCATACAACTCATCCCTACTTTTCAACCCTTTTTTTTTTATTAAAAAGTAGTCTATAGACTACCTGGGTACCAAATTTCATTAAAATCGATTGATTAGTTTTGGCGTGAAAGCGCCACAGACAGACAAAGTAACTTTCGCATTTATAATATTAGTAAATATTAGTTTTTCCTACCAATAGTTGTATTATTTGTTTTAACAATTATTCATTGCTTACAAAACAGATGTCCACTTAGTCACGCGAAGTAAATGATTTGCCGAAATGATTAATATATTTGGACATATTTAAAAACAGTCAAAACAGGAACATTTAGTAGTAAAATTTCGGTTTTGTGGTTTGGACAACCCAAACAGTGAATGGAGAGTTTTTATTCATCGTTTTGTGGTTGGTTTTCCTTGTCTGTCTGTCTGTAGGTACATGTAACGAACTAAGTTGGGGTGGACTCACAGATTCACATCCAATATCTTTAAACGAGCCATTCTTGTATATATGCTATGTTATAAACGCGAAAGTTTGTGAATATGTATGTATGTTTGTTCCTCTTTCACGCAATAACTACTGAACGGATTTGGGTGAAACTTTACAGTGATTATAAAAATACATAAATTGTAGATGTCAAAATGTATCACTGTTTATCTCTTGCTAAAACTTTACAGGTTGCTATGCATAACACTTGCATAGCAACCATAATGATATACGCGGGTAACAACGCGGGGCGCAGCTAGTATACACATACATTTAAATTTGTGATCTCGAAAACGGCCTAAGGGCTCTAACGATTTCCATGAAATTCAATATTTCAAAATTTGGGGAGTGACGGTGAAAAATCGATCTAGATTAGTCTTATGTGTGGGAAAAGGCGAGTTTCCGAGTTTTCATGTGTTTTTCTTTCGCATATATTATTACTCTTAGCATTGTTTGCGACATCTATAATACTCTTTCAGTAACACTACAGCTACTTAATATAGATGGCGTTGTTAACCAATAAATAGTATAAACCGAGCAGAGCTCGGTCGCCCGGGTAACAATAATAATAAAGTCGGCTAATTTGTACTGATAGCAGCGTGGCTCTACTATTAAGGGAATAGTACCCGGGCGACCGAGTCTTGCTCTGGTGTGCGACATCTATATTACTCTTTCAGTAACACTACAGCTACTTAAGATAATAGATGGCGTTGTTAACTAACAAATAGTATAAACCGAGCAGGGCTCGGTGGCCCGGGTACTATTCCCTTAATATTAGACCCACTCTGCTTTCAGTACGAATAAGCCGACTCGACCGTGGCGGTAATACTGTAACACAGACGACCATAAATGACAGTTTTTTTTTTTTTTTTTTAAATTGACGTCTATTTCTTAGACCTCCCAGCTTTTCCCGGTTCGTAAAACAGGACCTTGTTAATCTAGTTACTTAATATTTGTCTTATATGTATATTTTTGTAGGTATGTTAGTTGTTGGGTAGATTCCCGTTTTTTATCTATTTGTATTTTATTCTTGTAAAAGTATTATCTATTTATATTTTATGCTGTTAATTTTTTATCTTAATTTTTTTTTTATGTATTTCTTGTTTCTAATTCTTATATCTAATTATGTTGAAAGCTTTTTCTTGTTTACTATTATTGTTTACTTCTTGTTACTTCCGATTTCTTTGTTGCTATTTTTAAAAGTTACTCATTGTTTTGACTAGATTTGGTTTACGTTTCTGCCGTTTTTTTGTTTTTTTCTTTTTAGGTACAGTCAGCGTCATAATGATATTGGCGTTCAAAGTGGTCAAAATGATGTGAAAAACATTAATTCAATTTGATGTTGGCACGCAAGGTGCTCAAATTGTTGTACGCATTCAAAGTGGTCAAAAGATCTTAGCAAGCAGTTGTCAATAATATGTTAGCTAACAGAGTGTTCATATTGATGTTATCAAATAGGTTATTCATTGGTTTCTAAGCATGCAAACTAGTCAAAAATATCTTAGCAATAAACAGAAACCAACCTTATCGCCCACAGATAGAGTATACTTTGCAGATTCATTATTACTTTTAAATGTTTGTCCTTTTTTGTCTTCAATACCTTTCTCATTCATTTCTTGCATGACGTAATTGACATGTCTTTTGTTTCGAATGTTATTAAAAAACATAGTCCAATATTCTATTGAATCATAGGTTGACTGCACGGTTGGCCTAGTGGTTTAAGCGGTCGCCACGCCGCTCTCTACTGCGCCAAGTGTCGTGGGTTCGAATCCCACGTGGGATAACACTTTGTTTGGGTTACAAATTGTTGTTCTGAGTCTGGGTGTTCTTTGTGTCCGTTTCATGTATGTTTGTAAAGTCCCCCGCGACACAGGAATTCATATTCCTAATGCGGGAGTTGTCTTTTTTTAAAAAAAAAAAAAAAAAAAAAAAAAAAGTAATTACAATATTATACTGAGAAAAGGAGTATGGATGTAGGTATTTAAATAAGATAAAACCAATTGAAATTTCTTTGATAAAAAGTAGAATTAATGATACGATTATTTATTTTCGGGTAAAAATTCTCATTTGATTCCCCTTCTTGACGAGTACTTTGACACTCTAAGATGGTAACCAGGGTCTGATGATGGAGCTGGAAGGTGGCCATAGGAACTCCGTAATTAGACGTAACCCCATCGAAATTGGGCTCATTTTATTCGTCTTTACGAGTACTTTGATACTATATGGTAACCAGGGTCTGATGATGGAGCCGGAAGGTGGCCATAGGAACTTCAGCAAATGAGTCGATGTGGTTGCGTTTTTGGTTTTTTGTATAAGTTACATATTCATCAACCGTTCGGCTTTGTAGAACGTATTTTAATGTCCTACAATGTACGCAATGTATCTTGTCATATCGTAAAGCTCGTAGGATTCATTCAAGCTACACGCCGGGTACAGAAAGTACCTATTATAATCGAACGGTCAAATAACATGAAATTTTTACGCAGTTCATTATAAAGTCGCTCGTATTGTCTGTCCGCTCTGATCATTTAAATTACGCAAGGTATTTAAACGCGGTTTTCATCATAATTAAAGTTATCTTTGGAAGATTTATTAATGTGATTATATTAGTGTACTAGATGCGCCCCGCGGTGTTACCCGCGTATCATTATGGTTGCTATGCAAATGTGTTATGCCTAGCAACCTGTGAAGTTTTGACAGGAAATAAACAGTGATACATTTTGACATCTACAATTTAATGTATTTTTATAATCACCTAGCTTTCGCCCGTTTATCTCGATTATTGCAGTAAAAAGTAGCCTATGTATTATTCTGATATATAAGCTATATAATATATTTTTTTTAATAATTTATTTGTGGATTATACCAACACATATTTTGAATAGGTGACTCATTTCTGCATTCTAATTCCAACAATAAGCTTCTCAAGTAAATGGCTTATTCACTTGCCTTACAAATACTATAGTCATATATTCAGCTTCTGAGCTAGATTAAGCTAATGTTGGTTGTTTTTTACACTTAAAAGATATGACACTACCACACTTCTTAAATATGTATCCAGTACAAGACTTACGGTCCACACAATATCATATTGTGTGGACCGTAAGTCTTGTACTGGATATTTTCATATTCATGCCCATTCAGCATTGACATAACCCATAAACGAAAAAACCAGAATGCTTGTTTTTTTTCAAGTATTTTAAAATATGCTTTAAATATTTCCAATGTGTTTCATTGTAATTATTATTAAACTGGTTCTAGTAACAAACATCATAAAATATATCTGGGCGGATTAACATAGATAAATAAACTAAAGTTCCTATTAATTGCTGGTAAGGATACTGAGTACAATGAGTGTCTCTCTTCTCTAGCTTCAAATTTACTTCCATTGGTGTACTGACTGGGTTACAATTTTTCATGATAAGCCTAGCTAATAAATGATCTACAAATTGTTCCTTATCTACAAAAATCTCATTATTCTTTCATCTGACTCTCATTCCTAAGCATTGTCTAATATTTCCCAAGGCTTTTAATTTAAATTTAGATTTTAACTTAGTCTTAAGGTATTCAGTTTACAATTACAAAAAAAAAAAAAAAATACCACATACAAGGCTATATATCATCCTGACATTATCAATATGTTTAACAAATAAACAAGGTTCATTGATTGACTTCCTATACCCCAAGGTTTGTAAAAAATCATCCACACGCTTATACCATGCCCTAACTGATTCTTTCAATCCGTAGATTGCCTTTGAGGGGTCCGAAGTTTATGACTCGGAACCCTTATGGATTCGTCATGTCCGTCCGTCCGTTCTCGACTTTCCGTCCAAAGGATAGGTGCTAGAAAGATAAAACTTTGCATGAATATGTGTTGTAATAATGTCGACAAAGTGCTACAATAAAATTATGAAAAATATTTTTACTTGGGGTACCTCCCTTACACGTAAAGTGGGGATGATTTTTTTTCTCGCGACTACCCCATCTTGTGGGGTATTATTAGATAGGTGTTTTGAAAACAATAATGGATTTTTAAGAGGATTTTTTGATTTAGGTGTCCGTTTACGAGAAACTCCACTTTAAAGGGCACTTTTTTGTAAAAAATCTGGAAAAATTCGTGATGGTGGTCTATATAATGAACTTTAAAGGAAAACTGTAGCAGATTAGATGACTTTATTAGTTCAGGAGTTATAGAGGCTTAAGTTGTAAAAGGCGCTTCCTTGGTAAACGTCATAAATTAACACATTAATTCGTAAAAATAGCAGTTATCTATTGGATACGATTTTAAAACCACGTATCATTATGGGTGACTGAGGAACCCTTTTATGTGCGTGGGGGATTTTTTCATTTAACATATTTATTTAATCAAAATATCTACCATTATTATATATACATTGCTGCCATGTAATAGGAATGTAATTTATGTCTTTGCGATAGAACTCAAGTGATCTAGATTCTACAAACTGTGTGAAAGCATTTTGTACTGCCTCCTGAAAGAAAAGAAAATTGTCTAAATTACGAAAAAAATGGTAGTCCGTTGAAGCAAGGTCTGGTGAATACGGAGGGTGACGAATGTTTTCTAATTGCAATTCCTCTAGAGTTGAAATGGTTTCTGTCTGACACGCACTTGGCCGATTTTTAGGGTTCCGTTGCCAAATGGCAAAAAACGGAACCCTTATAGATTCATCATGTCTGTCTGTCTGTCTGTCCGTCCGTATGTCAGAGCCACTTTTTTTTAAATTTAATACTTTCTTTTTATGACATTCCAAATTGTATAGTAAACTCATATACACATCTTCAAATGCCCATTCAAAGAAGCTGTGGTTACATCAAGGTGAGTTATGTCTAGATTATATTTAACACTCAATACAAGCAATAGTCTTATTGTAGTGACGGTCCACTGGTGAGAATGTTTCTGTATAGTCTGTGCCTGGTCTTTGTGTAAAACCCTTGGCGACTAACTGACCATAATATCGCACATTATCACAACTGTCCACTTTTTTCTTGAACACCCACTTACACTTAACCTCTGTTGTTTGTTTTGGCTTGTCCACTACTTTCCAAGATTCGTTTTCTTCAAATGATTTTAATGATTCCTCCTGTAAAGTTTTACACCATTCTCTTGATTCTAACCCATTTGTACCGATGGATTTGTACCGATTTCAACACACACATTACTATAACTAAACCTCTTTCTTCCTCTAACATCTTTAGCGGGCTTAGTACTCTGTATTTTTTAAACTCGCTTATTGATACACTGCCAAATGTTTCTCCTGAAAGACTAATGTCTGTGTTTGGTTCTTCCTCTGTACTGTCCTCATTGTTACTTTTCTTAGTTGATGGTTCAGAGTCCGAATTATCAGAAGATAACTTAGTTTCTATGCTAATCACTATAATCAGAAGATGAGTTATTGTTATCAATTATTACAGCTTGCATATTATCCCGTAACGATTCCCAAATCGCATTTACGTTAGGATATACGTTATAGGATAGGATTTACGTTAGACTTTTAAAGGTATACAATAATGTAGTACATTATTTTGATCTATCTCGTAGGGTACAGCCAGCGTTTACAATGTAAACGTAAAAAATGGGTTTATTTACGACATCACATTAGAAACCTCTAAAATTGTCAATGTTGCTCCACTATAATATTATGCATGAATTATACATAAAAACCTTCCTCTTGAATCACTCTATATATTAAAGAAAACGGAATTAAAATCCGTTGCATAGTTTCAAAGCTCTAAGTATTTATAGGGACTGACAGAGAGTGGAAGCGACTTTGTTTTATACTATGTAGTGAAACTGCAAAGTATACTCTATCTGTGGGTAATAAAGTTGGTTTCTCTTTAATGCTAAGATATTTTTGACTAGTTTGCACGCTTAGATACCAATGAACAACCTATTTGTTAACATAAATATGAACACTCTGTCAGATAACATATTATTGACAACTGATTGCTAAGATCTTTTGACCACTTTGAATGCGTACAACAATTTGAGCACCTTGCGAGCCAACATAAAATTGAATTAGTGTTTTTCACATCATTTTGACCACTTTGAACGCCAATATCATTATGACGCTGACTGTACATAATTGTTTCACCACTTTTGATTGCATGGATTTTAAATGTTTTGTTATTTATTAATTCCCGGTATGCGAGAGAGCGATACTTATGACTCTGTGTGTTTGTTTGTGTGCCTGTCAGTGTTATATGTATTCTGTGTTCCTGTTTGTGTTCTGAAAATAAATTTTACTCCTATCTTTTGTAACAAAGTGTATATAAAATCAAGTATGTACAATTGTTACAACCTCGTTGTGTTGTCTAATTTATTTGTTTTGTATACGTGTATGTCCTGTGTTGTGTGCATGTCTTGATATGTCCATATATACTCATGATATATTTACCAGATCAAGTGTGTATATGTTTGTGTATCGTGTGTGTTAGTGAGTGATCGAGTCATAAGTACGCGGTGTTGGATCTCGCTAGGTAGTCCCATTTATGGCGAGTTGGGCATTCGGCGCTGAAGGCGTTGTGGCCTACGTTCTTCAGCCCAGAGTGTGTGCAATTGCAGCATCGCGGTCCGGCTCCCGCGGTGTAATCGGGGCACCTCTCACGCAAATGCGGGCCCCCGCAGTGGCTGCACTTGTCCACACTCTCGGCGCAGAACCTTCGGCCGTGGCCGAATGCCAAGCACCTCGTGCATTGGACGAGGGGGGAATGGTCCTCTACCCTGACCCTTTGCAGGTCCAGGTAGAGGGTTCCAGCCCCCGTCATCCTCTGCCATACTTTGGGCTTCACTTGTAGGACTACATGGGATGATTCGGGATTTCTAGTCCTTTTTTTAAATTTAATATTTATCTCTTTGTCTTCTTGTGGTAGGCCCATGAAAACGTCGGCGTTTTGGGTGTAAATGGCCCTGATCATGTCCTCGTCGTCGCCATCGACGAAAACGTCTTTGAGGACGACGAGCGGATCCTTATTTTTCATGGGCACTACCACAAGTCCATCGCCACTGGTTTCGAGTTTCTCCCTTACTCTGTCTCGTTCCACCTCTATGTCACATCCTAGTATAATGGTGCTGTTTTTCGCCTTTCTGGTCTTACTGACTCTAAGACCGGTACCCCTGGCGTCGACCGCCTTCTTCACCCTGGCGAGCACCTCATCGGCAGTCTGGCGACTATCCGTGGAGGTGACCGCCACCGAGTGAAGTGCCGGTCGGCGCCCTGGTCCGGTTGCTGCGGCTTTGGCGTAAGTCATGGGGATCGGATTCGGGAGGCTCTCGGGCATTTGTCCCTTCACTGCCTCGCCGATGTGCGACTTAGTCTCCATGACAATGTCTCTAGCGACAGTCCCGACCAGGTCTTCGATCTGGGACTGCGCTCGCACCACAATCCCCTCGGTCGCCACATCGATGTCAACCTGGGTGGACTCTATCTTCTCGTGGATCTTTTCTATAATGTCGGCGCTTTGCTCCTCCATTTTTGTATCAAGTTCGCCGATTCTGTACTTTAACTTATAGTAAGTTTCATTTAACCACGTGAAGATAGAGTCGTCCATCTCCACAAGTTTTGCCAGCAGCCTATCCTCTTTTTGTTGTCGAGTGACCTTCGCTTTGTTTCGGGTCTTCGAATAAACGCTCTTACAGCGCCTTGCACCACCGAAGGCGAGGTGGAGGCGCCGGGAGCCGCGCCAGATGTTGGAGGTGTTCGGACCATGTTAGGTACTTGAATAAGGGAGTGTGTGGTGTTGTGTATTTTTGTTACGACGGGGAAAGTTGTCGGTGTTTATTAGTTGTATATATTTAACCCTGTATAGGGGGGTAAATGTCAAGATATTTAAAATAAAAGCAGTAATCAAATTAAGTACAAATTAAAATATAAATGCTCTAATTTGAGCCGGTCTTTTAAAAAGAGGTGTAAAGTGCCTCTGTCAGTTGGTTAAAATTACGAAACAAACACACAATAAATTCAAGTTAAATATCAAAATAAATCAAAGTTCAAATAAAATCAAATAAAATAGGTTAAAATCAGATTAAAATATACGTCAATGTCAGTATAAAAGCTTTGCTCTAATGAGCTAGTCTATAATTTAAAGAGGTGTATAGTGCCTCTGTCAGTTAGTTGAAAAATACGGAACAAAACACACAAAATACAAATTAAAATTAAAATTAAGAGTAGTTATTTAACTTAACTATAGGCGTTCCTACGGCCTGTAAAAGGGTCGTAGGTGTCCTTTTGTGTCTAAAAATGGTCAGAAGTCAATATAAAGTCAAGTTAGTCAATATTAGTAAAAAGTCAAAAATTGTTGTGTACCACACACACTCCTGCTGCCTCTGAACCCCTGAAAATCGATATACCCAAGCGAAAGTTCCCGTTTTTGAAAATCTACTCGTCGGATTTCGACGGGAGAGGTGTCTTTCGACGCGGCTAAATTTATAGTAAAATTTATAGTTTTAAGCCAAAGGGTTGCCAAAATATTGTCGAAAAACCTTAATTTTGATGAATTTTTAGTGAAAATTTCTAAGTTTTCAGGTGTTCCTGCTCCGATGGTAAGTCGGAGGGTGTTCAACCGGTGGTGGTGTACAGCAGGGGTGTAGATGCAGTAAAAAATGACGAGCTCCGGGCAGCGAGCGACTCGGATCGTCGGGTAAGTACTTTTTAAAGTTGGTTTTTTGTGATTTTCAGGTACTTTTTAAGTGTTTATTGTAATTTTTTCAGGTGTTATACGGTGCAGCCCCGAAAACGAGGTACACACGTGTGGGCGACGTTAACGCCGACAATTTAAAACCAAAATCAATAGATTTGGTTGACAAACGTCAAAGTTATTAGCGTTTGGAATATGTAAAAACACTAAAAAGCGTAAAAGTCCCGAAAATTCCCTATAAATGTCAATAAAATGTCAAAAATACAAATAAAACAACGTTTTAGTATATAACTATGCCTATCTCAACCGCCAAAAGCTTCAAGTCAGTAAAATATAAAACTTTATTTTTCGAAAATGTATCTAAATGACAGTTTAGGTGGTGTCGTGTCTCGTTGCCGTGTGCTAGGTCAGAGGTCCAATGATGCAAGAGCATCTCAATAGACCGCCATAGTGTGGGTCACTATGCTGGACTCATCATGATTAATGTGAAGACTATTCTTGGATACTACTGATACTTTCCATCAGACAGAGCAGTCACCGTGGCACTCTTAAGTATAAACAAAAGTAGAGGTCTGTGTGACGCCTAATAGACGAACGAAGAGTACAACGTTTTCCTTCTGCTATTTGATCTGATCTCGTGACTGAGTGACATTAGCGATTGCAGAACGAAAATCGTTTGCAACTTGGCTAGGGGGGCAGAGTGCCATAGACCGGACAACCCCCGTGTACAGCTGCCTCGTGGCGACACGGTGCCGGCGGGCGGACCACGACGGGCCCATGGAAAAGTAGGGCTTCCGTCTTTTCTGGGGCCACCCGTAAGCCCAGCGCCTCAATGCGCCCGACCACCAGGGAGACTCCTGTGGTGAGCCTCGGGCTGTCACAAGAGTGTCGTCGGCGTAGCAAATTACGCCGAGCCCGGGGGGGAGATGCCCTCGCAGGACCTAGTCGTATCCCATGTTCCACAGGAGTGGTCCGAGGACGGACCCCTGTGGAACACCGCACGACATGGCCCGACGTCTCAAAAACTCTCTCGGTCCTCGTACATGACGGTATGCTCCGTCAGATAGTCTGCCACTAGCCGCCTCAGGTACTGTGGCACTCCGTGGTACTGGAGTGCGGCCCTGATGCAGCTGAATGGCAGACTATTGAATGCGTTGGCGATGTCCAACGACACCGCCAACAGCACGTCGCCGAGTAAACATACCGCCTATAACAACATCGGATACAGCGACATATCGCTTAAAACAACGACACTTTATCGATATTCATCGACTATAACGACCAACCGCTTCTTGTCCCAGCAAAACAAAACAATACGAACGATTTTAAATCTTATTGATAAGCTTGAAGGATATACTTTCTCCCACTTCATCCAAACCTCTTCCCGGCCATTTGACATTGCATATTTTACACCAATTGTTTAGGTGTGTGGTGTAGGTATTATAATTATTTTTAATAAATATATTTTCTTTTCTGACATGTCATTTGACAACAAGTTCACATACATAACCTATACTAGACAGATACCTATGATAATATAGCTACACAACTAATATAACTACATACATGTATATGTAGGTATTGCTTATAACAACTATCGGATATAACGTCCCATCAATGTCGCTATATCAGGTTTCGACTGTACATACATAATATACATGCACCGGTGACGCAGTGGTTGGCGTATACGGTCGCTGATCCCTGGTTAAAGGTCTCAGGTTCGATTCCCGGATCGGACTAAATGTTTATGTGATCCGGAAATATTTGTTCCGGAGTTTGGGTGTTTTTTATGTATAATTTGTATTTATTTACAAAAAAAAGTATTTTTATGTATTTATATCAGTTGTTTAGTACCCATAATACAAGCTCTGCTTAGTGTGGAGATGGCGTTGTGTATAAAATGTCCGAAATTTATTATTATTTATTTATTATACATAGCAAACACCAAAAACTCCAAACCAAATGGAATACAAGTATCCAATGTCAGATATAACTTGTGTTATGGATAAGTATTCCTAACTTCTTATACAAGAGTGACTTACCGAGTCTGCTCTTATATCTCCAGGACAGAATAGAAGAGCAGTATGTGGGGGGATGAGAGAACTCTTGTAGACCACCAGGGCTCGTCTCTCGGCCGAGTGGTGACCACCAAAGTACGCAACCAAATTGTTCTTTATACTTCGTTTGTTGATGCCGTGGTTCACGCTTTCGCTTCCAATGTGGGCTCGGTCACCAGTACTGGGGATAAATAAAAAGTTTAATTTTATCAAGAGCTTTGGACCTCTTGAGGATAGGTCTCTTGCAAGAGAGTTTCATCTTTCTTTCATATGTTCTTCCTCAAGTTTTTTTTTTATATTATAGGGAGCAAACGAGCAGACGGATCACTTGATGGTAGGTGATTGCCGCCGCCGATGGACACCCGAAACACCAGAGGAGTCACGGTTCCGCCTGCGTGTATATCGTTTATCGCAACATACAATGTGGAGCCTAAGTTCTTACCCATGATTTAATCTATTTATGTACCGAAACTCATCAAAATGGTTTCAGCAGTCGTGAAAGCGTAACAGACAGAATTACTTTCTAATTTATAATATTATGGATGAATTAATAACATATTAATATGAATTATATCTAGTTAGAGCAAATGGTCACGCTCATCGCATAATCTTTGAGTGGGAACCGAACCCAGGACCTCCAGCTATGGAGTCTAGATTAAGAGGCCAGTCGGTTTTTAATAAGAGCAACCGGTACGCAAGAGTTATAAGACTTACCTCGTAAAAATATTAGTAACAGTACTCATCTTCCCTTTAGTCTTGACATGTCTATTGGTGACGAGAATAGAGTTCGCCCCTGACAAGAGAACTCCACTCATCAGCTCTTCAATATCTGAGAAGCGGTTCAGTTCTTCGGCCTCAGTTGTAGGAGCTATCATACTTGATTTCAGGAGCTGTTCCAAATGAAGGTTTGATAGAGCTGCAAGAAATGAAATATACTGTAGTCTATTTACGATAAGAAAAAAGTGACGCATTGATCACGTTCAATTAGACTACAAGTTACAAACGTTTTTCCTTTTGTAATCGCTGACACCTCTATTCTCTTATTTGATTGGTTATTGTCACTTAGTCACGTGATCAGCGTGGCTCCACTATTAAGGGAAAAGCACCTGGGTGACCGAGCGTTGCTCGGTTTATACTATTTCTTGTTTAACAACGCCATCAACCAACGAAATGTTACTGTAAGAGTAGTATAGATCTCGTAAGCGAATCACTGTCATCTAAGTCAAGGTGGTATTGCCATTATGATTTTAACACGAATATCTCAACCGGGGCAGTACTACCTTCACACAGAAAATAACCCAAAATCACAGCATTCTTGTTGTCGTAGTGTTTTGAGACTGGTGCGGCCGGTGAAGGTTTCTTAAAACACGTGACGACGATGGTGATCTTAATATAATTATTATAAACAGAAAGTATCTTACAACGTATGTAAGCGAGCCTGTCTCCTCTCAGCGAATACTTGGAACAGTACTCGTCGCTGGCCATTCGTCCTTGTTCTTGCATCAGCGACATCCAATCTTCTTGTATGCTGTACAACGCCCAGTAGTCTGAAGTCGAACTGTGCTTGCGTTTGATTTCACGAATTTCTGTCAATAGAACATTTTGATTCAATACTAATACTTTAAATTCGAAACTAACTTTGTCTGTCTGTTGTGTTTTCAAAGCTAAACCCCAAACCGCTGATTTAAATGAAATTTGGCATGGAGATATTCTGATTTTTGAGGATGGAACATGTGGGCTAGCACCGCCTCCTGCACCAGTGAGCAGGTACATGTACATACCTCCCCGCCGGTCGGCTGCGTGGAGGAACAGTTCGGTGTTGGAGCTGCAGTGCGCAGCGGCGGTGCTGGCCGCCACCACGTTGCCCAGCACCGCCGAGTGCACCAGCGCCAGCCCCACACGCGGGTGCAGGGTCAACGACGACAGGAGGCCTCCCAGCCGGGTCAGCTGTTCTTCGCGAGTAAGGGCACCTGGACAAATTACAATACAGTGTTATAAGAAGGTGTGCTCATCTCTCTGTGAATGTGACTTGCACATTCAGCATCAGCGAAAAACATACAACAGCGCCATCTACCGAAGGAACATTCAGCCACGAAGAAACACGGAACGGTGATAGAGAAATTCTCGTGCCGTTTAGCAAATTTACAAAATCCTCGGACAATCCTTTTCTAATATTATAAATCTGATATTAGTGCCGAATCTTTAGTTACTTTTTCATGCAAAATTACTTTACGATATTAATTGAAAATTTACTGTAATATACAGGGTGAACCGAAAGTTCGTTTAAGTTTGAATCGGTAGCTGCGACGAGCAGCGACGGCGGGGTAGGGCGGAAGGTCTACGAAGCGCAAAAGCGGCCAATGGGTTTTCAGTACCATGTCGTCGTTTAGTGCTAAACAACGTGCATACTGTGTACGCACCTTGTAGCCCAGATTTATCTCCAATATACTTCTTTCTTTGGGGATACCTTAACAGCAAAGTTTTAGACAGCAACTCAGAGCCCTAGACTAATTAAAGGAAAATATTCGAGAGGAAATGCAAAACATTTCACGAATCACTTGTGAGGCCGTCAGTGCCAATTTACGCTCCAGGTTGCAGCAAAATAGACAAGGTTCAGATATATATGATGTAATTTTTTAAAATTTTGTATTACCGATATATAGGTATCTCACCGATTTCTTTAAGGTCTTCAACGGCTAACTTGATGGCTTTACTGCTTGGTGGTTCCGGCAGCTGCGATAGGAACTCTGCTACACTTTCATCTGGCGCATAGGACTTGCAGTCCAGCACCGTTTGTTCTAGAGGTATTCTAGAATTAATTATAGAAGTATCTAAGTATCGTGAAAACAACAAGTTTTTTAACAGTCTTCAAAGGGTCTAATGATGCAGCAGCATCTCTATGGCCTGCGATAGTGTGGGTCATCATACTGCATTGTGTGAATTTCCAATGAGTATGGCGACCTTGGATTTGGATTCTATCCATGTTAGAAGTCGGAATAGGAGTCAAAAGAGAGTCACTTTGGAATTATTCAATTATAATATACATAGCTTAAGTGTAATTCCGTAATGTAATTAATTCCGTGTGGTGACGGATTAAGAATACAGTGTCACAACCCTATTCATCCCGCGGGTGTTGTATAAGGCGACTAAGAGATAAACTACGCAAGACAACATCAATGCAAAGGGAAGGAAAACTTGAAACCAACCCTATACCAACCCGTCTGGCCAGCGTGGTATAGTAGGGCAAAACATCCTTTCTAAGGAGAGGCCTATATCCAGCAGTGGACTGTTAAAGGCTGTTGATGATGATGATGTGTAATTTATATAGCTTATATTACTATTTTGTGTAAAATATATTTAGACCTTAAACTTACCTTAGTATTTCAGGTGTGGTGTGCGGAACTAGTTCGGCTTCCTTCTCTTTAGTATACATTCTATAGCAGTGCCCTGGAAAAGTAAATAAACAAATATTGCATCTGACACACAACGCCATCTTTGTTCAAACAAAACAGATCTTGTACTATGTATACTAGATAACCGAAACTCCGAAATATTTGCATATAATACAAACATTTGGTTCGGCCCGGGAATCGAATAATAATTTTATAAATTATTATACACCTAATTCTGCAAACAAGTATATTGACATTAACTTTTTTATATTAATTTAAGAGTTCTTAGGAGTTTTAGGGGTTAGGGCTGCTTAAAGCCGGCCCTGTAGCAAAAGTTTGCTTTTAGCTGATGTCAACTACTTATAAACCACATCATCATCTCCCTCTCCTATTGCACACCGATTTGATCAATTTTGGGATTCTCGCATCCAGCTCCTGCCTGCCAACCTGCGCAAGTCGTCACTCCACCTGGCCTGTGGGCGTACTACACTACGTTTGTCATTTTAGTTTATGGAGTTGAATTAAATATAAAAAATATATACCAGGTTGAACCCGTCCAGCTCGACCAGTTCTCTGCTTAGCACCTGCGAGGGATACCCAAACTGTTTCTAAACTTGCAGTGCCTACGAACAAACAAATAAACATTTCAATATAAAAATCTTATGTTTGAAAGATGTAGTGCAGAGATAATTAAACTTATCAAGAAGACCTCTCAAAATTTTAATTTTTTGATTGAGTTGTGGAGGAACGGGTGTATTGAGTATCTCAAAAACAAAGGGAAGATCCTCCGACCAGGCGAGGTGATCATGCCTGGTGGGCCACTGCCCTACGGTTGATGTTGTATGCATGCATGTTTATGCTAACGCCACAGAGTCAATACTATTAGTCTACTAAATTCTTAAAACTAATCCAATATTTAAACTTCAACTTAATCGCCGTCTGTCTGGAGTACTTTAGGAATCATTACTGATCTTGAGTACTCCAGTCATCCTAACTCCCCTGGTCAGTCTTTTGACTTCACCATCAACTCCCTTCCAACATCCTCTCTTACACAGTCGTTAATAGACTTTTATTTGTCCTCTCTCTTCTCTCGTGGTCTTGAATTTACATTTTTTTTTCTGTGCGGAAATTCCCCTCGATACCACCAATCGGTGGCTGTCGGACTCGAACCGACTAAAACCAGGAGGAATCAGGTGTACCCTCGAAAGGAAGTACCTGGAGCCCCGACAATTCTCAACTTACATACCTAGTATCTACCTCGCTATAATCAACAGCTTAACAGTTATGATATACCTCTTACAAATTCGGTTTTGGCTTTGCTATAGTGCTATAGCAAAGCCAAAACCGAATTTGTGCGCGAACCAATATGTATGTTCCAAGTTTTCCTTCATTTTCCAGTGCAGTTGCCCAGCATTGTTCGCTCCCATAGTTGCATCTTACGACATCCATGGGATACCCTATTGGTTAGTAACACTCTGTTTTCTTAATCTATCACCATACGGATACGGAATGCCTTTTGAGAGTCCCTAGTAATTTTAGTACCTGAACGTTCCATGATTCTGTTCTCCTTATGACTGCCAGTGTCTACGACGTAGACGACATCCGGGATCGTGATCGATGTCTCTGCTACGTTCGTAGCGAGTACTATCTTTCGTATCCCTGGAGGTTGAATTGAGAACATCTTTGATTGGTCTTCAGTTGATAATCTGAAACAAAAATATTTTTTAGTTTTTTACGTTCGTGCCTCACAGATCACGTCCGGCGTCCTTTTTTACATGCACATCTATGGCAATCGTTATTTTGAAGTCAGGGCCCTCAAATATCCTGACAACTAGTTCAACCTTCGAATTTAGTTCTTAGGGTTGGGGAGGGTCGATGTCAGTTGTTCCATGTAAAAACTGATATTCAGGTAAAACCGGTAGAACTAGTAGCCGACTACAATTTTATTTTGGGGATAATAAAAGTATATATGTATGATATGTGTGTATTTATAAATATATTTAAGTATGTTTACTAGCAGTCTGGTTATCATAGTAATGGTACGGCCTAGTGTAACGATGCCACACTGCCTTGCCACGCTCCCCCACAAGCGACGTCTACAGCGCGCGGGGTTCTTAACTCTCGACCGCGGCTATAAAGTAACGCTTCGCGATCCTCCTTTTTCCGGACTGCTGAGCTCCCGGGCGGAGCTTCTTGAGAAGTTAAGCGTCTCCTTGATCTGGAGACATCACCGACTGGAACTCTCTCTAGGACCTCGCCCTACCGTGCTCGCGAACTAGATGTTTGTAATTGTAAAATGTATCTAAAATTAACAAAGTCTTTGTGAACCCTTGTTTTGGTATTCTAATTTCGTGCACTACGGGACGACTCAAGTTCCGTTACGTGACTCTAGTAATGGATCAGACAGGCATTTATTTATATATAATGAATATATTTATATAGAAAGCATGAGTAGAATCCAGGAGTAGGGGTCACCGTCCTCATTGAGAGGGTAGGCAATGCAGCATGGTGACCCATGCCATGGCGGCCTGGTCAGACCATTCTGATACTCCGGAGGCCGGGAGAATGATTCAGAATGATTGGACCTCCGGTCTCACACTCACCAACGAAACACGACAGCAAGAATGCTGTCATTATCTGTGTACGGCCTAGTCGTGCTGAAACCAGCGTGTTAGTTATTATTATTATTTGAATACCCACCTTGAATGTACAGGCAATATCATATGTACTCCAGACTTGCCGTAGTGCTCATCCAGCAGTTGTTTGGTCTGTTTGATCTCCGACCATCCGGGGAGGAACACCAATATTGCACCTTCTTTTTCATTCTTATCTACCGCTTTTATTACTTCAGCTACCTGGTAAATAATGTTACATTTTTAAGGGTTATTTTTTATATTTAGCCTACCAATGTGACTCTACTTTGCCTGATGGAAAGCATAAGTAGAATCTAAGAGTAGTGGTCACCATTCCCATTATGATTGCAGACACTATGGCGGCTTGTTGAGAAGCTTCTGCATAATGGAACCTCTGACACTCTGTTACTTCATGTTAGTCTTCTGTGTGAGGGTAGTACCACCCCGGTTGAGTCGAAACATTAGTGCTGAAATCAGAGTGGCTCTTACAAATGAGTAAACAGTTCAAGGTCGGACCTAGTGTGAGTTATTTCGCATGAATATCATCGTCATGGTGATGGCGTTTGGTGTTGCGATTGGCCGCATTGAATTCTTCACCAATCGCAGGCGGTCACAGTTGGTTAGGTCGGCTTTTCAGATAAGAACTGGAACTCACTACCAGCTCACACGTTTTTCTCCCTGGCTATAGTTTGTGTTACCATGCTGAATTGGCTGCATTCACAACAAGTAAGGTGGCCACTACCCTCGGTTTGGTTTCTACTCATGCTTTCCATCAGGCAGAGTAGAGTTATTGTGGTCAGTTTCACCATTTCCTGATAAAGATTCAGATAGTTATCTCATACTTTGGTTTCCTTAGGCCAGAAAAACTGTAAGGTGGGCAAAATCTAGTAGATTCATTGTTATACAATACTTGAGTTAAATAACTATATTTCAAAGAACGGATTAAGTTTTGCTGATTCCTATTGCTTGCATAACTTGTACTTGCATAATTCATAATTTGTTGTCTGGATATTCTTTATGCCAATTTTACGCATGATTTCATAAAATTTCCCACCACACAGGGTTAATTCCTGGTACAGGAGGTATCATTACAAAAAATAAATAACAAATGTCTATGTACCTCTTGACAGTAGATTTGTGGTCGGCCATCTTCTTTTTGACAGCTTTCGAGGGTATTCGTCAAATTCAGAGCGTATTTCTTCTGAATATCTTCCAAGTGTGATATTTCTACAGGAAACGTTCGTCCAGGAACTTCTATAACGGGACACTGATCGAAGTACCTGTAACAACAGGGTAATATTTAGGTTGAGGTTTTTTAATGTAATGTTTTTCAAGCATAGTGTGTATGTCCATTTCTTTGGCAGACCCTACAGTTAAAACGGCTGGACGGATTTTGAATATCAGTTTTTACATGGAGCGAATGCCATCTACCTCCACAACATTGAGGGTGAACTGAATTGAACTATATATATCATATTTGGGAAGTTGTATAATACTATGACCTAATTGACCTGAGACCTGTTATTATCGCGATACAGGATTAGCAGTAACTCCGTAGTTCTGTTTTTTCATTAGATGGCGCTGTTGTATGTTCTTGTTCTACACAATCGAATGTAAAAAATAAACTTGGTGGTCGTTGAGATGAAATTGTACATCTTTTTCTCACCATACATGTATATATTGGTGGCACTTTTGTGGTGTGGTGGTTGTTGGGAATAAGTTTAATTTTTAACATTTGTTCCGTTGTAGTGCTAAGATCAGATTTAGAATTTGTCCCCAATGAACACCAGTAGTGTCTGTTTCAATGGTAGCCGTTGGGTCTGGGCCTATTTTAGGAAATATAATATCAAACGTACCTTGTAAACACTCCCGTATCTAAAGTGGCGCTCATGATAACTATCTTCAATTCTGGATTTATGTTCAGTGCTCTTTTAAGCAGAAGTAGAGTGACGTCCGTGTTGACGTCACGCTCGTGAGCCTCGTCTATGATGACGTGGGAGCAGCCTTCCAGTCCTAAAAGGTTTTGATGGTAAAGCAGTGAGAATATAAATAAAAAGCGACTCTTAGTGCGATATAATAACGTGCAAATTAGCTTGCACAGCATAATTAGGTTTTCTTCAATAGTTGTTCAACTTTTTCATAATCCATCTAATAGCTTAGATGTCCCTATATGTTGATGAAAACGAATACATCACTAAGGGTTGCCAACTTTATCATAGTGGCGCCTTAACTTTATAGGAAGTTGGTATAGGAAGAAAGGAGTATGCAGAGCTGACGGTCAACCTTTATTAGTGGAGAGGCCCCATAAGGAAGGAAGGAAGGTAAAAACAATAATTTGAGGATCATACAAAGCGGGTACCCACACTTCAGTGCAGTAGGAAGCTGTAAGATGACCGCTTAAACATTTATGCAATACGTGCAATCGAAAATGTACTGGATGTAATATGTAAATAGAGTATCTGTTACTTACCAGGGTTTGTCTGCAATCTTCTTAGCAAAACACCAGAAGTACAGTACAGGATTGAACCACATGGAGGCTTCGGGGTTTTTGAATGGAGTCTTACTTGATAACCCACAGTGAGTCCCACCTGTAATATACATCTCCATAAATAACAAGCTTGTATTGATGAAAATCTATTTTAATTTCAAAACAAATTTATAATGGATATATGAATTGATTCATAGGAATTAGATTCACGCTGATTTCAGCACGAATGGGTCGGCTCAACGAGGGCAGTACTACCCTCACACAGAAGACCAACCTACCAACAAATGACAGCATTAGTGCTGTTCTCTTTCATTCTGCTTCGTTCAAAGGTTTCCTAGGCATAAATCTATAAAAAAGTATTATGGGATCAAACAATTCCAACGGTTTTACCTGGATATCAGTTTTTCGAAGGAACGACGGGCATCGGAGATTACAACCCTGAGGGTGAACTGAATTTCAAGGTTCAACTAATTGTCAGTATATTATGACGGTACTGACTTCCCAATAACCAACGAATCGAACTAATGACCCTAATATTTACATTGGATTGCGCCATTACCTCTTCTCCCAGTTCGCTGGCAACTCTTTCGGCTAACCCTATAGCTGCTACCCTTCTCGGCTCTGACACTATAGCAGTCGTCATCGCGCCGCAATGCCGGAGAATTGCCGCAGGCGCACGTGTGGACTTACCGCACCCAGCAGCACCCACTATCACTGCTACTCTAGATTCTTCAAGAGTTGAGATTATTTCTTTTCTGAAAATAAAATTGAATATGATATTTATTATCACTGTTATATAAAAACAAGGCTAAGCTTGGTGATTAACTTTGATTCGGAGTTTCTAACTTCGTAATGTAGTAGTTTCGTAGTTTTTAACCTATAACGTAGCTAACAAAAGTCGGCCAAGTGCGTGTCAGGCCACGCATACTTATAGAATAGGGATCTGTAGTTATCCCTCAATAATGACACATGATTATAAATCGTGTCGAATAATAGATTTAAGTGTTATGTTTATTTATCATTTTGGTAGTTTTGTCCGAAGTTTTCCAAGTAAGCGCATTTTACAACTTAGGCCTCTATAACTCCGGAACTAGTAAAGTTTAAACCGTTATAAATAAATAAATATTTTGGACATCTGACACACACACACACAACATCATCTAGTCCCAAGCTAAGCAGAGCTTGTGTTATGGGTACTAGACAACTGATATTTTATTTTATTTTATTTTATTTGGAAAACATACAGTATCTTATGACTAATTAACCTCTAATTAAATTACCATAAACCATTTACACGTTTTCACATTTAAATATAAAGAGCTTGATTTTTAGAAAAAAAAAAAAAACTAATTGTATAACATTTGACATAGAAAAGAAATAACAACCCAAAGAATAGTTAGAGAACCGATTCAAACCAGCGCCTAGAACATACACGCCTAAATACAGTTGGACTTGTATTAAATAAGTCCAATTCAGGCAAGTCACTTAACTCGTTAACATAGGTAGCAGTTCTTATGCAAAATGACTGACTTCTGTAGTTAGTGGTACTTCGGGCTACATGCAAGGTATAGGGAATTCTAACAGACCTAGTTGGAACTTTTAGGTACAACTTATCAAGTAGGTAAGGAGAATCTATTTCTGACTGTGCTATTTTTACTAGGAGAGTGACGTCAGCAATTTTCCTCCTTACATGCAGTGGTAATAAGTGCTGTCTTATACACCTTATATAAATACATAAACGTACTTTTTTTTTATAAATACATACATATTATATGTATATAGAAAACACCCAGACTCCGAAACAAATATTTTTGAATCACAGAAATAATATTTGGTCCGACCCGGGAATCGAACCCGAGACCTCTTGATCAGCAGCCGCATAGCACTAACCACTAGACCAACGAGACCGTTGTATCCGTTTGCGACTAACTCGCAAACGAATACCAAATCAAAAAAGTGTCTAAGTAACCGCACATTTTTTTAAAAAGACCTATCTAATGATACCCTATACGATAGGGTAGACGCGAGAAAAAAATGACATTCCCACTTTACATGTAGGGGAGGTACCCCAAATTAAAATATTTTTCATGATATTAACCGTATCGATAGCGTCATCCATAGTTCCGATATAAGAAAAGAAAGTAAAGTAAAACATATCATCTATCTAGAACGTTTTCGTACGCGAAAGTTGGCCGCGAGAACGAAATCGAGAGTGATCGAGAAAGCGTCGTTGTGACGTACTAAACGTCACACTGACGTATGATAGTTACGTCAATCGATTCTGACGTGTACGTCACTATGACGTTTTACAAGAAACAGCTGTCAATTGAAAGTGAGTATACGAAAGTGAGATTTCACTTTCAATTTTATTACGTGACGTCGATTGTACACGTCACGTAGATTGCATGTTATTCTTGAAAGCAAAAGTGTTTCTTATTCACATTGAAATGAGACTGCCTTGTTGATCTAGTGTTAGCAGCTGTTGATCTAGAGGTTTCGAGTTCGATTTCCGGGTCTGGCTAAATGTTTGTATGATCTTCAAATATTTAGTTTTTGCGTTTGGGTATTTTATTAGTATATTTGTAGATGCAAGAATAGGGGTCACTTCTTCAGCTAACAGCTTTATACTAAATACCTAATCGTACATATGAAAGTGTACAGACTACTCAAAAATCAATTTTAGGAATTTTTGCCTGTCTGTTTGTGGCAGCTACTCTCTGGTACAGCTGGACTGAGGATAACGGAAAGTAGCTTAACCTACTCTTTTGGACTAGCTTTGCCCCGCGGCGTTACTGGTGGATACACAAAGCAACATAGATAACACTGCGAAGCTCAGCTTATGAAAAATAATTCCTTTACAAGTAATATTCGTTTCACAGCGAAACAATCCCTATTTAAACAAACATTTATATAAGAAAGAAAAAGGTCTAGTAACGTTCCTTTACAAGTAATATTCGTTTCACCGCGACACCCACCATTGTTTTCCAACTGCATTCGAAAATCGAAAGTACTAACGCTGTACTCCGGTTGTCTGAAAGGAGGTCACGATGTCTGTTAATCTAGTATTGAGGTTAGAGCGGTACCCTCTTTAAACTTTCGATTACTTTGCTTTCGAGAGATTTTAATACGATTATTAAATATTACGCGGAAAAGTAAGTATGGGTTTAAATTTCAAATATTATTGTTTTAATCAGGTTTATATATGTACTCGTATTACCAGCGGTTGTAAATATAGTTGCTGAAGTTGAAACGCGTAAAAGTAGCGTATCGGTAACAAAATCGGTAACAAACAGACAGACAACATTTATAAAAATTGCTTTTTAAATGTAATTAGGTACCGTATATACTTTGATGTGCATTAGGTGATAAATTATTAATTTGATATTACAAACAGACACTAATGAATTATGTTAATTTGTAGTATATACGGTTTGGTTTATACCAAGTCTGTTAGCTGTGATTACCTATAACTGTATGAGCACAGGGCATGTATTTTTAACCGACTTCAAAAAAAAGGAGGAGGTTCTCAATTCGTCGGAATCTTTTTTTTTTTTTTTTATTTATGTTCAGCGATAATTTCGTCGTTTATGAACCGATTTCAAAAATTCTTTTTGCATTGGAATGGGCGTAGCTTACAGGTGGTCCCATCGTCACCATATCGGGATCTGATGATGGGATCCCAAGGAAATCGAGAGAACTCCTCAAATATCATAGGCACAATGTCGCGATTTGGGTACTCGGAATAGTTTTTCATTGAAGGCGGTTCCTTTTTGTTAAAATTATGTTTTCTCTATATTCATATTTGATGTGTGTATCATTTGTTGGTGATCCCAAATAAATAAAATAAAATAAGTATTTGTCTTGTGTGGAACAAAAACTCTGTAGCTATAATTAAGTATCTGAATATTTTTGTGTTTAAGAACAATGGTCAGGAAATAAAATAAATTCTATACCAATCGAACCAAACGGTTTGACAGCTCGTTTTTGGTGAGAGTCGCCAAAATTTGGAACGACCTGCCTGGGTCTATTTTTCCTGATGAGTTGAACTCTGGAGCCTTTAAGAGTAGAGTGAACAGGTTTCTTTTGGATGGGCGTGTACCATCTTCGTCTTCATCTACACCTTCCATCAGGTGAGATGGAAGACAAACGCCTATTCCATTACAACAATAAAAAAAAAAAAAAAAAACCTCAGAGATATACAATAGTAACTCCACATTTTGTCGAAATTACGTTTATTATACCATTCAAATCCCAAGAAGCAATTCTTCATAATGGTATAAAGCATTAAGTCCTACGTCGCCTATGAAAAGAGATACAATACACAAATATTTACAAAAGAGATATACAAAAATTAACAGGGTATATTTATCGTAATTATGTGTAATTCATGATACTTCCCACTATTTATTATACTATATACTTTATTATAACTTTCTTAAAATTACATTCAAAATTTCACTACGCGCATTTTTACCTCTCCTGTAAAATTTGACTTTAGCCAATTAATGTTGTATATCTCTAAGGTACAGAATTGAGAACAACTGTATCATTTACCTACTACTCCATGTAAATACCTACTTATTCTTGTGATGAGAACTAGGAAGTTAATTCAATGTTATAATTATAATACATTCAATTTTTAATTAATGACTGCACGGTTGGCCTAGTGGTTTAAGCGGTGGCCACGACGATCTCTATTGTACCAAGTGCTGTGGGTTCAAATCTCACATAGGACAACACTTTGTGTTATCAACAAATTGTTGTTCTGAGGTCGGCTGTTTATTGTGTCCGGTTCATGTATGTTAGTAAAGTACCCCGCGACACAGATTGTTTACTCCTAATGCGGGATTTGTCTTTTTTTAAACTTAAACAAACATAGAAGGTAAATATTTGAATTCAATTTATTTTACTAACAAAACAATTATTAAACACACATATGCACGGAAGCACATAACACAAAAAAAAACCTTTAAATATCCTAAGAAATTGTGTAAAAACTATCACCACAAAAAACTACTTTCCAGTATATTCCACTTGAAATGGTACGAATGACTGTACCTACTGATAATGATAGCCCTTCCTTTCTAATAATAAACGCGAAAGTAACTCTTGACAGTCTGTTTGTCGGTAATTACTGAACTGATTTAAATGAAATTTAGTAAACAGATAGTCTAGGGCCTAAAAAGGATTTTGGATATTTTTTACAGCGATAACAGTTTGTCAGTTAGGTAAGATCTTACGACTTAAGATGTTTCATTCGGTATTTATAAAACTAAAAGTATATTTATGTATTATCTAGTTGACCCACGAACTTCGTAATGCCCAACTTTAAAATTCCAGAACTTGATCGCAGCGCCACCTACCGGGTCCAATTGCGAATCTAAACCATTCCCAGATCCCCTTGAACACACACAAAAAATTTCATCAAAATCGGTCCAGTCGTTTGAGAGAAGTTCAGTGACATACACACTTGCACAAGAATTATATATACATACTAGTTGACCCAGCGAACTTCGTACCGCCCAACTTTAAAATTCCAGAACTTGATCGCAGCGCCACCTACCGGGTCCAATTGCGAATCTAAACCATTCCCAGATCCCCTTGAACACACACAAAAAATTTCATCAAAATCGGTAAAGTCGTTTGAGAGAAGTTCAGTGACATACACACTCACACAAGAATTATATATAATATAAAGATAAAGATATCAAAACATATTTTTAAAACCTAATATTCCTACGTCATATACTGTTTGAAGTAATTGATAGAATTTACACATAGATAAGCTTGGCCAGCATATTTCATATATGAGTCTATCATCGAGCACGTAGAATTCAGTGTGCTTAGTGCGAGTTTTTTTAACTACTCGATCACGTTAAAGTAAACTCCAACGGGAGCGGATTATAGGACATCATTATATTCATTATAGATCTCGGAAAATTAGGTTAGGTATAGCGAACTTATATATTCATGCTTGTTCAGTGTCGTCGGGGTTTCCAATTATAGCGAATTTATGGGTCGTATCGTATCACAACTACAGATACACGATGGCAGCCATGTTTATAATTGAAGCACTGGTTTTCTACTCTCTGATTACTTAGTATAGTAGGTATGCTTATTTATACCAACATACGGCTACATTATTCATTCTAAAACATATCGCTACAATCACGTCTTGATCTCAACGAGATAATGCAAATAGTCATTTTACAGACGATACGACCCATAAGTTCGCCCGACGACACTGAACAAGCATGAAGATATAAGTTCGCTATACCTAACTTTGTCTTCTAACCAACTTTTCCGAGATCTATAATGATGTCCTTTAATCCGCTCCCGTATTCTAACCTATATTACTCGAAAGGTCACCCGCGATAGGCCAAGGTCACTGAATGAGTTTAGAGGTCACGGGGTATGGCGCGGTCGTGAATATAGGTCTCAAGGTCTCTGATTGTGGGTTACGGGACAACTGGGCCAGTGTGTAGGGCGAAGTGTTACAAGGTTTTATGTATTGGAACGGTTGAGTTTGTGGGTCGAGGACACTTCGAGTGCTGAGTTTGTGTCAATGTGTCAGCTCGGATTCAGCAATGAACCATATGTGTATGGGATTGGTAATTATGGAATGTTGATTTTTAACCGACTTCAAATAAAAGGAGGTTCTTAATTCGACTGTATTTTTTATTATGTTTGTTACCTCAGAACTTTTGATTGGGTGAACTGATTTTGAACGGATAAAAATACCAAAAAAAAAGATCACATGATTAATGGACGCCCCCATAGATCAGAATTGAATTACCTGATAAAATAAATATAAAACACCAGAGTATGTTGACTTGCTACAATTATATTTTAAGGCATTCCAAATACATATTTTTTATAATTAAGCCTACAAAAGTGACTCTACTCTGCCTGATGGAAAGCATGAGTACTCAAGGAGTAGACGTCACCATCCTCATTGTGAGGCTAGGCGTGACCAGATGTTTCTGCATTATTCTCCCTGCCTCCGCAGTCCGGTCATTATTAGGATGGTCTTCTGTGTGAGGGCAGTCAGCACTACCCTGATAAAAGCCGGCTCTACTACCTTCAAAAATTTATTTTAATGTACGGTATAAAACCTACCTGAATTTTGTCACTCGAAGAACGATTTTATCTTATTGTTTATTTTATAACTGTCTTTTAGCTCTTAGTGTATTAAAATACAATATTAATACAGTTATTCAACTTTAAAGCGCATTTTTTTTGTTAAAACAGCCCTATCAACCTATAAAAGTTAAATGGTTGCCTTGAAAAAACTGTTAACAATCATGATGGTATATGGAGTTATAGAGTTCTAACTTGTAAAATGCGCTTACTTGGAAACTTGGAACTTGGAAAACATGTAATATATTAAAAACTAGCTTTCGCCCGCGGCTCCGCCCGCGTGTATGTCGGTTATCGCGTTAAAAAGTAGCCTATGTCCTTTCTTAAGTTCAGTTCTATCTTAATACCAAATTTCGTCAAAATCGGTTCAGTGGTTTAGGCGTGAAAGCGTAACAGACAGACAGATAGACAGAGTTACTTTCGCATTTATAATATTAGTAGGGAAGTAGGGATGAAATCCTGAAAACTAAGAAGATTTTAAAACCTAAATGGGTGACTACGGAACTTAACAGAACCCTATTCTAACTTTAAAACTTTCGCGTTTCATGATCATTAATACTATTTTTACGGGAATTAACGCGATCACTTATTAAGGGTATTACATCCTGTCGGCCTGTGACCACGGCCAGTGCAACCTGGTCGAAATGTCAGGCAAACCAGAGGTATGTATTACCCTTAATAAGTGATCGCGTTAATTCCCGTAAAAATAATATTAAGAATCCTATTCTATGCATGGCTTGACACGCACTTGGCCGATTTATTAACCAACTGCGTCAGAAAGAGGGTTATGTTTTTCGAGAGTATGTATTCTTATGTATGTAAGTATGTAATAAACAATACTTTGTTACCTACGGGCAAAAGATTGTCAACTAAAACTACATTTGTCACTGGGCACCATAAAGTGTTTAGTAAGCTCACAAAACTTAGTTCAATTTTATATAGATATTGTGATACTTGTTTTTCTCTTAACAGTTCATTACTTTTGAGCAGTCAGATTTTTAGTTTGTATTATAATTATCTTATTAAATTAACTGAATTTTGCAAAATTTTAAAAGACAATTACATTTCTGTGTCGCGAGGGACTTTACACACATACATTTTAAATATTTTCGGACATTTTACACACAACATCATCTAGTCCCAAACTAAGCAAGCTTGTATTATGGGTACTAAACAACAGATATAAATACATAAACATATACATAGAAAACACCCAGACTCCGAAACAAATACTTGTGGCTCACACAAATATTTGGTCCGTCCCGGGAATCGAACCCGAGACATCTTGATCAGCAGCCGCGTACGCTAACCACTAGACCAACCAGGCAGTCACAGGCAACATGAAACGGACACTGTACAGTCTGCTAACTGTACAGCTTGGGAATGATTGCTAAATTGATAATTGATAGACACTGATATATTTAACTGATATTTATTGATAATTGCTTAATTAGGTGAGTGACATGTACGTCGTATGAACGCGAGTTGTGCACTGATTTACAATAAAATGGTAGTAAGGTAATGATACAAATATGATGAGAGTCTGGGTGTTTGTGTCGTACGGTGCAACCGTACGACACAAACACCACCAAAGTACGAGGGTGGTCCGATAAGCCTGATGGCGCCAGTATCGCAAGAGCAATTTAATATCGTGTAGTACATTCTACCTACGAGATATCAGCCGGATCGCGTGTGCAAGCGGAAGAGCCTTCGGATTTTAGAAAAATTAAAAAAGAGCAATATCGGACGGTGATTCGATTCTTTTTTTGGAAAGGAAATCACGCAGCGAAATCAAACAGCGTTTGGATGCTGTGTGCGGTGACTCTTCCCCTTCGATGGCGACCGTCAAAAATTGGTTTAACGAGTTTCAACGTGGTCACACGCAAAACAAAGTGCAGTAGAAAGCGACGTAGTGCTAGGCCAACAAGGCGATTAACATGCAATGTTAACAATTTACATACAGTAGGTAGTAGAACCAAGCTGATTTCAGCACGAATGGGGCGGCTGGACCGGGCAGTACTACCCTCACACAGAAGACTATCCTAATAATGACAGCATTCTTGCTGTCGTATTTCGTTGGTGAGTCTGAGACCGGAGGCACATTAATTCTACATCATTCTCCCGGCCTTCGGAGGTCGGGAGAATGATGCAGAGTTATCTAACCAGGCCATGGTATAGATCACCATGCTACATTGCCTACTCTCAAAATGAGGATGGTGATCCCTACTCCTGGATTCTACTCATGCTTTCCATCAGGCCGAATAGAGTCACTTTAGTAGGCTTAAATATATTTAAAAAAATACCTGTAGTCATCTATAGGCAGTGGTGTTAACTCTTCATCATAAACTTGGAAGCTCCTTTTCAGGGCTCGGTCTCTTCTTTCCAGTGCTGACATGCTTGGTGGGTTCACACTTCGTCCGTATACGGGATGGACTCGTTGCTTTATCTCTATTTATGATAAATTTAAACATTATTCTTCATAGAATAGAATATTTTTTATTTTTTAAATATTTTGGACATTTTACACACAACATCATCTAGCCCCAAGGTAAGCAGAGATTGTGTTATGGGTACTAGACAACTGATAAAAATACATAAACATACTTTTTTTTGTAAATACATACATATTATACATAGAAAACACCCAGACTCCGAAACAAATATTTGTGAATCAGTGTGATTCAATAATATTTGGTCCGACCCGGGATTCGAACCCAAGACCTCTTGATCAGCAGCCGCATACGCTAACCACTAGACCAACGAGGCAGTCAGAATAAACTTTATTGTCATTATCACTTAGCAATGTTTATGTACAAATGGCGGCCTTATAGCTAAAAAGCAATTTCTTCGAGGCAACCTTAGGATGGGAAAAAAATTGATAGTGAAAACAAACGAAATTCATGGGTAGCTTCGGTACGAGTAACAAAAATTACAAACTCGAGAGTACTCTATCTGTTACGTTTTCACGTCTAAGCCGCTGGGTCTATTCCAAATTCCAATGAAATTTGGCATAGAGATATTTTGATTCTTGAGGTAACACATAGGTTACTTTTTAACGCGGTAACCAACAAAACACGGTTGTAACCGCGGGTAAAACTAGTTGTATATTTACATAATCGTTATGTACGTAAAAAGAAGTCTGTGTTATTTTAATGTATGAGCTATAACTCGTGCAAGCTGAGACGGCACCTGACTCGAATGAATGACGTATAAAGTACCGATTGCAAAAAATTATAATTAATAAACTAATTTAAGCAAACTAATTACTAATAAATTTATTGCAACAGCGATGCTAACCCAATAATAGTAAGCTTAACAACACAGATTACTATTTTCTATAGAATGTATAATGAAGATTCCAAAATAAAATATAACAGTAATTGTGATTCTAACGCTACTCGCATGACGACAGAGGGGCGTTACGCGGGGGAACGGTGTCAGGTTTTGTTTTGAGTCAGGTGCCATATTAGCTCGCACGGGTTATACATTATTGTAAAGTTTCAGCTAAATTTGTAGTCCTGCAATGTCTACCTGCGTGTATCGGCTTCCCATTAGCTTATGAAAGTGAGGGAACAGAGAGTGCACCTGTGTTTACACACACACTTTTGATAATATCTCCAACACAGCCCTAGCCAGGCTGCAATCGTTACTAGTTCTCTATTCTATTTCACTATTCTCTTGTTTCATTGGCTAATATTTTGTTTTGATCACGTGACTGAGTGACATTAGCCAATGAAATAACAGAATAGAATAGCAAACGAAAAAGACCAGCACCTTGGCTAGGGGCTGGTCGCCGTTGAGACTGGCTACCGTGGTCGAATTCGGTTAGGAGTACATCATCATACAGTAGAAGCAGTATTAAGACAGATTTAACCTAGTAAATCAAATTTCATCAAACCTTTTATAGATTACAGAGACATAACCCTCTTTTTAGTGTAGTTGGGTTCTAAAAGATACCTCAATTCATCATTGTACAAACCACAGATACATATTTAAGAAGGTATTTAGAAATACTTGCCCGATATATCTCCTTCTCTGTCTAAATCATCTTCATTTTCAGAATAATCATCTGTAACAAAATGGTATTTTATTACCTGTATACATTTACTAATAATAATAATTATTTTTGGACATTTTACATACAACGCCATCTAGTCCCCAGAGCAGAGCTTTTATTATGGGTAACTAGACAACTGATATAAATACATAAACATATTTCGTTTTTGTAAATACATACATATTATACATAGAAAACACCCAAACTCCGAATCTAATATTTGCGGATCACACAAACATTTGGTCCGACTCGGGAATAGAACCCGAGACCTCTTGATCAGCAGTCGCATACACTAACCACTAGACCAACGAGGCAAATATTTCCATATTTTCCTTTAAACAAAACTGCTTTGCGGCTTTCGCGACTTACAAGCATACATTTTTGTTTCATATTTAAGAGTGCATAAGTGACTTTACCCTGCCTGATGGAAAGCATGTATAAAATGTAATAGTGTTTACAATACTCATTTGGACACTTACACACAACAACATCTAGTCCCAAAGTAAGCAGAGCTTGTGTTATGGGTACTAAACAACTGATATAAATACATAAACATACTTTTTTTTTTGTAAATACATACATATTATACATAGAAAAACACCCAGACTCCGAAACAAATATTTATGGATCACACAAATATTTGGTCTGACCCGGGAATCGAACCCGAGACCTCTTGATCAGCAGCCGCATACGCTAACCACTAGACCAACAAGGCAGTCTCATGTTGCCTATTCAGATGTTTCTGCATCATTAGGCCATCGGTTTCTTACTCACCAACGAAACGCCACAGCAAGAATGTTATACTGCACGAATTTTCACTTCTATTTATAAACAGTTAAAAAAGTTCATTGACGTGTACTCGTATGTTGCTATCACTGTCTGTTTTCTACTCGTACGCATCGGAGTCGAAAAGAGATAGATACATCACATGCCGAACCCTTAGGCCGATCGTGGCTCTCTATCGCTTGGACGCTCGGTGGAACATGACAGTGAGTCCCGAATGTATATGCGTGCAGCCGACGTTCATGGATATTTATAAGACGTTATCAAGTCAAAACATTTTTTTATGGTAGTCATCCTCCTAGCCATTATTCCCAAGTTTATTTGGGGTCGGCTACTAGTTCAACCGGTTTTACCTGAATTTCAGTTTTTCCACGGAGCGACTGGCATCGTACCTCCGCAACCCTAAGGGAGAACTGAAATTCGAAGATTTTTTTTATGGCAGTAGGTCGTAAAAAAGATTTTCAAACTTCAACACCCTCAATTAATTTCCATTTAAAAATCAACATTATCTCTGCTAATTTTGTACACCATTAATTTTAAAAATTCATGAGTTATATTGTTTTATAGGTTAATAAACGGTTTAAATCAAGAGGCAAACACAAACCTTCATCAATTGTTGAATCTTTTGTTAATACCGCTGGTGAATGTATTACTTTATGTTTAGTTTCCTTGAACGTTGCTTCATAGATGTCCTCTAAAACAAAATAAAAATAATAACAAGTTGAATTCCGTCAACTAATCTACTATAGAAGAGTATAAATTTTATTGTAACTAAATAATACAGTTCATATTTAGAAGCATATCAATTTAATGATCATGTACAAATGTCGGATGAAAATGAAAAAGTTCCATAGAAAAATAGTATATTGTTACATGTGTATATTATATATATATATATATATATATATAAATATGAAGTATATTAAAGACTATAGAAAGACGAATTCCTAAGTAGTATAGTGGGGAAAATAAAACCAAAGAAAATAAGAATTGATTCAATTAAAAATAAATAAAAGAATATTATATTTACATAGTATATCTATATTTATAACATAACGTATGAGGGTTTAACAGCCTTAAAATATAGTTTTAATCAGCATAGTTACTAATTGTGTGGCAAAAAATCTAATATAAAATTCTCGTGTCACAGTTTTCGTTGCCATACTCCTCCGAAACGGCTTGACCGATCTTCATGAAACTTTATATGCATATTCAGTAGGTCTGAGAATCGGCCAACATCTATTTTGATACCTCTAAAACGCGAGCGGAGCCGCGGGCATCAGCTAGTTATTTATGTAAATTTGAAGTCTGTTATACCAAAAGTGATAAGGTCTCAGTGATGGTATGGTATCTTGCATAACTGACAGTCCCCTATGCTGAGCATGCTTAGGGGCAGAGGAAATGGTGTCGCATGTACTCATTGAGTGCACATGTGTCACCGAAACACGGAAAAACACACTTGGATCTCCTAAATCTGTTGTTGAATGTCTGGACAGACTCGGAGACCTTATCCGCTTCTGGAGGGAGGTGGGCTGGCTGGAGTGATTGCCGCCCTCACGTACAATGTTCCACTTAAAGGACTAAGTGCGGAAACCACCCACATAACATAGAATATAACATAAATGGTAGACAAAAATTAAAAGCAGAATGTATTTTGTGGTTTGTGATATCTACAAGGATACAGAGTTGACCAGAGAAGTGATCTCGAACAATATATTATGAGTAAAGCGTAATAGTAGTAAAAGCGTAATAGTAGTAATAAAGAGTATTAGCCTTTAGCGCCGGTTGAAAGAATCTTTGCGATGTCAAGTATTGAAGTTCGATTCTCGAGTCGAGTCTCTTACCACACAGACATCTGACACACAACGCCATTTAGCATATTTTTTTCTAAATACATACATATTGTACATATACAACAACCTCCGAAGCAAATATTTTCAGATTATACAAACATTTGTTCAGTCTCGGGAATTGAACCTGAGAGCTCAGCATAGGCAACCCTACGCCACCGAGTCAACCAAATAATATGTTTAAACAAACCTACTTATCCCTTCATCCTGATATTCATTCCATATCTTCTCAACTCTTTCTTTGGCTTTATCACTTATTGATAGTTGTATGGGTTCATTCAATGTGGTTTTAATTTCTTCTAGAACATTCCTGTCATAAATGGGATCTCCTTTGGTATTTATTCTCTGGTTGATGTACAGCCAGTGGATAGCTTGTGTGGCTGCCTTTTCTGCAGCTTGACGTTTTGATAATGCTGTGCTGTAATTTACAAATACAAGAATAAGTTTAAAAACTATAATCTGATATAAAAATAAAAAGCCTGGATAAAATTTATGTGGCCTATGTCACCTGGGCTATTATTACTAATATGATATCTCTCATTAAAATCGGTTCTAAGGCCTAAATTACGTTAACATAATGCAGTCATTTTCATCTTCCTAGCCCTTATTATGCCTAATTTTAAATGGTATCAGCTACTAGTTCAACTGGTTTCACCAGAATTTCAGTTTTTCCATGGAGTGACTGGCATCTGACCTCTGCGATTCTAAATGCGAACTCAATTCGAAGTTAAAACTAGTTGTCTTTATCTGAGAGCACTGTGTCGCCATAGATATTCACAAAAAATTAATTCTTGTTAGAAAAACCGAACAACACAACACACTTTTGGCTCTTTCCGGGAATTGAACCCGAGACCTCTCGATCGGCAGTCACATACGCTAACCACTAGCTGTTAGTTTACCGACGATAATTTTACGTGATAACATCTTATGAAAACATTAACTTTTCACTTCACTTTACATTAATAGTTGAGAGAACAGTTTATGTGTAGGTTGTCTCTCTTCTACTCAGACGCATCGGCGGACAGAAAAGAAGAGGGGGAGATGGGTCACAAGTCGTACACTTAGTCAGTTAGGCTGATAGTGCCTTTCTATCGCTTGTTCTGTGCTCTCGCCTGCACGCTCGGCTCGGCGTTCATCGATTTATGGTGAACGCACAATTATCCGCGCCGAACGCACCGAACGAATCGAAGTCAAGGAGGCCTCGCACCAGAAGAATCGACCGCGTCGAAGAAATTATTTCAAGAAATAGTACTCTATGTTCTATGTTATGTGGGTGGTTTCCGCGCTTAGTCCATTAAGTGGACCATTGTACGTGACAAATAGTACTCGTGCGTTGCTCTGTCATACGCAACTATGGCGACCGCATAATCCGCGGAGAATTTTATGAAGTCATCCGAATTCGTCTAGGATTTCTGCGCTTCTTCTAGATGCGGACGATACGACGCGGGTAAGTGTGCGAGGTTTCATGAGATTTCATATAAAGAATTCTAAAATTCGTTTCGTTCGGCTCGTTCGACGCGTTCAACTCTGATAAGTGTGCGATTACCTTTATAATACGTTATGACGTCGAAAATTTTGTTTAAATACCTTTCAAATCTCATCTTCTCCGGCCACACAAAAACATAAGAACATGTCCAGTCGTTTTGTGCTGGTTTCTTTCTTCCCCTAGGAGCCACTGTATTTTGTTTATAATGTACATCAAATACTTTACTAGGTGTTTTAGCTGTGAAATTATTTAGTGTAACACGGGGTAATGGAAAGAGATCTGTTATTTTCTTCACATCTGAAAAAAAAAAGATGATTTATAGACATATTTTTTTAATATATTTAAGCCTACCAAAATGAGACAATGCAGAACGGTGACCCCCATTATGGCGACCTAATGAGATGCAAACGCATCATTGGGCCTATGGTTTGACACTCACTAATAAAATACTACAACATGAATAATGTCACATGGTCTTATGTGTGAGGCTGGTAGTGCCCCGGTCGCGTTGAAGTCAATGTAGCTCTACTACCTTTAAAATGCACACTGTTTATGCACTATCAAAATGCCAAAAGATTACTAATCATCCCTGTAGTTGGAAACTTAAATAACTCTGATATTTTTGTTCTGAGAGAAACAAGGTTTAGTGTTTTGTGAGAGAATTTTTAAGTTGAGGTAAAATTCAACAACTCATGTTATTTACATTATTAGACATTTTACTTGTCATTAACCTAACCTAATCATAACATTGCCATTTAAGAGGTGGGAAGTTGAAATAAAAGAGATATCATGTTTGTGGACAAGAACAGCCAAGGATAGGGAGTTATGGAAATGTCTGGAGGAGGCCTTTGTCAATAATGACAAACAGACAAGTGTTGCGGAGTCAGAAAATTAATTAAGCTAGGATTAAGTTGGTATTGTATTTAGTCAGCAATTTTTTGTCCGAAATAAAAGGCTATTATTATTATTATTATATTATTATTGACATATTTACTGAGTTATTTATTTTTCCTTCAAAAAATAGTGTTAGTCTGAAGGTATGTATTATTCCATCTGTCCGACAAAAATGGCTATATTTTTGGAACGGAATACGATACGAAAATGCCTGTAAGGCTCAAATATGCGGCATGTTTTAGGTGTTTTGAAAATGGGGAAAAGTCAATTTCGCCAAAACCGGACTTATTTAATTTTCCAACTACGGGGACGTAATATTTATGATACATACTACACAGTCATCTGAGCCATGTGAGTTATCTAATAAGAAGCTGCACTTCTAATCAGCATCAGCACTTGCAATCAGCATTTATGTACTAGACTAGGAACAAGTTATTTTTACATAGATTATATCTATATGAATAAAAAAAATGTGAGCCGTCACGGGACGCCTGGCAGATGTGAAACATCGCCATTATTTTGTAAAAGTAATATGCAGAAAAGAACATATTGTAATAGGAACTAAATAATTATATTATAAGTATAATTATAATTTACGCCACACCATACACACTACTGCATATAGACTGTATATATATACCATCGTATAGCGTGCCGTGGCGACGCGTCGCCAGGCGTCGCCAGTCGCCAGGCCAGAAATCTATTTTACGTGCGCCTATAGATGTTTCACATACGTGCGCCTATAGATGTTTCACATCAAATATAAATTAAAGTATCTCTTGAACGGTGGCTTGAATGTGGCTAAATCATTATTTGGTTACTAAAAGGATACTTCAAGAAATGATAAACTTTGATGAATAGAATCCATATTTCAGAATTTTAATTCAATATTATAATTTACAGATACATGTTTTTGCTTCTAGAACTATCAACGGAATCATAAATTTAGAATTACAAATTTCCTCATTAAAAATCAAATACTTAAAAAATAACAATCTAAATATAAAAACCTGCCAGTAACCTAATACAAAAAGGTTACTTATCTGAGATTAATAATCAACACACCCCCTTAATCTCAGATAAGTACCGAAAAGCATTTTCACACATTCTTACACATTCTTACTTCCACAACTACAAACACCTATATCCTAACAACAACAATTTAGAAATTATAACAACAAACTCCTACAACAGCAGCTCCAATCACCACTTCAACAACTCAAACACCAACAACTCCAATAAACTACAACACCAACTCCAACAAAACTACAACACCAACTCCAACAAAACTACAACACCAACTCCAACAAAACTACAACACCAACTCCAACAAAACTACAACACCAACTCCAACAAAACTACAACACCAACTCCAACAAAACTACAACACCAACTCCAACAAAACTACAACACCAACTCCAACAAAACTACAACACCAACTCCAACAAAACTACAACACCAACTCCAACAAAACTACAACACCAACTCCAACAAAACTACAACACCAACTACAACACCAACTCCAATAACTCCTTCAACAATAACTCCAATAACTCCTTCAACAATAACTCCAATAACTCCTACAACAATAACTCCAATAACTCCTACAACAATAACTCCAATAACTCCTACAACAATAACTCCAATAACTCCTACAACAATAACTCCAATAACTCCTACAACAATAACTCCAATAACTCCTACAACAATAACTCCAATAACTCCTACAACAATAACTCCAACACCAACTTCGACATCAGCTCCAACACCTACTTCAACACCAGCTCCAACACCTACTTCAACACCAGCTCCAACACCTACTTCAACAACAGCTCCAACACCTACTTCAACAACAGCTCCAACACCTACTTCAACAACAGCTCCAACACCTACTTCAACAACAGCTCCAACAAACAGCTCCAACAACAGCTCCAACAAACAGCTCCACTAAACAGCTCCACTAAACAGCTCCACTAAACAGCTCCACTAAACAGCTCCACTAAACAGCTCCACTAAACAGCTCCAACAACAGCTTCAACACCAGCTTCAACACCAGCTTCAAATCAAATCAACCATTTATAACATTAACATTCATCATATCATCTCAACTCTTTCAACAAACAAACCAAAAGTTTTAATAATAACCAACCACAATTAAAATTATTAAACACTAATCAGTAATATACTCTTTCAGCAGAAACCAAAACTTTTTATAATTAACAAACCACAAAAAATACAGAAAAGAATACACTATAAAGGAAAAAATTAAATGTCAAAAATTCTGTCAAAAATTCTGTGAAAAATTTATCTAAAATATTCCGTTATTTTTTTAAAATAAATTGAATAACAAAATGTTAAATTATTTTCCCCTTTACAACAATTTCACACACACGCTTCCACTGCGCGAATCTGCTATTATCTCTCACCCCCTTAAACTAGCATACTTACACAAATATTTAGAATAAAAATACCTAAAAAGACCTAATGACATACATATATATTATGACGAGAGAATAACACCAACTAACTTAATCTTCATCATCACCTCCATCAACACCATCGTGACCTCCATCATCACTTATCTTTATCTCCATCGTGACAACAATATATCCATCTCATCTTCGTTTTCAACTCCATCACCTCCACCATCGCTATCGTGACATCCATCATCACTTTCTACATCTTCATGATCACCTCCATCATGATCATTAAAAAACACCAACAAACTCCGTCTCCTCATTTCTCATCAGCTTCACGAAAAACATCCTCTTGGTCTCATCAGCTTTACCAAAAGCATCAACAAAACTCCGTCTCCACCTCATTGTCTCATCAGCTTCACCAAAAACAACAACCTCCGTCTCCTTCTCTTTGCTTATCAGCTTCACCAAAAACCTTCGATAACCTCCATCATCCTCATGTCACGTTTTCCAATTGTTTTTTAAATAATTCGTCCTTTCTTTTCTATATCGCCTTCAATAAAATTTTCATTTCATTACTCACATTACTTCACTTTGTTCATTTTTCAATTTCGTAATTTCATTTTACAATTTTCTTCCGGGGGCTTTTCACTTTTCTACATCCTCAATAAAAATTCTTTTTCCTGGTATCATGCTGATATCGTGCTGGGCCCATAACCTCTTGAACGGTGGCTTGAATGTGGCTAAATCATTATTTGGTTACTAAAAGGATACTTCAAGAAATGATAAACTTTGATGAATAGAATCCATATTTCAGAATTTTAATTCAGTATTATAATTTACAGATACATGTTTTTGCTTCTAGAACTATCAACGGAATCATAAATTTAGAATTACAAATTTCCTCATTAAAAATCAAATACTTAAAAAATAACAATCTAAATATAAAAACCTGCCAGTAACCTAATACAAAAAGGTTACTTATCTGAGATTAATAATCAACAGTATCTGCTAGTCATTTCAAACTAACAAGTCACAATCAATCAAATTTGTCTTAACGGGAACGGCTGGAACTATTTTGACTGGACTTTTACTGACAGATACTGATGTTATAAGGAGTAACTTAAGTTACTTTTGAGTATAGGCTGTTGTTTTCCACATGTGTTGGTGTCGAGCTTAGCTTGTAAGTGAAAAAAAAAATGGTCACCTTACTATCCATTCAATAACCATGGCAAAATAAATCAAGTACATAATTACCTTTCCCATGCACAACACTTAGGTCATTGACATCATTCTGTATTAATCCTTTTGAGCACCACTTTCTGTGTACAGCTGACAAGGGCGATATGAATGCGGTATTTCTTGATGTATCTTTGAATACATGTTTTTTTTGTACATGGCCTGATAGACCTGAAAAAATATGAAAATACTATAGAAATACTGTTAAAGGATTTCACTCCATCCATTCATCCTTTCAGAAAACAAGCTTGCAACAGTTCAAGCTGTATATAGATAATAAAGGGTTCGTCTTGCATAAATGAAAACCTTCGTACAGTATTCAGAAACAGCATCTGCTGGACTGAGTTTCCAGTTTTTAAATTAGAATGTAAATTAAAAAAAATCTTGGTTTAGTCATTTGATCTACATTTTATTATGTATATGTAGGTTATGATTACTAATACAATTTTTTTATAGTAGCTATTTGATGTCCTTAATATATTTATTTAATTACTTAACTGTAAGGTAAAAGTATGTAAGGTTAAAGTATTTAATACAAAACTTACAGCAATAATGTTGATATTTTGGAAGTAAGCTTTGTATAATACCATTATTCAATAAAAAATTTCTCGCTACAGTCGTTCGGGACACAATATTTTTACACACAAACATTTTCAACGCATGAGAATTACAGGCTCAGGTTATGTTCTGATATTTTGCCGATAGTTTGAATTATACATTAGAAATTGAAAACTTCAATCAGCATGGCTCTAACACCAGGCACTCTTGTAATAATTCAGGTTACATGTGTTACTATACATAAATTAAAAGTATGTTCTAATCAAACTGGTATTTCACCGGTAATAGACAAAACAAGTCTTTTTTTTCTGTTATCTACTGTCAAAATTTAACAGAGTTGCCAAAAACTAGAAGAAAATTTGTGTGCAGCTTAGACAAAGAATACTATAGACTTGACATAATCGTACACCCGTAAGGGATAGAAATAAGGGAAAGAAAAGAAGAAAAGAAAAAAAAACAAAGTACATTTGATGCACTTTATTAATTTTTTCTATCCCTTACGGGTTTATTAATGTTGCCAGGTTAAAACAGTTCCCCTTTAATAAGGGAGAATTGTTATTCCGTTTACTGTTCAAAACGTTTAACAAATCTGTCAAATATGGTTAGATTAGAATAGTAGGCCCACAGAACGAAAGCTGAGGATGTAACCAGGATCAGGATTGATTAAATTGTAAAAAGAAAAACAATTTTTAGAAGCTTATAGTATTTATTGGCCCTTAAACAAAATAAGATTGTTATAAAAATTAGTTTATTTCATTCTCTCTTTAGTTATCAGCATATTTTTTGTGCTGTTATGTATCCTTACGTTTAAATATTTTTACATATAGCCTTCAACCACATTTTATGCACCATTTCATCACCATTTCATCCTTAGGAAATCTCTACACAATAAAACACAATCAAATAAAATTTCCTCAAAATATGGGGTAATTTCAAAAGGCTGATACATTATCCCTAAAATACTAATAACCTTGCAAAATTACCTTCACATATTAATGGTCGTTCAAACTATAGCTGGGACAACCTATGCGATTTGGTCGGTGCATTACAAAACTTTTACACTTTAGAAACTAGTTATTATCACTCATTCTCAATTATTACTGCACATTAACAAACAACAATTGATTTAATTAATCGTAGTTAATAAAACAATATTGTGCCGATAAAACGCTATTTTTTATACTTATTTGTGAAAGGTTATATTTTCATATATACGTTCACTGCGGCTTTTGCAGCCGACAAAAAACAATTATATACCCTTGAAATCACACAGTAATTCCGACAAAAAACCTTATTTTTACTCCTGGTATAATTCCCGCTTTGTACATTGTTACTGCGTTGAACACAACATATTATGTCCTAAGCTATACGGCGATAAAGACATAAAATACGTATCTCTATTTTTCTCTAACACACTTTTTTTTTTTCGTGCGGAAATCCCCCGGATGCCACATACTTGTGGCTATGTCGGACTCGAACCGACCAAAACCGCACGCTTTCTCGGGCACTAGAAGTCGGCAAACCAGGTGCACCCTCGGAGGGAAAAACCCTGGGACCCCAACGTACCTCGGGCCATCTTTGTTTGCAGATGGCCTCCTACTGTGCGAGAACGAATCAAATCAACTTGCCACCCCGGCCTGCTTCTGCTTCTGCAGGTGGCCTCACCTGTCTCCCCCAGGCCTGTGCTTATGGAGGACGGAGATCGTTTTGTGATCTCCGGCGCGGCGCCTGATTCGCCTGCGGTACCTAGCCCGTTGCCGGGCCTGGCCGTTCTCTAACACACTGGAAAATGGTATCGTTATCTCACTCGCTCGTGGTAACGCTGTTGGCGTGTCAAGTCTAGTAATTCTTTGTCTAGGATTTTTTTTTTCAAACTATTTATTATGTATTTATTTTATTATATCTAGTTAGAAAAACACAACACACTTAGATTTTATTTATACTAAAAAAATAACAACTATTTTTACCAATTATTGTCACTCACTCACTTTAATAAGTGTGATTTTCATTTCATGGATGAACTAAATTCTCGAGAAACTGAAAATGGGTTTTCCATCTGTGTACTCTGTATACCTAATGTCTTTTTACCTGCCTGTTTTTCTAAGTGTGTTGAGTTTTTCCAACTAGATATTCTTAATAACAGCTCGTAGCATGAAGTTTGGCTCTGCTTCACGTCCGTGACTTTAAGCCGTCGGTCCCGGTTGTCATGAACATCTATGGCAATCATTATTTGATGACCGATGCTAGTCGCTGATTTGAAAGAATGATTTTGAAGTAAAGTCGGTTGAACAGTAACAGATCCCAAATAATCTTGTGAATAATTAAGACTGGAAAAATGATGATACAGACCTTAATACGTTCATTTTAGTTCGTTGTTATTGATACTAGCTCGTTCAGCCAAACAAATAAACCCATAAGTTTTATGTTATTTATTATACCAGCTCAGCCCCGCTGTGTTACCCGCGGTTATTGCTATAAATCCTTGCGAAGCTGCTTTACAAGAAAATTTTAAGCTATGTGCTAGTAAAAGTCATGTCTAAATCGGTACAGCCGTTCCTGATTAGCCGGGACAAACATACAAACAGACCGACAGATAGACTTTTTTTTTAAGAATTGATGTTTCAATGTAAATGCCGTATTATTCTTTCATATACATTTAATAAATAATTGTTCATTTGATATTACAAACAACACTTTAATTTCATTTGTTGGTATAACTCCAAGTCCACCTCACCTGCAAGTGGTGCACCTGCTGATCGACGGACGAGTTTCTGGCAAACTAAACATTCCGGTAAACGACACAAAATTGCGAAAAGTGGACGTTAAAAATGCCTCTGCCTACCCCTTCTTGGGAAACAGGCGGGAATTTATTTGTTTATTTTCTTTGTCTTAATCATCATTATCAGCTTGCCGCAATTCACTACTGGACATAGGTCTCTCCATAAGTTAAACGATATTATGTAATACCTACTAAAATATAATTAAAATGGAAAGATTCGTGCAATAGAATAGTGATGCTAACGCTACTCGCACGACGACAGAGGGGCGTCACGCAGGGTCACGTCATCGGGTTCCGTTTGTAGCCAGGCGCCATCTTAGCTCACACGAGTTATACAACAATCAGCGGTATGTTCTAGATTTATATATTTTATAAGTTTCTCCCTACGGTAACAGGCACAGAGTCTCATCACCCCCATTCCGCCCTTGAATATCGTAAGAGTCGACTAAGGTAGTATACGTATTACAAGAGGCAACATAACATCAAAAATAAAGAAACGGAAAACTTAAAACAAACACTATACTTATCGGCCAGTGTTTTCTATGTGGCGTTAGCTTTTCCCCGCGGCTTCGCCCACGTACATTGCGGTTATCGCGGTAAAAAGTAGTATGTCCTTTCTTAGTTTTTAAGCTATCTATGTACTAAATTTAATTTTAATGGTTCAGTTGTTTAAGCGTGAAAGCCAGACAGACAGACAGATTGACAGATTATGATTTTAAGTAAAGATTAAAAAGTGTTGCGTTACTGACTGACAGACAACGCACGGCCGAAACTACTGGGCGCAGGAAGCTGAAATTTGACATGTGTGTTCCTTGAGGAGCATTAGTGCGGTACAATTGGGGTGAAAATTCAATCAAAGTTATATAAAAGAAAAATAGGTAGGCGAAGCCGCGAGCAAAAGCTAGTATTTAAATATACTTGCTTTCTATTAAATTTAGAGTTACTTAACTAGCGAAACCTGGGGTATTATTCGATGTTGTTGTCGTAAATGCACAACATCTGCAAGTAATGCCACGGGGCGAATCAAAATCAAATCAAATCAAACCATTTTTATTTCAAATAAACCATACAACGGCACTTTTGAAACGTGAAGTAGTCAGTCAGTAGTCAGTCGTGAATCTAATTGTCTGTTCCAATTCGTAGATACTATGGAGAAGAACAGACAAGAAACTCCATGGACACGGCGAAGTTGAAAAAATCGGTCAAGTGCGTGTCAAGCCACGAGTACTTGTAGGCTAGGGTTGAATAGTCACCCATAATGTCACGTGGATATAAAATCTTGTAATAGATAATTGTCATCTTTACTTATTATTTCGTTATTTTTGTACGAAGTTTTCCAAGTAAACGTACCTATTTCACAAGTCAGGTCTCTATATTCAATAATTGGCCTAGTGCGTGTCAGGCCACGCATGGAATAGGGTTCCGTAGTCACCCATAATGTTAAAAATGCACGGTTTTAGCAACCTCGCAATGTTTTAAAAAAAACCTATCTAATGATATCCCACATGATTGAGTAGACGCCAGAAAAAAAAACAACCTCACCCCACATATTTTTATTTGGGGAGACCCCAAATAAAATATTTTTCGTAATTTTATTTTAGCACTTTGCCGGCGTAATTGCAACACATATTCATGCAAAGTTTTATCTTTCTAGAACTAACGGTTTGAGCGGTAGATCGAGGACGGACGGCCATGATGAATCTTTAAGTGTTCCGAGTCATGAATTACGGAACTCTAATAAAGTTCTAACCCTTACAGATTTCCTTTAAACTAGATGCACTTTACAGAAAAACTATAAAAAAATCACAAGGACTACCTGCCATCAAAGAAGTTTAGCTTCCAAAGAAGGCAGGGGGATGCCTTTTTAAGTTTAACTCTAACCAAAAAATAATAACTCGCAAACGGATACTTAAATCAAAAAATTGTCTTAGCAACCTTTGAATGTTTTTAAAAGACCTTTCTAATGATACCCTACACGATAGGGTAGACGCGAAAAAAGGAATCATTCCCACTTTACATCATGAGCTATTTGTCTGTAAAAGTCTCGTCAAAATAGGTCCCGCCACTAAAGAGATTAGCTGGAATCAGACAGACAGACAGATAATACGATAAAATATTTCCTGCTAGATTAAATTGTATGTTTTACTATTGAAGGACATCAAGCCATTAAATGCTATACCTAATCTGTGCACCGTAACGAGGTATCTTTACAAAAAATAATAATTGTATCTGTGGATAAACCCACATCAATAACAAAACCGGTTATACAGAATATAATTTATTCTTAATTTGACTATAAATAATAATTACTACATCACACAGTCAAAATCATCATTTAAATTATGCACTTACCAAATACTATTTTAAACACTTGAAAAAAAAATTGATATTTGCAATCAGACGTCAATATTCAAAATTAAAATAGAATTTGATTAAAAATCAACATGGCTGTATTTATATTTCAGTAATTAATAAATAGCTAAATACTTTCTTTTCATCCACTAATTTTACAATCTTTCGAAATGTTAAACTATCAAAAAACGTAATAAAACGTATTTTTTCTCCCAAGGATTTAATGATTTACTAATCGATACAAAAGGACGGATGTGTCATTCAGTCATTATACCACTTGTGACGTAATTCCCTCAATTATAGTTAATGTGAAACGAAACAAAGGCATAAAAACAATTAGCACCACCTGTTCATTTAACGTGCCTAATTGCAGTTAAGAAATATACTAGTTTACTGTACATGGCTGGTCCTTAATTCATTCTTTGTAATAACACTTAATGTCCTAATACACTGTAGGTTTAGAATAAATGCCACTAAATATCACAGTCGTCGTCGATTTCTCCATAACGAAGTATAAGAAAGGCCGGTTCGCATAAAAGTACGGTGGCGATATCCTGTCGGCGAAAGTTGCTGTCGTCGACGCCGACGCAATAGTGCCTGATTCTGTTACTTCAATATCAGCCTTATGTACTATTGCTGACACGAATATACTATCCTTGGATACAAGTTTGAAATCTGCTAAATTTGGTTGGAATATATCATAAACGCCCATGTCATTTAGAGGCTTGTTTAGAACAACATTTGTGCTGATATGGAACCTTGGCAATTTCACATCAACGTCTTCAACACCATACGCGCTCGAATCATCGTCTAACTTTTTGAACACATCTTTTAAAGTAACTTTAGTGAAATTCTTGTAAACGTCATGGATCTTCACTGAGGGGTATGGTAATATCACTAACATTGAGTATTTTCCGTTAGAACTATAGGGTAGTTCAAGAGCAAAAGAGTTCAACCGCTGTATATTGGAGTACGGAAACTGTCCTTTTTGGAACATCATATTAACACTGCCAATAACTTCTTTATTTTCATTGTAGAACGGTTCCAAAACTGTGTCTGATGTATTGAACGGTGACGCCCACAAACCTTTGAAGGATATCACATTTACTAATATCATTCTAGATTCACGAAAATCATCAGATTTGAGCACGTTAGACACACGACCGCCTGATTTCTCAATATACGTATTCGCTATCCGCTCTGAATTCGGATCATCAAAATCTAAAATTTTAATTGACGCTCCAAAATCATTTTGCAAACTTGTTTTAAAGTTTTGATAAACAGTGAAGTCGTTGTCCAAAAACACGAAATTCTTGCTTATTAAGCTGACGCCGTTTGATTGCGTTAAAACTGCTCTTGTCAAGTCTTGATATCCTTTTATTAACGAGTTTTGATCGTAAGGCAGGAAGAATGCTGTACCGAGCTGCCTGTAACTGTTGCCTGCTGCTCCGAGTGCGATGCCAGTCATGAGGGTCCATATTCCGAACGGTGATATCACCACATGCCCGTCTGTGGCCAACTGTGTATAGTACAACAGTTCCATACTAAAGTTCCTTGGTCTTTCATTGAATTCGATTTGACAATAACACACACCGATGAACAAAAACACAAGAACGACGGACTTCATTGTGATCGCGACCGAGTCTCGTCACGTACTGAATAATTTTAATGCGAAACGGGAATGTGACTAATTTATAAATGTAAAATAACGATGTAAATTCAACTTTGAGTGTGTTGACTTAAAGATAATATTCGTGTTTGAGGTACTTATGTTATGTTGAATGAAGACAGACGGAACCGGTATGGTTGGTGTATTTATGTATATACCTGGTTTTGTTTTGGTCATATTTGTATATAGCCAGCTATACTGTATTTACTTGATTGACATCTACTGTTTTTATGTTTCAAAGGTAAATTCTGAAAGGTTTTTGTTCACTTCTTCTTTAATAGCTTTTACAACCTTGTCATTGAAATGGAGGTAATGTGTTCATTCGGATGCTAATACGGTTATGAGAATGATAAAATTAAACTGCATTTAAAATTTCTCTCTATAAAGATGAAAACTGCAATTATGTGAGGTGATCAATCTTTTGAAATGATATCACCATCATCAGTCTATCACAGTTCACTGCTGGATATAGGCCTCTCTAATAGCACAATGCTTGTTGCAAAATGATGCACTTATATTCTACTAGCTGCACCATCGAGTGTCACCAGCGGTTTTTAACCGACTGTAATACCGGGTGCAGCCACCACTTATAACTTTTATACATAGTAGTCCGACTTTAATCATTATTTTTTTATTGGAAAGGGTATTCTCCAAGTTGGTCCCATATATATTTTCAAATATACTTATAGATTGATTATTCCTTTAATGATTTTAATATATGACCACACATAAGTTATTTATTACAAAGTAGTCCCATTTCGATAATTCTTTTTTCATTGGAAATACCTCATCGTTATTTCCATATGTTAATTTAGAAGAAACAACATCCTTAAAAGTGGGAAAATAGGAAATGATTAGTAAGTGATTACTCATTGATTGTTAACTACACTACGAACTACACTGTAAAATGTCATGCTTGGTCATATACAAGCATGACGTTTTACAGTGTGGTTCGCTTTTGATAATTCTTTTTTTATTGGCAAAGGTAGACGTCACTGTTAATCACATAAAAATTTTAAAAAATAAACCCAACCTTGAGAGTAGAAAAATAACGAATGATTGATCACTCACTTATCACACGATATCTTTTGGATGAGATGAATTTCAAAGTAGGAGTTTCCAACTGCTACTAATAGTAAGGTAAGTAGCCTTTTTTTAAAAAGTAAAAAAATATACATGTGATAATTATCAGATCATAACTACAACAAATATAACAAAAAATTAAACCTGGCAACAAAACTGAAAAGCAGAAAATAATAAGTTATTATTACGTAACCTTAATAGTTAATTAATTAATATTAATTAATTATTAAGGTTCATTATTATTATTAACTAGCCGTGCCCCGCGGTTTCACCCGCGTTTTTCTCGTTTCCGTGGAAATACCGAGAAAAAATATTGCCTATACTATATTATTTTGAACACAAAATCGGTTATTATGATTAAAACCATGATAGCTAGATATATGTTCTCGCGGACTTTTTTATGGGTCTTAATGGGATCTACAAACCCGTAGTACATCATTTTGTTCTATTGTCAATAGTTTTTGCAGCGCACGCAAAAATAGGTTTTCGATTTTACACCTTGTGTTACAAAATAGCAATTTTATTACGGATCCCTAATTTTGAAAAAAAAAAAATAGCCTATAGCCTTCCTCGATAAATGGACTACCCAACACTGAAAGAATCATTCAAATCGGACCAGTAGTTCCAGAGATTAGCGCGTTCATACAAACAAACAAACAAACTCTGCAGCTTTAGTATAGATTAAAACTAATGTAAGTACCTATGCCTAAATTATTTGAGGTTCCGCTAAACTAGGAAATTAATTAATTACGTAAAGAGTGATAACTCTAAAATTAAGGATTTTCAATGATTTATCTTAGCTTAGAACACATTGAGAAGTTAGTTATTTAGGTGACATTATAATGGATTAAGTAACAGTGAAAAAAAAAAAGTTTAAAAACTAAAAAAACACGCTTTTATAGCTAATCGAACTAAAAAGTAGAAAATATTTTTAATTACAGAGTTAATATTACAGTAGTAGAAGATTGAACAATCAATCATAACTATTTACTTCAAAATAAAATTATAATAAAATTTAAGTTATTAGGAGAATAATTCATCAACAGCCTCAACAGCCTTGAACAGTCCACTGCTGGACATAGGCCTCTCTTTGAAAAGGAGGTATTGGCCTACTATACCCCTCTGGCCAGACGGGTTGGTATACGGTTGGTTTCAAGTTTTCCTTCTCTTCGCAATGATGTTGTCTTGCGTAGTTTATCCCTTAGTCGCCTTTTATAACACCCGCGGGATGAATAGGAGATGTGACACTCTGTAGGTATTCTTAATCCGTCACCACACGGACTAATTCAATTCAGAGTAAAAGCGTGTTATAGGTAAATGCGGGATTTGCCTTTTTGTAAGAAGAAAAATAAAATACCAAAGTCCAATAAGTGTTTTCCAATAGAACTTATTAACGTCGACCAAATGGCTAGTAATAAGGTAGTAGGTTGTATATGTATGACTCAATAAATATTTTGTGAGTCACACTATGACTTTAGAAATAACGGTGATGCAACCATCCATATAGAAATATCGTCTATATCTTGAATTAGGCAAAGCCTGGTGATAAACATACTTATTATATATCCCTACTTCCCTACTATAATATTATAAATGCCAAAGTAACTCTGTCTGTCTGTCTGTTATGTTTTCACGCCTTAACCGCAGAACCGATTTTGATGAATTTTGGTATAGAGATATATGGGACCTCGGGAAAGGACATAGGCTACTTTTTACCGCGAAAATCGACACACTCGCGGGCGGAGCCGCGGACTAAAGTTAATGAGAAAGTTTTTTAGGGTTCCGTAGTACATGACTCGGAACCCATATAGTGTCGTCATGTCCGTCCGTCCGTCCTTCCTCGAAGGTTCCTTACTCTCCAAATGGTTAGTGCTGGAAAGATGAAGCTTTGCATGGATATGTGTTTATATCACATCGATTAAGTGCTATTATGAAATTATAAAAAAAAAACAATTAAGTGAGGATGATTTTTTTTCTCGCCTCTAGACGATTCTGTGTGATATCGTTAGACAGGTTTCATAATATGGAGAGGTTACAAAGGCGATTTTTTTATTGATAGAAAAAAAAAACTGGAAAGACGGCGCCCCCCAAAGCCAAACCGCTGGCTCGAAAAATCTGAAAAAAATCATAATGACAAAACACAAACAAGACAAAAACTATAACGACGAGATAGCCTTGTTAGTTCAGGAATCATAAAGGCCTAAGTTGTAAAATTCGCTTACTTGGAAAATTGCGTACAAAATTCGGATTTAATTAGTAAACATAATAATGATCTATTCAACACGATTTTAATTTATATTCACGTGCCTTTATAGATGACTATGGAACCATATTCTATGCGTGGCCTGACACGCTCCTGACTGATTTTACTAAATACATATAAAAGTATATACGGTACTGTCATTCAAAATGCATTTTTTTAAGTTTTGGTCTGTCTGTCTGTTTGTTGCGGATAATTTCTGGAACGGCTGAAACTGATTTCGATGGGACTTTCACTTTTAGAAAGGATGACATAAGGAGTAACATAGGCAATTTTTTTTAGACTAGCCTCGTTCCGAGGCGTTACTCGCGATTTGCAATAATAACCGCGGGTAACACCGCGGGTCTCAGCTAGTTAATAATAAAATTAAAATGTTTGTATGTAATTTTAAATTCTAGAGGAATACCGTTCACCTTTCCTTCAAGTAAGATGAACTGAATGAATTGAACAACATGTATCAAAGTAAAGAATGTGACTGCCGTCGAAGTTAAATTGAGCGCAACTTGAGCAATTTGAAAATAATATTTGACATTAAAAAAAATATCACATGACGACCGTGTGGTGACGGATAAAGAATACAGAGTGTCACCACCCCTATTGATCCCGCGGGTGTCGTAAAAGGCGACGTAGGGATAAACTACGCAAGACAACATCAATGCAAAGAGAAGGAAAACTTGAAACCAACCCTATACCAACCCGTCTGGCCAGCGTGGTATAGTAGGCCAAAACCTCGTTACTCAGGAGAGGCCTATGACCAGCAGTGGACTATTAAAGGCTGTTGATGATGCTGATGATGATGACATGACGATATTTGCAAAAACAAAATATAAATTTCATCTAAGTTTTGAAGAGGCTGACGTTAATAAAGTTGCTCATCAGTGATTTCGAGAAAATCGATATAATCGTGTACAGAATGGAAAAGGCAGTTAGCTTGTGCAATTTTAGTGACTGTAGGAAGAAAATTGAGTAATATTAAAGAAATAAATATTTCGGACAAATTACACACAACGCCATCTAGTCCCAAACTAAGAAGGGCTTGTTTTATGGGTACTAGAAAACTGATATAAATACATAACTTTACGTAATTAGGGACCCCATGAAAATGAACTATGAATTAGAAATCGTCGAGGTTTAGAATCACAAGTATTTTATTGTTTATTTATTTATGTATATCAGATAAATTATTTCAGTATTATCGAAGTTGTATTTGCAGACGCACTTAAAATATCAACAGTAAAACTACTTTTCAAAAAACTGGACCGGAATTCAATGGAATTCTAGAGATCAATTTCCTTACTCATAAGATTATTTATAAAGAACCTAATACAAATATGGAAAAATATTTGATTCTCTGTAATCAACAAAAGGGATTTAGACAAAATAAAACCATCATCATGGCTGTTTATAACTAGCATGTTGTTATGACGAACATGGATAAAAATACGCCAGTTTGCGCGGTATTTAGAGACATGACGCAGGCGATTGATTTTGTCAAACATGATATACTATTAAAGTATTTTGACAAATACGGTGTCTAAGGAAATATAGTTAAGACACCTCTGTGGTTTCGGCGTTTCGGCGGGTCGGACTTAATATTTGTGGATCGACCCAGGAATCGAACCTGAGACCTCTTGATCAGCAGCCACATACGCTAACCACTAGACCAACAAGGCAGTCATGTAAGGGTAGTACGCTTGTTGCGCACGTAGTACTTGTAGTTGGCGAACCTATTGCCGTTTACAAGGATGTTTAGTTTGCCAGATACACATTATAGACGTTGAAGCGCTTAAAGACGACTGGCCTTAGGTGATTGGAAACAATCCCCGAGGGTAAACAACGATAGCGCGGTCAGACCTAGATGGGTGACCGTTTGTGACAAGATCTGTTTCGGTGATTCGCAGGTCACGTTAAGCAGTCGGTCCCGTTTGTAATCATAAGATAACAGTCGTGAAGCATAGTTGAAAACATCCAACGGATTACGTAGCCACTACGTGTCCCCAACCCGCAATCGGCCAACGTGGGGACGTAACCGAGTTCGGGCCTTAACCCTCTGATGAGAGAAGACGCGAGCCCAGCAGTGGGACATTATGGGTTGTTGATTGTTGATTGATCGTCTGTCGACCAGCAGGTGCACCAATTGCTAATGAAGTTGGTTTGGGGCCCTATGTTTTTGGTAGTAATCCTATGCACGTAATGAAGGCATTATTGAACTGTTCCTAAGCTCATAACTTCGTGTTTTCCTACCTGGCTACATGTTAAATTATGTTATACTAGCTTTCGCCCGCGGTTCCGCCCGCCTGTATTTCGATTATTGCAATAAAAAGTGGCCTATGTGTTATTCTGATATATAAGCTATAATACTGTAAGGTTTCATACAAATCCGTTTATTAGTTTTTGAGTGAAAGAGAAACAAACATAGATATATACATACTCACAAACTTTCGCGTTTATAATATTAGTAAGGATTATAATGTGTCTGATTATTGAAGGACATGGAAACATTACATGGTAAAATCTGCACACAGTAAATAGGTACGTTTCCAGACAATACAAAAAAATAATATAATTATACTATTCAACCCACATATAAACAAATAAATAAAATTGAAGCCTTTGTTCCAAGGTTTAAGTTCCAGCTTATCTCTGCAACGACTGGACCGATTTTGACGGGTTTTCCACTGGAAGATACCGTAACACAGCGGGATCAGGTAGAGAACATTAAAACCAGTTATTTTAAGTATATAATAATTTATTCTTAATGTAACTTTAAATTCTAAGCAAATAAATAAAATTGTCTCTTTTTATTTTTAAAATAACAACTTTGCAGTATAGGAGAGCCACGCTGATTTTAGGCTCAACCGAGGCGGTACCACACTCACACAAAAGACCCACCTAAAATGAAAATATTCTTGCTGTCGTTTTCGTTACGTTGGTGAGTGGGACACGGGGGCCCCAATGATGCAGCAGCAGCAGCAGCAGGCCGTCATAGTATGGGTCACCATGCTGCATTATCTGCACTTAAAATATTGCTGGTGACCCTTACCCTTGTCTTCTATTCATACTTTCCATCAGGCACAGAACATTCAGAAAAATGATATTTCGCCTCACGGTGTAAATTCGATATCATAAATTCAATATTTAATTGCCTCGGCGTATGTGAATGCTCCACTTGAGGTCTCCGGTTCCATTCCCGGGTCGGAACAAACGTTTGTGTAATCCGCAAATATTTATTTTGGAGTCTGGGTGTTTCCTATGTATTACATGTATGTATTTACAAAACGAAAAGTATGTTTATGTATTTATATCAGTTGTCTCATAATACAAAATCTCCTTAGTTTGAGATTAGATGACGTTGTGTGGATGAGATGTCCGAAATGTTAGTTTTATTAAAAAAAACAATAATTTATTATAATAACACAACCGTCTATAAAATTGTAATCTTAATTCAAGTATACATTTTTGCAATAACACTTAAAGTCTTAATATACTATAGGTTTAGAATAAATGCCACTAAATATCACAGTCGTCGTCGATTTCTCCATAATGAAGTATAAGAAAGGCCGGTTCGCGTAAAAGTACGGTGGCGGCATCTTGTCACTGAAAGTTGCCGTCGTCGACGCCGACGCAATAGTGCCTGATTCTGTCACTTCAATATCAGCCTTATGTACTATTGCTGACACGAATATACTATCCTTGGATACAAGTTGGAAATCTGCTAAATCTGGTTGGAAAATATCATAAACGCCCATGTCGTTTAGAGGCTTGTTTAAAACAACATTCGTGCTGATTTGGAACCTAGGCAACTTTACATCAACGTCTGCAATCCCATGCGCGTCCACCTCATCTTGTAACTTTTTGAATACATCTTTCAAAGTAAATTGTGTGAAATTTTTGTATACATCATTGATTTTCGCTGAAGGGTATGGTAACATTACTAACATTGAGTATTTTCCGTTAGAACCATAAGGCAATTCAATCGCAAAGGACTTTAATCTCTGTATATTGGAGTACGCGAACTCTCCTTTTTGATACATCATATTAACACTGCCAATAACTTCTTTATTTTCATTATAGAATGGTTCCAAAACTGTGTCTGATTTATTGAACGGTGAAGCCCACAATCCTTTGAAAGATATCACATTTGCTAATATCATTCTAGATTCATGGAAGTCATCGGATCTGAGAACGTTAGACACACGACCGCCTGATTTCTCAATGTACGTGTTCGCTATCTTCGCTGAATTTGGATCGCCAAAATCCAAAACTTTAATGGACGCGTCAAAATCGTTTAGCAAACTTATTTTAAACTGTTCGTTAACGGTAAAATCGTTGTCCAAAAACACGAAATTCTTACTTAGTAAGCTGACGCCGTTTGACTGCGTTAAAACTGCTGTTGTCAAGTCTTTATATCCTTTTATTAACGAGTTTTGATCATAGGGCAGGAAGAATGCCGTACTGAGCTGTTTGTAACTGTTGCCTGCTGCTCCGAGTGCGATGCCAGTCATGAGGGTCCATATTCCGAACGGTGATATCACCACATGCCCGTCTGTGGCCAACTGTGTATAGTACAACAGTTCCATACTAAAGTTCCTTGGTCTTTCATTGAATTCGACTTGACAATAACACACACCGATGAACAAAAACACGAGAGCGAGTGATTTCATTGCGAACGCGATCAAGTCTTGTCAAGTACTGAATAATTATGATGCGAAACGGGAAAGTCACTAATTTATAAATGTCATATAACGAGGAAAATTCAACGTTAAGCATTTAGATTTACGGACAATATTCATGTTTGAGGCACTTATGCTGTATTGAATGAAGATAGACGGAACCGGTATGATTGGTGTGTTTTGTATATACCTCGTTTTTTAATGGTTATACTTGTGTAGTAGACCAGTTATTCTCGGTGACATCTACTTTTTATAAGCTTTAAAGATAAGACATTAAAAGTTTAATTAATATGTTTAATACCTACTTCATTTGTGGTTAGTCACAGCTAAGACATTTCTTGAATACGGATGAGTTGGGTCAAGCAATTGAAAAGCAGACGCTCAAAGTATTCAGTTGTATTTGAATTAAAGAAAAATTGCAATAGTTGCAATTATTTTTAAGACAACTCCCACGTTAGAAATTTATGCCTGTGTTCTAATAGAACAACCAGACTTAGAGTTACTATTTGTGGATCAAACAAAGTGTTTAGGATTTGAATCCACAACACTTAGGGCAATAGAAAGCGGCGTGGCGACTGTTTAAACCAATAGGCCAACCGTGCAGACAAATTGTATATTAATTATGTATAGAATATAATATATCAGTGAGTGTCACAGCGTATCGGTGACGACGGGAGTGTCGTATAACTGGTTAAGTAACCGGTTAAAGTCTTCTTTCACATCGTCCTTTATTACACATCATGAACTACTACATCGTTACCATCTTCGAATCTAGTTCGCCTTGACAGTTGCTGAGGTTTTTTTATGTATGAGCTTGCCAAAATGACTTTACTCTGCTTGATAAAAAGTATGAACAGAATTCAGAGTAGGGGTCACTATCAGGTTGAAGCCTCTGTGGCTTCCCTCGGGATAGAACCTGGATAGGCGGGGAGTCAATCCTGGGGGACCTGAAATAATATTTTCCAGGTCTTTCCCAGAGCAGGGTGCATGAGTCGAGCGATCGGGGTGGGTTTTAGTGGAAACACCAGATACTCCTGGTTTCTAAATCCCCGAGGTGGTGATGGTTTCTAAAACACACACACACACACACCCACGCACGTGTACACACACCCACACACATAGTTAAACTCACATACACACAGCGCAAAACCTGTAACGGTCCCTCTACACTCGTAATCTGAGGCACTAAGTATTAGTTATTAATAAATGAGGAATAAAAAAAACCAAAACGATATTGTTGTTTGAAATATAAATGTTTTGTTTTCCTTTTGTATGGTGTTGTACCATTTACCTGTTCTAGTATTTGTGTGATAAGTGTACATATTAGTAATAATATATAATAACATAATAACTCTTTTGTATACACTTTCTAAATAAATTTGAATAAATAATTATAGAAAAGCGGGGACTTCTGTTGTATCAGATTATTCATTAACTTAAAAAAGAAGGCCACATCAACTTTGTAAGTTATGCAGACCAATAAATCAAATCAAATCAAACCATTTTTGAACAAGCCTCAATAGTTAAAATTAATAAATATTTATTAATCAAAATTAAAATTATGTAAATTATTATGTCTTATGTGGTAAATATTATGTCCTATAGCAAAAATTGTTTTGTTACTAAGGTGCAATCTTTGACAGATGGTTGTTAAGGTTTTTAACTAAACAAGCGTATGTCTCTGATTAAATTTTAGTTTGTTCTGAACTAAACATCCATGCGTGTGATAGTGAATTAAGTAAGTCAATGAGTTCAAAGTATATAATCCAACAACAACTTTTAATCGATTTTAATTTGGTGATGTCAACAAGTGAATCACAACCATTGAATGCGATTCGGTCATTATACTAATGACTCAATTCCATCATTTATTATTAAAATTTAATGTATTAAACGAAACAAAGACACATAAAGAATTAGCATAATATGTCTATTTAGCAAGATTAAATAGGCAAGAAATGTAATACTTTACTGTATATTTCTATACCCTAATTCAACAATAAATGTTCTTTGCAGTAACACATAATGTCTTAATACACTGTAGGTTTAGAATAAATGCCACTAAATATCACAGATGTCGTCGATTTCTCCATAATGAAGTATAAGAAAGGCCGGTTCGCGTAAAAGTTCGTTGGTGCTGATCTATCGACGAAAGTAGCTGAAGTTGATGCTGATGCAATAGTGCCTGATTCTGTGACTTCAATATCAGCTTTATGTACTATTGCTGACACAAATACGTTATCTCTGGACACCAGTTTGAAATTCGCTAAATTTGGTTGGAATATATCATAAACGCCCATGTCGTTCAGAGGCTTGTTCAAAACAACATTCGTGCTTATGTGGAACCTTGGTAACTTCACATCAACCTCTTCAATACCATACTTATCGGTATCATCGTCTAGCTTTTTAAATATATCCTTCAAACTAACGTAAGTGAAATTCTTGTACATGTCAATGATTTTTATAGAGGGGTGTGGCAATAACACTAACATCGAGTATTTCCCGTTAGAACCATACGGTAACTCAAGCGCATAAGACTTTAAACTCTGTATATTGGAGCACGCAAACTCTCCTTTCTGGTACATCATATTAACACTGCCAATGACTTCTTTATTTTCATTGTAGAATGGTTCCAAAATTGTGTCTGATTTATTAAACGGTGAAGCCCACAATCCTTTGAAAGATATCACATTTGCTAATATCATCCTAGATTCACGGAAGTCATCGGATCTGAGAACGTTAGACACACGACCGCCTGATTTCTCAATGTACGTGTTCGCTATTTTCGCTGAATTTGGATTGCCAAAATCCAAAACTTTAATGGACGCCTTAAAATCGTGTTGTAAACTTATTTTAAACTGCTCGTTAACAGTGAAGTCGCTGTCCAAAAACACGAAATTATTGCTTAGCAAGCTGACACCGTTTGACTGCGTTAAAACGGTTCTTGTCAAGTCTTGATATCCTTTTATTAATGAGTTTTGATCATAAGGCAAAAAGAATGCCGTACTGAGCTGTTTGTAACTGTTGCCTGCTGCTCCGAGTGCGATGCCAGTCATGAGGGTCCATATTCCAAACGGTGATATCACCACATGCCCGTCTGTGGCCAACTGTGTATAGTACAATAGTTCCATACTAAAGTTCCTTGGTCTTTCATTGAATTCGACTTGACAATAACACACACCGATGAACAAAAACACAAGAGCGAGTGACTTCATTGCGAACGCGATCGAGTCTTGTCAAGTACTGAGTAATTATGATGCGAAACGAGAATGTCACCAATTTATAAATGTCATGTAACGAGGAAAATTCAACGTTAGGCATATAGATTTACGGATAGTATTCATGTTTAAGACACTTAAGCTGTGTTGCATGATATGCATGCTGCATGTTGTATTTAGAGATAAAACATTAAAAGTTTAATTACTATGTTTAATACTTAATACATTTGTGCTTTTCCATGAACATCTACGACATTTCTTTAATACACCAGTATTTAACCAATTGAAAAGCAGACGCTCCAAGTATTCAGTTGTATTTAAATTATAGAAAAATTGCAATAGTAACCAGTGTTGCGATCGAACATCCAAACGTAAAATAACTATTTGTGGATCACACAAAGTGTTTTCCCGTGTAGGATTTGAATCCATAACACTTATCGCAATATAAAGCAGCGTGGCGATCGTTTAAACCAATAGGCCAACCGTGCAGTCAAATTGTATATTAATTATGTGTAAAACATATCGGCGAGTGTCACAGCGTGTCGGTGACGACGGGTGTGTCGTATAACTGGTTATGTAACCGGTTAAAGTCTTCTTTCACGTCGTCCTTTATTACACATCTTCGAATCTAGTTCGCCTTGAGAGTTGCGGAGGTTTTTATGTATGAGCTTGCCAAATTGACTTTACTCTGCTTGATAAAAAGTATGAACAGAATTTTGATTCTGTTGAGAGTAGAGGTCACTATCAGGGGAAGCCTCTATGGCTTCCCTCGGGATAGAACCTGGATCCTGGAACCTGAACCCAACCCTGAGGGGACCTAAAATAATATGGTCCGGGTCCTTCCCAGAGCAGGGTGCTTAAGTCCGGCGATCGGGGTGGGTTTTAGTGGAAACACCACATACTCCTAGCTTCTGAATCCCGAGGAGCCGGAGATCCGAAGGTAATTCTCACCTCTCCAACAAAAAAGAAAGGGATCGCTATAATTATTGCGAGTTCAAGATTGGACGTAATTCTGTTGTTGACATCATTAAACTAACCTAAACAATTTTTTTTTTACGTATATCTTCATTTCAATGGCTTATATTTCATTTTTCGATATCTAAAATCTTAGCTATTCCTGTCAAAAAGTGTAGACAAGTGTAGCGGTAACGTCAAACTAGATGTACTATCGCACTCAAAATTAGACGATATGTAAATACATGCCAACTAAAGCAAACTGAACTCTTAAAGTAGAATTTCTTTAAGAGCTTGTATAAAGTTGATATATTTCTATGGTTTTCAGTTTCTTAAATGCACATGTAATTCGTAATTCAAAATTCATAGTTATGTAATTTCATTCTTCCACTCATTCACATATATACGCACACACAAACGTAGACACACACACACACACACACACACACACACACACACACACACACACACACACACACGCACGCACACGCACACACACGCACACACACACACACACACACACACACACACACACACACACACACACACACACACACACACACACACACACACACACACACACACATAAAAGATGATTTAGTATCATTGGGCTTCCAGTCTCATACTCAGTAATGATGCACGATAGCTCGAATGCTGTCAGATTAGGTTAGTCTTTTAGACTGCTAGCATAAACTATTATTACTACTTTATATTAGACTATTATTACACTAGCATTACTGAATACAGCCCCAGTTGAGCCGGCCCGTTTACGCTGAAATCAGTGTTACTTTACTATCAATAATTATTATTTATTTACTGGCTGAGTTCCGCGGTGTTACCCACTGTTATTATTGTAAATCGCGACTAACAATGACATCAGATTAGGTTAAGATGACTCTCGCATGAACTTTAAAGTTGCTTTAAATTTAAATAAAATTAAAAACTTAATGTCAATTAGCATTAAAAGTATGTTTATTTTGTCCAAAGTATTTGAAGTTTTAAATTCTATTTCAATGACTTAAAGACTAGTTAAATATAATCTACACAAAAGAATGGGTATGTGATTCGGTCATTATACTACTTATGACGGAATTCCATCATATTATATTTAATGTATAAAACGAAATAAAGACACATAAAGAATTAGCATAATATGCCTATTTAGCAAGATTAAATACAGCCAAGAAATGTAATACTTTACTGTACATTTCTAGACCCTAATTCAACAATAAATGTTCTTTGCAGTAACACATAATGTCTTAATACACTGTAGGTTTAGAATAAATGCCACTAAATATCACAGACGTTGTCGATTTCTCCATAATGAAGTATAAGAAAGGCCGGTTCGCGTAAAAGTTCGTTGGTGCTGATCTATCGACGAAAGTAGCTGAAGTCGATGCTGATGCAATAGTGCCTGATTCTGTCACTTCAATATCAGCTTTATGTACTATTGCTGACACAAATACGTTATCTCTGGACACCAGTTTGAAATTCGCTAAATTTGGTTGGAATATATCATAAACGCCCATGTCGTTTAGAGGCTTGTTCAAAACAACATTCGTGCTTATGTGGAACCTTGGTAACTTCACATCAACCTCTTCAATACCATACTTATCGGTATCATCGTCTAGTTTTTTAAATATATCCTTCAAACTAACATAAGTGAAATTCTTGTACATGTCAACAATTTTTATAGAGGGGTGTGGCAACAACACTAACATCGAGTATTTCCCGTTAGAACCATACGGTAACTCAAGCGCATAAGACTTTAAACTCTGTATATTGGAGCACGCAAACTCCCCTTTTTGGTACATCATATTAACACGGCCAATGACTTCTTTATTTTCATTGTAGAATGGTTCCAAAATTGTATCTGATTTATTGAATGGTAAAGCCCATAATCCTTTGAAGGTTATTACGTTTGCCAAGATCATTCTGGATTCACGGAAGTCATCGGTTCTGAGAACATTAGAAACGCGACTACCTGATTTCTGAATGTACGTGTTCGCTATTCTCGCTGCATTCGGATCATTAAAATTCAAAACTTTAATTGACGCGCCAAAATTATATTGCAAATTTGTTCTAAAGTTTTGGTATATAGTGAAACCGTTGTCCAAAAATACGAAGTTCTTGCTTATTACGCTGACGCTGTTTGAGTGCGTTAAAACTGTTTTCGTCAAGTCTTTGTAACCTTTTATTAACGAGCTTTGGTCGTAAGGAAGGAAAAATGCTCTACCGAGCTGCCTGTAACTGTTGCCTGCTGCTCCGAGTGCGATGCCAGTCATGAGGGTCCATATTCCGAACGGTGATATCACCACATGCCCGTCTGTGGCCAATTGTGTATAGTACAACAGTTCCATACTAAAGTTCCTTGGTCTTTCATTGAATTCGATTTGACAATAACACACACCGATGAACAAAAACACAAGAGCGACGGACTTCATTGTGATCGTGACTGTGTCTCGTCACGTACTGAACAATTATAATGCGAAGTTTAAATGTAACTAATTAACAATTGTAAAATCTAAATGTAGATGTAAGTGCTGAGTGATATCTTCTGTTTATAAGTTTCGGAGATAAAATATCAAAGGTCTATGTTTTTTATACTTCGCTAATAACCTCTACAATCTTGTCATTGAAGTGGAGGTAATGTGTGAATTCGGATGCTTTGAAAATTTAAGTTTACTTTATTTATCATGTTTACAATCATTGCTTTACTTTTAAACTAATACAAACTGTGTTCACAAAGGTTAATGTGGAACAAACACTTATAGATAAACACTAATTACTACCTAAGTTTTTATCAATACAAATTTATACATCTGTACAAATAAATAAAATCGATTAGTTTGATGGCAAAATAAACTACTTTTCAAATCAAATCAAATTTGGAATAAATAAATAATTTTAGATTTGGAGGTTCTCGGTGAAAAGTTGATGTCGATTTGTTTTAGGTTTCGGAGCACGTTAGTTTTTGAGTTTTCATGAGTTTGTCTTACGAATTGTTTGTGACATTTACTCGTACTTAATTGGTTGGTAGTTGGTACTCCAATACAGTAATATTATAGCTACTTATGAGAATAGATGGCATTGCTAAACAATAAATTGCAGTAACCGAGTAAAGCTCAGTCGCCCAGGTATTGTGTTTACATAGGAATCACGTTGTAATACATTGCACTTTCTGCAAAACTTTATATGACAACATTTACTATGATTCAAATGCATCGTATTCAACTCACAACAGCATTTTAGTGTATTCAGGTCACTTTACAAGTAATATGCGTCTTTGTCAGTCATATAAGAAAATGACCTAATATAAAAATACTAGGTTGTTTCATTATTAAAATAGTCAACTGAACAAAGGTGGGCCTAGCTACAATCCCTGGGGCATGCCCGTTGAAGTGGTGCTTTGGTTTGATTGAAGGCTATTTACTGCCACAGAAAAGTTTCTTTCTATTAGGTACGACCGCAACCATTCCAATAGAGAACCAGTAATACCATATGCACGAATCATACTCACTATTTCAATGTGAGCGATTTAATCGAAAGCTTCATTAAAATCAATAAAAATACCATCAGCCTGTAGCCCCGAGTCGATGGCCCTCGATTACAACTCTATTTATGGTAACAAGTTACAGCACGTGAATCTTAATCGTACGAATCCTTGCTAATGGTCACTTGGTAGTTGTTGAAGATGTAGTTGAAGATGGTTCTCTAAGGGCAAAGCAATGATTGAAAAACTTTAACTAAAACGTATAAAAATGAGATTGGTCTTTACTAGGCACCTTCTTCATTTACTATAGAATTAAAATAGAGAAAAAATTAAGCCACAAAGACAGACACGATGTGTTTAATATGTTATTAGTAGTAGGACTCATGGTTTAGGCACGTAAATATATAGATATAAAAGAAGTTGTAGGTGCAATGCACACCACACTATTATTACAACCACTGTCACTTTTTGTTTATGAAGGACAACTCCCGCATTAGGAATCACTCGAATTTTCGAAATCTCCATCTTTCTTGTCTAAGCTGAATTAAAAAAAAACAATTGAAAGTCGATAATCGAAAGTTGCACATTTTTTAAAAGAAGAACGTCATAGGCACGATTTGACTTAAAAATCTCAAACCATAAAAATTCTATGTCAGTTCGAAGTACCCATTACAATAAATTTCATACTAGGTATAATTAGGTATATTTTGGTAGAATACCTAACAAACAAACGTTACATTCATATTACGTAGAAATCAAAAATCAAACAACAGTGCGCCTATCATCCAATTTCTCAGAAACCGTTGATTTAATATACCGGCGTTATCCTTTATCTTTATATAAATAATGGTTGTTTGTTATAGATAAGGAAATATTATTATGGAAAGACGTTGGTCTTTTGATTTATTCAAATAAATGAAATGGAAGAGTGTACGTTACGGCAAATTAACAGGTTTTACTAAATACATATGAACGTAAGTATATAAGATACTTTTAACAAAAAAGCAATTTTTACCCGATTGCGGCAAAGCCAAAGGAGGGTTATGATTCAGCACAATTCCACGGTGTTACTCGCGGTTCTTGTTATAAATCACGAGTAACGCCGCGGAGCGAAGTTAGTTTAAAAATATAGCCTTATGTCATCAGTTAACTGCCAGTAAAAGTCTCGTCGAAATCAGTCCAGTTTTTCCAGAGATTACCCGGTTCAAACACAGACAATTTTTTTTTTATGCGTTTCGATATACAAGTTCATTTGATTGTTACAAACTAACACTTCAATTTGATTTATTTTGAAAATAGAAGATATAAATACAAGATATTTTTTCCTCGTAAAACCTATTTAAATACAAGGAAAGGTCGTGATATTCATGATTGTTATCTGCAGCCGCAGGATGAATCGTGACGTTCCTTTTTCCACGAGCGATTGATCTTGTGGTTTAAGCGCTTGAAGATACCGACAATATTTACTCAGAATTCGATAAAGTGTAGGCGAATATATTATGGACGGGAGGCTACAGCACACTGCCACGACTTCGGGTCTGTCCGGGACTCCGTCCAGCACAAGCTGGAGGACTGCCATGCTTGCTACCACTGCCGAGCGTCGAGTCCTAGTCGGACAGATCGGACGAAACCTGTCACCGCCAGTATTGATCGCGGCAATGTTAGCGAATGGCCGCGCTCTCCTTCTGTGAGAACGTTATGCTCCAGAAAGAGCACGCAGAGCTGAATCGGGAAAGAGCCAATCCTGCTCGAAGGAGACGGTGAAGGGGACGTGACAGAGGTTGTTTGTTCCCCAATCGTCGCTGCGGTCACATCTTGGGGAGTTGAGACCGCTGAAAACGACCTGAGACAGGTGATAATTCGGTGCGGTCGGGGGGTGTCGTCTAAGGCGGGTCGGTGTTCCGCCTCTTACCATGACACTCCGGGATATACCTCAGTTGTAAGGTACGGCAGGGAGGACTCCAGAAGCCGCTGATGCGATCCTAGTGCTCCTCCCGACTGCATAGGTTGGCCGTCGCGGCATTTAGTGGGTAGACCGGTTTCCCCAGGGAGTCCCAAAGACGCATTTCGTCTACCCCAGGAAGGGTTTGGTCCTAAAAGCATTCCCTGCGTAAGAAAAAGCTTAATATATTATACTCCATGAGCCCAGAATCGTGCACGCTTGAAGACTTATACTAAGTAAGGTACAAGGTCAGAGAACTGAACATGTTGACATTACTGATGTTGACGACATGATAAAAAGAAGAATTAAATTCATGCTATTTATTACCAGTACCGGGACGACCGAGATTTGCTCAGATTCTCTCAGTGCCTGTGTAAAAGAAAGAGTACAATAGATGTCCCAGTGGCGAGGACCAACTTGCTCAAATTTGCCCCTTTATCGCAGGCAATACGCATTATAAACGTAATCCTCACTAAAATTTATATTAATTATAAATTGCATAAATTCACAGAAATACTATTCTAAGTATTACTTTGATAATACTAATCGATGTCTATATCGTCGTAATAAGCTTGCAATATTGTTTTAGGGATAAATCCTGTTAAACTTGTATTTAAAAACTCTTACAATAGTTGTTAAATAAATTAAAAATGTCGCAGGCAATGCTAAGAGTAATAATAAATGAGAAATGAAATCGAATGAAAACTCGAAAACTCGCGTTTTCCCAAATATAACACTAATCTAGATCGATTTTTCACCTCGGAAAATCTCCAAATACCAAATTTCAAACTGTTAGTCGTTTTCCGAGATCACAAAAAAATAATTATATAATAGTAAATAAATAAATAAATAAATAGTAAATTATTACCTATTCTATTTCTCTATTCTCTTGTTTCATTGGCTAATGTCACTCAGTCATGTGATAACAAAATATTAGGCAATTAAATAAGAGCTCCTTTCTGTGCCGAGCAGTTAAAACCTGGAACTCTTTACCAGCGCATGTGTTTCCTCCCTTCTCCCCGAGTCCTTCAAGCGGGACGTGAAAAAGCATCTTACTAGGCCCCATAGTGTGGGTCACGTGCTGCACTGTCCGTTGTGGCAGTGAGGATGGCGGCCTCCACTTCTGGATTCTATTGATGCTTTCCATCAGGCAGGGCAGAGTCATTTTGGCAGCTAATATATATAAAAAAAAACCTAGACAGCAGTATTGGACTAAAATAAGAAAAGTCTGTGCTTTGGTAACCAGATTACTGATAAACATACTTACATCTGATAAATCTGTTGGTATTTGTAACAAAGAATATCAGGACAATGTACTTTCAAACTTCACCTTCAAACAAACTGGAGAATCATTAGTATTGTTTGTAAAGCATCCTATGTTTTGAATATACCTCTACAAGGTTAAAACAACAGTTTTTTAGTTCATTATGACTTCAAATTTTTGTTATCTAATAGTGTGATTTTTAATGAGTACCTACAGTATTACCAGACTATAAAATACGAAAAGTGAATCATCCATCGTCTTTGTCTTCCTAGCCTTTATTACTCGTATTGGCTGCCTTGTTGGTATAGTGGTAAGCGTATGCTGCTGATCAAGAGTTCTCGGGTTCGATACCCGGGTCGGACGAAGTGTTTGTGTGATCCTCAAATATTTGTTTCGGAGTTTGGGTGTTTTCTATGTATAATATTTATGTACTTACAAAAAAAAGTATATATACAGTATATGTATTTATATCAGTTGTCTAGGACCCGTAATACAAGCTCTGCTTACTTTGGGGACCAGATGGCGTCGCGTGTAAGATCTTCGAAAAATATTTAAACGTTTATTATTCCTTTATGAATATTTGGGGTCTGATACTAGTTGAACCGATTTTACCTGAATGTCAATTTTTTCATGGAGCTACGATTTCAATAACGATTGCCATATATGTTCATGACAATCAGGATCGACGCCTGTTGATGGATCGGATCATCAATCGTTCTCCCGGCCTCTCCAGAGGCCTCAATGGTTAGGCCTCCGTTCTCACACCCACGAACGAAATACGATAGCAAGAATGCTGCTATTATTAGGACGGTCTTCTGTGTGAGGGTAGTACTGCCCCGGCCGAGCCGGCCTATTCGTGCTATAATCAGCGTGGTTTTACTATCTAATGAGTCTATTGAAATTTAAATCACAATACGTTCTTATATGGGAGGATTGCATAGGTAAATGCATCAGTAATTGGTCAGATGGAAAACCCAACTCAAATTCATGACGGACTTCGTTAAAGATGACTTTAATAAGCGTATCCATTAGCATTTTGCGCAGTTTTACTTATTTTATTTAAAACTAGTTAAGCCCCGTGGAGTTACCCGCGGTTTTAGTTGTAGCTTTACATCAATAACCGCTAGTAATGCTACGCCATTAAGCTAATCTAGAAAAAGAAACTAGAAAAAGAAGAATCTCAAAAAAGAAACTCCTAATGTTATCTTCTGTCTGCCAGTGCAATTTCCGACAAAATCTGTGTCTCTGTTCCAGAGATTACCGGAACAAACAGAAATACAAACAAGACGAAATCCATATACCTACAGTGCAATATAAATACATAAATACTACTGCGCCATCTATCGAGAATACACCGAACTACGAAATAACGAACTACACGAAATAGCTACTAACCCTGCATCGCGATATAGAAGTTATTATTTACAGCCTTAACTGGTCAACTGCTACACAATCCTGGTCATATACATTTATTGCCACATTAATACTGCTTATCCCTGACTTATAAAATACTAAGGACACAAATAGCTTCGCACGAAAGTCTACGAAACTCTCGTATTTTGTGTGTGAAATGAAAAAAAGGTGAAACATTTGAAATATACAAAATTCTTCCTGTTCATCAAGTCGTCTGAGCCAAAAAGTAATGAAAATATTACTTTACTGAAAGCCCCGTTACTTACTCGCAACAATAAACAGTACCATAGGGGCTACATTTATATGGTGACACAAATACATTTTATCTTTAAGTATCGATCCAGTGAAAGCTATACTTTCTTTGACTGTTTCGTGTGGTCGATTGGATTAAGAATACAGTATGTCACCAATCCTACATGTCACGGGTGACGTAAGAGACGAGACGACTAATGGAGCAAACTACGCAGAATATAAATAAATAAATATTTCGAACATTTTACACACAACGCCGTCTAGTCCCCAAACTAAGCAGAGCTTATGGGTAATAGACAACTGATATAAATACGTAATTATACTTTTTTTATGTAAATACATAGAAAACATCAAGACTCCGAAACATTTTTTTGCGAATCACACAAACACTTGGACAGACCCTGGAATAGAATTTGAGACCTCTTGATCAGCAGCCGCATACGCTAACCACTAGACTTACGAGGCAGTCAGTAACATCAATACAAAGAGCCAACCTCACGCCATCTCAATCAGTAGAAGTTGGGAACCAGGTGTACACTTGGAAGGAAAACGCTGGAAACCCAACGTACCACAGGCCACCTACTGTTTGTAGATGGCCCCCTACTGTTGTCCGATGTTCCCTGTCTGCCAACGTACCACGGGCCACCTACTGTTTGTAGATGGCCCCCTATTGTGCGGGAACTCCGATGTTCACCGTCTGCCAAACAAAGGGCGAGCGAGTTTTGTAGCGCTCAAATTGCGACCTAGAAGAGGTCATACATCAACAACCCATAACGTCCCACTGCTGGGCTCAGGTCTCCTCTCAAGAGAGGGTTAAGGCCATACGTCCCCACGCTGGCCGAGTGCGGGTTGGGGACAGGCAAGACACGTTGTGGCTACGTAATCTTGCTGTTGGATGTTTTTAAGAAGCCCGAAGGCCTCCAACTGAGCTTCACGACTGCTATCTTATGATAACAACCGGGACCGACTGCTTAACGTGACCTCCGAATCACGGAAACGCTCATTACATATAATGCCACAAACGGTCACCCATCTAGGTCCGACCGCGCCGTCGTTGCTTACCCTTGGTGATTGTTTCCAATCACCTAAGGCCACTCGGCTATGAGCGCTTCAGAAGAGGTCCTCCGGCAAAAAAAAAAACTGTTTGTGAGTCCAAATATGGAAACCAGTTTTGAAAATTTAACTACTATATTTTTAGCAAGGACCTGAAAAATACTTGTAAACCGTGTAACCACATGTAATACCGCGAAGCCGTAGCTTGTAAGTAACTAAATTTATTTTATCTTTCCAATTGTTATCGCTTGCACTGTAATAAACTCTTAACTCGGGTCAATTGTCGAAAGTTGCATGACTGCCTGGGTTTTTTTTTGCATACGATATAATTTAATCAATGTTATCTAAGTAAAGTGATTCCAGGAAACGTCACTAACATAACAATGTTAAGGCAGAGTGCCTTACTAACGACCGCGAATAATTGAGATTTTATTTAGGTGTTTTAAAGCTGTACGGATTAAACAGTTGTATTTCTTTTTTTATATATGTCGGAGCGTCAATGGAGGCCTCACAGCGGTATTCGTTGAGGCTATCCATCGTGGGCGTTGCAACGGCAGGAATTTCCAAAATAAGTGTACACTTGTGTTGTTCAATATCGTATTATTTAAACATCTTACATAATAACACTAAATCATAAACGATTAACAAGATTGAAACGAGTTAAGAGCCAACAGGTTAGCGCATGTGCATCGTGCGGTAGCCGTCAGTAGAATGACCGACCGCCATTACTAGTGGCGCGACATTAAACTACTCCCATTCGGATCCGATCATTCGGATCCGCTCTTATCATTCATTAAATACATTCAACATCATTCAATATCGATTATAGAATCGACTAAAACAAAACTAATACATTGAGCTATGATTACAATAAATCGTTATTAACAGTAATGTAATGGTACATAATCACGCGCCGTCACGGCCGTCCTGCATCGTCACACGACCTCGTGTGTATGTGTCTCATCTGTGAACAATAGATATAGTGGTATGTACTATGCTCTGTTCGGTCCTCCTGACCACACAATAGTCTCTTCGTTCATATTATACAACTTTACAGCTTTTTGAAACAGCAGCTTTAGGCACTTTAGAAACATTACAGTAATGACTGGTTGCTCGGTTCTAAAATCTCACCTCTATGGAGAAAATCCGGTAAGATACTTCAATACAACTTAAAAGTTCAAATACTATCGAGTATTTTCAGAAAAGGTACATATAACTTATTATAGACAGGGTTTCATAATTTTCACAAACGTTATACATGCCACACAGGCTATTCAACAACACACAGGACAGTCAATGCCACACAGGCCCGTCAATGCCACACAGGCCAGTCAATGCCACACAGGCCAGTCAATGCCACACAGGCCAGTCAACGCCACACAGGCTACTCAATGCCACACAGGCTACTCAATGCCACACAGGCTACTCAATGCCACACAGGCTACTCAATGCCACATAGGTCAATAACTGTCACATGTGATAGAAAAGGAAAACTAAAAAGAGTGTTTAAGTAATGTGTACCTTAACTCTTTACTGTGGCCGTCACTGGCACATTCTGCACATAATCAACCACTTAAAATTGTTATTTTAACTTTGTCTTACGTTTAACGAAACCAATCTCATCTAAACTAACGTTCGTTTCTATTGCTCGTGTCGATTGCTCTCCAATAAGATACAAATTCACTTCTCTACATCCTCCAACGACAACAAGTTTAGGGGCCTAACGAGCCGTCCTAATAATAATAACAAATCTAAAGGACTCGCCTTTGTAGTCTTACTCGTAGTACAGTTACTAGCTAGTTGAATGTCAGGCAATGCAACTTGCCATCACTTATTAAAGAGCATTTGACAACTGAATCAAAATAGAATGAAAACTTCTCACCAAATTCATCTAAGAGCTGATGAAGAGCTGGTTCGACCGAGCAGACATCCACTTGTTATTCGGCTCGTGCATCATTGGCTCTGGCATTCATTCTGCGGTGCTGTAGCCCCAACCACCACACTTGAATCAGTCTTTTTCTGCGGCTACGGCTTCCTTCATATGTTGAGGGTACCTGAAATCTCACATCGTGTATTAGTAGTGTACTACTACAATTGCCTCGACATTCACCTAATACATCATTTATCCTTCCAAAGTTGTAGTATCGCCGTGCATTCTCCACACACGACTTCTTCACTTGGAGTAGTCCTCTCAAAAAAATCAACGAGTTCTTATTGCAATTTAACGTGAATGTCAATCTCAGTAGTGAATATTATTCTTTACAATCGCGACCCAACTATTAAAACATGTCCGTGAGTAAGCGCGAGTGAAATTTGTTATTTCAATAAAGGCTTCCGTCGTGCTAGTGTAGAGCTCACAAATTGCCCAGCATAAGCAGACAGATACTTCTCTTGAATTACTATTAAACAGTCGTATAGTCGGTAGTTGTACATAGTTTCAACGGTATCGCATCTGGCTAGGAACAGATCGTTTAACTGTAGCCACGTAATCCCGCGTTAACTAGCTTGAGCAAGCCATGTTGACGCCGATTTCTTCAACACCTTGCTTAATGTGACTATCAAATAACTACTAGTTATAGATTTCTCTAGTAAATCCATCACAATAGTATCAAGATTAAACTCAATTAGTGTTATGTTTATGCTAGATACCCGTAATTGTAGTACATAACGTATTAATTTCATCGAATTGTGTTTGTTGCATTTCAAAAAGTTATTTACAACGTTCACACTCCTTATCAACATGAAATATAAACACTCTGACCTGTATTTTATTCCTGATCCGTTGTTGGTAATCTCACTTCCCTCAGACAGTGAGTAGCCAACAAGTTGCGCCTCGCGTACAACTTTAACCGGCTGTATGCTGCTCGTCACGCAGACGAGGCGCACACCGCAGGTCCTCATCTCACGGAACGGCGTGCAGACCGCACCTCAGCAGGCGGCGAGTAGACCGGAGATCCGCACCTCACCAGGCGGCAGTAGACCGCAGATCACTGCACGCGCTCAGCTCGCGTAGACAGCGAAAAGACGCTGTGATAGGCATTAGGCTGCTTACGATTACCGTCACTAGTCTGCAATAGAACGACAATATGATCACTAATCTCGGTCACGGCGGCTAGTCTTAACGGAGACAAGCCACTTACTCAAAATTTTTTTTAGTACACAAGTGTGCGTAACCACTCGAACACTGAAGAAGGAACGATTTAAAATACCCAGCACTAGATCACTTGTCAAGCTTCCAATAATGTCTTTACAAACCTTTGCTCGTCATCCCGTATAGTCAAAACTTAAGGCCATTAAACTTAACATAGAAAATAGACAGCCAGTTACAGAAATTGTCCGATGGCTAACACGACTTAGCATTCTTGCACCGACTAGTGCTTAAACCTTTTATAAGCTCGGCCTAACTCAACACTGCGTCTAGCAAACTTAACACTTTTAAGGTTCATTGAAAACCTGGCACTTAATGGTTTTTAAAATCTTCCGTAATGTCCTAATAACTTTAGCAATAGCACGAAAGAACTTGCGCTACCAAGATCGATAGACAACACAGTCTTTACCTGTGTCAATACTTTGAATTTCGATAAACACGACCAGTAATACAGTGGTTTACATGTTCGTTGTGGTATACACATTGTATCTTGTTATAATCTGACACGCATCTTTTATTTTCGTCCCCGTAAATAAAATAATTTAACTAATTAATATGGTGGGTATTTTATCTTTTGCATACTTAATGCGTTAGAAGTTACTTGGTTTTCTTGTAGTAGGTCAACGTTGCATTCACTGCTATTAATTCGTCACTCATTCGGTAAACATTAATCGTAATATGGAACGCCTAGTTCATTATGCACAAGTGGGGTAGTCATACAAATTCGTTATCACGTCAAAATATTTGCAATACGAAACCATGATTGGCACAAAGTATGAATTTACTCTTTAAATTCGATAAACTGCGATTACTACTAACCCCTTTGTTAAGCCACATCTTGACGCCAGCCTTAAGCAATTTCTTACACGCGCTATCGATCGTTTTATCGCTTTAAATCACACGATTCACTTTCGTACACGACACACAAAAATTACGTAAAAATAAATCAAAACTTGATATGAAAATATGATTCGATCTTACCAGTGTAATTACCACTCACAAGCTTTTTCGGTAACCTCACATATTACCGTATCGGTACTGGTGAACTGCATTGCACCTCTTTCACATTGCACTCTCTGGCGATCCCGTACAAAGCACGGATGCAGATTCCATCGCTTGGCACAATGTTTACTAGCTGGAAAGAAAACGTTACACACACGAACACACTGAAACATAGCGTGAAGTACCCGCATTATTATTACTTTTTTTTTTAAAGTACCTCACGTTTAACAGAATTCCAGAAAACAAACGATTTAAATTCGTTTGCAACTATTACTCTAAACTAGACATATCCTACGTGTCACTTAATTTACGATTCCTATGTACCGGCGTCGTTAATTAACTTTCCTTTAAAGAGGTAAAAGAACGGTGTAAACTAAATAATTATGAAGACTTGTTCGTCGAATGTAACATGCTTCCAGTTCATGAGAGGTCGGTGTTGATATTGGCATCAGAACATCTATGTAGCAATGAGTTCAAAATCAACTCAACATATTGTAGACCTCAAAGAGACAGATACTTGAAAAGATTTATTGTACCCACTTTTAACAATTATTATGGACAAAGATGTAGAAAATATTTAGTGCCAGTTATATTTAATAGCTTACCGATAGAAATTGAAAATACGTGTACTACAAAAAGATCTTTCAGAAATAAACTTAGTAAGTACCTTCTCGATAAGTATTAAGCAGATCTCATGTCAGATGTATCCAGATAGGAATTCTTCATGCTGTGGGGTCAACCACAATTGTTGTGCTAAGCCCAACAGCAGGTACAGTATGGATATGCATATGTATATGTATGTGAGTATGTATGTAAATAAAAATATATGTAGAACTTTATTTTATTCAATGTAACAGGAACGATATTGTTAAGATTGTATATAGGTAGTATAGTGTAGTAGTAAACATTATGTCGCGGAATAGATTATATATTTTGTACATTGCTTTTATATTGATTAAAGGGAGCTACATCTGCCAACAAACTGAGATAACAGTTTGGCAGAAGTATTATATGTAAGTAGAAGCAGTACTATTATTTGAATAAATTATTTTTATTATTTATTTTATTATTATTATTTTTATTTTCCTTGTTGTTGCCGGTAGTTATTTTTTACCAAAACTTTATTTATCGATTTGAATGAAGAAACACAACGAACACTGAATTTAGATAGCGAACAGCCTTGGACACATGGTAATCCCACTTTTGATGTCGGAGCGTCAATGGAGGCCTCACAGCGGTATTCGTTGAGGCTATCCATCGTGGGCGTTGCAACGGCAGGAATTTCCAAAATAAGTGTACACTTGTGTTGTTCAATATCGTATTATTTAAACATCTTACATAATAACACTAAATCATAAACGATTAACAAGATTGAAACGAGTTAAGAGCCAACAGGTTAGCGCATGTGCATCGTGCGGTAGCCGTCAGTAGAATGACCGACCGCCATTACTAGTGGCGCGACATTAAACTACTCCCATTCGGATCCGATCATTCGGATCCGCTCTTATCATTCATTAAATACATTCAACATCATTCAATATCGATTATAGAATCGACTAAAACAAAACTAATACATTGAGCTATGATTACAATAAATCGTTATTAACAGTAATGTAATTTATGGTACATAATCACGCGCCGTCATATATATTTTTATATTTTGGATGGAAAGCATGAGTAGAATCCAGGAACGGGGGTCACCATCCTCATGGTGAGTGCAGACAAAGCATCATGGTGACCTACACTATAGCAGCCTAGTGAGATGTTTCTGCATCATTTTCCCGACCGGCCGGGAGAATGATGCAGAATAAATGTGGGGAACATTCTCATACTCAGCAACCTCAGCAACTAAATACGACAAAACGAATGCTGCCATATTTAAGATGGTCAAGCCGATTCGTGCCGAAATCAGCGTAGTTCTGAAGATTAATTCCTACGCTTAATACGTTAGTAATTATTTATTGTTTTTTTTATTTGTTTGTTACCTTAATAGTTACCACAGTCAAATATTGGATAATATTTGACTTGAAACCAACCCTATAGCAACCCGTCTGGCCAGCGCGGTATAGTAGGGCAAAACCTCCTTCTAAAGAGAGGCCTATGTCCAGCAGTGGACTGTTAAAGGCTGTTGATGACGATGATGAAATATTGGCTAAGGCTGACACATTCGTCCAATTTTGTACGTTTCCATATATCGGAGTGTCCCAAAATGCCATGGGTTTTTTATAAATCCTAATTTGTTAATCTTGTAAATGTTATTTAAGATTGATTGAACAACTTTCGGTTCGGTAGAATTCTCGATATCGGTATAGTTTACAAAATCAGTTCAAATATTCGTTAAGGTCTTTCGTTGGTGAGTATGAGACCGGTGTCATTCAATAGAATATCTAGTATTTTACCTTGGTCTAAAGAGGTAAACTATCTCCATGGAAAATTTAGACAGACGTTAACGAGAAAGAATGCCCTAAGTCCACCAATGTTGGTACATAAAATAAATAAATAAATATTTGGACACACAACGCCATCTAGTCCCAAACTATGCACAGCTTGCATTATGTCTAGTAACCACTAGACATCTGATATAAAATAAACATATTTTTTTGTAAATACATACATATTGTTGGTCTAGTGGTTAGTGGTTCACTGCGCCACTGAGGCAGGCAAAACTACATAAAGTTTATATATAAAGAAAAATACAAACCTCACCTCTTTGTTATATAAGACGACGCGGTTGTGCGTTCAGCTTAAGAATTTATTCGATAGTCGTGACCATCAACACGATTTTATGAGCGACTTGGGTTTTTCCTGTCATCTTTTTGCTCACAAGGAAACAAATACAATATATATCTGCGCACAAGCATTTTAAGAACAGGTAGATTAATTACGTGGTACATTTTAAAAAAGGAAATTATCAATTGCACTTTGCACTACGAATTATATTAAAGAAATTGAAACTGGAGATCCCAAGAGGGTGTGTTTTCACATTTCTAATATTAGTAGGATATTTCTACAAAGTTTTTTTTATTGTTGTAATGGAATAGGCGTTTGTCTTCCATATCATCCGATGGAAAGTGTAGATGAAGACAAAGATGGTACACGCCCATCCAAAAGAAACTTGTTCACTCTACTCTTAAAGACTCCAGAGTTCAACTTATCAGGAAAAATAGGCCCAGGCAGGTCGTTCTAAACTTTGGCTACTCTCACCAAAAACGTATTGATGAAACTTTTGCCTGCGCCTAGTAGTCCGATAAAGGAATGGAGATGGTTCGATCAGTTCGAAAAGAGCTTTCGAGCACTCTCCAAAGTGTAACCTATAAAAACCGATAAGTTGATTAATTGATTTAATTCTAACCTTCATTCATTGCTGTAAAATCAAATAGTATAGTCAATTTTGTTATAAAAAATGAGCCAGTGCACATTGCCCTCTAGGAATTAGTTTCCATAGTTACTTATGTTCAGATCTTAGGTCAGGAGCATGTCTTGCCTTGGGAGGCTAAAAGAAAATGATCTCATCTACTGCTATGATGCCAGGAACAACTCCATCAACATGATTTACAATAATAACGTTTATTTCTCTTCCAAAAAGGTTCCTTTAAAAAAAAACACAAAAGAGTAAATAAGTACTATATAAATACTATACAAATAAGTATATAAATAAGTAAGTAAATAAGTACCCTTTTTGGGGGACTGGTATTCCTACTTCTAGGTGTCCCTGTCGTGTGACAGATCCAAATAGTACGAATCTGTGTAGATTACCAGGGTTACACAATGGTTGTGATCGCGGCCTTTACTTTGAACAGTTTTGTGCATGCAATGCATAATGCATTTCTGAAATTCGTCATTTCTTTTGGCATGTAATATGTTACTGTAGAAGTGTGTTAATTTTCAGGTTCTCAGCATTGGGCTTATCCCTTGTTAAGTAAAGTGATTTTTTGTAGTCTTTCGTTTTTTCCAACCCTCTTGGACCGTAACCCCGACGAGGTTTTTCTAAGGATAGCTTTGTATTGAAAACACAAGAAAAACTTATTAAGGCAACTGATTTCTTACTAACGATGTTTAATACGCATCTGTCCACCCTTTATTGAATAAATAATTTGTTGCAATTTTTTTTTTTCAAATTATTGTATTGTCATTGGTCCTCGATAAATCTACAAATTTCGAAAGAAATCTGGCGGTTTAAAGTGGGTCAAAATCGCACCCAAAGGAGTCGGTTATAAACAAACAAACAAAAATAGAGGTGAAGCTAATAAAAAAAAATATTTTTCACTCAAAGCGACACCTGTTGTATTTATGCGATAATAACAAAGATATGGTCGCGATTTTCCTCAAACATTTCAGTTGTCATTACTACGAATAGCATAAAGTAATTTCCAGCATTTACAACAGATGGCGTTGCTTGATAAAACAAAATTCTGTCAAAAGTAAGCGCTCTTTAGGGTTCCGTAGTTAACGTCTCGGAACCCTTATCTTATTCAATATCTATGACCCTTTCATCATCCGTCCGTAGGTCCTGGATATACCTTACAAACACTTAGTGCTAGAAAGATGAAACTTTTTATAAATGTATGTATCATCACATTCATCACGTCGACAAAGTGCTAAAATAGTATCACGGAAAATGTTTTCATCAGGGTACCTCTCCTACACGTAAAGTGGAGACGATTTTCTTATCTCGCCACCGTATCATTAGACTAACGAGACAGGCAGTATATAATAACCTTCTATCAGGACATAATAATCAGACATCTGACTAACAACGCCGTCTAGACACAAAGTATGCGGTGATTGAACTAATGGGTACTAGACAACTTATATGAATACATTTTGAATACTTTTTTTTTGGAAATACATGGAAATTATACGCGGAAGCGTAAAGAAGCATCTGACTAGGCCGCCATAGTGTGGGTCACCGTGTTGCAATGTCCACATTGGCAATGAGGACGGTGGCCACCACTCTTGGATGCTCATGCATTTCATCAGGCTGAGCAGAGTCATTTTTCATCATAAACATCATCATCGCAGTCCACTGCTGGACATAGGTCTCTCCAAATGCACGCCACTTAGTTCGAGTCATTTTGGCAGCACTATAAGTAAAAAACCAGGGGTAACATCGCCGCAAATAGTTATTAGTCTAGCAGATTAGATTAGTCTAAATAAAAAAAGCGGCCAAGTGCGAGTCGGACTCGTCCATGAAGGGTTCCGTAGCAGCAAATAACATCATTTAAAAGTTCTTGTAGTTCGTTGTAACTTTGCTCGATGTTTTATTAATAGTGTATTGATTCATCATCAGCCTATCGCAGTCCACTGCTGGACATAGGCCTCTCCAATTGCACGCCACTTAGTTCGATCCTCAGCTACGCTTAGTGTATTGATTGAATGAAAGGTAAATTGCGGTTTACGGTTTATGACGTATTTTAAAAAAAAGCTGTCAAGTGCGAGTCGGACTGTCCATGAAGGGTTCCGTAGCAGCAAGTAACATCATATAAAAGTTCTTGTAGTTCGTTGTAACTTTGATCGATGTTTTAATAACAGTGTATTGATTGAATGAAAGGTAAATCGCGGTTTACGATTTATGACGTATTAAAAAAACTACTTACTAGATCTCGTTCAAACCAATTTCGGTGGTAGTTTACATGGTAATGTACAACATACCTATATATTTTTTGGTTTTATCACTCTCTTATTTTAGAAGTTAGAGAGTTAAGTTTACACTACACCTATTCAGTTTAGATAAAAATTATATTAGAAACCTCAATATCATTTTTGAAGATCTATCCATAGATATTATTAAATATTTGTGGATCACACAAATATTTGGTACGACCCGAGAATCGAACCCGAGACCTCTTGACCTCTATGGGACTCTCTTGTTATATGTACAATGTATTCTGCGTTATTGTTTCACATTTCCCAAACGTTTCCACGTAAGTGCAATATAAGTACAAGCCATTTATCGTGATTTTAGCAAATTGGTGCCATTCCCTTTGAAACGACCTTAGCTTGTATGGCTGTGAATTTGAACAATGGGATTTAATTCACCAAGACAATACCATGCTTTGTTTTACAAATAAATGTGTTTATAGATAAGTTTGTTCTGGTTTAATATGTGTAAGTGCGTGTGTGTGTGAATGTTTGATCTTAATATAATTCGTAAGTGAAGTTGTGTCATTGTTTTTTAGTTTTATATTAATATACCTAGCACTGTCCTTCGGTGTGTGTCAAAGTTACGTCAAAATCGGTCCAGAGATTAGCCGAAAGCGACAATTGTGCCTATAATATTTGAGGAGTTCCCTCGATTTCCCTGGGATCCCATCATCAGATTCCGATATGGTGACGATGGGATATGGGAATTTTTGAAATCAGTTCATAAACGACGTAATTATAGCTGAACATACATTAAAAAAAAGATTCCGACGAATTGAGAACCTCCTCCTTTTTTGAAGTCGGTTAGTTACAGACGGACAGGCCCAGTTTACATCTTTGGCTACGGATCACCAAAACACTAGCTTCAATGTAACATATTTATGAGAATGACTCACATAACGCATATACATACGATATATTACATCACAGTTAAAACGGTACGCAGTTATTTTTAACGAATATAAATACTTCCGTATTTATACCTAATACTTACATTTTCAGTGGTCTAGTGGATAGCGTATGCGACTGCTTATCAAGTCTCAGGTTCAAATCCCATTCGGGCCAATAAATGTTTTTGGGTTTTTCTTAAGAAACTTTAATAGCAGCCTGGAGTTTGGAAGTAAGGCGGTGATTCACGCCCGTGCCTCGGAGAGCACGTAAAGCCGTCGGTTCGGTTGTCAAGAACATCTATGGCAATCTTTATTGGGAAGTCACTGCCGTCAAATTTACTGACAACTAGTTCAACCTTCGAATTTCAGTTTGCGGAGGTCCGATGCCAGTCGCTCAGTAGGAAAACTGATATTCAGGTAAAACCGGTTGAACTAATAGCCGACCCCAAAAAAATATGGAAATAAGGCTAGGAAGATGATGACTTACATTTTCATTATTTACATCATCATCAACAGCCCGTTGCAGTCCACTGCTGAATGTAGGCCTCTGCCAAGGCACACCACAGAGCATGGTCCATTCCTTTGCGCATCCAGTTACCACCGGCGACCTTACGCGAGTCGTCCCATCATCTGGCCAGCGCCCCACACTACGTTTACCAAGACGCGATCTCTACTCAAGAACACCCATCCACTCTACTCCAGAACCTTAGGTACATAGGAGTTTTTATTTAGCATAGTTTTGCGATGGTCACACCCCGAATTCTTTTGCGGTTTTATCAGTCCGAAGGTTTACTCTTGTAATAAATAAATAAATCTAAATTTAGTTTTGATCTTCTTTTGATTTCACAAATGTCATGAAAGGTATTCTGTTGACTTCCTCGTTGGTCTAGCATTTAAAGTATGCCACTGGTAATCAAGAGATCTTGAGTTGAAAATATTAGTGTGTTTTTGATTGCAAGTAATTCTTATTAAATTACAAAAAATTGAAGAGAACGTCACACGGTCGATCCTGGTTGTCATGAACATCTGTCATGACAATGATTGATGAGTGGAAAGTCAGTCCCTCTTTATGTACTAAAAACTAGTTAAAATTCCCAATTCAGTTTAGCCTCAGGGTTCAAAGGTCCGATTTCAGTCGCTTAGTTGAAAAACTGATATTGAGGTAGCACCGGTTGAACTAGTAACTGACCCCACAAAATTTTATTAAAATAAAAGGTATTAGCAAAAAGCTTAACATGATGTTCCTGGACTTTAGCAGCACACAGAAGTCGCATACACTACCACAGCGCCACAATACAATTTTTTAAAATGACGTGAATTGGCCTTAAGATGTTTGGTTAATCAGTTACTAGCAACTATCAAATACAATAATGGTTTTTTGACATATTAATGACAGCTCATTTCTGTGTTTGTTAATTTTTATGAAAGGTTTATAACTACTATAAAAACATAGTGAATTAACAATATAAAGTGTTATTTCCTATACTGAAGGTCATACATATCATACGTTAATTTTATCTGTAACTGAGTTCCGTGGTGTTACCTGCAGTTACTGTTATCAATAGCGAGTAGCTAAAAAGCTAGTCTTTAAAAAAATCTAAGCTACTCCTTGTGTCAGCATTTATCTGCCACTGAAAATCCCGTCAAAATTGATCCAGCCGTTATAGAAGTTAACTGGAAAAACAAACAGGCGAACAGATGGACAGGCAGACAATTGATGTAAGTATCGTATATACTTTCAAACTGCTCTCTTGGGATTACAAAAAGATACTAGATATTTTAATATATTTTATATTCGTCGTCGAGTTGCCAGCTTATCGGTTTTTTATAGGATACAATTTGGAGAGTACTCGAAAGCTCTTTTCGGACTGATCGAGCCATCTCCATGCCTTTATCGGACTACTAGGCGCAGACAAAAGTTTCATCCATATGTTGTTGGCATACCCAAAAGACGAACTAAACGGTTTGACAGCTCGTTTTTGGTGAGAGTCGCCAAAGTATGGAACAACCTGCCTGGGTCTATTTTTCCTGATAAGTTGAACTCTGGAGCCTTTAAGAGTAGAGTGAACAGGTTTCTTTTGGATGGGCGTGTACCATCTTCGTCTTCATCTACACTTTCCATCAGGTGAGATGGAAGACAAACGCCTATTCCATTACAACAATAAAAAAGATGTTTAGTTTAGAGAGCTAAGCACAATAAAATTAGCACTAACGTATAAATGTTTTTTTTATCATCATTTGTAGGCTTGCCTTCTATGCAAGGATAGTATCACTTTGGTCCACCAGCCCATTCGTGTTAAAATCAGCCTGGCTCTACTACCTTGACAATTACCTTATGTTTTAAACTAAGATTTAAGTGTAGCCCAGTTCATCAATCATCATCATCAACAGCCTTTCCACCACTGCTGGACATAGGCCTCTCCTTAGAAGGAGGTTTTTGGCGTACTATACCACGCTGGCCAGACGGGTTGGTATTGATGTTGTCTTGCGTAGTTTATCCCTTAGTCGCCTTTTACGACACCCGCGGGATGAATAGGGGTGGTGACACTCTGTATTCTTAATCCGTCACCACACGGTAAAGCCCAGTTAGCCAGTAACAAATATATATGGGTATATATATCCTTTAATAAACTAAAACCGGCTACAAGGTACAAAGATTTTTGTTAAGATTAAGAGTTCGTGATGTACTTTTTGTATATTGATGTCATATATAATTGGTGTGTGAAGTAAAAAAACAATACAATCTTGAAATTCTTGAATGGTTACATAAAATACCTAAAATAACTTAGCATTACAACTATTATAGGAAGAAGTTACCGGTTTCTGTGAATTTTTAGAGGAGATATTGACGGTAATATTTGGAGTTTTTTTTTCCAATTCTGTGTTCACCTTGAAAAGAATGGTACCCTAATGGCCGTCTTCACCAACGTCCACTAATCGTAAGGGGCCATAGAGATCTTCATCTTGGAAATAAATACAGAGTATTTGTAAAAAAGTTCACCATGATTGTTCACCATCTTAGACATTCGTGCGTACAGAGAGTTCACGCCAAGGACCTAAGAAAGGAACAAAGCGGTGTGATAGAAATTGTGGAAGCCTTGCAGGTACACGAAAATTGAGAAGGGCCAATATTTGTAGATTAGTTACCTTTTTCTTGTGTACTTATTAGTTTCTTAACATTTAGATCATGCTCGTATGTGGTAGATTTTTTCACCGAACCTTTTTCCCTGACTGACGACTTTTCCTTTTTCCTAGAGTTTCAATGATCCGTAACGATTGCCATAGTTGTGCGAAAAGCAACCGGTATCAAGGGTTTAACATGCTCCCCGAAGCACTTAGGAATCTCACTAGAATGATTGACGTATGTTCTATTGAGTAATTTCTTCTTCTTTTCAGCATTTCGTAGTCCACTGCTGAAGATATGTCACTTGCATGTTTCTCCTTTCAGGTCTAAATGTGACGTCTCTAATTCAGGTCACCTTGCCATCTTTTTAATGTTTTCGAAAGACCTATCTAAAGATATCCCACACGATGGGGCATCATTAGATATCCCCACTTTACGTGTTGGGGAGGTACCCTAAATATTTTTTATTTCATGATTTTTAATTGTAGCACTTTGTCGACGTAAGCCGAGAACGGACGGACGGACATGAAGAAACTATAAGGGTTCCGAGTCATGACCTTCGGTACCCTAAAAAAGGGTATTAAGCCCCGGTAGAGTCGGTCCATCGGTGTTGAAATCAGCGTCACTCTACTACCTTGAGAACTACTCCTAAACAACTTCCAAATGCAGTGTCAGTTAATTGAAGATGTGTAGGAGGCGCTCACAATTAATAATAATTTAGATGCGATTCAGAATAATTGTAAATTTGATTTTATTGCTACCGCTTACCTTGGTAAATGAATAACGGACATTAGAAATATATTATTAACTAGCTCCGCCCCGTTGTGTTACCCGCGTATTTTCGTGATAAAAAGTAGCCTATATTTGTGATTATCCACAACTCCTTTTTAAATTCGCCATTTACAAACTATCATTATGGTTGCTGTGCAAGTTTGGTTATGCATAGCAACCCGTGAAGTTTTGACAGGAGATATACAGTGATACATTTTCACATCTACAATTTATGTATTTTTATAATCACCTGTATTCGCCTATATACAGCTTTCGCCTGTATATCTCGATTATTGCAGTAAAAAGTAGCCTATGTGTTATTCTAATGTAGAAGCTATATTACTGTAAAGTTTCATCCAAATCCGTTCAGTAGTTTTTACGTGAAAGAGCAACAAACATACGTACACACATACATACTCACAAACTTTCGCGTTTATAATACCAGTAAGACTAGCTTTTGACCGCGGCTGCGTCCACTTCTATGTCGGTTATCGCGGTAAAATGTATGTATGTTTATGTCCTTTCTCAGGCTTTAAACAATCTAGGTACAAAATTTCAATTAAATCGGTTCTTGACTTTATCGTAAACAGACAGACAGACGGACGTGGCGGAGGACTTTATTTAAATATATTATTAGTAAAAATATTAACTATATTTCTAAGCAAAATAAGATTGCAGTTTAACAATACAAAATGTTATCAATTTTATGATAATTTGTACATGGATACAATCTTGTAGGTGAAGCTATGTCATCCTTGATAGGTTACAGAGTAACCTGCAGTAAGGGATAGCAGTTCCTTTCCCCTTTGGGTATACAATGGTTTGACTACTTATGTATATTTCTTAATTAACTTTTAACTAAAAATTTGTCTCTGTATGTATGCGTGTGTGTGTCTCTGTATGTATGTGTGAGTGAATGTGTATGTGTGTGTATGGGCGTGTTAGTGTATGTGCGTGTGTGCTCCTATAGAGCCACACGTCCGTATAGTAAAAAAAACTTCTACACGCAGTCAGGTCAGTCAGGTACTTATTATGTATTCAGTGATATCAGTTAATTAATGATATGTGTTAGCGCCAACCAACTGGCTAAAGAAATTTAATGACGCCAACATACAGGGTGTAACCAGACAACTTCCGAAAACGAAAGATGCAGCATCAGCACCCCAAAACTTATTAAAAAAAACAAACAGTTGTCCTTAAAAACAATTGTATCCGGAAAAAACAATGTGACAAGATTTTTGTTCATTTCAGAAGCCACCAATGTATTGCGCACACAGTAGCTAGGTCAATGCCTTCCTTAACTATTTAATTTAACTACCTACGGCGTCGTCGGTAAACTAACGCAAATACCTACTTAGTGACTGTATTTTACTTACATAATTGTCTTCGGTCATAGCACAGCTGATCCTGTCTGCCAGAAGTAGTGCCTACTGCCTGGACTTTGTGAATTTTTTTTCTTCTAACCTTATTCACCGTTTTATTCGATATAGGGGTTCCTTGACCTCTAATTAACTTCGCCGTAGTTCGTGTTCCTAACCAAGGATTTAAACCGGTAAATAGGTACACTATAGCACTAATCATTTGTCCGTATTCCCTCGCACTAAACATTATAAATAACCACTTTCTTTGTTATAATAAAAGCACCTATTTTTAAAATACCTTAATAATCATTTGTCCGTATTCCCTCGCACTAAACATTATAAATAACCACTGTCTTTGTTATAATAAAAGCACCTATTTTTAATATACCTTAACACTAAAATTAGATAAAAAGAGGATAAAAACGAAATAACTACTTAATTTACTTATACCTACTAAAAACAAAGCGCAAAAATTATAATGCACCACGCGAGTGTCCAGTAGGAACATTGAAGACCGACTGGTCTATTCGGTGCCGCTATTTATAATATTAGAGTTAAATTCTTTGAAATATTTAAATAGCCAGTAGTTAAATAGGTACCTTTCGGCAAAACTCAAAGGCGCCGCCGTTGCGCCGCACACCGCTATGACGCGAATTCTCTGACATTAGGTAGGTTAGGTAAATATTTAAATGACGAAAGTTTCAAAGTAATTCATTTGTATTGCCTGCCTTGTTGGTCTAGTGGTTAGCGTATGCGGCTGGTTATCGAGAGGTCTCGGGTTCGATTCCCTGGTCAAACCAAATATTTGTGTGATCGTCAAATATTTGTTTCGGAGTCTGGGTGTTTTTCTATGTATAATATGTATGTATTTACAAAAAACAAAGTATGTTTATGTATTTATATCAGTTGTTTAGTATCCTCAACACAAGTTCTGCTTACTTTGGGACTAGATGATGTTGTGTGTGGGATGTCCAAAATATTTATTTATTTATTTATTTATTAATGGCGGCAAAACTCATAGACCACGAGTCTTTGTTTTGAGCCGACGCATCAAACATGCCGCTGTAGCGTGAATAGCGAAAACACACATACACGAAAACAATATTAGGTTTTTTCAACAAACAATTTTAGGTAGGTAATTACTGAGACGAGCGAAGCGGTCATTAAACCGCGCTCGGACGCATGTGTACTCTGGCCAGCTGATTTTATTGTAACATACATTGCAGTTATATTGATTTTATTTGTTTTTTGGTTTTCTAAATGTGATAATTAGGTTGTTAGGGTCCTGTTTTGTTGTACTATGTGTATGTGACCAGAAAAAAACAAAAAAAAACTTAGATAAGTAAACATATATTTTGGTTTTTTTTTTCGCTAAACCTATTCAGTATCATGGTCTGAATGCAACCTCGAAGTTTTTGGTATGTGTCTTTTTACACCCTGTATAAAGGCGGGAGCGGGTATGACTTCAGCGACTTAGCGCTGCCTGAAACCTGTGTAGGCGGTGTACTGTGCGGCTGCGGATAGGTTCGGAATATGGAAAGCACGCTTACCTTCTGGTGATCTTGAGCTGCAGAGCCGCGGCGCGGGCAACTCGCGGTGCGGGGAGGGTCCGGGCGTCGCTCCGATAACGCGACAAGCCTCGGGGCCACTTAGCGAACAACGATTTATCTATTGTCTATTTAAGACGCGGTGGTGGAGTCCACAATTTAAAAGACTCAACAGCGGTGCGGGCGGCGAGCAACGACGAGCTGCAGGGACGCTTCGAGAGCAACTGTGTCTCCCTCTCTTCTTCTTGCGGTTAGCGTGCGATGCGGGAAATATGATTTGGGATGTGGGTAGGAATGGATGCAGACCGACAGCCCCGCCTAGCGGAAATTCAAAGAACCTAACAGTGTACCTGTCACCATGGACAGGTGGCGTTACCAATATGTTTGAGGTCATCATCATCAACAGCCTTTAACAGTCCACTGCTGGACATAGACCTCTCCTTTGAAAGGAGGCTTTGGCCTACTATACCACGCTGGCCAGACGGGTTGGTAAAGGGTTTGTTTCAAGTTTTCCTTCTCTTGATGTTAGCTGCTTATTTTGTTCCTTTATTCGCCTCTTACGACACCTTAGTGTTGGAGGTGCTGTTTTACAATTAATAATACCTACTTTAGATACAATTCAAAATAACTGTAAATTTTGATTTTATTGCTACCGCTTACCTTGGCACATGAAAAACGGCGCTAGGACATATCAATTATAAAATAATATATGAGCAAACTTAAATTTGTAATTATAAAATGATTATATTTAGCGTCTGGGTTATGGAAAAGGTCGTGGGAGCTTATTAGACGTGAAACCACTCCCGGTACATTAGTCTATTAGTATTTTATTCTCCATCATCACCAATTTTAAAATCTATTAGTTCTTTACTTATTAAATTGATGATTTATCAAGTGGGCTGTTAGAATTTAAATTTATCTTAAATTGGAATTCCACATCGAAATTGTTTATAGTATAAAAATGATTTAATTTGCTCTTCGTTGAGGAAGGAACGTTTAAAGTTTCTTACTCCTACAAATAATATTAACAATGGTTTATTTTTAAAGAATAAGATACAAACGTGTTAACATTTACTGGGATAGCCACTAGGCAGAGCCTGTGCTGTGGCTATCAAACGATAAGACTATCTTATGCCTAGGACTTATATCTATTTGTTAATACTAAATATCTATTTGACATACTCAGTGCATGTGTGTGCGTGTGTGAGTAATAACCTCAACAGTCACAGGACGGGTTTTACAGTACAGTACATGGTACTACAGTTTTAGTCCCGTTCTACAATTCGAGACTTGAATTAGCTCTTACCCTAGTTTCCTCATCATCATCATCAACCTATCGCAGTCCACTACTAGACATAGGCCCCTCCAACTGCACGCCACTTAGTTCGATCCTCGGCATATGACCATAGTAATTATGTACAGGAGTACACATACTCGTAGTATTCCTCCATAAGTGAGCTATTCAATACTAACATAGTTTTCCAAGTCGAACTAATAATATCTAAGTATTCGCATGTTGTATAAAAGTATCTCTGTAATTCAAGAATTTTAGTTTTACCTTGGTACTTTATGCAGTGCTGTACATAAGGGGAGGTACCTCCAAAAAGGCACAATAATCTATCTAAAGAGTTGATTTGTTTGGTTGAATATGCGAATCTTAGATACTATTAGTTCGACTTGGAAAACTATGTTAGTATTGAATTGCTCACTTATGGAGGAATACTACGAGTATGTGTACTCCTGTACATAATTACTATTATAATAATAAGTGACATTTCAGCCACAATGGCCAGTCTCAACGAAGACCAGCGAATTACGCTGGCGATGATATAGTGCACAAGTTTGTGCGCAGGAGCTTATTAAACATCAAACCACTCAAGATGTTTATGGGATAAGTGATAATTTACTAATTATGTTTAAGTTCAATATTAACTTAACCACCCCTATTCATCGCACGTGGGTGTCGTAAAAGGCGACTAAGGGATAAACTACGCAAGACAACATCAATGCAAAGAGAAGGAAAACTTGAAACCAACCCTATACCAACCCGGCTGGCCATCGTGGTATGTAGGCCAATACCTCCTTTTCAAGGAGAGGCCTATGTCCAGCAGTAGACTATTAAAGGCTGTTGATGATGAAGCATTGAAAAATTCCCCCGCATCATCGCTTACTGGTAGTGTTACCAATACACTGGCATCATTGCCACGTTGAATGGCAATGCAATTTTTTTGTGATAGAAATAGATATAAAATAGAAATAGATATAGTGATAGAAATAGTGATAGAATTGGTCACTAGAAGCGTCGATCAGTTACTTAGCTAATTGTTTAAAAATAGCACTGCGCTTGGAGCCCACGATCCTAGCGTCTATGCCTCAAACGGTTCAAAAATATAATTACCTGACCTGCTAATTGTTGGTATTATAAAAAATAATATATATAAATATAAAATAATTCATAAATAATCTCACAATATCTTTTATAATCTAAAGTCTGTATATTATACTGTTAAGTGGTGCGCAATAAAGTTTTATATACATAATTAAAATAATATTATTTCCCTACAACCTCATTAAATTTATTATAATATATTATGGTGACGCAAATTATCTTAGTACCAGCATATAATATGAATAAGTACCTACGTTTATACGTCAATTTACATTACATACTTGGCACAAATATATTTTTTTCTTCTTAATCGGCGTTAAAATCAACACTAGAATAATTATATTTTTATGATAAATACGACAATACGTTCGTTCTCTGTGTACTTGGTGAGGTCAAACGGTCTGATGCAACGCTATTGTACGTTTGAAGATACAAAATACAATGAAATATGGCCACTCAACATCCGGTGACAGACATTGTTGACAAGTTTTTTTTAATTGTTTCCTAACCTTCCTTTTCTACTTCCTTGTCTATGATTTATTTATGGAATTTCATATTTAGAATTAGCATTCTTTTAAATTGCAAATAGCGCTTAAACTATTCTCTAGCCATGATCATAAATAAGAATTGTTTTAGGATTCCGTCGGAACCCTTATAGATTCGTCATGTCCGTTCGTCCGTCAGTCCGTCCGTCCATCCGTCCTCGACTTGCCGTCCAAACAGTTAGCTATAGAAAGATAACGAAATAATAAATAAACATAACAATTATCTATAGGACACAATTTTAATTCTACTTGCCATTGTATATGACTACGGAACCCAATTCTATACGTGGCCTGACACGCACTTGCCCCATTTTATTTATTTAAATTATCTTCTACGCCGTCTTTCCACCCTGTTTCCAAATAAATTTAGGTGTTAACAATGTCAATATATAGGCTGGATTCTTTAACTGCTGGTAGCCTGACTAACATAAATTGTCCATGGGAACGGCACCTTGGGTTAAAGATAAAAGGTGAATTAGTAAAATAAATATAGCTAGGATGAGGAAACTAGGGGGGATCGTATTAGAAACTAGGTAATCCGGCAGAGAACTAAAGTTATCGACATAGCCCACAGGATTAGCAAGCTGAAGTGGCAATGGGCTGGCCATATTAGCCGCAGAACCGACAATCGTTGGGGTAAACCTGTTCTTGAGTGGAAACCGCGTCTCGGCAAACGTAGTGTAGGACGTCCACAGGCCAGGTGGAGTGATGATTTGCGCAAGATGGCTTGTAGGAGCTGGATGCGAGTAGCCGAGGATCGTACTAAGTGGCGTGCAATTGGAGAGGCCTATGTCCAGCAGTGGACTGCGATAGGTTGATGACGATGATGATGAGGATACTAGGATAAGAAGTAATTCAAGTCTCAGATTGTAAAACAGGACTTTAACTGTAATTACCTTATACTATATTGTAAGACCAGTCTTGTGACTGTTGAGGCCACTGGGACAGGGGCATCAACTGGCCTTCCTTATAATAATATATTGCATGAATATTTAGGTATTGAATTTTAATGTTTCATTAGTTATTCAACATTAAATATCACTACATAGTATAAAACAAAGTCGCTTTCTCTGTCCCCATGTACGCTTAAATCTTTAAAACTACGCAACGGATTATGATGCCATTTTCTTTAATAGATAGAGTGATTCAAGAGGAAGGTTTTTATGTATAATACATGCATAATATAGTAGATAATAATTTTAGAGGTTTCTAATGTGTGTTTTTTTACGCTTACATTGCAAACGCTGGCTGTACGCTACACGTTAAAAAGGTCTACAAAAAGTCCGCGATGGTATATGTCTATCTCTTAGGGATAACCTACAATAACCATTTTTTATTTTTTATTTTTACGAGAAATAATATCTTATTTACGAAGCGATTTTAAGCAATACAATATTAATCCTTATCCAATTAAGTACCTTATGTACATTGTGTATTTAATATAGATTAATATGGCCCTTTACAGTATGTAACTTAAATTAATACTTTTGAAGATATTACAGATTTAAAATGCAAGAACAAAGCGATTTTGGCGGTACCGGCCGGGGCCCGTTAGTTGACGCTGCTGTCGATTTGTCACTATCAGATAATAACTAAACACTATATTTTATTATGAATTAATATTCTAAGGCGGTACGAAGTTCGCCGGGTCAGCTAGTTATGTATATTTTAAGAATAACAGAAATTGGCATATTCATTTTTTACTGTTACTAACATTAAAATCATAATGGCTATGATAGTAGGTCCTTTTTTTATCCATTCAATAATATAATATCTAAAAAAATCGGCCAAGGGCGTGTTAGACCACGCACAGAAAGGGTTCCTCAGTCACCCATAATGGATTTAAAATCGTATCAAATAGATAATTGTTATGTTTACGTATCAATGCATTAATTTTGTATGACGTTTTCCAAGTGAGCGCATTTTACAAGTTAAGCCTCTATAACTCCTGAACTAACAAAGTCATCTAATCCGTTATAGTTTTCCCGCAAAGTTCATTATATGGAACACAATCACGAATTTTTCCAGTTTTTTTAAGCCAGCCGTTTAGTTTTTAGAGGGGGGGACGCCCTGTTTTTACAAAAAAGTGCCTTGTTTGTAAAAGACCTATCTAATGATACCCCACACGACGGGGTAGCCGCGATAAAAAAATATCATACCCACTTTATGTGTAGGGGAGGTAGCCCAAATAAAAGTGGTTGGTCCTCTAACTTCTAAAATAAGAGAGTGATAAAACAATAAAAAATATATGTTGTACATTACCATGCAAACTACCAACGAAAATTGGTGTGAACGAGATCTAGTGAGTAGTTTTTTTTTAATAACTCATAAATCGTAACACGCAATTTACCTTTCATCCAATCAATACACTATTATAAAAACATCGATGAAAGTTACAACGAACTACAAGAACTTTTATATGATGTTACTTGCTGATACGGAACCCTTCATGGGCGAGTCCGACTCGCACTTGGCCGCTTTTTGAGTTTATCGCAAACCGACAGACAGACTGACAGACGCGGACTGTTTTTACAATATGTAGTGATATATACATTACTAGTATTCGCCCGCAGCTCCGCCCTCTTGTATTATAACGATAAAAGTTAAGACAAGGTCTGGTCATTCTGATTTTACGTTCAGACGCATTATTTTGATTACGTATTGTTTCTAGCAAAAAATAACAATTAAACTACTATTTTATCAACAAATATCTTGATTACTTATTTAATTACAGACCATTATAGTCAATTAAAGTTATAATAGTCGTTTCTAGAACGATTTTCAACAATTAGGGTTTTTAATGTTTTGTGACACAATTGTGTCGTGAAAATAATGTGCTGAATAACTTTACTCACGAAAATAGAACAATTAACAAAACAAACTAGGTAAGTCAAAATTGTATAATAAATAAATACATTTTGAATATCTGACACACATAGGGACCACCTAGTCCCAAACTAAGCAGAGTTTGTACAATGGGTACTAGACAACTGATATAAATCATCATCATCATCAACAGCCTTTAACAGTCCACTGCTGGTCATAGGCCTCTCTTTAGAAAGGAGGTTTTGGCCTACTATACCACGCTGGCCAGACGGGTTGGTATAGGGTTGGTTTCAAGTTTTCCTTCTCTTTGCATTGATGTTGTCGTGCGTAGTTTATCCCTTAGTCGCCTTTTACGACACCCGCGGGATGAATAGGGGTGGTGACACTCTGTATTCTTAATCCGTCACTATAATTAATTAAGATTAATACATATTATGCATAGAAAACACCCAAACTCCGAAACAAATATTTGCGGATCACCTCTTGATCGGCAGCCACATACGCGAACACAATTAGGCCGTCGAATAATACTCCATACTAATAATAATAATACTGCCTCGTTGGTCTAGTGGATAACGTATGCGACTGCTAATCAAGAGGTCTCGGGTTCAAATCCCGGGTCGGGCCAAAAAGTGTTTTTGGGTTTTTCTTAGGAAATTCCTAATAGCAGCCCGGAGTTTGGAAGTTTGGCGTTGATTCACGCCGGTGCCTTGGAGAGCACGTAAAGTCCTCGGTCCCGGTTGTCATCAATATAGAATCTACGGCAATCGTTATTGGGAAGTCAGTGCCCTCAAATATACTGACAACAACAAAAAGTTCAACCTTAGAATTTCAGTTCTCCCTTAGGGTTGCGGAGGTCCGATGCCAGTCGCTCCGTAAAAAAACTGAAATTCAGGTAAAACCGGTTGAACTAGTAGCTGACCCCAAATAAACTTGTTAATAAGGCTAGGGAGAAGTTACTAATATTATAAATTCGAAATCAAAGTTAGTGGAATCCAAGGAAGTAGAGCTGATTTCAGTGCGAATGGTCCGGCTCGAAAGGGGCGGTACTACACTCAGACAAGAGGCCTATCTATAACAGCATTTGTACTGTTGTGTTTCCTTGGGAATTACGAGACCGACGCTGACGGCCAAATGATGCAGAGACATCTGAACCCTATCATAGTGCATTCGCAGTGAGTATGGTGACAACTACTTGACTGCCAGAGGGTGGTCCGAGGTACGTCGAGGTTCCAGGGACTTCCTTTCGAGGGTACACCTGGTTCCTTATAGTACCTGAGATGTCTTGCGGTTTTAGTTGGTTCGAGTCCGACATTGCCGTCAACTGGTGGCATCCGGGGGATTCCCCCACGGAAGAAAAGGGTAAACGAACTAAATAAATACCCAACTACAGTACTTTCACAGTTTTTGTCTTGTGACTGGGACTGTAGCTACATTTAATTTTCATTTTTGTTTCGACAATTCAAAAGTGCCTGTAACTGGCCTACTTGAAATAAATGCTTTGATTTTGATTTTTGATTTGATTGACCCAACGAGTACATTATACATACTACGCTAGACAAACTACACTTCTGACGCAGTCGGTTAAAAAGTGAGTTTCTCCTTAAACCATTTGTCTGCTGTTTGGCAGTTAAGTCCTGTACGTCGATAGAAATAGACAGCCATTGAAACATATTTTTTTTATAAAGTACCGTATGTACTTTCATATACATTTAATGAAAAGTTATTAATTTAAAATTACAAAGAGACACAGACATAAGTAAATGTCGTAAAGATCATTATAGAGCTTCGGGTCCTAAGTTTTGACTATCCATGTTATATAGAAACAAATGTTTGTGTGATTCACAAATATTTGTTTCGGAGTTTGGGTGTTTTTTAGGGTTCCGTAGCCAAATGGCAAAAAACGGAACCCTTATAGATTCGTCAAGTCTGTCTGTCTGTCTGTCTGTCTGTCCGTCCGTATGTCACAGTCAATTATTTCCGAAACTATAAAAGCTATACTATTGAAATTTGGTCAGTCGATGTATTCTGTGAACCGTATTAAGATTTTAACATAAAAATAAAAAAAAACAATACATTTTGGGGGTCCCCATACTTAGAACTAAAACTCAAAATTTTTTTTTTCATCAAACCTATACGTGTGGGGTATCTGTGGATAGGTGTTTAAAAATGATGTTGAGGTTTCTAAGATCATTTTTTTATAAACTGAATAGTTTGCGCGAGAGACACTTCCAAAGTGGAAAAATGTGTGTCCCCCCCCCTCTAACTTCTAAAATAAGAGAGTGATAAAACTAAAAAAAATATATGTTGTACATTACCATGCAAACTACCAACAAAAATTGGTTTGAACGAGATCTAGTGAGTAGTTTTTTTAATACGTCATAAATCGTAACACGCAATTTACCTTTCATCCAATCAATACACTAGTTTATAAACATCGATGAAAGTTACAACGAACTACAAGAACTTTAATATGATGTTACTTGCTGATACGGAACCCTTCATGGGCGAGTCCGACTCGCACTTGGCCGCTTTTTCTATGTATAATATGTATGTATTTGCAAAAAAAAAGTAGGTTTATGTATTTATATCAGTTGTCTAGTTCCTATAATACAAGCTCTGCCTAGTTTGAGATGGCGTTGTGTGTAAGATGTCCAAAAAAACTATTGAAAAAAAAGAATTATATAAAGTGACATTATGCGTCTACAAAAATGTCACGGCCTTTTTGAAATCGTACGATAGAAAAGGACTATTTTATTACTAGAATTTACAAAATGGCGAAAAACTATGTCAATATCTGATAATGATAGTCATGGCTAAGATTAACATATGATTGTGTAAATAATTAATACTTTGAATGGCTATTTCTCAAATTATATTTAACATTGAAATTTTTAAATTAGTTTATTAAGACATTTGACCTGGGCCCGTGGATCATTAGATTCGGGTCCCACGCCTATTTCGAAATAAATTTAATCTTTATTTAAAGATTAATAGTTGTGATACTAGATAGAATAACGCAACTGTCAAAAGTTATAAACCTTCACGCATTTGACATTCTGATTTTGAAAACTATAAGAAAACAACAAAACATTATTTTTAATTTTTTTTAATTCATAACATTTTCCATTACCTGTCTTTTTGTTTTGCTTAAAATTTAAATGATTGTTTAAGTATATGAATTCGAAAATAAAACTAGGAAATCTCAGGTTGAAACTGAATTTTTATTATTTGACCGCCTTATTGGTCTAGTGGTTAGCGTATGCGGCTGCTGATCAAGAGTTATCTTGTTCGATTCCCGGGTATATATTATACGCAAATATTTATTTGGGCGTTTGGGTGTTTTCTATGTATAATATGTACCTATTTCCTAAAAAAGATTATTTATATTTATATCACTTTTTGAGTCCCTATAGTACAAGCTCTGTTTAGTTCGGGACTAGATGATGTGTCTCAAATATTTATTTATTACAATATTGTCATTGTTTGATTTAAAAATAACTACTACTCTCAATACTTTTTAATTGACTTCAAAAAGTTATTTAATGCCGTATCTGAAACCACAGCATTCCTAATATTCATGTACAATGTTTATTAAAATCTTTTTAAATTTCGATACATATTTTATAATATTTTTTACACGCTTTTTATTAGCTTCACCTGTATGTTTGTATGTTTGTAACCAACTCCTTTGGGTGCGATTTTGACCCACTTTAAACGGCCAGATTTCGTTCAAAATTTGTAGATTTATCGAGGACCGATGACAATACACTAAGTTAAAAAAAAAAAAAACAAAACAAAATGTTTAAACAAATTAGTCTGTCTTTTTTGTAAAAAAATGAGATGCATCTGCATCATCGGGTCCCCAGTCTCACGTTTACTAACAAGACACTACAAATACTATATTTTTTAGTTTGGTCTTCTGTGTGAGGTACTGTCACGATATGTGATATTCGCACTGAAATTGACGTGGTTCTACAACCTTAGCTTAAAAGTTATACTCGTAATCTTAAATACTATTATAACTAGATAATACATTGAGTATATCTATAAGAAAATACAATCTGCTTTTAATATCTTAACTAGGTAAATACTCTAAAAATAATATATATGTAGGTTTAATGTATGTACAATCTTTAATCAAATTATAATTGGGTAAAGTTTGTGAGGTTGCAGTAGTTGATCTCCGGAACTACTAGACCGATTAAAAAACATGCCAATAAAAAGAATCAGATTAACTCACAAAATGTTCCCTTTTTGTAATATTAGTCATCATCATTATTTATTTAAGAGCTATGCTCTTTTCGATGCAATCTTTTCAGCTCTCCCTATGAAGAGCCGATTTTCTTGTCCTCCTTATATGTCACGATCGCCACTATTTTAGGGATCATGACTTGGAACCCTTATAGATTCGTCATGTTCTTTAATTAAATGATGATAACAATATTACTGTAGATGGAATATATATTTAGATAACAGTTTAATTGCTGTTTTATGTAATTCGGAAACGTATGTGAGATGTGTGAATTTATTACCATTATTTTAAAACCTAAACAGTGTCTTTCATCGAAGCGTAAACAAAGCAATTTACATTTTTTTGTGGTATACAAATTATTTTAAAGTACGTTTTAAGTAACATAAATTCAGTATTGTTAGAACGAATAATTTACATATAGTTAAACTTTGTTTACTTCGTTACACAACGTTAAACATGGAATGGTATCACCAGCAAAAATATTTTTCTTATCATTTTATCACTTTTAAAGTTTTACAATTCCTTAGAGTTAGGTATGAAATACTTCACATCACACAACTGAAGGCTCCCCATAAACACCAGCAAATAAAATCAAATTGCAACTTCTTTGTACAATTAAAAATACAAATTCTTTATTGGCTTCAAACCGACGACCTAGTATCCTATCTTCCAAACCCACTACTGTTGCAGCAGCTGCCACAGTTCCTTCTTCATTTACTTCTATGTCAACGTTCTGAACAGAAGCAGAAACAAACAGAGGATTGTCTGCTACTCCAGGTAATTTAGCTTTCTGTTTATCAAATATTGAAAGTATACCAGTATATCGCATTGGAGGAATCAAGTCTAACTTAGATGTTAATTTGAAACGTGGTATATAAGTATCAATTGGTGGCAAGCTTCCCGCTATTCTGAAATCTGTCATCCAGTTCTGTGATTTTGTTGACATATTGTTGAGAAGTGTCTTCGTTGATACACCTTCGTAGGGAACAAGTAATATCATTGAAAACTCTTCATTATCGCCGTAAGTCAATTCAAGAATCTGAGCTCCAATTTCGTCAGAATCCCCTGAGAAATGGGGTGCTTTGTGATACATCATGTTCACAGATCCAATCGTCTTCCCTTGAGAGTTATAGAAAGGTTCTTCTTTTGTCTGTGTCACGTCGAAAGGATGCGTCCAATTGGCCTTGAAATATAAAGCATCTATGAGAACCATTCGTAGATTTTCTAAATCCGCTGGACGAACTGCGTTTAGAATCCTACCATCGGTAGCATAACAAATATGAACGTTAATATCATCAGCTAATTCTGTTGTGTTTGATGTTTCTGAAGCATAAATTGTCATACCATACAATAACGCAGCCTCACAGAACTCATCGTGAATTTTAGTTGAACATTCGGTAAACATATAGGATTGTCCTTTAAAAATTACACCTTCATTGTCTGACCTTAGAACACTTTTAGCGGCGGTATGAAGACACTGTGTTTTGCTTAAATCTTTCGGCAATCTTAAAGCTGTCACTAATTCCGCGAACGTATCACCTGCAGACCCTTCTGCTAGAAGAGCGAATATACTCCAAATGGACACTGGCGATATTGCTATATTTTTGTTGCCGAAATTTTCTTCATACGCGTGAATATTTTCTAACAATTGTAAGGTAAATTGATTCACTGGTGTAAAGTCTATAGACGGTGAAGACCGAGGTGAGACCGAGCCTACTAAGGCGAGTAATAAAAAGGCGAACATTTTGCCGCGAACTTAAACGCACCACTGGCGGCGTTTCACGTGCGATCCGCACAATGTGTATAATTTTACTGGTTAAGTAATGCGTTGCTTTAGGTATATAAACGAGGAAGATATTGGTTATTGAACGTAGCGCAGTGTGCAGATATTTTTCTGCATATTAGAAAAACAAGAGCTGAACTAATGAGTATGATAATTAATTCGATTTTAATTATCTTAGTTTGCTTTGTTTAAGTAAATTTTACTTTTATGTAAATTAAAGTGGTTCGGTATTTTCTTTGTAGTGTAGTGTTATGATTGGTAAATTGGCTCAGTGGTTTGTGAGTCTGATTGGTAAGCAAGTTATACTGCATTCAAAACTGGAATCCACCCTTGAAAAATATTTGTTAAGAGTTAGATGAAATCTTCTGCATCTGGGTATAATTTATATATCGATATGTATGTAATAAATAAAATATTTTTTAAATAAATATTTCTTGGTCATCTTACACACAACGTCATCTAGTCCCAAACTAAGCAGAGCTTGTATTATGGGTACTAAACAACTGATATAAATAGATAAACATACTTTTTTTTTGTAAATATATACATATTATACATAGAAAACACCCAGAATCCGAAACAAATATTTGTGGATCACACAAATATTTGGTCTGACCCGGGAATCGAACCCGGGACCTCTTGATCAGCAGCCGCATACGGCAACCACTGGACCAACAAGGCAGTATATAGTTATTTTTTTTAAATACAAATCCCGCATTAAGAATATAAATCCTGTGTCTCGAGGGACTTTACAAACATGCATGAAACAGACACCAAGAACACCCAGACTCAGAACAACAATTTGTAAATCACACAAAGTGTTATCCCACGTGGGATTTGAACCCACGACACTTGGCGCAGTATAAAGCGGCGTGGCGACCGCTCAAACCACTAGGCCAACCGTGCAGTCATATTTAATAATTATTATTACTAGTTTACTCGTAAATTATTCCTCATGGTTATCATCATATATCATTTGTCCAACATTTCACTCCACAGAACAGAATAATTCAATCCGTTCGTTAATATGGTTTGTTAATGGTGGTGTGTGGCCAAATGGTTTCTTAATAGAACTATTAACAATAATAATAATAGTTGTTAATAGAACTATTAACAATAATAATAAAAAATAATAGTTCTATTAACAAACCATTTACGCAATGTTTCATAAACAATTTTTGAAAGAATTTGATGTGTATAGATCATTCGATGTGGGGGCGCCAGCGCTTACCTCGTTTATCGAAGCCGCCTGGACATCCTCCGTTTTGCGGTTTTCTGTGACAATTCTTTCTGGACACGATAACGTTTAGCGGTATTCTTGATCAACACAGTCACTGCACTTTTGGAGTTAAAAATTGTCACAAATTATAGTCTTTTGCGTAATTTTAAAATATTGTTCGCGCGCGCGGTTGAGTTCATTCGAAGTACTTTTTGTCAACTGTCGCTGGCGCCATTTGGGAGAGGGGAAGGAGTGTTGCCAGGTATATGTGTGTTGCGTTATGAGGCGTATATAGATGCGATGAGTTATGAAATAGATAAGGTATTGACACAGAGTAGTATGAGTATATAAATTAATAAATTGTGGCGCAGCCAACTTCGGGGGGCCTAGAGGTTTCCTCTACATTGCGTTAAAACTAAATAAGAATTGAGTTACGTTTTGAGAAAAAACTTAAAATTAATACATTTGAGTTAAACTTATTGCGTAGGTAACGGGCAGAGCCGAGTAACTGGACGTATATAAGTTCCAGAACAAGTCTTTACTTTAGCGACGCGGATAATACTATCTTTTCCGGGGAAAACCTCTATGACAACAGCGAGAGGCCAAAACATAGGATGCGAGTTATCATCTTTTATTATGACTATTGTTCCCACACTCAAAGGCTTAGAAGGAGAGTTCCATTTTTCGCGTTGTTGAAGTGAAGAGAGATACTCCATGCTCCAACGTTTCCAATAACTTTGGACTATTCTGTTTAACAACTGATAGCGAGTGAGTCTATTCTCTGAGATAGTGAGATCAATATTTTCTGCGGGCAAATATTTTAAAGGAGTTACATTTAAGAAATGATTCGGAGTTAATGCGGATGGATCAGAAGGATCTGATGAAAGAACGCAAATTGGACGGCTATTCAACAGGCCTTCAATCTGTACTAAAATTGTATTAAATTCCTCATATGTGAGAATTTGAGTTCCGATAGCTTTGAATAAATGAGCTTTTGTGGATTTAATATTTGTCTCACTCAAACCATTGAAGTTAGGTCCGTAAGGCGGGCTGTGTTGAAATTGAATTTTATGTTGAGTGAGATAATGACTCAAATAATTTTGATAATCAGTGGACTGTATTAAGGAGTAAATTTCGTTTAATTTGCGCTTTGCACCAATAAAATTAGTGCCTCCGTCGCTATACAGGATCGAAACAGGACCTCTGCGTGAGATAAAACGTTTGAACGCCGCGAGGAATAAGTCTGAACTTAGGTCAGATACCAACTCTAAGTGGAGCGCTTTAGTCGTGAGACAAACGAATAGGCAAATATAAGCTTTATGGCTTTTTACACCTCGGCGTCGTATGTGCGTAATATAAAAGGGTCCTGCGTAATCGACAGCAGTATGCACGAATGATTTAACTTGCGAAATTCTGATAGAGGGAAGATCGCCCATCTGGGGGATCGTACTACGCGGTTTAAGCTTAAAGCATGAATTGCATTTATGCACTCTTTGGCGAATTAAATTTCTGGCAGAGAGAATCCAATATTTTTGGCGCGTTAGAGATAATACTAATGCGGGACCAGGGTGTAAATTTGATGCGTGATAATGATCGACTAGAAGGGACACTATTCGACCTTTAGCCGAGAGCAAAATTTGGTGTTTTTGATCAAAATTTAAGTGGGAGTGGGTAAGCCTACCACCTACTCTTAGTATACCTTTATAGTCGAGAAAAGGGTTAAGTTTTAACACGGCTTTACTTGGACAAGGTTTGTTCATTTTAAGCGCATTAATTTCTTGGGAAAGATATTCCGATTGTGCGTAGCGTAATGCGTAATTTTCTGCGTGTTCCAAATCATTTGTAGTTATAGAACCGCGAGACTTCAATATTTTTAAAAAGCGAAGTACGTATACGAGCGAGCGAATGAGTTTCGTCCAAGTCGAGCAGCGTTCGGCTAGATCGCGAATGGGGTGAGTAGTTTCTGTCAGAGCAGAAGTTTGTACGTGGAGAGAGGTACTTTTAGTTTCTTGAGATTCCGTATTTTCATTGTGATTAATTTTGTATTCTTTTACAGGCCAGGTGTCTACAGGAGCGGATAACCACTGCGGACCATGGAACCAGAGAGCGTTATTTATTAATCCTGTTGGTGTTACAGGGCGCGAGACTATATCAGCGGGATTTTCTACACCACGAACGTGAAACCAGTGGGGCGCGGGTAAGTATTCATTTATTTGAGCGATGCGGTTAGCTACGAACGTATGAAATTTATGCGCGGGCGAATGAATCCAGGTAAGAGTCACTGTAGAATCCGAGAATGCGTATATTTTATTTATTTTACAGCGTTTACTGAAGACAGAGCGGACCGAGTCTATCAACTTTGCGAGTAGAACTGCGGCGCAGAGTTCTAAGCGTGCGAGAGTTTTATTCGGAGTGGAGACTTTGGATTTAGCGGTAAGTAATTTTACAGATTGAGCGGTCGCGTTTTCTATATCTGAATTTATTGCGATTGAGAAAATGCGGAGACTGAGAAGCAGATCAAAGATACTACTTTGTAGAGTCGGGCCTACATACAGTAAGTCATTAAGTGACTTGCCTGAAGTGGTCTTACATCCAGCGTCTAAGACTACGCGAATTTTTGACGTTTCCTTTTCAGGGCGATACACAGCTCTATGCGGCATATAATAAACTTGCGTGTCTTGAAAATTATTTGATACCTTGGACAGGTAGCCTTGATCAATGTACGTTTGAATTGTCGCATTATAATCGGCGCGTAAATTATGTGAGTCGAGTTTCTTTTCTAGATTTAAAAAACGACACTTAGCTATAGAATAAGAATGCCCCAACTCGGAGGGCGAGTGTTTGAACGGGAGATCTACCGTGTATCTACCGGTATAGTCGCGCGAATACATAGATTGAAATATTTTTTCACATGCTTCGTCATCGGGACTAAAGTGTTTTTTATCGGGGACAGATTCTATCTCCCAAAAGCGTTGCGTTAATTGAGCGAGAGAGACCGCTTCTGTTTGACAGAAGAAAATCTTTTTAGAGTTATGAGCGTTAAACGTAACAGAAGTATTCTGCGCGAGAGAAGCGTGAGCGTTAACATTTGGCGTGAGCGAGTGCGAGCGACATTGGGCCTTTCCCATGGCGACATATCCGAGAGTGGTCTGTATACCTACGACCGAGGAAGTCGGCGAGGTCGATTTATGCGAACCGAGTAAAAGTGGGAATAATTCGTTGCCTATTAAACAATCAATTTCACTGGGAGCGTAATAATGGTCGTCAGCCATTGGCAAATCTTGCAGATGAGTTAATTCCGTCGTATTAATTTCAGCGTTGGGCAAGAAGTCCGTTATCGTATCAATAACACGAGCGCAAACCGTGTAAACACAGCGCGAGTCGAAGCGGGAATGCATTTTAAATTGCGTGATTCCGAGAGAGTAGTTTTCTATTTGACCAATACCTCTGACCACAGAGGGCGCAGGCGTTATTGTTAAATTTAAGCGTTCGCAACAAGCTTTTGTAATGAAATTACTCATAGAACCCGTGTCCAAGAATAAGCGTACGCGATGAGCTTTATTATTATTATACACGTATACAGACGCGGTAGGTAATAATACTGTAGTATTATTGTTTGAAATACACGCGGGAACAGTGACTGACATCGCGAAGTTATTGTTTTCAGCGTTTGAATTAGCGCGCGAAGTGGACGACTGCGGCTCTGATACGGGAGCGTCATAAGTGCGAGCAGAGTTCACGAGCGGCGGGCGCGGCGCAGACGGCGGCTGCGAGAGCGAGTGAGACGGACGATTCGTGCCGTCGATCGGCGCTTGGGCGGAGCGGTCGCGCTGCGTTGTCGATACGCGTTGATAACTCCGTACGTTGTTATCATTATAATCATCGCGCGGGAATCGAGATGCGTTTGAATTATTCTTATAGTTGTCATAGTGTAATAGCGAATGATGCTTGCGATTGCAGATCAAACATCTGTTGTTAGATTTGCATATATTTATGTGATGAAAGCCTAAGCAATTTATACAGAACGAGTGTTGACGAACAATGTCGTTGCGAGTTTGCGTGTTTTGTTTCAAAAAATGTTCACATTTGAACAGCGGGTGCGAGTACACAGAGTTGCACACTTTGCAAGGGGATTGAAAACTCTTTGAAGTTTGAGGGGGAGCGTTTTGAACACAGAATGATTTTGTTTTATACATTTGCGGTGCGGATTTATTATATTGAGTGCGGTTATTCGAATTATATTGAGAATGAGAAGTCGATGGAGCGTGGAGTGCATTGAGCTTACTTTGTTGGGTTAGAAATTTTTTCAGGTCTGAAAATTTGGGAATTTCTATGTCTCTATTAGACTGTTCAAATAAGTCAAGCATAGGTTTGCTAAGCTTGCTTAAAGCGATGTGAGTTATAATGAAATCTGACAAGTTGTCAATTTTCAAGCGATTCAAAGCGGCTTCGGCTGAACAAAAGTTTTCAAGAATAGTGTCAGCTGATTGGCCGGGCTTTAATTGTAACATTTGTTCTAGATAGCCCGAGGCTTGTACCCTAGTATCATGGTATTTTGCTAGAAGAGCTTTCCATATGATTTCATAATTTTCAGAGGTAGCGGTTATGCCAGAACATACATTGAGAGCTTTGCCGGAGAGGGCACCGGTCAAATACTGAACTTTTTCAGCGAGTGTGAGATGAGTATTGGTGTGTATGACACTGAGGAAATTTTCATAGAATACTGGCCACTTATTGGGCGTACCATCAAAACTTACTAGTTGAAGCGGGGGTAATTTTGTATTAAAGCTATTATTTTTATTTCTAACCTCAAGCTCCTGTCTCAGAGTGATTTCCGTTTGTTTTATGAAACAATACAACTCATCAAAGGTATTATAAATGCTATAACTCGGCTGAGCCTCAGGATTTATTTTAAGTTTCTCAATCATAAGTTTATCTACAGTTTCTATGTAATCTGAGCGCGTTTTGTCAACAGACTGAGCCCTAGACAGGAATAACGTGCGTGTAACATCGTCGGAAACCTTTAGACTTAAGTTATAGACATCTTGAATTATTTGAAACAAACATTGTTGTTTTTGTTCTAAAAAGATTAACATAACATCTTCGTTACTTGTTTTATCAATTTTAGGAGGCATATTGGAAAGAGTATTTATAGTTAATTATGCGTATTTAAGTAATTTGAGTCGAAAAAATGATTATTCGTAAAATAAATGACAATTACTAAATGGCGGTGAAATGATAATTCAATATAGCGGGTCGGTTGGTATTTGCGTGAGCGGCGAACAATATTATAAGAATGATTTTCTGAAATATGCAATATATACCAAAAATATTACTTGAATCTTAGAGAATGAGTATGATAATTGAGTTTTAGAGTATAATAATTGTAAAATAACAATATATATGTGTAATGCGAATGAGTAAAGTTTGAGCGTGGCGGTGCGTAGCGTATTTTATAATAGATTTTTGCGTAAATGATATTTGAGTGAGAGTAATTAGCGTGAATATATATAATAAAGGGATAAATGGGGGATTAGACTTGGAGATACGGATCGTAAGGACCAGAGCTGGAGGCGCCAGCGCTTACCTCGTTTATCGAAGCCGCCTGGACATCCTCCGTTTTGCGGTTTTCTGTGACAATTCTTTCTGGACACGATAACGTTTAGCGGTATTCTTGATCAACACAGTCACTGCACTTTTGGAGTTAAAAATTGTCACAAATTATAGTCTTTTGCGTAATTTTAAAATATTGTTCGCGCGCGCGGTTGAGTTCATTCGAAGTACTTTTTGTCAACTGTCGCTGGCGCCATTTGGGAGAGGGGAAGGAGTGTTGCCAGGTATATGTGTGTTGCGTTATGAGGCGTATATAGATGCGATGAGTTATGAAATAGATAAGGTATTGACACAGAGTAGTATGAGTATATAAATTAATAAATTGTGGCGCAGCCACGATGCTTGACAACTTTTATTAAATTGTCAAAATTAAAATACTAAAGGTCTTAGTAATTCGAATAAGCAACATCTTTAAACAGTAAACAGCTGGACATAGGCCTACTAGGCCTTAGAAATAAGAATTTGGCATACTTTGCCACGCAAACCAGAAGGGTTAATTACATAGCGATGTGGACTGCCCAAGACCGGGATGGTTAGCGTTCCTTTGGGGAGACCCTCGTCCAGCAGTGGACGGTGATAGGTTGACACTACTATGTATATTGTATTAACTAGTGTTACAATAAATTTTATTCTATTCTATTCTACTATACCTACAAAGCACTCAAACTCCGAAATAAATGTCTATAGATCATTCAAGCAATTGGTCCGATTCATGATTTGAACTAGATACCTCAAGCACAGTAGGCGCACTCACTACTACTGCGCCACTGAGGCAAGTTATATTATGGTCTACAAAAAAAAAAATGTGAGCCGTCACGGGACGCCTGGCAGATGTGAAACATCGCCATTATTTTGTAAAAGTAATATGCAGAAAAGAACATATTGTAATAGGAACTAAATATGTCATAATGATAAAATAAAATATTACTAATTATTAAAATAGTACAATACACACTACTGCATATAGACTGTATACATATACCATCGTATAGCGTGCCGTGGCGACGCGTCGCCAGGCCAGAAATCTGTTTTACGTGCGGCTATAGATGTTTCACATCAAAAAGGTTCTCAACCATGGGTCATTGTTGATATCAGAGAGCCTAGTATGATTTTATTACACATCAACTCGCTTATAACGGCAAGTGCGTTCGGTGCTTTGATTGTTTTTTTTTTATATAACCACAGAATACATAATAGTACCTGTACAGAAGACTCACTCCGAAAAGTAAATTAAAGTTATAGATACCCTCGGTGTCAAAAGATTAAGTTCAATTCAGATCGCACAGCGCCGAATCACTACGATTATATTTACCTACAATTGCGTCTCTTTCTATCGTGTAACTCTTATCTGTTCTGACGATGTCTGTTCGACCGGCGTGTCTGACCCGGCAGGCAGCCGGCCGACGATACCTAAACTGCGGAGTGACACCCCCCTGATATAACGCCTGCCAAGGTGACTTTACTATGCCTGATGGAAAGCATGAGTAAAATCCACAAGTGGGGGTCGCCATAGGTACTCACTGCAAATGCAAGCAGTATGGCGAACCACATTATGGCGGCCTAGTGAGATACTTTTTCACGCCCCGCTTAAAGGCCCCGGGATCATAGTATGAAGGAAAAACATGAGCTGGCAGTGAGATCCAGTTTTTAACTGCTCGGCAAAAGAAGGAAGACCCGAACCGCTTAGTTCTAGAGCGTATGTCTTCCACTCTGAAGGGGTGACTTCCCTGGCCAGATCGTGTTTTTCTGTAGAGGAAGGGAGAGGGTGCATGGGATGGTGAAGATTAAAACGCACTCACAATTCACACCAGATCTTTAGGATGTTAGAAATATGTGATACAGTATAAAAACAAAATATTACATAATATTTGATTACATTTAATAACTATAAGCGGATGCAATAAAGTCTATTGAATTTTATATTTTTTGCCTTATTCAAGCTGTTGAGACTAATCTTTTTCTTTTTCTTCCTAGCCTTATTCCCAATATTATTTGGGATCGGCAACTAGTTCAACCGGTTTTACCTGAATATCAGTTTTTCCACGGAGCGAGTGGCATCGGACCTCCGCAACCCTGAGGAAGAACTAAAATTCGATTGCCATAGATATTCATGACAACCGGGACCAACGGCTTAACGTGCTCTTCAAGGCACGGGCGTGAATCACCGCCAAAGTACCATACTAAGTGTTGCTTGTTTTGTGGACATGTTAGTAAAATCCGCGTTTACCGCTTAGCATCTGAATATGGTTTAAAAACCTTGACTCGATGTAATAATTAATAATGCTTTTTTAATACTACTAGTGATAATTGCAATTTAATTGGTATCTTTTGATTATGTAAATCGAAGCCTACGCAATTAAATACATAACTGATCAAGTGATCAGTTTTGTATCTATGCGGATTTCAAGTATCAATACTACCTATACTAATATTATTTTTTTCTATTCTTTTCTCTATTCTATTTCTCTATTCTCTTGTTTCATTGGCTAATATTTTGTTTTGATCACTTATATTTGAGCCATTTACAAACTATCATTATGGTTGCTATGCTAGTGTGTTATGCCTAGCAACCTGTGAAGTTTTGACATGAGATAAACAGTGATACATCTTGACATCTACGATTTATGTATTTTTTTAATCACCTAGTTTTCGCCCGTGTAGCTCGATTATTGCAATAAAAAGTAGCCTATGTGTAGTTCTGATATATAAGCTATATTACTGTAAATTTATATCTATATTTCATCCAAATCCGTTCAATAGTTTTTGCGTGAAAGAGGAACAAACATACATGTGGGAGCAGTGATCGAAATGAAACGTTGTAAATTGTTTTATCTTCTTCTTTATTGAAAATAATTAAATTAACAAAATAGCACATCTTACTTCTACTTGTTGGCTCGCCATCTTCTTTTTTATCCCCTCTATCTATCTATGTACATAGTGTTGCATTCACACAATGCTAGATGGGTGCGTTCAAAAATAAAATAAAAAATTATTCCTACATACATACACACATACATACAAAATTTTCGCACTTATAATATTATTAGGATGTTAGTTTAAATAAACAAGCATTATTCGCCACGCGGATTCCTGACTCGATTACCAAATTAGTTGCGTAAATAACTCTTTATGACACTCGGACGAAACTTAATCCGTTGTCCGATTCATGTGTGACGTTGTGCAAATAAGTTGAACGTTTTTATAACTATTTGTATGTATGCAAGTCATCGTACGGTGCAAAGCTCTAAAATCGAACGGTCTAAAAATAACTGGAGTCAAATAGTGAATGTTGAACGATCAAGGTTTTTGTGTAGAAAGGGGGATTTTAATGTCATCAGCCGGTTTGTGGGTCATGGAACATCTTTGTAAACGGAACTTCCTAAACGGAGAGGATTCTTGTAAATACGTGTTTATTGCTCTTTAAAAATGTTATTTGGGTTTTTATTATTTCCTTATTCGGATAAATCAATGGTTTTATTACTATAAGCTGTTTATACGCGGGTTTTGTTTCTTTTGAATTGGATATTTTTCACTATAATTAATTATCATTAGAATTCATTTTTTTGTATGTTATTATAAAATTCAAGCAAATTTTTAGTAGTTACTACTTTTTTTTTCTAAAAATGACAACTCCCGCATTAGGAATATAAATTCCTGTGTCGCGGGGGACTTTACAAACATTCATGAAAGGGACACAAAGAACACCTAGACTCAGAACAACAAATTGTGAATCAAACAAAGTGTTATCCTACGTGGGATTTGAACCCACGACACTTGGCGCAGTAGGAAGCGGCGTGGCGACTGCTTAAGGCCGTAGGCCAACCGTGCAGTTAACAACATGCTGATGTTATAAGTAGTAACTACAAAAAAATTTGAATTTTTATCTAAATATTTATATCTGCGTGAAAGTTCCGTTAGAATCGGCTTAGACGTTCCAGAGATTATCCGGACAAACAGACAGATATTAATTAAAAAATCATGTTTCGATGTAGGTAAGTAACTTACATACTTTCATATACATTTATTTATTGAAAAGTTGATAATTTGACATTTTAAGCAGACACTTCAAACTGCCTTATTGGTCTAGTAGTGGTTAGCGTATGCGACTGCTAATCAAGAGGTCTCGGTTTCAAATCCCGAGTCGGGCCAAAACGTGTTTTTGGGTTTTTCTTAGGCAATTCCTAATAGTAGCCCGGAGTTTGGAAGTTTGGCGGTGATCTACGCCCGTGCCTCGGAGAGCACGTAAAGCTGTCGGTCCCGGTTGTCATGAACATCTATGGCAATCGTTATTGGGAAGTCAGTGCCCTCAAATATACTGACAACTAGTTCAATCTTCGAATTTCAATTCTCCCTTAGGGTTGCGGAGGTCCAATGCCAGTCGCTCCGTGGATAAACTGAAATTCAGGTAAAACCGGTTGAACTAGTAACCGACCCCAAATAACCTTGGGAATAAAGGCTAGGAAGATGATGGATGAAGCAGATACTTCAAATCTTTATATATATAATTCTTGTGTGAGTGTGTATGTCACTGAACTTCTCTCAAACGACTGGACCGATTTTGATGAATTTTTTTGTGTGTGTTCAAGGGGATCTGGGAATGGTTTAGATTCGCAATTGGACCCGGTAGGTGGCGCTGCGATCAAGTTCTGGAATTTTAAAGTTGGGCGGTACGAAGTTCGCTGGGTCAACTAGTTAATTTATAATATTTGTATAGAGTATACAAAGAAGTATAGATAGATAGAGTATGTATAGGTAAATAATACCCAGATATAGAACAATTAATCATGTTCATCACAAAATATTTGCCTTAGGCGACAATCAAACTGATGACCCCCCACATAAGTCAAGAACTCAATATCGTTTACATAAAAACTTTATTCCTTATGGTGACCCACAATATAGTGACTTTTTGATATGCTTCTGCAACTTTTTTTTTCGGACATCCTAGACACATCATCTAGTCCCAAACTAAGCAGAACTTGTATTCATCATCATCAACAGCCTTTAACAGTCCACTGCTGGACATAGGCCTCTCCATAAAAATGAGGTTTTGGCCTACTATACCAGACGGGTTGGTAAAGGGTTTGTTTCAAGTTTTCCTTCTCTTGGCAGTGATGTTAGCTACTTATTTTGTTCATCAGTCGCCTCTTACGACACCCATGGAATGAATAGGGGTGGTGACACATTGTATTAATCCGTCACCACACGGTGACTCGTGAAGGATCGTGAGCTTGTAGTATGGGTACTAAACAACTGATATAAATACATAAACATAGCTTTTTTTTTGTAAATACATACACATTATGTATAGAAAACACCCAGACTGCAAAACAAATATTTTTGAATCACACAAATATTTGGTCCGACCCGGGAATCGAACCCGAGACTTCTTGATCAGCAGCCACATACGCTAACCACTAGACCAACAAGGCAGTCAAACCTTGAGCCTTCGATCTCAGAGTGAGTGAGTGATCACCGACGACTACAGCACAAATGCTGACATTTTAGACTGGCCTTCTGTGTGAGGGTAGAATCGCCTCGATCACCGTTTTATATGCAGAGCTGTTATCACAATAAAATACCTCCACAAAGGTTTATCCGGTAGCAAACAATTAATCTTTTCCGTAAATAATTTTTCCTGCTTGGAGTTTATTCTATGCATGTCTTCACATCGGAAGTATTATATTAATATAGTAATGCATTAAATTGTTTTTTAAATGTAAAATTACCGTCCATTGTGGTCGTGATATTAGCAGACATCTGCATAGACCAAGAAAATAAATCAACGCCATCTCGTGAAAAGAGCGAAACTACTATTGATCCTAAATCGCACTATCGATATTACCATAACAGTATCCATCGATAAGTGCAATTGTATTTGTTTTGTTTCTGTGTCGTATCAAATTATCGCTGTACTTGTTATAAAATTAACTTCAAGACTCGTCTTGAGCCTGACCTGGCAATTATGCGTACATATGTGCAAATTGTCCTTACAGGGATAACATTGATACCGATAGCGACTTGTTATCATAACTTATTAGATGTGGCGGCGTGGCTTGAATAGGTTAACTGTGATCGTGGAGGAGTTTAAATGAAACGGCCACCGTGGTGTCTCGAACAGAAAAAGGGACGAATCAACGTTTATTCTTGCTACATTATAACTAAATTAACTACTAACTGGTGTTGCCACCTTACAAAAAATAAAACCAAATCGTGCAAAATATAGTAGAAATACATAGGTGCCGATGCCAGCCCTAACATGCTATTAGTAATTTGTGATATTTTTTAAGTTGTTGTAGGTTTTTGTCTATATTCCGTGAAATAAAAAAATAAGGAAATTTTGAATTACTGACGTCAGAATGACATTCGAGGTATCATAGGAGGAGGTATAATAGATGTTGGCCGATTCTCAGACCAACTGAATATGCATAAGACATTTCATAAGAATCGGTCAAGCCGTTTCGGAGGAGTATGGGAACGTACACTGTGACACGACAATTTTATATATTAGAAGATATATTTAAACACATAGGCAAATACATATAGTCGTAAGTACTAGCCTTTGCCCTTTGCCCACGGCTATGCCAGTTTTCGCGACAAAAAGGCCTTTAGCCTATGTCCTTTCCTAGGTCCAATCTGTCTCTATGCCGAATTTCCTTCAAATTAGTGTCGGTGTTGGCCGTGAAAGCATAACAGACGGACAAAATAAACACAAATAGAAAAAAAGCAATAAATTTTGGGGGTCCCCATACTTAGAACTGAAACACAAAAAATTTCTTTTTATCAAACCATACGCCTATGGATAGGCCTTCGAAAATCATTTTCGATTGAGGTTTCTAATATCATTTTTTTCTAAACACAGAGACACTTCCAAAGTGGTAAAATGTGTCCCCCCCCCCCCTCTAACTTCTAAAATAAGAGAATGATAAAACTAAAACAAAATGTGATGTACATTTCCATGCAAACTTCCAACGAAAATTGGTTTGAAAGACATCTAAGTATAACTCGTGCGACCTAAGATGGCACCTGACTCAAATGTCAGTCGTTTGAAGTACTGAGTGCAAGAAAAATATAATTTATTCTAGTTTTTTTTAAATTTCAACAATTATTTTGCTTCAAGTAGTTTCTCATAACATACTACTTTATCTTAAGTGGTACTTTACTACCTGAGTTAAGAAAATACATATCAATAGGAAGTAGGCCTCATTCATTATTTACCCGAATGCATTCTTTGTGCAGTGATTTAGATAATATTAGGTAATACCTAATATCATTTTAAATGAAATTAGGAACCGAAATATGGTTATAAAATATAATTTTAAATCGTCATGATAAGCCTTTTCATCGAAGTCTCTAAATATCATGGGTTAAAGTTTCGAAATACGTCACCTGATTCTGGGGTTGTGAGTGGTTGGGGGGGAGAAGGGGAGGTGTCGGAACCCCCCCTCACCATTTTTACCTGCCGGAAATACTTGGTTCCCTTAGAAAAAATTAAAACAGAAATGGTAAAAATTTCGAAATACGTCGCCATTTTAAGGGGTTGTGAGTTTTTGGGGGGAGGGGGGAGGGGTCTGAACTCTCTGAACCCTGCCTCATCATTTTTACCCGCCGAAAATACTTGATTCCCTTTGAAAAAATCAAAAACAGAAATTTGTACAAACATTATTTATACCACTTTATATACATGTTTTATTGCTTTTTGCATTATAGTCGACGGAGCCCCGCGTAGCGGAGCTCCTATTTCTGGGTGGTTTAAAAAAAAATAACCACGATGGCTAGGGCGGCAGCTTCGCTGCGCTACGCTCCCGCCTTACCCATCTAACCTAACCCAATGAAGTCGGATTGTGCCAATTCGGAGTAATACATTGCTATTAATTACCTAATAATTATATCCTGTTCTTATACATTTCCATTAGCACATAATATATAAAATATAATTACCTTGATTAATTAATTACAGTAAAGCAATCCAAACAGAATCCAAGAACGTAGAAAATTCGTAGAAAAAACACAAATCGATACTGAAGAACACATTCACTTTAACTCGAAAGCAAAGGATTGACGCATAAATTTGAAATTTGCTGTCAATTAGTGTCAAAATCATCCATCCAAGATGGCGGTTGCATTTCGTTTCACGTTTTTCATATAAAACCTAAAAATTACATTTGAAAAACTGTACTAAAGCATAAAAATACGTTCCGTTTTGCATAATTGCAATTGTATTTAAGAATTTTTGGAAACTGTTTAAAAATATTTAGACGCAACTCCGGCAGCCAAAATTACTTTGGGGGGATTAAGACTAACTCCCTTAAGCCCCCTACACCACCAAAACCCTCAAATTCAGGTGACTCGTTTCGAAACCCAACCCATATCATGTGTATATGGATATTTGGTATCGTCATGTTGGTTTTTTTTGTGTGACCTTTCTTAAAACAATTGTGTTATCCAGACGAATCTAATGATATATTAATAAAATAAATTCAAGGAGTGATTTATATGATATTATGTAATACCTAATAAACTAAAATTATTATGGAAAGATTCCCGCAACGGTAATAGTGATGCTAACGCTACTCGCAAGAGGACAGAGGGGTATTACGCGGGGGAACGATATCATGTTTTGTTTTGAGCCAGGTGCCATCTTAGCTCGCACGAGTTATAAGTAGTTTTTTTTAATACGTCATAAACCATAAACCGCAATTTAAAATTCTTTCAATCAAAACACTATAAAAGTTACACCGAATCGCACTTGGCCACTTTTTATGTTAATTATAGTTAGTATTCTAATTATAATCTGGTTACATATAAAAATTACAAATTAACAAGTAGTATCTAACTTAATTTACAAATTATCATCCAAATGTTCCCAAATCTTATCATAAAATAAATTAGTTTGTTGAAAAATAAATAAGAATTTAAAAAACAGCTTTCATAAGCATTTTTTATTTAAAGATGTAAAAAAACATTTTCGGGTTGATATCTTCAGAAATTAGAATTTTAGTTAAATCAGTCTCATAAATTTCAAAAAATTACTTTACATTTATTTCCATTTTCAAATATTAACATAATAAAAGACAAAACCTTGTTTCTTACAATGTTCCTTAAAATTATATACGCAAAATGTAGATACATTATAATACTCCACAGCAACTTCTCTTACAAAACAATGGTTCTGTTAAAAAATATTTTTACATGTTTCCACTGCACATTAAATTCTTGATTCTACTTGTTGTTCTAAGTATGCCGAGTAATAGCGCCTTTAAATAAAGTTTCACTATATAGTGTAAATATCGATACAGCAGCACCACAATTGATAACCGGGTATGTCCCGGCCTGCAAAAATGAAAATTTCGATATAGAAAAAATATATATTGATAGATCTTAATTAGACCTTTCGCACTACGTTCATTATTTTAAGAGCCTCTTTCGTTTTCCCAGGAAAAAGCAAAATATCATTTGAATTTTTTCAAATTTTCAAATACTCGTACCTCTTTCAAATATGGTTATTTTTTAGTTTACCAAGCGTAGAAAAATTGCCCCTGAGCTGATTTAAATTGCCCTCGAGTCAATTATTATAAATGTTTATAATCCTATAAAAACAAAAAAACCGTAATGGTATTTATTTTCGCATTGTGCATTGCGCGTTAGAAATATTGTGGGGATAATGTTGAGGTAAGTAAACGTGAGTTGACAATGCAAAATAAAACTTTGTTTTATTTTTACGTCGAATATAATCTCAATTTTAACTTGTATCTCAGTATTTATTTTGAATAATAAGTTAAATATTCTTGTCGTAAGCCATAATAAAAAATTAAGCTGATTAATAAAGTAATATTTCAATGTAAGTAGTTTTATTATTACTAGATTTTATTACCATTAGGTATATTGTGGGGATAATCTTGAGATATACTTGAGATATACCTAATAAAATTAAATCCTATTTTACACTTTTTTTTTATAATCTAAGGTGAAGTCTCCATGACGGACCTAATAATTCCAATATTTCAAGAAATAGTGAATTTTTAGATAAATAATAAAAATCTAGTATTAATAACACTACTTACATTTAACATTGAAATATAACTTTAATCATCAGCTTCATATAACTCTGTATATTTTGATATTTTGTTGTTATGCTGCCCCTATACAAAGAGTACGTAACAACACTTTCCCTTAGGGTGCCCGCACACACACAATAATATTGGCAATAAAGTACGTATTGCCGATAATATTGCGTGTGTGCGGGCTGTATTGTACAATATTATTGTGGATTATAGTGTGCGGGGCCGTGTGTCACAATATTATTGTACAATATTATTGTGTGTGTGCGGGCACCCTTAGGGTGCCCGCACACACACAATAATATTGGCAATAAAGTACGTATTGCCGATAATATTGCGTGTCTGCGGGCTGTATTGTACAATATTATTGTGGATTATAGTGTGCGGGGCCGTGTGCACAATATTATTGTAACAATATTATTGTGTGTGTGTGGGCACCCTTAAACCACTAGAGCAGTGTTGCCGTTTTTCTAACGCGCATGCGCAATGCGCAAATAAATCCCATTACAGTTTTTTTGTTTTTTATTATTAATATTTTTTTTATTTTTTTTTTTATTAATATAGTTTTTTATTATTAATATTTTAAATTAATAGGATTATTAATAAACATTTATAATAATTGACTCGAGGGCAATTTAAATCAGCTCAGGGGCAATTTTTCTACGCTTGGTAGACTAAAAAATAACCATATTTGAAAGAGATACGAGTATTTGAAAATTTGAAAAAAGTCAAATGATATTTTGTTTTTTCCTGGGAAAACGAAAGAGGGGCTCTTAAAATAATGAACTTAGTGCGAAAGGGCTAATTAAGATCTATCAATATATATTTTTTCTATATCGAAATTTTCACTTTTGCAGGCTGGGACATATCCGGTCAATTGATGACGCGTCGAATGGTCGTAAAACTTGCAACCCTAAACATTGCCATTGTAATTGCAACATTTGCAAGTAAAGCGTGTTACATACATACTTTTTAGTAAAGCAAAAGCAAACTGTCAAGTCAAACATAAAACTGTAGTGAAGTGTTGTGTGAATTCTGTTTACTGTGTAGTATTTGCTGTAGTTGTTTCATAAACAATCATAATGTCAAAGGTGCGCCGCAGTCGTAAGTCCCCACCAGAGGGGTGGGAGCTCATCGAACCTACATTAGAAGAACTGGAGCAAAAAATGCGCGAAGGTAGTTTAACCTTACTTTTTCACAAATATTACCATGAGGCATGAACCACAAATTAATTTTTTGCATTAACTGGAGACAATATTATTGGTTATTTATCTGTATGTATTCTTTTGTTTCTAGCTGAGACCGAGCCACATGAAGGCAAACGACAACAAGAGTCTCTATGGCCAATTTTCAAAATACATCATCAAAAATCTCGATATATATACGAATTGTTCTACAGCCGTAAAGCGATTAGTAGAGAACTATATCAGTACTGTTTAGACGAGAAAATCGCTGACGCTAACTTAATTGCTAAATGGAAGAAAAACGGATATGAAAATTTGTGTTGTTTACGTTGCATACAGACCAGAGACACGAATTTTGCTACTAATTGTATATGTCGAGTGCCTAAGAGTAAGTTAGAAGAAGGTAAAATAGTAGAATGTGTTCACTGTGGGTGCAGAGGTTGTTCTGGATAAGGATGTGTTATTTATATTACTGTAAGTTGATTACTATCTTTTCTCATAGAGCAACACAGTAGGGAGCAGCCAGGCATTCCCTAGGAGTTTTTTTTTGTCATAGTATAAGCTCAAAAGGGCCTACGCTTCACTATTTTTTTCTTGTTTCAATCTGCGATCAGTAGTGACACTATAAGCAGGTGAGTTGAAGGTATAATAGGCAGGATGAGCGGGACTCCAGCGAGCCCTCTACTACATTTTCTTCAAAATAGTCCTCTCAAGTTGGTATCGGCGAAATATATGATATCTTTCCTTTTTAGCCTCTTTGCGTAGCGACTAGTATTAAGCGCTGCTGCTAAGTTATTAAGCGGCTTTTCCAGTCTCTCCTCACACCTGACTGGCCTCATACAATAATTCTTGGTGTGTCCATATTGTTGACACCTTTGGCACTGTACTACAGTTTTCCTTTTTCTTGGATATTCTATGACCACAGTTTGATGATATATGAATTTTATATCTTTTGCTGCCTTGTTATTGGGGCCTGGTAGAAGATTTACAAAGAATGTGTTGGTAGGGTTCTTGTTAGGTCCAAACTTTGCATTTATTATTTCTCATGTAATCGAGTTGCCTGTTATACAGGCGTAAAGTGATTAGTAAAGAACTATATCAGTATTGTTTAGAGGAAAAAATCGCTGACACTAACCTAATCGCTAAATGGAAGAAAATGGGATATGAGACACGAATTTTGCAGCCAGGCATTCCCTAGGAGATTTTTTTTGGCATAGTATAAGCTCAAATGGGCCTATGCTTCACTATTATGACACAACACAAATAGGTTTTTCAAATCTGCAGTTGCAGTAAGACATCGCCTCCATGGAGGTCCTCTATCGCCTTTACTATTGAGAGTCTTCTGATTAGCTCGTCCAACTGATCCCTCCTTCTCCCTTCATTTACGTGGACAACATGTACTGGGCTTCGAAGTCACTGCTTCAGAGTGGGACAAATATGCAGTAGAATGAACCAGTTCAGCTCTTCCCTCCTGTGTCGAGCAGTGCTCACATGTTTCTGTCCCACTTTGATCCCGGGTCCTTTAAATAGGGCGTGAAAAAGCATCTCACTAAGCCGTGTGGTAGCCCTTCCCTCTTAGATTATGCTCATACTTTCTATCAGGCAAGGTAGTGTCACTTTGGTAGGCAAAAAATAAAAAATATTAAAATGTGTAAAATTGTTAAATTAAACAATGCGAAAAGTACCTATATGTATATTATGTATTCTAAAATTGTAATTATTTGATAGCCAATTCAGTAAGCAAGACTTAACACGTTCGCTGTATGTGCCCACATATGGGGCACCATGAGGCTTAGCTCATACTTCATACGTGCGTGGGACATATGTGTGTGGGGCACAAGCTAAAATAATTTCTATGGCATGTCATTCTGCGCACTGAAAGTATCTTTTTTTTACTTGCATACACTTGTAAACAATGAATTTAATAATTATTCATCATGGAGTCCTAGTAACATTTCATATTGGTGTTGCTAGTATATCTTATGCAAAATTAAACACAGAAAGTGACAATTATTTGTTTATTAACAAAAAATCTTTTACTCATTAGCATGAAATATTAATGATTTTTAATAACCTCGTAAGGTCCAACATAAATTTCGCAAGATGAGATAAACACCCAATGTACAATGAACAATATCGCCTAACAAGGATCCATTCCAAGCATATTCAAATAGTTTTTTTTAGGTACAATCAAAATTGTTTTTATTGTGAAGCGTTTTGGTTACAGGGACTGGTTTATTCTATATTTATTGGGTAAGAACATGAATCCGCCTATCTACAAGTATCTTATAATATAAGTATCTAAAGAATTAGATCAGAAAACTGTCATGGTTTGATATATTTATATGTATTTAGTATTCTGCAAATATTTGAATAATTAGATTTTTTTAATAGTCTGTTTAGTAGACCAACTGGTTCATTGTCTTATCATACACTAGTAGACTGGGTCTGTTATGTGTAAAATTGTAAGGGAAAAAGGTTAATCAAATTCTACATTCAGTGCTTAAAAACTTTATCATATAAGTATAATTGTTAAAATAAAGACTGATTAGAAGAAGAAGAAATAAAGAAAAAGATATTTTGTATGTATAAGGATCTGTTACAGAAAGTCTATTATAATGTCTTATTAGAAATAAATACTTCATAGAGGTTTTGTCTTTTTAAAAGAGATAGAAATATTGTAAATCTAGGGTTATTTAGTGAAGGCTTTCTAAAACAGGTCTTATGGTGGCATCCTATAAATCCTATTAGATAGTAATTAGATGATGAATATTGAATTTTCATTGTGATCTTATCTTATAAAAATTCTCAATACTTTTGAACATTTTTTTTGTTGTTCAAATGTTATTCTTTTTGTTGATTTATAGTTTTTTTTGCAACTGTTTATGTGATCTCATGACAGTATAAGATGATTAGGTATTAAAAAATACAAAATCTTTAACAAATGTTTTATTTTTTATAACATCACCTTCAAGTAGGAACACAACTAATGAAATGTTGTCCTGTTAATATATATGTTGATGTATTTGACATACCTACATCCATCGCTATCTATTACTCTTTCTATTTATTATCAATACTATTAATGAATTAATAGTTTTTTGTAAATCTTAACATTTATGAGCTAATTAATATTCAACTTCATCAGGATTCATAGTTTTCACAAAACAGGAATTGAAAATTAGAAGTGAGATCAACCTCAAATCCCAAGAGATCCTCTGTCAGCTAAAAGCACATAAACAATTAATGCCTCTTAAAATAATATGTCACTACATACAGTGGCGTAGCGTGTCTCGGCGGGGCCCCGTATAAAAATTTGTTTGGGGGCCTTTATGAAAGGTAAAGATTTCTCACCAAAGAAAAAAGAATGTTTGCAAAAAATTAAAAGAAATATTTATTCATAATTTATCTGTCACTGTCTTAAATTTTTACAATAATAACGATTCAAATTAAATATACACTCTTCTTGCCTTTTTTTTGGCTAAGTGTTTAATTACTTTTGAACGCACGCTTTACGCAGGAAAAATAAATATATTGTCATTTCTAAAATAAAAAAAATATGGAAAGTTTTTATTAATTTTTGGGGGCCCCCGTGTTCCCCGTATAATTGATACGGCGATAGTTACGCCCCTGGTACAGGTAGTTATCCTCCAGTCTAAACTCCCGTGCAGCACGTTAAGATGTCGATCCTGCGTCTTAAGTCTCCGCGGTCATGTCAGATAACCGTCCCATCGGATTATGAGAATGAGATAACTGAGAGTGCAACTGTATTTGACTGCCTTGTTTATGAGTTGAGTGAGAGTTGAGTGGTTAGCATATGCGGCTGCTGATCAACAGGTCTCGGGTTCGATTCCCGGGTCGGACTAAATATTTGTGTGATCTACAAGTCTGGGTGTTTTCTATGTATAATATGTATGTATTTCCAAAAATTCCAAAAAAAAGTATGTTTATGTATTTATATCAGTTGTTTAGTACCCACAATACAAGCCCTGTGTAGTTTGGGACTAGATGATGTTGTGTGTAAGATGTCCGAAATATTTATTTAAGTTACTTTATGTTTAGTTACTATAGTTGATGTTGACCGAGTTGAGGTCGAGATCATTATCTATGAGACAGCGGCTAAATAGAAACAATTAGCGGAATACATTCCGATCAGCATTCGCAAGTAAAGGTTGTATTGACCTTTTGCAATATTAGTACAAACTTTAAAAGTATTTGAAGTCAAGGTTTAAACTATGTAATATTTAGCGTGCGTGGGTGGAAAGTGCAGGTCATTGGTTGAGTGAGTGAGTGAAGAGTTGACATAAACCAGCACTATTCAAAACCGTCTGGCTAGCGTGGTAAAGAAGCTATATCCAGTAGCGGCCTTTTCAAGGCTGTTGATGCGTTATTTGTGTATGTTTCAGTATGAGAGTAAAAAAACACCCTTAATCATCTTTTTACCCGACTGCTTCAGAAGGGGGTTATGTATTTCGAGCGTCATCCTCCTAGCCTTTATTCCCAATTTTATTTGGGGTCGGCTACTAGTTCAACCGGATTTAACAGAATTTCAGTTTTACCACGGAGCGACTGGCATAGGACCTCCGCAACCCTAAGGGAGAACTGAAATTCGAAGATTGAACTAGTTGTCAGTATATTTGAGGGCACTGACTTCCGAATAACGATTGCCATAGATGTTCATGACAACCGGGACCAACAGCTTTACGTGCTCTCCGAGGCACGGGCGTTAGTCACCGCCAAACTTCCAAACTCCGGGCAGTTATTAGGAATTTCCTAGGAAAATCCCAAAAACACTTTTTGGCCCGACCCGGGATTTGAACCCGAGACCTCTTGATTAGCAGTCGCATACGCTAACCACTAGACCAACGAGGCAGATGTAATGTATTTCGAGCGGATGTGTACGTGTTATAATATATTTTCTATATTTAAGCCTACCAAAGTGACTCTACTCTGCTTGATGGAAGACATGAGTAGAATCCAGGAGTAGGGACCGCATTCCTCACTGTGAGAGTTTTCCTCTTTTCTGTTCATTACTTTTAAGCAGTTCGGTTTTTTCCATAATATTTTTTTTTTCAGCACGGCATATTGTTCTGTTCATAAAAGACAATTCTCATTTTAGAATTATAACACTGTGACACGAAAATTTTATATATGAGTTATAACACTAATGTATATTTATTTACTCACAATGGCAATGAGCAGTGTCATTACAATAAATTGAACGCAATATCTTAACGCATCTTTATCGCAATAGCGGGGTCAATTATACAGTAAAATGGCCTATTATGTAAAAGTTCTCACTGCCAACTTGACCTTTGTAATCTTCATTACCGTTTTTAGGGTTCCGTAGTTCATAACTCGGAACCCTTAAAGATCCGTCCGTTCGTCCTTGACCTGCTGCCCAAACGGTTGGTGCTAGAAAGATGAAACTTCACGTGAATATGTGTTATAGTTACGTCGATAGACTGTGATTTGATTTTGATTTAATTTAATTAAATAAATAATAATAAATAAATATTTCGAACATTTTACACACAACGCCATCTAGTCCCCAAACTAAGCAGAGCTTGTGTTATGGGTAACTAGACAACTGATATAAATACATAAACATACTTTTTTTTTGTAAATACATACATATTTTACATAGAAAACACCCAAACTCCGTAATAAATATTTGTAGATCACACAAAAATTTAGTCCGACCCGGGAATCGAACCCGAGACCTCTTGATCAACAGTCGCATACGCTAACCACTAACCCAAAGAGGCAGTCAAAATTTTGATGATTTCTTTCAAGTTTTCTTTTTATCAGCATTATTACCATGCGATGTTTGTTCCCTTGGTAGGCTCTTACGACACCCACGGGATAAATATGGGTAATACATCATCACCACACTAAATTACTACGTTATTGATGTACAATGGACATAACTGGTTTAAATTACGTTAACTTATTAAACTGAACTAGAAAAACCAGTATAGTTTAAGAAGATAATTACACCCGGAATGATTGAAAGTCCAAGGTCCGGCGCATTTGGTCACGGCATCGTTTGTCACGCAGGTTGACCATAAAGCAACATAGTCTAGCCTACCCAAGTTGCAAACGTTTTTCGTTCTGCAATCGCTAACACCTCTATTTTCTTGTTTGATTAAAATAAATAAATAAATATTTTGGACATCTTACACACAACATCATCTAGTCCCAAAGTAAGCAGAGCTTGTGTTATGGATACTAAACAACTGATATAAATACATAAACATACTTTTTTTTTTGGAAATACATACATATTATACATAGAAAAACACCCAGACTCCGAAACAAATATTTGCTGATCACACAAATATTTGGTCTGACCCGGGAATCGAACCCGAGACATCTTGATCAGCAGCCGCATACGCTAACCACTAGACCAACAAGGCAGTCAAATGGCTAATGTCACTGAGTCACGTGACCAAAACAAAATATTAGCCAATCAACGTGATCATTGATCATAAACACATCTTTTTACAAACGTTTTTCTGTTGTCTTCTCTATTCCTTTGTTTGTTTGGCTAATGTCACTCAGACACGAGATCAAAACAAAATATTATCATGGAGGTCCTATTTACTGCGATAACCGATATACACGCAGGTGGAACTCAAGCAATTTTTTTTTTAATAATAGGGGGCAAACGAGCACACGGTTCACTTCATGGTAGGTGATTGCCGCCGCCCATGGACACCCGAAACACCAGAGGAGTCACAGGTGCAGTACAGTGTAAAATATACAATTGTAAGTATATTAACAACCGTGTAAGTTATGCTAGGTCATGGTTTCTCTCGCATACTTCATAAAATCACTTCAAACAAAGCATGTGTTGTACCTTTGATCGGCGAAGCGTTTCTTCCGTATTGAGTGTGTGAGCACAGTTAATAGGTACATGAATTTTGAAATAATCAGCGATAATGTACTGCGGTTTGTATAGTAGACTGAACCATCTGTGAAGCTGTGAACATAAATAAGCATTAGTGTAAACGTCAGTTTGGTTCACAACGAATACCTTGTTGGTCTAGTGGTTAGCGTATGCGGTTACTGATCAAGAGGTCTCGGGCTCGATTCCCATTTATGAATATTTGTTTCGGAGTTTGGGTGTTTTCTGTATATAATATGTATTTATTTATAAAAAAAATGTTTAGGTATTTATGTCAGTTGTTTAGTATCCATAATACAAGCTTTGCTTAGTTTGGGACTAGATGACTATGTGTGGAAATGTCTGAAATAATTATATATTATAAATTGAAAACACCCCAACTCCTAAACAAAGTTTTCGGGAATAAATAAATATTTCGTCCGACCTGTGAATCGAACCCGAGACCTCACGCACAGCAGTCGCATACGCTTCCATTGCGCCACCGAGGCAGTAATGTGTGTTAAGGTGGTCCATCTGTTTCGTTCCTTTCGCAATTACATAATCATTGTCAATTAAATATATGAAGCAATCAGCAAATTTAAGAATTCAATCAATATTAACTACTCAACCTATTCATTCTTAACCTAAATTTATAAGTAAATACAACAATTTATTCTTGTCAATGCTGTCAATATTTGCCTAGTTTCTAGATGGTTTAATTAATGGAAAATTAATGCTTGAGAAAGATTATTAAATCTTGATCTCTAGAAATATAAATCATTTTTTTACGATTTTATTTTGTTTTGACATCCTTGAACTTATATCCTATCAGCATTTCGACACGATTATTTGGTTTGAGAAAAATCACTTTAAGAAACTCAGCATTGTAAATTTCATAAATATAAATTTATAGATAGGTTGGTAGATCGTTTATACAATAGTTTATATACCATAGTAATATAAACATTTTAAACCAGCCAGTATCGATCAACCATTTGGGGTCGACTACTAGTTTAACCGGTTTTAGCTGAATATCAGCTTTTCCACGAAGCAGCTGGTATTGAATCTCCGCAAGCCTGAGGAGGAACTGAACAAGAAGGTTAAACTAGCTGCCAGTATATTTGTGATCATTGACTTCCCAATAATGATTGCCATAGATGTTCATGATCGACGACTGCTCGTGCAGTGCTCTCGTGCTCTCCGAAGCATGTGCGTGAAGGACCGCCAACTTCCACACTTGGAGCTGCTATTGACAACTTCTCCAACGACAACAGCGATATCATATTTAATAGTGTTAAGCTCATCGATATCGAGTTAAGAAACGGTTACATTGCGGACATAGCTTCACAATCTATTATAGGAGGATGTATAAGTGGAGTACTTTAATGTAGTACTCGGTGTTCTTCTCGCCCTTGTAGGGGCGGGGAAACTTCCTGGAGCGCTAGACTTCTTGAAGTCTAGCAGTGGAGGAGGTATTAAAGTATTCCTCTCCTTCGAAAGTATTCCTTCCTGACCAGTGTATTTTTGTTACACGTACCCTAAATACTTCGACATAGCTTCACAATCTCTGAGAAGAGGATCTATAAGAGGAGGACTTTAGTGTACTACTCGGTGTTCTTCTCGCCCTTGTAGGGGCGGGGAAACTTCCTGGAGCGCTAGACTTCTTGAAGTCTAGCAGTGGAGTAGGTATTAAAGTACATTCTTCATAACTCGAAATACGGTAATACAAAGGTCAGGGAGGAGTACTTTCGTAAGGGAGTTGTAGTTGAAGTTGTCCAATTCGAAATACTTCGACATAGCTACACAATCGAGGTAATAGCAAAAAAAAAGTTTATCTATACAAATTGAAAAGAACTTTGCGCAATTAGAATAGAATTTTACCATTATGCGGGTATAATCAGTGTGGTTTAATTTGCATAACTAATCTTGCTTTTCAAATTTCCAAGAGTTTTAACTAACGTTTAAATAATATTTTGTTTGATGGGATTTTAAATCGGTTTTTTATTCGAATGGCAACTCTTTATTTTAAATGACATAGTAATTATTAGTTGTATATTTTTTCCAAAAGCCATTTATCAAATTATATGAGAAAAATAATTTTAGTTACGGTATTTAGTTTCGTTGTTCTAGTGATTAGTGTATGTGATTGCTAATCAAGAGGTTTTCGGGTCCAAATCACGGGTCGGGCCAAAAAGTGTTGTTGGATTTTCTTACATCTCTAATAGCAGCCCGGAGTTTGGAACGAAACTACTAAGTTTAACTTTAGCTTCACTTAGGTTGTAATAATTTACCATTTTATCTATGTCTTGGTTGATTTATTAAACAAGTTGTACTTCAGAAAAGCAGGCGCTTTTTGGTGGTGGGCAGATTCGTCGATCATGATAAAAAGTACTATAAATAATTTTTCACTAAATTCATGTTATGGTATATGAACAATTTTACGAAACTTTCATAGGTACACAGATAGCTTATGAGAAAAAGAGTATCTAACGTAGGTTATTTTTTTTAAATTAGGTAACACAAATAACATCGCGGGGCTCAGCTAGTACACAATAATGCGCTGAAAAAAACGCCATAACTCAAAAGGCAAATTATCAAACAAAAAAAAGTTTAAGAAACTATAACCCCACTACATGAAACTTCATAAAATTGAATAGCCTCACTCACCCGGGCTTTTATTACGAATCTAGTGAGAACTAATTCAATAAAATCGTTTCAGTACATTAGGCGTGGGGGCGTATACGTGGACTGCCAAAACCGTACCTTTTGTTTTTGCTGTAGTCGGGTAAAAAGGACGTTTAATAATAAGGCGCCATAACCAAGTTAATATAGAAATTAGAAACAATCACCGAGGGTAAGCAACGACGGCGCGGTCATTACTTGGATGGGTGACCGTTTGAGGCATTTGAGTGATTCTGAGGTCACGTTAACCAGTCGGTCCCGGTTGTTAATATAGGATAACAGTCGTGAAGCTTAGTTGGAGGCCTTAAGGATCGCTTAAATCTAAATGCCGTTGGATGGTAAGATAGACGTAGCCACAACGTTGTCTTGTCAGTCCCTAATCTGCATTAAGCCAACGCGTGGATGTATATCCTTAACTTTCTCGCGAGAAGAGACGCGAGTCGTGCAATGAGACATTAAAGGTTGTTGAAGATGTTGATAAATGTAGAAGAAGAACTTGCCTGGTTGCCTGTCATCTCTTACAGCTTCCAGCGAAAAGACCATTCATACCTCCTACTTTAAACTACCGTTGTATGTAATTATTTGATACTAGCTGACCCCGCGAACTTCGTACCGCCAATTCAACGTCACTCAATGGCTGTGAATGACATTGACATTCGTTACGCGCGTTTTTTTTAAATATGCAAAATTAAATGTATATTTTTCAATATTTCTGAGAGATTTTCTTAACATTTTTTTCCGTAAGAACCTTCTCCTAATAATAACAAATACAACAAAAAAAGAATTAGTGAAATCGGTCCAGCCATTCACGCGTGATGCCGTGACCAAGGAAAACGGGTTTCATTTTTATAAATATAGATAGAAGAGCTTACGCCTAGATTTTTGACAGGTTTATTTTGACATAAATGTACGCACTGTTCTACCGTTCTATCATCAAAATAACACATTACCATCGTTAATGTATCTGCCAAAGTGTATGTAGTAACGCTAATGTACAATCAAATTATGCACGGCACAGGCTGTATGTATGTTATCAATGTGTCATACAATAACACGCCGGTTAATTAAACGTACAACATGGTTACGACAGCTAGTTACGAAGGGAAACATACGGGACGAAATTGGAGTTTACCCAACAATATTTTGACAAAAAGAAACCGACACCAAAGAAAAACTTTTCCGAGTACCCAAATCGCGACAATTGTGCCTATGATATTTGAGGAGTTCGCTCGATTTCCTTGGGATCCCATCATCAGATCCCGATATGATAACGATGGCACCACCTGTAAGTTACGCCCAGTCCAATGCAAAAATAATTTTTGAAATCAGTTCATAAACGACGAAATTATTGCTGAACATACATAAAAAAAAGATTCTGACGAATTGAGAACCTCCTTCTTTTTTTGAAGTCGGTTAAAAAGTAGGATAAGTAAAAATCCCATATTATAATCTTTTAGCGAAATAAAATAAAGGTAAGTAGAGCCATGCTGATTTCAGCACGAACGGGCCGGCTCGACCGGGTTCGGTAGTACCTTGCTTATAAGACCAACTTACAATGGCAGCTTTCGTGTTGTTGTATTTAGTTGATGAGTGCTCCAGTCTCTGGAGGCCCAAAGATCTCACTAGGCCGCCATAGTATGGATCACCATGTAGCATTGTGTGAATTGTGAATGAGAATGGTGACCAACACTCTTGGATATTGCTCATTGTTCCCATCAGGCAGAGCACCGTCACTTTGTTAATCTCTCAATTTTTTTAATGATTACATTTATTCAAAAAGAAAATTTTATCTGATATCTGAGTGACTTAAAGTTGTTGTCTCATTACCCAGACTCCATGAATGACTGCTATAAATAAAGACATACAATATGCAAACACAACAACCGAAACGACCCGAGACCGAGTGTCCTGGCGAAGAATGACTAGGAGAGCCGACCTTAAGTAATGGGATTAAGGCTAGGCTGAGATAGGTTTTCACTTAAAAAAATCACATTTCAATATCAACAGTCGTTATTGGTCCACGGCTGGACTATCTGAACATTGGAGGGTTGCGGCAAGTTGGTGTAAAAGTGTCCAGAAGGAAATCCCCTCCCTGGACTCCTTCCAATACAAAGGCGCAGAGAGGGTCACACCGTGTGGTTTTAGTCGGTTCGAGTCCGACACACCACCCCGCCGTAACCCCCGACGGGGTGACGGTCCGCGGGGATTTCCACACGTAAAAAAAAAAAAAAAAGTTGGTGTAAAAGTTGTTTCAAGTAATATACGTCTTTTAATGGTATACAGTTTTATTTTCTTTTACTACTTTGTGTAAAATAATTCTTTATTAAACAACGCCGTAGAAACAAAAAGTACTTATAATATAAACAACAAGTTTTTATCTCTGTTACTAAAGTTGACTCCTAAATCATTATAATTCATAAATCAAGCGAGTTTTGTAATTATGATCACATCTTAGACAATTAATTCTGTTGTTCGAAAATTCTCTAAAAATCACTAGGTAAATACTTTTGTCATCTTAAACGACGTTTTAATCTTTTTATTTCATTTTATTTGTAAGCCTACCAAAGTGACTCTACTCTGCCTGATGGAAAGCATGAGTAGAATCCAGAAGTAGGAGCCACCATCCTCACTGCGAGTGTAGGCAATGCAGCATGGTGACCCATACCATGGAGGCCTGGTCAAAATATTCTGCATCATTCTCCTGGCCTCCTAAGGCCGGTTGAATGATGCAGAATTATTAAATTGATTGACTAAAATTAGATATGGGGACACATGGCCTTATCCTTATCCTGAGAGTAGACCCGAGCCCACCAGCGGGGCGTTACGGGTTGTTGATGAATATTTCACCATCTTTATTCTTCTCATAGGCTTAGGTTAGCTCTAGCGAGGTAGTTTGGTATAGGGTTTGACACAAGTTTAAAAAAAATGCTGAGTTGAGCATACTTACTTACTCCGTTGGCTCAGCGACCCAAAGTGAGTCTTGGCCTCCGACACAAGAGAACGTTACTCCATTCGATCCTGGGCTGCTTGTCGCCATTTGAGTGAGCCACTGAGTTGAGCATAACATTTGTTTAATAAAGCGCCTAAAAGTATAATATTAGCAATCACAACTTGTTCGGCGCAACTTCTGTATCTAGTTATTTTTGTAGGTACTCTAATTATAAAGTTACTTTTGTAGGTACTCTAATTATAAAGTTACTTTGCTGTACAAATAAATCAAATTGGAGTGTCTGTTTATCAAATGAACAGTTTCTTACTAAATGCACATTAAAGTATGTATACGGTACCAATTTTAAATTTTTTGTCTATCTATCTGTCTATCTGTCTGTCTGTCTATCTGTTTGTTTCGGATAATTTCTGGAACTGATGGACAAATTTTGACCCTATAAAAGTCCCTCCAAGAGTCCCTTCAAAATCGGTCCAGCTGTTCCGGAGATTACCGGGAACAAACAGACGGACAGACAAACAAAAATTTTAAAAATTGTTTTTTGATTTAAGTACCGTGTAAATTTTCATATTAATTTAGTGAAAAACTGTTATTTTAATATAATACAGACACTTTAATTTTATACATTTGTGTGAATACAGTTCCAATCGCGTGTCGGGCCAAAAAGTGTTTTTGGGTTTTTCTTAGGAAATTCCTAATAGCAACCCGCAGTTTGGAAGTTTGTCGGTGATTCACGCACGTAAAGCCGTCGGTCCCGGTTGTCATGAACATCTCTAGCAATCGTTATTGGGAAGTCAGTGCCCTCAAATATACTGACAACTAGTTCAATCTTCGAAATTCAGTTCTCCCTTAGGGTTGCGGAGGTCCGATGCCAGTCGCTCCGTGGAAAAATTGAAATTCAGGTAAAACCGGTTGAACTAGTAGCCGACCCCAAATAAACTTGGGAATAAAAGCTCGGAAGAAGAAGAGAGTGTGAATAGATACAGTGTCAGGACAATTAAACTCTCGTATGTGTTCGACAGTACCACATACATTTGTATCGACCACACATAGACCGCACATACGCGTTAATTAAACTAAAACACAAGCACCACACTTACATTACGTGTCTAAATCAATACTGGATACTGGGTCATACGAAATTATAAACAAAATGTGGTAGTATTTCTAAATACACTGAAATTATATGAATGGGATTTTTTTTAATTGGCATTAAATAAGTAATATTACATTTCATCATTAAAAAGTTCATTGGTTCATTATGTTTTCGAACGTTTAATTCATTCAATACGATGACGTAGCAAACGTATTTGTATTAATTCGTATCGAGGTCGTACCGCGCGTGGTGACGGATTAAGAATAGAGAGTGTCACCACCCCTATTCATCCCGCGGGTGTCGTAAAAGGCGACTAAGGGATAAACTACGCAAGATAACATCAATGCAAAGAGAAGGAAAACTTAAAACCAACCCTATACCAACCCGTCTGGCCAGCGTGGTATAGTAGGCCAAAACCTCCTTTCTAAGGAGAGGCCTGTGTCCAGCAGTGGACTGTTGAAGGCTGTTGATGATGATGATGTATCGAGGTGTCAAGACTCTTACGTTAGTGCTTCGTGTATCGTAACACTCCGTAATAGTCTTGTGGACTCAGTACATTTACGTTACAAATTCAATAATTATTCGTTTTCCAGCTACAGGTCCACATTGTAGCATATCAACAATGAAAACGTTAGAATCGATTTAGTTTAGTCCAGGAATACACGAAATTTATTATTAATACTACTGAAAATGACAATTATTTTAAAGTAATAAAATAATATTTATTCTGCCGTAGTTCTATACTCTCCGTGTGGTAATACAACCTCTATTGAGTGTCAGAAGAACCGACTTAGAAAGCAAACTATGCAAAAAAATACTACATCACTGTAAAAAGAACTTAAAGCAAATTTTGTAGGCCAAAATCTAGATTTTTATGTACCTACTGTAGTGTATGTGTCACTAAGTTATTCATTCACTCGTTGACTGTGAATAACTGAGGTGTCACTAAGTTATTTATTCACTCGTTCACTATGAATGAATGAGAAGGAAGCATTATGTCATCTCCAGACTACGTGCGGTCGTGACCTAGTTCAGTTGACTGTTAGCGACGATAGCGAGTGGGCGCGTGCATCTGTGAGCCGACAATATAGAAGGATATACTACACCTACCAAAATGACTCCACTTTGCCTGATTTAAAGTATGAGTAGAATCCAAGAGTGGGGCTAACGGACTCGCTGCATGCAGACAATGGAGTGTGGCGGCTCACACTATGGCACACTTGAACCGACTAAAACCGCACACCGTCTCGGGTACTATCAGTCGAGGAACTAGGTATACCCTTGATAGGAAGTCCCTTGAACCCCGACGTACCTCGGACCACCTACCGCTTGTAGATGAATCCCTTCTGTGTGAGAAACACTACGGCGGCCTAGTGAGATACTTTTTCAGACCTGGTTTAAAGGACCGTAGAGTTTTTATTTACCTCTAGCTCTACCCTACTTAAGGAGACGCCCATGCCGCACTGAACCCTAAAAGGCTTTGATGTGATGTTAATTCTACACCGTTACTCTTTTATTTGAATTCCATCATTTCTAATTTATGTGATTAATTTCAAATAAAAAATTCACATAAGAAGCACCTAACTACCATATGCTGATCTGAACGATGATGTTAATGGTTACATACCCACGATTCATGATGTATTTCTCTGAAGAAGCTGCCGTTAAAAACAACTTTTGCAGTTTAATTGTTGGTATATAATATCTGTCAAGAACTCTGAGCAAAGATCTATATAGGAATTAATTTTTTTGCGCTCCTTCATGGAATTGTTCAAAACCTGTTTTAAGTATTAATTTATATTAATGAACTTTGTTTCAACGTCGTATGATAATAAGATGACCTTGATATTTGCCAAAACTTTACAAAAGGGAACGATTTATTATATTAATTACACTTTTGTATTCCGAAACATTGGTTTAACAATGCTCTTTACAGACCCTAAATTGTAGGGACATAAAGGCGTATTTTGAAATGTGTTTGAAGAATTACAATATGTATTGTACTTTTGCTCTTTTTATGCCTTTTTTTACCAACTATACTTAAATCGTCTCCTTGCTAGGAGCCCTTAAATTTTATGAGAAATCTAAGCACATAGGTGTCCTCTTTGGTGTAAGGATGGTGTAAATAAAAATATACGGGTGTAAGTGTAAGATTGTTGAAAAATTGAAAAGCTCTTCGTCTAAAATTTAAACTCTTTATTATAACTGTAATTATCACAATATACGATGCTGACCATTCACCGTGGCGGCACCCAAGGCAAAGAGGGGGTTGCCAACCTCTATTTATGAATACTTCTATTTGACAGTGTGGCCATAACAATTCTCAGCAAACTACTTACAACGGGTAACCTCTCTCTAAGTGGCCCCTTAAAGTTAAGGGACGTTGGAGAAAACGGTCATTTTTCCCCTGTGTCGCGGGGGACCAACACTAAGAACACTTAGACTCAGAACATCAATTAGTAGATTACACAAACTCTGATGCCTATGTATCAATTTAAATAAGAAAATAATTTAACAAAAGTGTTTTCCTATGTGGGGTTTGAACCCATAACGATCGGTGAAGTTGAAAACCGCTTAAAAAAATTGGAAACCTTTACAGATAAAATGGTTATCATTAATTGGAAATTATTTCAAATTATTTCTAAGCGAAAAAAGATTTCGCTTACCGACTATTCCTGATTAAATTTAAAAATAAAAGCTAGTCCATTATAAAATATACATGCTGAGTTACGTAAACGTTTCCGTCTCGTACAATTAATTATGCCGCTGCCATAATAACTTGCGGCTCATTAAAACTGAAACGCAAACCCCGTAAACACTGACACTTTAAAATCGTTGGTAATTTATTTATTTATGAGTTATTGCTTGTTATGAGAACGGGGCTTGGTTATTTGATTGTTATTTTATGTAAAGTTTATTTATTTACGTTGTGTTATTGTTTATTGATTGGGGTAGGGCGCTTTGTGCTGAATTATAACTGTTTATGATGTTGTAATTTTTAATGATATTTATAATTACGGCTTTGTAAAGCTGAATTGTCTGTAGAATTTTCTGCCTAACATTTACTTGTCATCATCGTCATCGTCAGCCTATCGCAGTCCACTGCTGGACATAGGCCTCTCCCATTGCACACCACTGTGATCGATTTTGGGCTTCTCGCATCCAGCTCCTGCCAGCCATCTTACGCAGGTCGTCACTCCACCTCGCCTGTGGGCGTCCTACACTACGTTTACCGAGACGCGGTCTCCACTCAAGAACTCTTCTGCTTAACTTCTATAATCACGAATTTCGCCTTGTGCGAAATTTCATACTGCCTCGTTTGACTGTATTAACAGTTCAAATCCCGGGTCGGGCAAAAAAATGTTTTTAAGTTTTTCTTAGAAAATTCCTAATAGCAGCCTGGAGTTTGGTAGTTTGGCGGTGATGGTCATGGACATCTATGGCAATCGTTATTGGGAGGTCAGTGCCCTCAAAATTACTGATTTCAACCTTCGAATTTCAGTTCTACCTTAGGGTTGGGGAGGTCCGATACCAGTCGCACCGTGGAAAAACTGATATTCAGGTAAAACCGGTTGAACTTGTAGCCCCCAAATAAAAGTCTAGTAGTTGACCCCAAATAATATTGGGAATAAGGCTGAAGAAGAATAAAAAGTTCGAAATTTCATACTCTTCCATCCACGAAATTAACGTAAAAAGGGGTACAAAGTTTTTGCTTCAAGTTTTAATATATAGAGGATTTAATATACAACGCATCAAAGTGAAATAACATTTACGAGTGAAAGAAAGCCGTATTCTGAAGGAAGGAGGTGTTTTACGTAAGATAATAATTCTATTGTCCCAAGGACTTTAATTTCTGGTAGCACCTGAGGGGTCGCACGGGCGATACAGCTAAGCGTTGATATTACCAATGGTTCTCGAATGAATGAGTGTGAATTTGGAATAAAGGGCACTTCAAATCTATTTCGTTCTTTAGAAAGAAATAGATTTGAAGTGTCTCAATGTTATAACAAATTAACAATTTTTTTACTGAATGCATATGAAACTATATAAGTACTTATATAAAAAAGCAATTTTTAAAACTTTTGTCTGTCTCTCTGTTTGTTTGGCGTAATCAATGGAACGTTTAGATGGATTTTAGCCGGACTTTCTCTGGAAGAAAGCAGATGATATATGACTAATTAAGGCTAATTTTTTTAAACTAACTTCGCCCTGCAGCGTTACTTATGATTTACAAGAATAACTGCTGGTAACACCGTGGGACTCAGTTAGTTATGACACAAGTTCCGTAGCGGGTTTCAATACAGCTTAATAATTATTCCTGGAACTTCCCACATGTCTACACTTAGTGTTTTCGTTGGTTATTACTGTTGATCCTGTTGTATAGGAGTTACAGCAGTAAACGGGATTAGTCCTATTAAAACATATATTTATAACTCACAGTTTATAAATTACTAACAGATTCAAGAAATAAATCAACCTTACATTCGGACTTGTACTCAACTTTTACCTACATTTCATAACATAACATTTCAGTACGTATAAACCGTCTTGAGTAACGCAATTTTAGCCGTTGTATAAGTTTTCCGTCCTCTTTTAGGAGGAATATTGAAAAGGGTGAACCTTTAATGCTAAATCTCTTTATGGCTGATACCTTAAAACCTTTTATACAAATGTATGGACATCCTGTATAACCAACTGGCTTTGGACCAGATTACTCAAAGGATATTTTAGAAATAACACATTTTAGGCGTTGAATTTTATACTTTATTTATATTTTACAAAATTATAATTTTATCGTGAACTATACGGAACATATTTTTTTCCCCACACGGTCGTGTATACCGAAAGCTAGGTTTTGATAAATTTGGATACGACAACAGTATTTATACAGAATTTGGATATAGTCTAGTACTTAGGTTCTGGAGGTATTATGACAGTCGCTCTGTGTATATAAACACTTCCAACTTTGTACTTTTCCAGTTCACCCGTATCGCAGACTTAAAGGCGAATAGAATTTCGGAAAAACACGTTCAGAAGAACTAGCTCGGGTACTTACTTACTTCGATGGCTCACCGACCCAAAGTGTCTCTTGACCTCTGACAGTAGAATGTGCCATTCTTCTCTATTTTGTGCCATTTTAGAACAATCCGGCACTTTCATTTCACTTTCATCATCATCATCAACAGCTTTTAACAGTCCACTGATGGACATAGGCCTCTTCTTTGAAAGGAGGTTTTGGCCTACTATACCACGCTGGGTTGGTAGAGAGTTTGTTTCGAGTTTTCTTCTCTTGGCAGTGATGTTAGCGGCTAATTTTGTTCCTTTAGTCGCCTCTTACGACACCCATAGAATGAATAGGGGTGGTGACACTTTGTATTCTTAATCCGTCACCACACGGACATTTCACTTTCACTTTCTTTCAACTATGAGTGTGAGTGGTTAGAGGTCTAGACTGTTAGCTATATGACATAGGCACGATCCTAGCTCAAAAGAAATATTCTATGATCACAGAAAATGACATATCTTTTTTTCTATGAATTCTGCCAAAATTACTCGTCTCTGCCTGTTGGAAAGCATGAACAGAATCCATGAGTGGTGGACACCATTCTCATTGCGAATGTGGATAATGCAGCATGGTGACCCACACTATGGCGGTTTAGTGACATGCTTATTCTCGCCCCGCTTAAAAGACCTGGGTTCATTCTGTTTTAACAGCCGTTTAGTTCCAGAGCGTATGTCAGTTAATCTAATAAGGTGATTTCATAGGCCAGCGCCTTGTCGTGTAGAGAAAGAGAGAAGGTGGAATCAGTTGGAAATGCTCCTCAGAACAGCTATGACGAAGGTCATTTATATATATACAAATATAGATAAATAGAATTGGAGTGACAGTTTTTTAGTAAATGCATAATATTACAGTTTTTTAGTAAATAAATGTATATACGGTTCTGACATGCAAAATCAATTTTTTTTATTTTTTTCTGCCTGTCTGTCTGTCTGTCGGATTGTCTGTCTGTTTGTTACGAGCAATCTCTAATGGCAGGATATATTTTGACGGGACTTTCACTGGCAGATGACTGATAAGACAAGGAGTAACTTAGGCAATTTTTTTTAGACTGACTTCGGTCCACGGCTTTACTCGCGATTTCCAACAATGACAGCAAGCTTGTAATAAAGTATTCGTTAAGCGAGATTTATGCACATTTGTGCCAGGTTAAGCAGCTAATTTCTTCTAATTACAATGTAAGTTTTGCCTCGTTAGTCGAGTTAATGCTATTCAAAAATAAAGTAATTAAATACATATAATAAACTCACTCTAAACTCACTTGGCACTAACCAATAGTTGGGTATTTTTCCACTCGCAACTGTCTTTCCAAAATGATAAGCACAATTTTGGAGACAACACAGTAAATTTTCTAAGCCCCGTACTTTGTTAACACTTTAAGTATTAAAAGTTATATAATTTGGCCATTTTATTTGTCTTATTGTATATAACTTTTGTTTGTAGTTAAGAGTTTTGAATTATATATTGCGGAAGGGAAAGTAATAATATTTGTTTGTGATAACTTTACCTTTTCAATTCACAGGGACATTAAGGATTTAGCGATATCAAAGTTCTATATTATATTTGTCATCCAAATAAATAATAATAACAAATAAATATTTCGTATATCTTACACACAACACCATCTAGTCCCAAACTAGGCAGAGTTTGTTCTATAGGTACTAGATAACTGATATAAATACATAAACATACTTTTTTTTGTAAATGCATACATCCCTTCTAATATTATAAATGCGAAAGTAACTCTGTCTGTCTGTTACGCTTTCACGCCTAAACCACTGAACCGATTTTAATGAAATTTGGTATGAAGATAGAACTGAACTTGGGAAAGGACATACTACTACTACTTTTTACCGCGGAAACCGACATACACGCGGGCGGAGCCGCGGGCGAAAGCTAGTATTATATATAGTAAACACTCCGAAACAAATATTGGCGGATCACACAAACATTTGGTTCGACCCGGGAATCGAAACCGAAACCTTTCGATCAGCAGCCGCATACGGTAACCACTAGACCAACAATGCAGTCAAATGGTTCTAAGAAAGAATGTGTTTGCCTATTATACGACGCAGACCAGACTGGTTTTGGATATAGTTTCAGTTTTCTTTCTCTTTTATATTTCACTACTTGTTGACAACTAAAAGGACATCTTAAAAAAACAAGTCAGTGGAATTTGACAAAGGTGATAGCATAGATTCTAACTTTATGTAAGTATACTATTAAGAATTATTACTAATAGGTAAAAGTATTGGTTTAGTTCCAATAAATTGAGTGCATAAAAATATGTAAAACACTAAATCAATATGTAAGTCTTTATCTAATTTTCTATTATGGGATAATATGTTGTAATTGGCTGTTCTGAAGTGCGAAGTTCTAATGTCTCATATATAATCGAACTGATTAGTTTAAGTCTGTTAGGATTCATCATTTTTAGAAATATTTAAAACGCCTCCTTGCTTGAACTAGGTTAAAAAGGGTAGTGGCATTGTAGCATTCATATTCGCACACCGGTTCTGTTCCTATTTGTTTAATAAATAAATAATAAAAATTCAAGCCAAGCCCTATAAGGAATCGAAGTGGTCGCCATGACCGAAATCGGTCGGATTGATTGATTGATTGAATAAAAATAATAAATATTTGCGACATCTAACACACAAAGCCATCTTGTTCCAAACCAAGCAGAGGTTGTACTAAACATATGATTTGAAAATATATATACTTCTTAAATAAAAACATAGGTATTATACATAGAAAGTCCCCAAACTCCGAAACTAACATTTGCAGTTCATACAAACATTTGGTTACAACTGCATGTGTTTAAGATTTCAATTCACTCAGACTACACTTATGATCTCAACATTACTAGCTCTACCACGTATTTTACCGCAGTTTAGTAATTATTCCCTCCTCCTTCATCACCCACAAAACAACCATAAAAACCCTTACATCCCTAATTAATTTGACCTACCTCATGAAGAAGACCCGTTTATGTGTTTTGTCATACGTTAATCCACTCTTTTGTCACTACGTAACTCCCATGAGCGTCATTGAAACGCGGTTATATGGCAAACGGGCCCCATATAAGGTTTTAGAAAAATGATTTATGGCATGGTGGGTGACTAGAAACCTTAATTAATCCCATGTTTCACTAAGATAATGTATATAGGACTTTATTGCTGTATGTTTGTCACATAATGGTAGCTTAATGTCGGTTCAAATTGTTCTAAGGGAGAGCTTAACTTTGTTCTATTGATTTTAAAGTAGTAATGCAGAAGGAACTTCTGATAGGGTGCTGATACACTGAAGAGGACCTGATGAGTCCCCCTGATACTTGAATATACTTGAGTATTTTAAGTAGGTTTTTATATATTGTATTTTGTTATCGCCGACTAAATTCTGTAAGTCTATAAAAGTGAGTCCGTTTACGCTTTGTGAGTATAACGCTGCTATTATCTTTTCATTTTAAAGCCTGGCAAATTGACTCTACTCTGCCTGATTTAAAGCGTGAGAAGAATCTCACAGTGGAAGCCACAACATTTAGGGCCACAGCACACTAGCTACTTTTAGCATCGGCAATCGGCAATTAGTCGCTTTTTAGAAGCTAAATGCGGCGACCGAACGCTCTACACCGCACACTTAAAAACGCCAAACGCGGAGATTGAGTCGCTTTTTAGAAGCGCGACATAATCGCTAAAACGGGCGTTTCCGATACCGCGTTCGAACGCAAAAAGCCGCGAATGATGCAACATGACGAGCGATTTTAATACCGCGATCGAACGCAGGTAGTCGCTAAAACGCGATGCAGCATCGATGCAGTCGCCAAATTGCCGATCGCCGATGCTAAAAGTAGCTAGTGTGCTGTGGCCCCTTAATAATAGTGTTAAGTAATGTACATACTATAGCGGCCTAGTAAGATGCGTTTTAACTCCACGCCTGAAGGACCCGGGATCATAGTGGTACAGCAATAGGTGAGCGGGTAGTGAGTTTCAGTTTTGAACTGCTTGTCACATAAAGAAAAATATAAACAGTACGATCAGAATTATTGAGACTCCATTAAGTCTTAGCTTCTCCATTCCATAAAGCTACACATATGGTGCGCAGACATGTGCTCAATCTGAACGAACATTTTCCTTTTAAAATCGTCTATGCCAGCGTCTGCATCAGCGTGCCTAACAAAATAGCTCTTAGCTCTGGCCAGGGCAAAAATAAGTTGCTGTGGCTGAATACGACTATGAGGCCATATATACCTATATATATGACTAGAATTAGACCAACATGTTTACATGATCGTCTTAAAGTATATAGTGGGGGATGGCGTCGGTGTCTGTCATACAGTTTCTACTACCTCAGTTCGTTTTCACTCTATCTGTACATGTCAATCATCAAATTATGTTTACGATATAATTAAACTAAGATAGATAACTGTATTTCGTTTTTGAGTAAATAAATTTTAAGACTATTTTTGTATTTTCCTTGTTTCTACATTATGTACGTAAATCACAATATTTAACTAGCCTAGTTTGGCTTTCAATTACTGAGTTGTTTTTGAAACAAATTGGCTTTATGCTTTTATAGTTTAGTTGCTAATTTCTAAATATTTCGGAAGAATATGAATTTCTAGTGCATAATACCGCAGATGATACTGTTCGAGTCTGTTAAATAAGTACATACTTTTTGCATTGAACATTTCTCATGCGAATATAACTTATTACAGAGACTTTGTACTACAAAATAAGTACGAACTCACCTTATGTGGAGCTCGAAACTTCCGTATATAAAACTTTAACCACCGAACAACACAAAGCTTCTCCACGGATGCGCTACACTGAATTTTATTCGCTACATTAGGTGTGTTCAGCAATACATCAAAGATGCATACAACTCGTTCCTGTAGATGCATGCCGAGGCCGAATGTCGAAACCTATTTGATGTTTCTGCATTTAATTATCTTCAGTTCTATGCATATATATACTTTTTATCTTGTATTTGGTTTGTGATTATTTGAGCCTGCAAAAGTGATTTGCTCTGCCTGATGGAAAGCATGAGTAGAATCCAAGAGTAGTGGTAGTAATACACATTAATACAAATGCAGACAATGCAGCATAGCAACCCATACTATGGAGGCTAGTTGAGATGTTTCTGCATCACTAGACTTCCGTTTTTGCACTATACATATACACACCAATAAAACAAATATCACAATAATCTATCTAGACTTAAGATATGTTCTCAGAGCATAATTTCTTGTTGGCGATCGTGTTGGTTTCGGCTTCAATATTGTATTTCAAGTATTATACATGTCCCATCTCTAGTGTTCAAGCCAAATAGCTGTAATGGTTCGTAAAGTCAATATAATATCGATTAAACAATTTATTTTGCCAACACCAAACTGATATTATAAGATAAAATTATAAGTAAATGTTTTAGACATATGCCATGCAACGCCATTTAGCTTCAAACTAAGCGTGATCAAATGATTTTTATTCAATGATTTAATGCTTGGACTGTGTAACTTTTTAAAACAATTAATAAATTTTAAAAAAGGGAATTAAAAAACTTATATACTTTTTTTTTGTAAAAACAAACATAGACAATCCCAAAACTTCAAAACAAATATTGGCACAAATAAAGATTATATTACAAACATTTGATACGATCCGTGTATTGAACCCGAGACCTCATTATAGTCATGAATGTATGCTTACTTTGAATTGCGTGACTTAGTCGTTTTAAATTACGTTTTGATATACTACAGCTATTAGAAGTATTTCAAATCGAAATGTCGTACAAATGTTTAAGAGAGATAATGTTATTTAAAGTAGTATTTTATCGAATCGTAACATTTTATTGAATAAGTGGGTAAGTCAAGTTATAGGTTCACTTTACTTTAAGAACCCTTTTTAAACTTTTGATCTCTGTGATTAAAATGTATTTAATTTAATGTTATTAATTTCGTATCGATAGAGATTTTAAGGAACATAATATAGAGAAACAAAAATAGCAAAAGTAGATTTTTGTTGTAGGAAATGTTTATGTAATGTTAGACCCGGCTAATCTATGGATCGGATTTTAACAAGACTTCCACTGGCTGATGACATTAGAGGTTATTTTTTAGACTAGCTTTGTTCCATAGCGTTACTTGCGATTTATATTACGGTTATAATAACAATGGGATTCAGCTAACTGTCAATAGGGCAATTTGTAAATTGCTTAGCAAGCTTAATTTCTAAAACTTTCAGATATATAACATAGGTTAACTTACCTATTTATAAACTTGTTCTAATAAGTCTAGACCAAGTATAATGAAGTCTTGGCTAAAGTTTAAGAAGCAAAGATTTCCTTCCTTTACAAGTATTCTTTTATATGAAATGTACTTCTCAAAAGTTTCTTTTAAATCCTAGGAAAATGTTTCGAACGAATAAAGTTAGGTTTCAAAACTTTTCTGTACTTTTGCTAATTATGAGAATATTTCATTTGAAATAAAATTCAAGCGTTCTTCAAAACTATATAAGGTTTTTTTTATGTAATATTATTTTATGCTCGTATTTCAGTTATGTAAATATATAGGGTGCAGTCGTTTTGTGGTCATATGCTTATGTCATGACATCACTTGAACTTTTGACTATGGTATTTTGGCTTACAGGTACCTTCTTTCGAGGGTATACCTGGTGCTTCGGCTCATGGTTCATGGTGGCTCATGTTGGAAAAGAGTGTCCAGGGAGTTTCTTGTCTGTTCTTCTTCGACTTCTTCTGATCTACGAATTGGAACAGACAATTAGGTTCACGACTGACTACTGACGGATTACTTGACGTCAAAAGTGCTGTTATATTGGTTTATATGAAATAAAAATGATTTGATTTGATTTGATTGTTACCCGAAACGGCGTGTGGTTTTATTCGGATCGAGTCCAACATAGCCAACAACTGGTAATATGGTGGGGATTTCGACAAAAAGAAAAAGTGGTATTTTGGTTAAAAATGGATCTGGTAAAAAATTTATGAGGCACGTTGATTTGCACCGGCGATAGGTCATGGTTCTGTAGGGAGTAACAAGTTGTCTGGAATATTATTTTTTCATCTACTGAACTCCTCCAATGCCACCCAGCTCAACCAGGTAGGTATTACCTTCTCATCAACACTCCATAATGTCACTGCTGGTGTCGGGTCTCCTCTCATGTGAGGGTTAAGGCCAAAGTCCCCACACTGGCCAAGTGCCGGTTGGGAACTGGCAAGACACGTTGTAGCAACGTAAATAATTCCGTTGCTGTTTTTAAACTGCCCGAAAGCCTCGAACTAAGCTTCACGACTATTATCTTATGATAACAATCGGGGCTGAGTGCTTAACGTGATCTCCGAATCACGGAAATTCTCATAACATGTCTTCAAACGGTCACCTTAGTTCCCTAGTGTATGTAAAACAAAACTTGGTCAAGTTTGTGTCAGGCCATGCATAGAGTAGGCTTCCATAGTCATCCATAATGACATATGTCTTCGTTTTATCAGATTTTTTGAGCCAGTGGTTTAGCTTTTAGAGGGGGTACGTCCTGTTTTAACAAAAAAATAACTTTAAACTCTCAAAAGGATACCTTTATCAAAAAGTCGTCTGAGGAAAGACTTAAACCTATCTAATGATAGTCCATACAATGTGGTTGATGTGAGAAAAAAATCATCCCCACTTTACATGTATGGGAAGCTACACAAAATAAAAATATTTTGACATGACAAAAACTCATATTCATTTGGACGTTTGTATGGTAAGTCGAGGACGGACTTGATGAAACTATAAAGATTCCGAGTCATGAACTATGGAACTCCTAAAAATTTATAAAAGAACTTTTACAAAACCACAAATTATAAAACCAGCTCCTCACCTATTCATGTTCTAAAAATTTAATAAAACATTCTATACTTTAAACTGGTATATTTGGAATGACAAAGTGTGACGTATACCAAACAAAACTTTGTAACCGTTGCTCTTAATATTTTGTCATGTAAAATACGCGGTGAATTCGCTGTCGACAGATAAGCAAGGCTCTTCCTGTATGCCGGTGTTCCCGGGCATAGAGTATTTAAAGTATTCAGAGAATTCAAAATTTAATTATCATTTTTTTGTATTTGGGAGCGATTTTGTGGATGGGAGTGTGTATTATGTGATTTGATTAATCCTGTTTGGTGCAAGAGTTAGATGTCCACAACCCTAAGGGAGAACTGAAATTCGAAGGTTGAACGAGTTGTCAGTAAATTTGAGGGCGCTGACTTCCCAATAACGATTGCCATTGATGTTCATGACAACCGGGAACGACGGCTTTACGTGTTCTCCTAGGTAAGGGCGTGAATCACCGCCAAAGTTCCAAACTCCGGGCTGCTATTAGGAGTTTCCTGAGAAAAACCCAAAAACACTTGCCCGACCCGGGATTGGAACCCGAGAACTTTGATTAGCAGTCGCATAAGCTATCCACTAAATAGACCAACTAGGCAGTTTTTAATACTTAACTACAAATTATAAAATAAAGCCAACGCGTCTGTCTGGTCGCAATAAACTCAAAAACCACTGAATTTAAATGAAATTTTGTACCCAGATAATCTAAAGCATGAACCCATTACCAAAGGCTGTTTTTTACCTCGATAACCGACATAGAGGGACCGACTATCCAATAAGTGATTCTTATTATGTTGAAATAAATATCACTAAAGCCTTTATTTCATCTCTTTGATATCATACCTCCCACGCTAATCTTTCAAATGGTTCATAAATGGATATATAATATATATATATAATATATACATAAATAGATATATAATATATATATAATAATAAGTATTAATACTCGACTTTCTATAGAGACCTATTATGTTAGAGATATAAATGTACTTTCCGTAGTGTCTATATATAGAATAATACAAGTTTTAGCCTTTTACAAAAATAGTTTATGTGCTTTCTAAGGATTTAGACCATCTTTCTGTCGAAATTTGTTTCAATTGATTCCGCAGTTTTGGCATAAAAGCACTACAAACAGATAAGAGTTAAATAAATAAAAAATAAAATATTTATTTCCACCACACAGACAAAAATTTTCAATGTTTCATATAAAATAGTACAGGAGCAAAAGTTGTACTTTGGGGTGGACTGGTGCCTAAACTATGTCAAGACCTGTACTTCAGGACTCCAGGACCCACTCATTTTAGGTTTGTCGATGTACTGTGGTGTTTGCGTGTGTGTGTGTGTGTGTGCGTGCGTGTTACATTCTCATTTATAATACACTTGCTTTCGCTGGCAGCTCGCACTAGTTTTGTTATCGCGGCATAAGAAGCCTATGTCCTTTCTAAGGCCTTAGACTATTTGGGTGCAAAATTTCATTTAAATTGGTGCAATAATTGGCTGAGCTTATCGCGAACAGACAGACGCAGCGAAGGATTTTATTTAAGTTCACAAAACCTCGACATAGGCCTATTTTACACCAGCGTGAGCACGGTTAGGAAGAAATTAGCCAATATTTTTATGAATCTTAAAACGGCACTCGAACTGTTCTACTCTGTATCTATTATTATTATTCTTGTATCGTATTTGATTATGTTTTTAGCATATCTCAGCATTCGCCGTGCTTAGTAGTGACAGTGGTCTGGGCTGCCGAAATATAACTGTACCTAGACGCAACGTTTGACGCTGAAACGCAAAACAGTAGAAATCTTCCATTAGCAAGTCAGTATACTGCGACTTAATTATGACTACCAAAGTACTGTTGTTCAACTAAAATTATAAATAACTGTCTGTCTGTCTTTCACGTAAAACTACATAACAGATTTAATTGAAATTTGGTACAAATATAGTCTAGCGTCCGAGAAAGGACTTAATATACTTTTTACTGCGTTTACCGACGAACTAGTTCAGAGCTGAAGGCGCAAGCTCTTAAACGAACAAACTTATAATTTAAATTAAATATAAATTGAAATTAAATTTATTTTTAATTTCTCTCTGGTATTACCTACTCTATGTACGCCTGCACTCATGTATAGGATGATATATCGCGCGTAAAACTCTATATACCTACTGTTATTATAATGCTATTCGCTTTAAGAAACGTGATGAGACATATTACTTGTGCTTAAGTAGCATTATACAGAGATTTTATGAAACGATTTTGATAAATTATGTGTATAATTCTAACAAAAACGAACCGACTTCAATGAAAAACTATTCCGAGTACCCAAATCGCGACATTGTGCCTATGATTTTTGAGGAGTTCCCTCGATTTCCTTGGATCCCATCATCAGATCCCGATATGGTGACGATGGGACCACCTGTAAGCTACGCCATTTCCAATGCAAAAATAATTTTTGAAATCGGTTCATAAACGACGAAATTATCGCTGAACATACATAAAAAAAAAAAAAAGATTCCGACGAATTGAGAACCTCCTCCTTTTTTTTGAAGTCGGTTAAAAATACATTACGCCTGTATTTAATAAACAAATGGGCATCACTACATCATCAATAACCCATTATGTCACACTGCCGTGTTTGGGTCTCCTCTCAAGAGAGGGTTAAGGCCATACGTCCCCACGCTGGCCGAGTGCGGGTTGGGGACTGGCAAGACACGTTGCGGCTACGTTATCTTGCTGTTGGATGTTTTTACGCTTCATGAGGGCCTCCAACTAAGCTTCACGACTTTATCCTATGATAAGAACGGAGCCGACTGCTTAATGAGGCGGAGTAATAACGGAGACGCTCTTTTTATCATGGGTTTAAAAGGTCACCCATCCAGTTAATGACCGTGCGGAGGTTCCTTACCCTCGGTGATCGTTTCTAATCAATTAGACTTGGCTATATAGAATTCAATCAATTTGTTATGGACATATGTAGTTTTATTCTTGAGAAAGGACATAGACAGTTATGTTATAAGCGAACACTTTAATTATCATCATCATCATCAGCATAACTCAATCCACTGCTGGACATAGGTCTCTCCCGTAGCACACGACTTTGGTCGATTTTGGGCTTCTCGCATCCAGCTCCTGCCAGCCATCTTGCGTAACTCGTCACTCCACCTGGCCTGTGGTCGTCCTACACTACGTTTGCCGAGACGCGGTCTTCACTCCAGAACTCTTCTACCCCATCATCAGTTCTGCGGCTAATATGGCCAGCCCACTGCAACTACATTTTGTAATAATTAATTATCCTACTAATATTAAAAACGTGAAAGTTTGTGAGTATGTGTGTATGTATTGTTGCTCTTTCACGCAAAAACTATTGAACGGATTTGGTTGAAACTTTACAGTAATATAGCTTATATATCAGAATAACACATAGGCTACTTTTTACTGCAATAATCGAGATAAACAGGCGAAAGCTAGGTTATTATAAAAATATAATCGTAGATGTCAAAATGTATCTCTGTTTATTTCCTGCCAAAACTTCACAGGTTGCTATGCATAACACACTTGCTTAGCAACCATAATGACACTCGGGTGACACCGCGGGGCACAGCTAGTTTATAAACTCTTTTGCAAAAAAAACGGGCACTTAAGCAAATAACTATTTTAATGGTTACTATTTGTTTGTTTGACAATTTTAGGTACTGTTATCCTCAGAATTTTATAAATTAATTAGGAAGGAATAGTTTTCATCAGTTTTATCAAAACATTTTGATTAAATTATTGAGAAATAATGTTTAAGCTCAAAACACTATTATTGTACCTGCTCGCTAAATAAAAATGAAACGCATTAATTTCTTTGTTTTTATTGAATACATTAAAAGCAGATAAAAGTTTAGTATTGAGTGTGACCCCCTCTTGCTGAAATCACGGCTTGCATTCGTCTGGGCATGCTAGCGAGTATATCTTTTATGGTTTCTTAGGGAATAAGTTCCCACTCCGCGGTAATCACATTCTTTAGCTCTCTGAGTGTCTGCGGAGCCGGCTGCACTGATCTCACTCGTCACTTCAGATCTTCCTAGACATGCTCTATGGGTTTGAGGTCCGAACTTCTAGCTGGCCAGTCCAAATGACGAATTCCGACTTATAGCATATACGCTTCCACAACGCCAGACCGGTGGGCGCGAGCGTTGTCGTCCATAAAAATTGAGTTTTCGCCAAGAGCGGTTATAGCGGGTTGTGCATAAGAAATTAGAACTTCCGTTATGTATCGGTGTCCAGTCAGTGTACCGTTTTCGATGAAGACTAACTCCGTACGATCCATAGAATTTATTCCTGAAAAAAACATAACAGAGCCCCCTCCACAAGGTGTGATTTCTTCAAAACATGCCCCTGCAAAGCGTTCTCCTCGTCTACGTAGCACTCGCCGACGTCGGTCTTCACCATGCAGAGATATCCTGGCTTCATCGGGGAACAATACCCTATCCCAGTCTTCATGAGTCCATGACACACAATTTCGAGCGAAGCTAAGCCTGGCAACTCGATGTCCACGGAGTAAATTAGGGCCGCGTGCCGGGCGATGACTGTGTATATTAGCAGCGAGAAGCCTACTCCCGACCGTCCATAGACTAATTTGCACATTTCTTACTTCTTCGAGTCTGTTCTTGAGGTCCACATACGAAGATTTGCGATTCCTAAACGGTTGACCAACTAGGGCGTAGGTAGCTAGGAGTCGGAATTCGTCGTTTGGACTGGCCAGCTAGAAGTCCGGATCCTCAATCTCATAGAGCATGTCTGGGACGTTCTGAAGCGACGAGTGAGATCAGTGCAGCCGGCTCCGCAGACCATCAGAGAGCTAAAGATTGTGATTACCGCGGAGTGGGAACGTATTCCCTAAAAAACCATAAAAGGTATACTCGCTAGCATGCCCAGACGAATGCAAGCCGTGATTTCAGCAAGAGGGGGTCACACTTAATACTAAACTTTTATCTGCTTTTAATGTATTCAATAAAAATAAAGAAATTAACGCGTTTCATTTTTATTTAGCGAGCAGTTTCAATAATAGTGTTTTGAGCTTAAACATTATTTCTCAATAATTTAATCAAAATCTTATGATAAAACTGATGAAAACTGTTCCTTCCTAATTAATTTATAAAATTCTGAGGATAACAATACCTATAATTGTCAAACAAACAAATAGTAACTATAAAATAGTTCTTTGCTTAAGTGCCCGTTTTTTTTGCAAATGAGTGTATATATTTTGAATAATTATATTATGAAGGCAGAAGTTGTATTATAATTTTCAAATTGAACAACTTAGATTTAAATAAAGGAAGTTAGTAGAATAAGGCAATTAAGGATCGGAATAAAATATATGGTTCAACTATATTACCAGTTTTTTTTGTTCAAAAATATTTTGCAGGTTTTTATCAAAGAGGCAACGCTTAGCGGACGAGCGAAGCGTGTGCTTGCTTATTAGAGCATTCATTCGTACTTGAGTGCGAATAAGGGCTGTGCTTATTCCTTACTAATAGTATAAATGCGACAGTAACTCTGTCTGTCTGGCAGTCTGTCGCCCTTTAACGCGAAAACGATTGAACTGGTTTAATTGAAATTAGGTACACAGATAATGGGGTGCGAGGTCCGGAACCTCCGCGTCGTGCACCCTTGGCAACGGAGACGGCAGCGCCTCTCCTGCCAGGCGAGATTCCGGCCGAGATGGAAGTGACATCCTCTTTGAGGTTGTTCGGAGGCTTTCCAAGTATCCCTCCGTTAAGCGGAGGGCACAGTGGAGTGTACTATAGAGGGCGGAAGGGTTCTCAACCGCTGGCCTTGACCAGAGGTGGTGGACTTTGGTCTGATGTAGGCCACCTTCCGACCAAGTCGCAAGCCTGACTGGTAGCGGTCAGGAACGACGGCTCTTCGAGGGCTACGAGGAAGGAAACCTCTATAAAAAACCATGGGGCGTGGCTATATGAGAGGCCTATGTCCAGCAGTGGACTGCGATGGGCTGATGATGATGATGGACACAGATAATCTAGAGCCTGAGAAGGGATATGCCGGAGCCGCTGCCGAAAGCAATTTTTTTATAAACAAACTTTTAAGTTTCACAACTTTTATCTTATGATAATAACTGGGACCGACTGCTTACCGTGACCTTCAAATCACGGCAACGCTCCTAACATAATATTCATAATACACACGGTTACCCATCTAGGTGCTGACCTCGCCGGCGTTGCTTACAATCGGTGATTATTTCTAATCAGAAAGGTCAGTTTGTCAGGTGACAACCCTAAGTTAGTATGACAGAATAGGCCGCTGCGTTCAGCGTCGGTTGTGAGCTCTTTTACGCGCAAAACATTTTAAACATACTGTGATGTAACTTTGCGATTTTTTGTGGAATTTCATGTTATTCTGTTTGACAACTGACAACTTAAATGTATGGTTTGTAAGGGCCACAACACACATGCTAGTTTTAGCATATTACATACTGTTATTGGACAGCCCCTTAGCTACAAGCCTAAAAAACTAAAGCATCGAAAATATTAGTTTTGTTTGTTATTATTAATGTTATGTTGTTCTTTGGTTTATTGTTTTCATCAAATATAAATATTTCGATATTTCGGCCATCTGACCCACAACGTTATCTAGTACCAAACTAAACAGAGTTTGTACTATGGGTACCTACTACATAGCTGAAATGAATACATAAACCTTTTTATTATAAATACATATTATATATATTAGTAATAGAAGTCACCCAAACTCCGAAACAAATATTTGCAGATCATACAAACATTTGGTTCAACCCCGGAAACGAATCCGAGATTCTTGATCGGCAGCCGCATACGCTAACCACTAGACCACCGAAGCAGTCGATTATTATAAAGTGGTTTCCTATTCTCACAGTATTTCATTAGAGTAAATTCTAGGTACGCTGTAATTGTAATGTTACTGTCATATATTATACACAAAAAATAAAATTACTATGACATGAATAGCTTTTTAACCAACTTCAAAAAAAAGGAGGAGGTTCTCAATTCGTCGGAATCTTTTTTTTTTGTTTTATGTATGTTCCGCGATAATTTCGTCGTTTATGAACCGATTTCAAAAAATATTTTTGCATTCTAATGGGCGTAGCTTACAGGTGGTCCCATTGTTATCACATCGGGCTCTGATGATGGGATCCCAAGGAAATCGAGGGAACTCCTCAAATATCATAGGCACAATTGTCGCGATTTGGGTACTCGGAATAGTTTTTGTTTGAAGTCGGTTTCTTTTTGTTTAAATTATTACTAAATGCACACGAAAGTGTATACCATGATAACATCAAAATTGTTTTTTTTTTTAAATTTTGTTCTGTTTGTTCAGGCTAATCTTTAGAACGACTGGACTGATTTTGACGGGACTTTTACTGACAGATAGCTGATGATATAAGGAGTAGCTCAGGCCATTAGTTTTAGACCAGCTTCTCTCCGCGGTGTTGCGTTTAACAACAGTGACCACGGGTAGCATCGCTGGACTCATCTGGTTAAAAAAAACATTCAGACATCTTACACACAACGCCATCTAGTCCCAAACTAAGCAGAGCTTGTATTATAGGTACTAGATAACTGAAATAAATACATATTACATTTACTTTTCTTGAACAGATTTTATATTAAGTATATACATAGAAAACACCATATTTAAAGTGAGTAGGGGAACCTGTTGTACCTAGGACAGTTTTTTAGATATATAGTTTTCATTGTGATTTGACGTACAGGACACAAATCATAATTGCATATTTTGGAAGTCAATTATTTGGGTGCTCAATACCAAAATATCAGAAATGTACGTTTCATCCTTAGTACATAGATTTTAAAGTTTAAAACATGGCAACAAAGGAAAAGGTACAACATACCCTATGTACCTGGGCCAGTACTACGGTGTACCTAGGACACATTGAGAATTTGGAGGTAATTTAAGTAAATTATTAACTTATCTTGACCAAAACTGTTTTATTCGGTCTATTACATTACTTAACAAAACACCTTGGGAATTTTGAAAAAAAAACAAAATAATCAATTATTTTTTTGCTTTTTGAACAAAATCTTTAAACAATCGAAATAAACTTTTAATTACTATTTTGACACATCACAAACTTTAAAATTAGTATAAAATATAGTTCATAGACCTAGATTTGATCATATCACATTATATATAGTATTATCAAAACAATTGTATCTTACAAGTCATAGAAAATTAAAAAAAATAGATACAATTAACTTTATAAATTATCATTTCTTTCTTAACTTTTAATCAGTCATTGGGTCTAGCTTTTATAAGAATACTATCAATATAAAGATAAATATGTTCAAATAACAACTGATCGACAGTGACCGAGGTACAACACTACTCCAACTACAACAAAACGATGGATTTTAAATAGTTTTGAGGTCACATATCTCGTAAGTTGTTTATTGTTTGAGCACTTGTTGAAACCATAGCATATAAAAACTTATTGACTATTATAAAACGTTTAAAACTATCCGACTTCAAAATATATTAAAAATACTTACTTTTTTGCAAAAAAAAATTAAGGTCGATAATAGCTAACACCGGCTTAATGGCGGTATGTGACTTACTTTACATTGAATAGTCGGTAGTGATGTACCAAATACGATAGACAATAAAATTGTATATAGAGCGAATATTTAAAACGAGCCCAGTGGCCTAGGTACAAATAGTGCCAAGGTTCAACAGGTTCCCCTACATAATCATCGGCAGCTTTTTTAAGGCACTGGTGGACATACTCGTACATGTCTTTTTAAAAAGGTTTTGGTCTACTCTGCCACACTAGCCAGACGGGTTTGTTTAGGGTTTGTTTCACGTTTTAATTGCAGTTATATTGACCTGCGTAATTAGTTCCCTTAGTTAAATCTTACGACACACACGGGATAAATAAAGACCCGCATTCTAATTAATTAATTTATACATAGATAAATGAACACATTTTATACAAAGCAATTTTGAAATAAACTGGGAATCACTAATTCTGAGAAAGATTATCCGCGATTAAAATCAAGGATCGTAGCTTGATAGAAAGCTTAAAATACTCTCCAAGAATTAGGATATTCAAAGGATATTAAAAAAAGCGGCCAAGTGCGAGTCGGACTCGCCCATGAAGGGTTCCGTATCAGCAGGTAACATCATATAAAATTTCTTGTAGTTAGTTGTAACTTTGATCGATGTTTTAATAATAGTGTTTTGATCAATGATAATAAAAAATCGGCCAAGTGTGTGATAATTGTTATGTTTACGTATTAATGTGTTGATTTTGTATGACTTTTCCAAGTAAGCGCATTGTAAAAGTTAAGCCTCTATAACTCCTGAACTAACAAAGTCATCTAATTCGTTATAGTTTTCATTTGAAGTTCATTATATGGACCACTATCACAAATTTTTACAAAAAGTTTGCCTTTAAAGTGGAATTTCTCGCAAACGGATACCTAAATCAAAAAATCGTCTTAACAAACCTGTAATGTTTTTAAAAGACCTATATAATGATACCCTACATGATGGATGCGGTAGCCGTGAGAAAAAAAAACATCCCCACTTTACGTGTAGGGGAGGTACCCTAAATAAAAATATATTTCATAATTTTATTGTAGCACTTTGTCGACGTAATTACAATACATATTCATTCAAAGTTTCATCTTTCTAGCACTTACTGTTTGGACGACAAGTCGAGGACGGACGGACGGACGGATGGACAGACGGACATGACATATCTATAAGGGTTCGAAGTCATAAACTTCGGAACCCTAAAAAGTTGTAGATCTTTTAATTACCTACAACTTTGCCATTTAACTATTTTCCTTGTAGTTTTGCTGGAAATCGAGATAAACCGTTTTTTACCCTTTGTTGTATATATTTAGCCATCCAATCTGACTCTACCCTGCCTGATGGAAAGCATGAGCAGAATCCAAGGGTCGGGGCTACCACACTTGCTGCGAATGCGGACAATAATGTATGGCGGCCCACACTATGGCGGCTTAGTGAGATGCTTTTTCACGCCCCGGTTAAAGAACTCGAAAACCTCCCTCCCTACCCCTTCCCGACCTCAGATCGCCCGTAAATTATTTTTCCTTTCATTTTTATAATATTCTCCTCCTTTTCCAATAGGTTTCATCCTACTATAATTTTATTTGTTTTCAAAAATTATCTACTCTGGTCTACTGGTCTATATGTCATTTACAACCTATCATTATGGTTGCCATGCAAGTGTGTTATTCCTAGCAACCTGTGAAGTTTTGACAGGAGGTAAACAGTGATACATTTTGACATCTTCGATTTATGTATTTTTATAATCACCTAGCTTTGGTCTTTGTGCCTCGATTATTGCAGTAAAAAGTAGCCTATGTCCTTTCCCAAGTTCAGTTCTATCATCATACCGAATTTCATCAAAATCGATACAGTGGTTTAGGCGTGAAAGCGTAACAGACAGACAGACAGAGGTACTTTCGCATTTATAATATTAAGTAGGGATAAAAAAAAAAACTACTCAGTAGATCTCGTTCAAACCAATTTTCGTTGGTAGTTTGCATGTTAATGTTCAACATATATTTTTTTTAGTTTTATCACTCTCTTATTTTAGAAGTTAGAGGGGGGGGACACACATTTTTCCACTTTGGAAGTGTCTCTCGCGCAAACTATTCAGTTTAGAAAAAAATGATATTAGAAACCTCAACATCATTTTTGAACACCTATCCATAGATACCCCACACGTATAGGTTTGATGAAAAAAAAAATTTTGAGTTTCAGTTCCAAGTATGGAGACCCCCAAAATGTATTGTTTTTTTTCTTTTTTTATGTAAAAATCTTAATGCGGTTCACAGAATACATCGACTGATCAAATTTCAACAGTATAGCTCTTATAGTTTCGGAAATAATTGGCTGTGACATACGGACGGACTGACAGACAGACAGACAGACAGACAGACTTGACGAATCTATAAGGGTTCCGTTTTTTGCCATTTGGCTACGGAACCCTAAAAACTGATTTCAGTTATGTCTTCAGTTTTATTTTATTTAGAATACAATGTTTGATTCGGGTAAGTCTATAAAATATTTCGGAGATCTTACACACAACAACATCTAGTCCCAAACTTAGCAGAGCTGGTATCATGGGTACTAGACAACTGATATAAATACATAAACATACAATACAATACATACATATATTACATAGAAATAAATATATGTGGATTACACAAGCATTTATTTCTATGCAAATGTACGTGTGGTGACGGATTAAGAATACAAAGTGTCACCACCCCTATTCATTCCATGGGTGTCGTAAGAGGCGACTAAACGAACAAAATAAGCAGCTAACATCACTGCCAAGAGAAGGAAAACTTGAAACAAACCCTTTACCAACCCGTCTGGCCAGCGTGGTATAGTAGGCCAAAACCTCCTTTCAAAGGAGAGGCCTATGTCCAGCAGTGGACTGTTAAAAGCTGTTGATGATGACACAAGCATCCCGAGAATCGAACCTGACAGCTGAAGCACAGTAGTCGCATACATTACCACCGAGACAGTCAAATATATATCTTGGTATGGACATGTTATGTGGAGGGATGAGGAAAACGGGGCGAGGAAAATATTGGGTATGGGAATTTAGGTGTACAAGGCAAGGAGGTGGATAGATTGTGTGAAAGAAGATATGGCTAGTAGAATGGAAGGATAAAATATACTGCGCCGACCTTAAACTATATTGGGATTTAGGCAGGCAGATCATGATGATGATAATAGTGTTTGCTCTGAACATCTACAGAGCATTTTAGAGATAGCGAGACTCGGAAGTAAAACACATTAGTAATTGTCTGGCACAAAGCGTTAACATTTGCTTTAAGTGCCTTTTAGTTTCTGTAGTGCAAGACAAAAGAAAGAAGACAAAATAAAGATAGTGTTAAGTGAAGAATGATCTTCTCAGAAAAGTTTCTTAGACATACATACACTCTTAATTATGTTCCTTAAGAGTTAGAAAACTATTTCCTACTCACATTTTATAATACATTATCTGAATTACACGAAACGCCGCGGAGCGAAGCTAGTCAAAAAAAATGCCTAGGTTACTCCTAATGCTATCAGCTTTCTGCTAGTAAAGTCTCGTCAAAAGCCGTTTCTCGCCCTCGTGTATCTCCATTATTGCAATAAAAAGTAGCCTATGTGTTATTATGATATAAAAGCTATATTACTGTAAAGATTCATCCAAATCCGTTCAGTAGTTCTTGCGTGGATGAGCAACAAACATACATACATACAAACTTTCGCGTTTATAATAATATAGTAAGGATGTACGTAATAGCTTTTACGTGTAAGTTGTCGCGGTAAATAGAAGCCTATGTGAAATTATGATATGTAATCTATATTATTGTGATGTTTCATCAAAATCCATTCAGTGGTTTTTGCGTGAAAGAGCAACAAACATACATACTTATACACTCAAAAACTTTAGCGTTTATAATATTAGTAGGATACTATAAGTAAATAAATATGTATGTATTTTGTATTTTATATATATAATATGTATTTAATGAATAATATCTTATTACTTACTATAATAGACTGACTGACTTATCAAGCAGAGTGTGTATAAACAACTCACTGAGAATGTAAAACTATAAATTTAGACACATAGACTTGAAGATGTATATATGGAGTGCTGTATTGTTGTATCTCATTGTATTGTCTTGTACACTCTGTATTCTGTTTCTATAAGTGAGGATTTGTCATTGGCTGTCTGTTTTCTTGTCTGCTCGTATTCTGAATGTAAAAGCTGTAAATTCTCCATACTTTAAATAAATAAATAAATATCCTTTAACCTTCAGAAGATCCTAAGAATAACGCGTACAACCAAACTAACAAACAAATTCTCCAACTTTATGATATTACTACAGATTAAACCGTTTTATATTCAAGAGCACGCCAACAAAATCGAATCTTAAAGTAAAACCATAACCTACATGGGTTATGGCTTAGAGACTATAGAATCTTTTTATGTGTGATGCTCATCTGTGAAACAATTTTTAATAACATTGGGGATTTTCTGAGATTCAAATATTTTACTAAAGTGTATACATGGTTTTGTTTACATAAAAACATGGTGCCTATTCGTCTGTAGATGAAAATGTTAAGAGTGGAAATTCATTGAACCGATAAGTTGGAAAAGGATATGCTTTTTCGAAGGATTTAACGTTTTTGTTGATGTACGAAACTAGGATTACTGAAGAGGAAAAAGGTACAGGAAAAATATTTTATAGGTAATTTAGAATATTCCTATACATACAAAATTAATAATTTTTCTTTTCATCAAGTATTTTCATCTTCCTAGCCTTATTCCCAATATTATTTGGGGTCGGCTACTAGTTTTACCGGTTTTACCTGAATATCAGCTTTTCCACTTCCATCGGACCTCCGAAAACCCTAAGGGAGAACTGAAATTCGAAGGTTGAACTAGTTGTCTGTAAATTTGAGGGCACTGACTTCCCAATAACGATTGCCATAGATGTTTATGACAACCGGGATCGACGGCTTTACGTAATCTCCGAGGCACGGACGTTAATCACCGCCAAACTTTAAAAATCAGGGCTGTTATTAGGAATTTCCTAAGAAAAACACTTTTTGGTCCGACACCTTTTGATTAGCAGTGTCATACGCTATCCACTAGACCAACGAGCCATCAAGTATAAAGAGAATAAATCATTGGTGACATTTCACTGAATGTCTGCCATCTTTTAAAGTAGTAATGCCAAGCTGATTTCAGCAGACCTGGCCGGTATCCTTCGCCGAAAACCAACCTAAAATGATAGCATTCTCGCTATTGTGTTAAGTTGGTGAGTGTGAGACCGGAGGCCCAAAGCCCAGTGATGCAATGGCATCTTAACAATCCGCCATATTATGGGTCACCATCTTACAATGTCTGCATTTGCAATGTGTATGATGACTTTTACTCTTGGATTCTGCTCATGCTTTTTATCAGACAGAGTAGAGTCATTTTGATAGGCTTGTATTAAGAATACAAAGTGTCACCACCCCTTTTCAGTCCATGGGTGTCGTAAGAGGCGACTAAAGGAACAAAATAAGCAGCTAACATCACTGCCAAGAGAAGGAAAACTTGAAACAAACCCTTTACCAACCCGTCTGGCCAGCGTGGTATAGTAGGCCAAAACCTCCTTTCAAAGGAGAGGCCTTTGTCCAACAGTGGACTGTTAAAGGCTGTTGATGATGATGATGATGATGTAATTTTTTTTATTAGTTATGTCAATATGTAATAACTTTAAGCTACTTTAAAAATTTAGGCTACTTACTATAAAAAGTGTACCTGTGTATATTATATGCGTGACTGCCTTGTTGGTCTAGTGGTTAGCGTATGCGACTGCTGATCAAGAGATCTCAGATTCGATTCCCGGGTCGGACCAAATGTTTGTATGATCTGCAAATACTTGTTTCGGAGTTTGGGTGTTTTCTTTGTATAATATGTATGTATTTACAAAAAAAAGTACTTTTATATAATTATATCAGTTGTGTTAGTCTTGTCTTAGTTTGGGACTAGATGATGTTGTATGTTAGATGTCCATAATATGTATTATTAGTATATATTGCAATTTTTCCCGACTTTTAGGAAGTCATATTTTTAGTAGTCTACATATATGTTTGTATGTTTCACCTTAAGGTATGGGTCCATTGGTCCGCGCCGTCCGCACCGTACGCACCGCACGCAACTGATTTTATTTTGCTCTGTATGATTTCACATAGTGCTGCGTCCACTATCCGCGCTGCCCGCACCGAATGCCGGCATTTATGAGCAAGGTAAATCCGTTCAATCCGTTGCGTGCCGTGCGTGCGGTGCTTCCGGCGCGGGCCAATGGACGCGTACCTTTAGATGGAAAGCATGAACAGAATTCAGTAGTGGTGGTCAACTTTAATAGATACTTTGTAGTAAATTAGACTATCTGAATCTAAGCGTGGACAGAGGTCTGAGCTCCAACATGTTCTTGCGTCCCGATTACTCGCAAACTCGCGCCCTTTCATCGGCGTCAACCAGACAGGTACGGCCTGCCGCGAGACCTAATCTCTGAAGTTAATCCGAGACCTCTATGGGATCTCTACTCTCAGTGGGATCTATGAGAAGAACTGCGAGAATATGGTTATCAATATTCTTATTTGCCTAGAATGCCTCGGTGGCGAAGTGGTTACGTATGCGAATGCTGTGCTTGAGGTCGCGGTTTCGATTCTTAGGTCGGGCCAAATGTTTATGTCATCCAGAAATATTAGTTTCAGAGTTTCGGTGTTCTCTATGTATAATATGTATGTATTTATAAAAAAAGTATGTTTATATTCTTTTATCAGTTGTATTGGGAGTATATTGGGGTTTATAGTTTATAGTATGGCAGGACTATATTGCTTTGTGTGTAATGTGTCTAAAATTAAGCTCGGAAAGTGTTTGTTATTGGGCCTTCTCTTTTTTAGGGTTCCGTAGCCAAATGGCAAAAAACGGAACCCTTATAGATTCGTCAAGTCTGTCTGTCTGTCTGTCCGTCCGTATGTCACAGCCAATTATTTCCGAAACTATAAGAGCTATACTGTTGAAATTTAGTCAGTAGATGTATTTTGTGAACCGCATTAAGATTTTTACATAAAAATAGTAAAAAAACAATACATTTTGGGGGTCCCCATACTTGAAACTGAAACTCAAAAATTTTTTTTCATCAAACCTATACGTGTTTGTCTATGGATAGGTGTTCAAAAATGATGTTGAGGTTTCTACAATCATTTTTTTCTAAACTGAATAGTTTGCGCGAGAGACACTTCCAAAGTGGAAAAATGTGTGTCCCCCCCCCTCTAACTTCTAAAATAAGAGAGTGATAAATCTAAAAAAAATATATGTTGTACATTACCATGCAAACTACCAACGAAAATTGGTTTGAACGAGATCTAGTGAGTAGTTTTTTTTTAATACATCATAAATCGTAACACGCAATTTAACTTTCATCCAATCAATACACTAGTATAAAAACATCGATGAAAGTTACAACGAACTACAAGAACTTTTATATGATGTTACTTGCTGATACGGAACCCTTCATGGGCGAGTCCGACTCGCACTTGGCCGCTTTTTTTATCTAAAAACATTCAGAACTGTTTTGACGTACATAGAGCGATATCGAAAAGTTCAAAGAAACAAAAGGAAACACTGAATCGCATACTACCTCATTTCTGATATCGTAATATTATACAATCGGGGACGTGACTTAGATCCCAAGACTGACCGTCATATTCCAACGACGAATATAAAATTTATAAACTTACTGGCGGCAAAAAATATTCTACGGCCTAGTTGTTGACAATTCTTGTGTGTGTAGAAATTGTATTATTTATTTAAAAAAAAGAAGGTTGATTATACCTGTATTAAAGTTAATTGTGGATTCGATATCTGAACGTCTTGTAGGACACCAACAGGCCAGGCGGAGTGACGAAGTCGTCACTCCACCTGCCCCTGCAGATCTTACAGACTTGTTTTTGATGCTCCTAGAGCTGCAGCAGGCGCTGTTGCAAGCGCCATGATCACAGAGTAACTCATGGCGCTTGCAAAATCGCCGAAATATCGGATAATCACTAACAAAAAGGTACATGGTAGCATTCCCGGAGATTTATAATTTAAAAAACTACAAATAACTTAAGCTTAAACTGGTAATAATACTCTTGCCAGTTCCTCTGATGAAAGTGTTATCGATAACTAAACTTCTGTCTAACGATAACTAAACTAAAGAGTGGTGTGTAATGGGAGGGGCCTATGTTCAGCAGTGGACTGCGATAGGCTGATAATGAAGATTATGATGATTTATTTATTTACAATTATATACTTTAATACATCTCCAGATCATGCTGAATAAATAAGCAAGTATTTATATATTACTACACCAATAAATATAAATATTACTATAATCTTATTATATAATCTAAATACTTTTTTTGTAAAAATACATATAAATATTAAATAAATAGTCTGCCGCAGGACATTAAAGTACACCAAATAAAGATATTTTTAAGAGGAAACTAATAAGCTTTTGTTAGATTCATTGTTACGAGTATTAAATTTTTTAATATAATAATTTCACAATCCTTGTTGGTTTGTTTTCCTACTTAGATTTTGGTAATATCAGTTATTGTTAATTCGGAGGTTTATTATAGTAATCTATATTATACGTGAAGCAAAAACCTTGTAGGCCTTTTTATGAAAGTTTTGGACACTTATAGTTTAAGTGAAGAAGTAGTGCAGAATGCTATATTTTTTTTGTTAATGACGCATAAAAATACATCAAATCTATACTACAAATAAATAAAACTGGAGTGTCTGTTTGTAATATCAAATAACCAGTTTTTTACTAAATGCATATCAAAGTGTTTTATGGTATATATTGAAAATGCAATTTTTAAATTTTTTGTCTGTCTGTCTGTCTGTCTGTTAGTTACGGGTAATCTCTGGAACGGCTGGACAGATTTTAGCGGCACTTTCACTGGGAGATAGCTGATGATATAAGGAGTAACTTAGGCTAATTTTTTTGGCCTAGCTTCACTCCACGGCGTTACTAGAGATTGACAACAACAACCGCGGGTAACAGCGGCACTCAGCTAGTCAATAATATAACATTACACACTACCACGTATTTGACATACACACGCATCATAATCATCAACAGCCTTTAATAGTCCACTGCTGGACATAGGCCTCTTCTTTGAAATGAGGTTTTGGCCTACTATACCACGCTGGCCAGACGGGTTGGTAAAGGGTTTGTTTTAAGTTTTCCTTCGCTTGGCAGTGATGTTAGCTGCTTATTTTGTTCCTTTAATCGCCTCTTACGACACCCATGGAATGAATAGGGGTGGTGCCACTTTGTATTCTTAATCCGTCACCACACGGACAATATACAGGCATAGATACTCTATTCTCAAATTAACATTGTAGCACGGCCTTGGCGAAATCAGTGATTATAGAAGTATATAAAATCAGTGATTATATTGAAGTATTTGACATAAGAACCTTAATAATGTTGCTTATGTACTCTTCTGTTCTCTTCTGTTCTATTCTCTTCTGTTCTGTTCTGTTCTCTTCTCTTCTGTTCTATTCTGTTCTTTTCTGTTCTGTACTCCTATGTTCTCTTCTGTTCTCTAATGTACTCTTCTGATCTATTCTGATCTCTTCTTTTCTATTCTGTTCTGTTCTCTTCTGTTCTGTTCTCTAATATACTCTTCTGTTCTCTTCTCTTCTGTTCTCTTCTGTTCTATTCTGTTCTCTAATATACTCTTCTGTTCTCTTCTCGTCTGTTCTCTTCTGTTTTCTTCTGTTCTCTACTATACTCTTCTGTTCTCTTCTGTTCTCCTCTTTTCTGTTCTGTTCTCTTGTTCTGTTGTCTTCTGTTCTGTTGTCTTCTGTACTCTTCTGTACTATTCTGTTCTCTTATGTACTCTTCTGATCTCTTCTGTTCTCTAATATACGCTTCTGTTCTCTTCTGTTCTCTTCTGTTCTCTTATCTTATGTTCTGTTTTCTTCTGTTCTGTTCTCTTCTGTTCTGCTTTCTTCTGTTCTGTTCTCTTCTGTTCTCTAATATACTCTTCTGTTCTCTTCTCTTCTGTTCTGTTCTCTTCTATACTGTTCTGTTCTATTCTGTTCTCCTCTTCTGTTCTGTTCTCTTCTGTTCTGTTCTGTTCTCTCCTCTTCTGTTCTCTTCTCTTCTATTCTCTTCTCTTCTGTTCTCTTCTCTTCTCTTCTGTACTTTTCTGTTTTGTCCTCTTATGTACTCTTCTGATCTCTTCTGTTCTCTAATATACGCTTCTGTTCTCTTCTGTTCTCTTCTGTTCTCTTATCTTATGTTCTGTTTTCTTCTGTTCTGCTCTCTTCTGTTCTGTTCTCTTCTGTTCTCTAATGTACTCTTCTGTTCTCTTCTGTTCTCTAATATACTCTTCTGTTCTCTAATATACTCTTCTGTTCTCTTCTCTTCTGTTCTGTTCTCTTCTGTTCTGTTGTCTTCTATACTGTTCTGTTCTATTCTGTTCTCTTCTCTTCTGGTCTGTTCTCTTCTGTTCTCTAATATACTTTTCTGTTCTCTAATATACTCTTCTGTTCTCTTCTCTTCTGTTCTGTACTCTTCTGTTCTGTTCTCTTATGTACTCTTCTGTTCTCTAATATACTCTTCTGTTCTCTAATATACTCTTCTGTTCTCTTCTCTTCTGTTCTGTTCTCTTCTATACTGTTCTGTTCTATTCTGTTCTCCTCTTCTGTTCTCTTCTCTTCTGTACTTTTCTGTTTTGTTCTCTTATGTACTCTTCTGTTCTCTAATATACTCTCCTGTTCTCTAATATACTCTTCTGTTCTCTAATATACTCTTCTGTTCTCTAATATACTCTTCTGTTCTCTTCTCTTCTGTTCTGTTCTCTTCTATACTGTTCTGTTCTATTCTGTTCTCCTCTTCTGTTCTGTTCTCTTCTGTTCTGTTCTGGTCTGTTCTCTCCTCTTCTGTTCTCTTCTCTTCTATTCTCTTCTCTTCTGTTCTGTTCTCTTCTCTTCTCTTCTGTACTTTTCTGTTTTGTTCTCTTATGTACTCTTCTGATCTCTTCTGTTCTCTAATATACGCTTCTGTTCTCTTCTGTTCTCTTATCTTATGTTCTGTTTTCTTCTGTTCTGTTCTCTTCTGTTCTGCTCTCTTCTGTTCTGTTCTCTTCTGTTCTCTAATGTACTCTTCTGTTCTCTTCTCTTCTGTTCTCTAATATACTCTTCTGTTCTCTAATATACTCTTCTGTTCTCTTCTCTTCTGTTCTGTTCTCTTCTGTTCTGTTGTCTTCTATACTGTTCTGTTCTATTCTGTTCTCTTCTCTTCTGGTCTGTTCTCTTCTGTTCTCTAATATACTTTTCTGTTCTCTAATATACTCTTCTGTTCTCTTCTCTTCTGTTCTGTTCTCTTCTGTTCTGTTGTCTTCTATACTGTTCTGTTCTATTCTGTTCTCTTCTCTTCTGGTCTGTTCTCTTCTGTTCTGGTCTGTTCTCTTCTGTTCTCTTCTCTTCTGTTCTCTAATATACTCTTCTGTTCTCTTCTCTTCTGTTCTGTTCTCTTATGTTCTGTTTTCTTCTGTTCTGTTCTGTTCTGCTCTCTTCTGTTCTGTTCTCTTCTGTTCTCTAATGTACTCTTCTGTTCTCTAATATACTCTTCTGTTCTCTTCTCTTCTGTTCTGTTGTCTTCTATACTGTTCTGTTCTATTCTGTTCTCTTCTCTTCTGGTCTGTTCTCTTCTGTTCTGGTCTGTTCTCTTCTGTTCTCTTCTCTTCTGTTCTCTAATATACTCTTCTGTTCTCTAATATACTCTTCTGTTCTCTTCTCTTCTGTTCTGTTCTCTTCTGTTCTGTTGTCTTCTATACTGTTCTGTTCTATTCTGGTCTGTTCTCTTCTGTTCTCTTCTCTTCTGTACTTTTCTGTTCTGTTCTCTTATGTATCTTGTGTATGTACTCTTCTGTTCTCTAATATACTCTTCTGTTCTCTAATATACTCTTCTGTTCTCTTCTCTTCTGTTCTGTTCTCTTCTATACTGTTCTGTTCTATTCTGTTCTCCTCTTCTGTTCTCTTCTCTTCTGTACTTTTCTGTTTTGTTCTCTTATGTACTCTTCTGTTCTCTAATATACTCTCCTGTTCTCTAATATACTCTTCTGTTCTCTAATATACTCTTCTGTTCTCTAATATACTCTTCTGTTCTCTTCTCTTCTGTTCTGTTCTCTTCTATACTGTTCTGTTCTATTCTGTTCTCCTCTTCTGTTCTGTTCTCTTCTGTTCTGTTCTGGTCTGTTCTCTCCTCTTCTGTTCTCTTCTCTTCTATTCTCTTCTCTTCTGTTCTGTTCTCTTCTCTTCTCTTCTGTACTTTTCTGTTTTGTTCTCTTATGTACTCTTCTGATCTCTTCTGTTCTCTAATATACGCTTCTGTTCTCTTCTGTTCTCTTATCTTATGTTCTGTTTTCTTCTGTTCTGTTCTCTTCTGTTCTGCTCTCTTCTGTTCTGTTCTCTTCTGTTCTCTAATGTACTCTTCTGTTCTCTTCTCTTCTGTTCTCTAATATACTCTTCTGTTCTCTAATATACTCTTCTGTTCTCTTCTCTTCTGTTCTGTTCTCTTCTGTTCTGTTGTCTTCTATACTGTTCTGTTCTATTCTGTTCTCTTCTCTTCTGGTCTGTTCTCTTCTGTTCTGGTCTGTTCTCTTCTGTTCTCTTCTCTTCTGTTCTCTAATATACTCTTCTGTTCTCTTCTCTTCTGTTCTGTTCTCTTATGTTCTGTTTTCTTCTGTTCTGTTCTGTTCTGCTCTCTTCTGTTCTGTTCTCTTCTGTTCTCTAATGTACTCTTCTGTTCTCTAATATACTCTTCTGTTCTCTTCTCTTCTGTTCTGTTGTCTTCTATACTGTTCTGTTCTATTCTGTTCTCTTCTCTTCTGGTCTGTTCTCTTCTGTTCTGGTCTGTTCTCTTCTGTTGTCTTCTCTTCTGTTCTCTAATATACTCTTCTGTTCTCTAATATACTCTTCTGTTCTCTTCTCTTCTGTTCTGTTCTCTTCTGTTCTGTTGTCTTCTATACTGTTCTGTTCTATTCTGGTCTGTTCTCTTCTGTTCTCTTCTCTTCTGTACTTTTCTGTTCTGTTCTCTTATGTACTCTTCTGTTCTCTTCTCTTCTGTTCTGTTCTCTTCTATACTGTTCTGTTCTATTCTGTTCTCATCCTCTGTTCTGGTCTGTTCTCTTCTCTTCTGTTCTGGTCTGTTCTGGTCTGTTCTCTTCTCTTCTGTTCTCTTCTGTTCTCTTCTGTTCTCTTCTCTTCTGTTCTCTTCTGTTCTGATCTCTTCTGTTCTCTAATATACGCTTCTGTTCTCTTCTCTTCTGTTCTGTTCTCTTCTGTTCTGTTGTCTTCTATACTGTTCTGTTCTATTCTGATCTCTTCTCTTCTGGTCTGTTCTCTTCTGTTCTGTTCTGGTCTGTTCTGGTCTGTTCTCTTCTGTTCTCTTCTCTTCTCTTCTCTTCTGTACTTTTCTGTTCTGTTCTCTTATGTACTCTTCTGTTCTCTTCTCTTCTGTTCTGTTCTCTTCTATACTGTTCTGTTCTATTCTGTTCTCCTCCTCTGTTCTGGTCTGTTCTCTTCTCTTCTGTTCTCTTCTGTTCTCTTCTCTTCTGTTCTCTTCTGTTCTCTTCTCTTCTGTTCTCTTCTCTTCTGTTCTCTTCTCTTCTGTACTTTTCTGTTTCGTTCTCTTATGTACTCTTCTGATCTCTTCACTCTTCTGATCTCTTCTGTTCTCTAATATACGCTTCTGTTCTCTTCTCTTCTGTTCTGTTCTCTTCTGTTCTGTTGTCTTCTATACTGTTCTGTTCTATTCTGATCTCTTCTCTTCTGTTCTGTTCTCTTCTGTTCTGTTCTGGTCTGTTCTGGTCTGTTCTCTTCTGTTCTCTTCTCTTCTGTTCTTTTCTGTTCTGTACTCCTATGTTCTCTTCTGTTCTCTAATATACTCTTCTGATCTATTCTGATCTCTTCTTTTCTTTTCTGTTCTGTTCTCTTCTGTTCTGTTCTCTAATATACTCTTCTGTTATCTTCTCTTCTGTACTTTTCTGTTTCGTTCTCTTATGTACTCTTCTGATCTCTTCACTCTTCTGATCTCTTCTGTTCTCTAATATACGCTTCTGTTCTCTTCTGTTCTCTTCTGTTCTGTTCTGTTCTCTTCTGTTCTGTTGTCTTCTATACTGTTCTGTTCTATTCTGATCTCTTCTCTTCTGGTCTGTTCTCTTCTGTTCTGTTCTGGTCTGTTCTGGTCTGTTCTCTTCTGTTCTCTTCTCTTCTGTTCTTTTCTGTTCTGTACTCCTATGTTCTCTTCTGTTCTCTAATGTACTCTTCTGATCTATTCTGATCTCTTCTTTTCTTTTCTGTTCTGTTCTCTTCTGTTCTGTTCTCTAATATACTCTTCTGTTATCTTCTCTTCTGTACTTTTCTGTTTCGTTCTCTTATGTACTCTTCTGATCTCTTCACTCTTCTGATCTCTTCTGTTCTCTAATATACGCTTCTGTTCTCTTCTGTTCTCTTCTCTTCTGTTCTGTTGTCTTCTATACTGTTCTGTTCTATTCTGATCTCTTCTCTTCTGGTCTGTTCTCTTCTGTTCTGTTCTGTTCTGTTCTGGTCTGTTCTCTTCTCTTCTGTTCTCTTCTCTTCTGTACTTTTCTGTTTTGTTCTCTTATGTACTCTTCTGATCTCTTCTGTTCTCTAATATACGCTTCTGTTCTCTTCTGTTCTCTAATATTTTCTTCTAATATTTTCTTCTGTTCTCTAATATACTCTTCTGTTCTCTTCTCTTCTGTTCTGTTCTCTTCTGTTCTGTTGTCTTCTATACTGTTCTGTTGTGTTCTCTTATGTACTCTTCTGTTCTCTAATATACTCTTCTGTTCTCTTGTCTTATGTACTGTTCTGTTCTATTCTGTTCTCTTCTGTTCTGTTCTCTTCTCTTCTGTTCTATTCTCTTATGTACTCTTCTGTTTTCTTTTGTTCTATTCTCTTCTGTTCTCTTTTGTTCTGTTCTGTTCTCTTCTGTTCTCTAATGTACTCTTCTGATCTATTCTGATCTCTTCTTTTCTTTTCTGTTCTGTTCTCTTCTGTTCTGTTCTCTAATATACTCTTCTGTTCTCTTCTCTTCTGTTCTCTTCTGTTCTCTAATATACTCTTCTGTTCTCTTCTGTTTTCTTCTGTTCTCTTCTCGCCTGTTCTCTTCTGTTTTCTTCTGTACTCTAATATACTCTTCTGTTCTCTTCTGTTCTCCTCTCTTCTGTTCTGTTCTCTTCTGTTCTGTTGTCTTCTGTACTCTTCTGTACTATTCTGATCCCTTATGTACTCTTCTGTTCTCTTCTGTACTGTTCTCTTCTGTTCTGTACTCTTCTGTTCTATTCTGTTCCCTTGTGTACTCTTCTGTTCTCTTCTGTTCTATTCTCTTATGTACTCTTCTGTTTTCTTCTGTTCTATTCTCTTCTGTTCTCTTCTGTTCTGTACTCTTCTGTACTATTATGTTCTCTTGTGTACTCTTCTGTTCTGTTCTGTTCTCTTCTCTTATGTACTACTCTGTTCTCTTCTGTTCTGTTCTCTTCTCTTCTGTACTTTTCTGTTCTGTTCTCTTATGTACTCTTCTGATCTCTTCTGTTCTCTAATATACTCTTCTGTTCTCTTGTGTTCTCTAATATACTCTTCTGTTCTCTGCTGTTCTCCTTTCTGTTCTCTTCTCTTCTGTTCTCTTCTGTTTTCTTCTGTTCTCTAATTTACTCTTCTGTTCTCTAATATACTCTTCTGTTCTCTAATATACTCTTCTGTTCTCTTCTGTTGTGTTCTCTTCTGTTGTTGTCTTCTATACTGTTCTGTTCTATTCTGTTCTCTTCTCTTCTCTTCTCTTCTGGTCTGTTCTCTTCTGTTCTGTTCTGTTCTCTTCTGTTCTCTTCTGTTCTGTTCTCTTCTGTTCTCTTCTGTTCTCTTCTGTTCTTCACTTATGTACTGTTTTGTTCTAATGTGTTCTGTTCTATTCTGTTCTATTCTGTTCTATTATGTTCTCTTATGTACTCTTCTGTTCTCTTCTGTTCTGTACTCTTCTGTACTATTCTGTTCCCTTATGTACTCTTCTGTTTTGTTCTCTTCTGTTCTCTTATGTACATCCGTTCTCTTCTGTTCTGTTTTCTTCTCTTCTGTACTCTTCTGTTCTGTTCTCTTATGTACTCTTATGTACTCTTCTGTTCTCTTCTGTGTTCTCTTCTGTTCTCTTCTGTTCTCTAATATTTTCTTCTAATATTTTCTTCTGTTCTCTAATATACTCTTCTGTTCTCTTCTCTTCTGTTCTGTTCTCTTCTGTTCTGTTGTCTTCTATACTGTTCTGTTGTGTTCTCTTATGTACTCTTCTGTTCTCTAATATACTCTTCTGTTCTCTTGTCTTATGTACTGTTCTGTTCTATTCTGTTCTCTTCTGTTCTGTTCTCTTCTCTTCTGTTCTATTCTCTTATGTACTCTTCTGTTTTCTTTTGTTCTATTCTCTTCTGTTCTCTTTTGTTCTGTTCTGTTCTCTTCTGTTCTCTAATGTACTCTTCTGATCTATTCTGATCTCTTCTTTTCTTTTCTGTTCTGTTCTCTTCTGTTCTGTTCTCTAATATACTCTTCTGTTCTCTTCTCTTCTGTTCTCTTCTGTTCTCTAATATACTCTTCTGTTCTCTTCTGTTTTCTTCTGTTCTCTTCTCGCCTGTTCTCTTCTGTTTTCTTCTGTACTCTAATATACTCTTCTGTTCTCTTCTGTTCTCCTCTCTTCTGTTCTGTTCTCTTCTGTTCTGTTGTCTTCTGTACTCTTCTGTACTATTCTGATCCCTTATGTACTCTTCTGTTCTCTTCTGTACTGTTCTCTTCTGTTCTGTACTCTTCTGTTCTATTCTGTTCCCTTGTGTACTCTTCTGTTCTCTTCTGTTCTATTCTCTTATGTACTCTTCTGTTTTCTTCTGTTCTATTCTCTTCTGTTCTCTTCTGTTTTGTTCTGTTCTCTTCTGTTCTGTTCTCTTCTGTTCTGTTCTCTTCTCTTCTGTACTCTTCTGTTCTGTTGTCTTCTCTTCTGTTCTCTTCTGTTCTCTAATATACTCTTCTGTTCTCTAATATACTCTTCTCTTCTCTTCTGTTCTCTTCTGTTCTGTTGTCTTCTATACTGTTCTGTTCTATTCTGTTCTCTGCTCTACTGTTCTGTTCTCTTCTGTTCTGTTCTGTTCGGTTCTGTTCTATTCTGTTCTATTCTGTTATATTCTGTTCTATCTTCTTCTATTCTCTTCTTTTCTCTTCTTTTCTCTTCTTTTCTCTTCTATTCTTTTCTATTCTCTTCTATTCTCTTCTATTCTCTTCTATTCTATTCTCCTCTATGCTATTCGATTCTGAATAGAAATTCCATCCTTCAGATTTTATTCCCTTACGAGTAGTTGCGAGTTACAAAATATACGACTTACATTGCTGTTTCTTTTGACTTTGTTGACAGAGAAGTTAGATTCTAGACCTGAGTATTTAATTTGAATTTCAATGCCTTGAGGAAAAGGGGTGGTAAGTTTAAGAATTTTAATATATGATGTAACTAAAACTATATGCTTTTCACATTTTTCCTTTATCTGTGCTATTAGACGTTGCTTCGTACCAAATTTCAAAGTTCTGAGTTTACGGAAAGTACCCTGTAGGTTTTGATTCCCTTGCGAGTGTAGCATAAACGGCTGTATGTTTTAAAAGCGTTGGCTTAGAAGTTTCACAGCTCCGAGGGGTAATAAACCTGAGTATATGATATGAATTTTAGCTTGATACCTTTGCGCGTTGCTTAGAAAAGAGACTTGACAGACAGGCAGACGGACAGCAAACTGATCCTTTAACGGTTCCGTTTTTCTCTTTGAGGTACGGAACCCTAAAAAAGCACCTATTGTTCTCGTTTTCAGAGACTATTGAAAAAATATCATTTAAGGACTTTTAAAGCTTCCCGATTTACACAATCAGCAACATTTTATTATGTTCAAAACTGATAGTGGTGAAAATTTATAGGCCATTATGTAAAACAGCTGTTTGTTTGCCGTATAAACGGCTGCATATCTTCTTCTTCGTCGTTCCCTTAATGCTGAGGATCGCGACCACAAGTTATAAGCTTCCACTTCGTACGGTTATACGCAGAGTGGACCGCACGGTGCATGCTGCCATGTTTGTAATGTTCTGTAAATATTTGTTAGGGAGTTTTCTATGTATAATAGGGAGTCGTAAGTATTTTAAAAAAAGGTAATTATGTATTTATGTCAGGTGTCTGTATAGTACAAACTCTGCTTAGATTGGGACTAGATGGCGTTATCAGATATCCAAATATTTATTTATTTTTTCAACAGTCTGACACTCGAGTAAAATAATATAATTTTTTTCTCGAGCATTCCTTTATATCCTACGGGGCTCGGGTCTACTCTCAGGCAAGGTTTAAGGATATACGTCCCCACCCACGCTAGCCAAGTATAGGTTGGGGACTGAAACTTCACGATTTAAGCTTCGGTAATATAGTAATATCTCGAGTAATCTTCATGACTGAAGTTATAGGATATTTAATAGTACATTTTCGTGATCTTATTTTCCATGTAGCGAAATTATGTGTATATAATGTTGTGGCCATTTTGTTTTCAGCCAGAGTTATTCGTTCTAGAGCTGCGTGTGACAGATGTCTATTGATTAGTTTATTTCGTAAACTATGGTTCTTTTTAAAATTATTCTTTCAAATGTTATAAGGTTGATGTTTAGATTTTCGCGACTCCAACACAGACTCTTTGTTGTACAGCGGGGCTCTTCACGTAAAACTGTTTAAATACCCACCGTTTCGAACGTGTTTATACCGTTACAGTCTCCCTAACTAAGGTAATAATAATACTTTGTTTTGATCACGTGACTGAGTGACATTGGCTAATAAAATAATTTTAACAAAAAGGAACCGACTTCAATGAAAAACTCCTTTTTTATTGAAGTCGGTTAACAAAATAATATGACTACGCGTAAATTCCTGCTACTTAACAAAAATCATATCAAGCTAATTCAACAACAAGACAGTGTTACGGGTAATTTTTTTTACATTAGCTTTTGAAATCATTTTGTTAATGTTTTATTTCCCTGTATTTACAATGGGATAGCTGCAGTTTGTAAATATAATTTTATTAGAGAATAAACTGGAGCGGACAGCCCTATCAGCGAGTAACTTGGAAATTGTACGTGAGGATTATTTGGCAGGTTTATTACAAGGGATGTAAGTGCTCTAATATCTTAATAGGCGTGGATAACATGTATATATCCAGCACCTGCTACGGTTAATAAGGGAACCAAGAATCGTTCCCCGTTAGGCGTAGTGGCTAGTTTCTTCCACGTCTTTATAGATTATGGGGTTTATGACTAAAGTGTGTGCCTGATTATTATTGTTCACAAAAGGTCTAGTACTAAGATTTGCGAGTTACATGTCGAGAAGTAGATTAATTTAAATGTTTACTATTTTATGTATACTTATTATTAAATTCATACAAATATTGTAAATGCGAAAGATACGCTATCTGTCCGTAAGACACCAAAACTACGGAACCAATTTAAACGAAATTTGCTACACAGATATTCTAGAGCCTGAGAAAACACATAGACTACTTTTTACCGCGATAACAGACGCGCGTGTGGACATAAGCTAGTTATCTATATTTCCCCAAAAAATATCTTATGTTTCGCATAGAAAGTTACATATTATACAAAGCGTTTTCCTTCATCATATCCTGGGTGTTGTAAGTAACAACACCACTATACTAGTACTAAACGTAAGAGAACTAAAACTTAAAGCAAACCAACTCGTCAGGCCGCAGTGGTATAAAAAATAGAATTTATTATCATTTTTATTACAATTTTCTTTTACCAAATATTCTGTATCTATTGTCCGTTAGCAGTACAGTTACCTACCTAAATAACCAAACAGGCCTGTATGTTATGAGTGACGTGTAAAACCTCTCGGACTGACGTTTTGAGGTCGATTCAACCATTCGCTAATTGTATCTGTCATTGTTTTGAATTTGCACAAAAGTTGTTAGGATTATATTATTCTCATGGTATATTAAATATTGGAGCTGTTGTAATATTTTTTTGGGTATAAGTCTAAAAAAAATGCTATAATTGCCTGTAGTGTTCATCCCTGTGTGTTCATCACAATAATTGCGAATAGAACAATGACCTACACTATGGTAGCATATCAAGATGCTCCTTTAGTATCAGTAGTACATTTTCTAGAATGTGTATTCTCATAAATTAACTTCTAATAAATTATTTAAGTATTCATAATCTGTCCGAAAACGACTCATTTCAATTTGAATTTAAACGTTTACGTGAATTAATTGTGGCAATTTTTCATGTATGAAATGTTTACAAGCAATGGATTACAGTTATTGCGGCTGTAAAAGCAATCAAAGTATTTGGAACGTGGTTTTATGTACATTTGTTTTATTATTATAGGTATGTAAATATCATATTTTTCGATTCACAAAGATAGATATGACATGTTTTCCTAAATTGTGGCACTGATTTTTCTTCCCGAAGTATAACTAAATTATTATTGTTTATTATTGTCATTTTAATGCAGCCAGTTAGTGTATGCGTTTGTTTATGGTTTAATCACATTTAAATAAAACTGATTTCTATGATTTGATGACGTGAGAAGCTCTAAGTCGATACAAATGATTTGTAATCGGAGAGGTCCATGTCCGGTAGTGGACTGCAAATATTGTAATAAGCTGATGATGATAATAAAGAAACACATTTATTTCCAAAAATAATACGAGTATACCTTTATTGTATACCAGTTAACACAATTTACACAGCAAAATAGCGGCCTTTTGGCTAAAAATTATTTCTCGGGAATTTCTTTGGATAATCTGTTGAAAAATACACAGTATTTTTTAAATAGTATTACAATAAATAATATTTTAGGTACACAAGTATTGAATAGAATATTCGCGAACAAATATTTGAATCGAAAAAAAAAACGTTTTTCTCTCGCTTTATCACAATTGGTACGAGTGGTTTAACAAAATTACGCCTTTGATGTTCTTTTTTTGCATGTCGGAGGTCTTATTCGAAATATCATTTCCTGGTACATACGTACGTGCAATAAAGACAAAAGGCAACTAAGTAAGGTGACCTATATTCAGATAATCTGTGGCATCGCTTCACAAACGTATCATCGGTCGGGGCTCCCCTGAGAAATTATCAGCGAGCCCACTATACGTACGTTACGTTCTATTAAGGTACCCGGTTTGATCCGATGCCTATGTACCTTCAATTCTCCTCTGCTTTTATTCTGCTGATTTGTATGAGTTATATAAAATAGTTCAGATGTCATGATATAGTATCTGTTGTAAATTATAATATGTACAATCTTTAAAACATAAAATTCTCGCGACGCGGTGTTTGTTATCAAACTCCTCCGAAACGGCTTAACCGATTTTCTGTCCATATCGGGATAGTCTGTGAATCAGCCAACGGGTATTATATCCCGTAGGGCTATAAAAAGAGATTTCATACCCCCTAGAACTCGATTACATATTATTTATGTATAAATTACCCGTAAACGGGTCGCAGAATTAGACCCCCCCTTTTACAATGATTAATTTACCAATTTTTCCCTTTTTTTTTATTTATCAAAAAGGACGAATATCACTAGTTCCCGATAAAAAAGTTCAGATATTTCTTCTTTTTCTTTTGATGAGATGGCAACTAGCCGAATATTATTTGACGTGTAACGTTATTTGAAAGATAAAAGGTGCTGATAAATATATGTATACTAGCTCATGCCCGCTAACTACTGAATATACTTTTTATTTTAATACTCCAATCAACCACCCATAACGTCCCACTGCTGGGCTCGGGTGTCCTCTCAAGAGAGGGTTAAGGCCATACGTCCGCACGCTGGTCGAGTGCGTTGGGGACTGGCAAGATACGTTGTGGCTACGTAATCTTGTCGTAGGGTGTTTTTAAGTCGCTAGAAGGCTTCCAACTAAGCTTCACGACTATTGTCTAAATACACGTGTTGACTACGAAACCTTATTTCAAACGTAGCCTGACACGCATTTGTTCTGCTTTTTTAAGCCTTAACTCATTTCTCGATTAATTTAGGCAATACTATTGCATAATATTAGCATATTTCGTTGATCTAGTGGATAGCGTATGCAACTGTTAATTAAGAGGTCTCGGATTCAAATCCAGGGTCGGGCCAAAAAGTGTTTTTGGGTTTTCCTTAGGAAATTCCTAATAGCAGGCAGGAGTTTATAAGTTTGTCGGTGATTCACGCCCGTGTCTAGGAGAGCACGTAAGGCCGTCGGTCCCGGTAGTCACGAACATCTGTGGCAATCGTTATTGGGAAGTCAGTGCCCTCAAATTTACTGACAACTAGTTCAACCTTCGAATTTCAGTTCTCCCTTAGGGTTGCGAAGGTCCGATGCCAGTCTCTCCGTGGAAAAACTGATATTCAGGTAAAACCGGTTGAACTAGTAGCCGACCCCAAATAATATTGGGAATAAGGCTAGGAAGAAGAAGATTGCATAATATTTGCAAGTAAATAAACATTTCTATGTAGTATGAACAAACTTTTAACTCGTTTGTAACAATACGTTGAATGTACCTTGTCAATCAAAACCTTTTTAAGATTTCAATACAGACTTAACATTCCTCACAATACTAAGTCACAGAATAATAGAAAGACCCAATAATATTCAGATCACGCACCCCACACGGGAATCGAACAGGCAACCCGGAGTTTATTTACAATTCCCCGTGTATGTCGTGATAAATCTAATTTGTAGCTCGCACTCCGACTGTCGTACTATGAATAAACTTTGTCGCTTTCTAGCTTTTCTATGTAAAATGTGTACACAGATTGTGGTACGAAAAATGACTACGATTTAGGTGAATTCCAAAATGAAGAGCATTTTTTACACGAATTTACACGAACATTATAAATACGATAGTTACTTTGTCTGATATTTTCGCTCTCACGACTTAAGCCCTGAACCCATTTGAGTATAAATTACTATAATTTATGTTCTTTGAATCATGAGGAAAGCAGGAATCTTGGCAGAGGCTAATAGTTATCGCGCTAATCGAAATACACGCTAGCGGTGTCATGGGGAAGTGCTAGTAAATAAATGAAAATTAAATATACCTTACATTCTTATTCATAAGATTATTAGCAACTCAATAGGCCACTGTAGTGTCATGCTGGAGGGTGAGGAGGGATGGGGCGCAGTGGTCTCTTTCTGTGAAGCTGTAATGCTTCAGAAAGAGACCGCTGAACGGGATCGAGAGAGGGCCGATCCTGAGCGTAGAGGACGTCGGCGACAACACCAGCCGTCGAGGGCACCGCAAGCTACTAGAGAGTGAGGATCTTTGGTAGCAGATTAACGGTTGCGGTCAACAGTAGTATGACGACCTACTCGAAAACAGGGGGAAGCCTCTTTGGCTTCCCTCGGGATAGAGCCTTGATAGCCGCGGCGTCAATCCTGGGGGGGGGATCTGAAATAATATGGTGCGGGTCCTCCCTAGAGCAGGGTGCATGAGTCCGACGATCGGGGTGGGTTTTAGTGGAAACACCACATACCATTTTTTTGGATTTCCCACCTCGTCAAAATAAAAGGGCCACTATAGTGTGGGTCTCCATACATTCACAAGAGTATGATACTTATGCTTTTCATCAGGCAGAGTAAAGTCACCTCCACCAGGCAGGCTCAAATAACAAATATCTTTTTCAACGAAAAGAACATGAAATATATAAGCAATAAATTATAATACATAAATAACCTATACAACTAACGTAAGATTCTTGATAAGTAGGAAAATGAAGAAAAATCTGCTACTTGATAACGTCTATAAATATCTAAGAAACACCCACACCTACAGGACCACACATATGTACGAAATAATATTTCTTTAGGAAGCGTCTGAAGATTGCTTGAAGATATAAAGAATTAATATTTTGTTTGTAGACTTAATGACATAAGCCAATTAAAGAAGATAATAAAAGGTGTCAGCATTGCAGAACGAAAAAAGTTTTGCAACATGGCTAGGAGAGCTGCGGTCAGGAATGGACTGTGTTGTTGTTGATGATGATGACGACTAATTATTCAAACAAAATACTTACAACATCAAAGTTGTCCCGCAACAAAATTGTTACAACGCTGATTAATAAGAAAAGATCGGGTTCGTTAAAATTAATGATATTCAAAAACTCCTCCGGTTGTTGGCGAACTTTGTAATTTATTGGCAAACAGGAATTCTAAACTTAATATTGTAGGTTCATACTTGTTTTGCAAATTATGTTGTCTTATTACTTTATATGAGAAGAAATATGAGGCCGCGATGAAAATGTAAACAGTTTTCATCGTGATGAAAATATAAAGAGTTTTCATTTGACCCACAATATTAACTTTTTGAATGGATGTTTGTAGTATACGGAGTACTGAGAGTACAGCATTGTTTTTTAGTAGAGTATTTTTTGCTTTATTAAAAGGTAGCTAAGTGATGCTTGTCTGTGTGGTGACGGATTAAGAATACAGAGTGTCACCACCCCTATTCATCCCGCGGGTGTCGTAAAAGGCGACTAAGGGATAAACTACGCAAGACAACATCAATGCAAAGGAAAACTTGAAATAGACCCTTTACCAAACCTTCTGGCCAGCGTGGTATAGTAGGCCAAGACCTCCTTGTAAGGAGAGGCCTACGTCCAGCAGTGGACTGTGGAGTTTTTTTTTTTTTTTTTTTTTTTTTTTTTTTTTTTTTTTTCTTTTTTTTTTTTAAAGACAACTCCCGCATTAGGAATATAAATTCCTGTGTCGCGGGGAACTTTACAAACATACAAGAAACGGACACAAAGAACACCCTGACTCAGAACAACAAATTGTGAATGACACAAAGTGTTGTCCTACGTGGGATTTGAACCCACGACACTTGGCGTAGTAGGAAGCGGCGTGGCGACCGCTTAAGCCACTAGGCCAACCGTGCAGTCAACTGACTGTTAAAGGCTGTTGATGATGATGATGATGAAGTGCTGCGGTATTACCCGCGGTTATTGGTGTAAATTACGGGTAACGCCGCGGAACGAAGCTAGTTTAAGTTACTCTTTATGTCTCAACCATCTGTCAGTGAAAGTTCCCTCAAAATCAGTCCTGCAGTTCTAGAGTTAGTTACCTGGAACAAACAGAGAGAAAAAAAAAGCTTTTTGATGTAAGTACCGTACATTCCGATATATTTATGTAGTAAATTATAAAACACCACCGTCTATGTGCTTGTCTGTATGTGTGTCAAGAATGTATTACCTAGTCGAGGTTCTTGGCTATAATCTTTGAATGAAGAGTGATCACCCAATAGAGTAACCATCGACGACTTTGCTAGTTACGCATACTACAGTTTTGAGCTCAAAATCTTCGTCTCAAATTATCAAACCCAGATACATGACATATATACACATATGTATTCATTGGGTTTCCAGAAACCATAACTGATTCACAGATACTGTAATAGCATAAATAAAAAGACGAAACATGCCGTGAACTCACCATCTTGTTTATTTCATGTGTGCAAAATTCTCTTGAATAACACAGAATTCATTAGTAAGAGCTTTCTTCTTTCAAACACACAATATTACTTACACTTACTTTTTGTAAATCATTAGATAAGTAACAGACAGCATGCATAGGGTTCCCACTAACAACTTAACGACACCTTTAAGTGGAGCATTTGCTGATCGACGGGCGAAGCTCTAGCTACGGTCAATCATTACATGCGATGAAATAACTGGCGAAAAGTAGGCGTTCAAACATCTCTGCCTAATCCTGCGGTGAAGCAGGCGTGATTTTTTTGTATTTATGTTTTGTAACAGATGTTATGTCACAACAGGAAAATTTAGAAGAAAAAATAAGCACAAGGAGATTAAATCCCATTCTAACATCTATTTATAGAATTATTTTTTCCTTTTCCACTTACATCGAAATAAGAGGTTATAAAATATTATTAACTGAATAAAAACTGAGTCGACTTCCACATACAGCGCAGGCGAAGAACATACAACAGCGTCATCTACTGAAGAAACACTGCACCACGGAGTAACTAATCCTGAATCGCGATATAGAAATTCTCGCGCTAATAGCATACATGCAGGTGCCCAACATTAACCGTGGGGCGAGTAAATTGTCAGTGTATTTGAAGGCACTTCACCATAATGATTTCCATATATATTCATGACGATCGAGACCGATGGCTTAACGTACTCTCCGAGATACTGGAGACACTGCCAATTTCCATATTCCGAGATGCTATTAGGAATTTCTTGTAAGATAATCAAATGGACCTGATTGGAAACCGAGACCTCTTGATCAGCAGCACGCAAGCCCTGACCTCTAGACTTACCAAACAGTCAGGTTATACCCCATACCTTAGTCCATCACTACACGCACAAGACATTGCAAGAGCAAAAACAAAAGCCATGTTTAAACATATAACCTAATACGCAATACTATTAATTATGGCAGTAACAAACAGACTAGGTGAGAAAGTTATAGTTAAGTTGTAACTTACAACCGGGAAACTTCAGTTGTTGACAATAACTTAATTGTATTTAGTTGGAAGTTGCGGTTTTGCCGCCATGTCTTGGGAGTTGTCTGATGTTAATTTCATGTTTGTTATGTTAGGTAGGCTTTTTGTGATGTTTGGAGACTTACACCAACGTCCATTAGGGGTAAGGGTGAGATGACCCTTAGTGATATTTACGTTTTCAGCCATCTTTAGGGGACACCAAATTTTTCAGATTTTAACTGCACGGTTGACAGAGTGGATTAAGCGCTCGCCACGTTACCTTCAACTGCGCGCTGTGCCAAGTGTCAAGTGGGTTCAAACCCTAGGACACAACACTTAGTGTGATTCGCCAATTGTTGTTCTGAGTCTGGGTGTTCTTTGTGTCCGTTTCATGTGTGTTTGTAAAGTCCCCCGCTATAAATTAAAAAATATTAATAATGCCGGAGTTGTCTTTTCTAACGAAACAAAACAAAAACAAATCTAATGCTAAGAATCTTTAAATCTAGTGGCTGCCTATATTAGGAGGTTCCTTGTAAAGAAACGGTTTGTTGAAAATGGGCATTGGATTCACTTATAAATTTGTCCGTTTTGCCTCCAGCAAAACACGCTAAGACATTCGGGAGCATAATATTCGCAGACCTTTGAATTGAGCTAATGATATAAGGTTCTCTTTGAAATAATACCTGTGATCCTATAGTTTAGAATTCAAGAAAAATAAATACTATACATGCCTGTGTCTCTAAATAAGTTTTTATTACATTTAAAGTATTGCGTTTTTTTTTTTAATTATTTCAAGTTTTTTTTATTGAATATACTACATCCTCTAACCAGCCTACCAAAGTGATTCTCCTCTGCATGATAGAAAGCATAAAGCGGATAACACAAACATTTGGTCCGACTCGGGAATCGAACCCGAGACCTCTTGATCAGCAGCCGCATACGCTAACCACTAGACCAACAAGACAATCAAATGTATTCTTATATGTATACTTATGTACTCAATAAAACTAAATTGAAACTCCTAAAAATGTAAATTCCTGCAATATTCTGCTCGTTTTTGTCTGTGTAAGATATAATGTTCATTATCTAAAAAAGAGATAAATTAACCTAAAAATATTACTAATGAAAAGCAAAATTCCAATCAACACAAACGTCCAACTCTCAGAAACATTTTCTGACTTCAAATAATCAAGATAGGTACAAAATATTTCCATTCCTTTCACAAAACACGATAAGATCTCTCCATCTCTAGGGGGTGGATTTCTAAGGGCTGGTAGTCATTAACGACACCCGATGCCTCTCCAATTAACCCGTTCATCATCAATGGATGTTATAGGGTTCCGTGTATCGTTATCAAAACCACGGTAATATACTTCGCAGTCTTAATATAAATCTTCCCGTTATACACACGGTTACATTTTACGATTTTAATGCTTTAGATTGATCAGCAATCAGAATTTTAACTGCAAAGAATAGTAACATATAATATCTAGGAAATAATTTATTACAAATAAAAATATATCATGATTTAATATAATTCATGATCATCCTTACTAATCTTATTAAAGCGAAAGTTTGTGAGGATGTATGTATCTTTGTTGATCTATCACGCAAAAACTACCGAATGGATTGTGACGAAACTTCACATTAATATAGCTTACATATCGGAATAACACATAGGCCACTATGGACTACCGGCATGATGGACTTACACGCAGGTTTATTATCAGGCATGAAACAAGCTACGGAACCCAATCAGTGATTAATCATATCGTGTCTTCCTATTAATAATATTATATTTTAAATAAATGGAAATGTTAATTATGAAATAGTCAGTAGAGATCGGTCGGCGCGATATAATGTTTGGGCAAAATTACTAAAGGCAAATTATTTAACTTTATAGGGTAAACTAGCTGCGCCCTGCAGTGCTATCTGCGTATTTTCGGCATAAAAAGTAGCCTACATGTTGTGATTATCCTTAACTCATTTTTAAATTAGCCATTTACAAACTTTCATTATGGTTGCTATGCAAGTGTGTTTTGCATAGCAACCTGTGTAGTTTTGTCAGGAGATAAACAGTGATACATTTTGACATCTACGATTTAATGTTATTTTTATAATCATCTAGCTTTCGCCCGTTTATTTCGATATTATTGCAGTTAAAAGTAGCATATGTGTTATTCTGATACATAAGCTATATTACTGTAAAGTTTCACCCAAATCCGTTCAGTAGTTTTTGCGTGAAAGAGGAACAAACATACATACACACATACATACTCATAAACTTTCGCGTTTATAATATTAGTAGGACTGAACACTAAATGTATATTGAAAGTATGAGTTATAATGCCAGTAACACATTTAGTTTACCATAATTAGTATTTGTTTGATTTAAAGCATTCCATTATAATATTTCATTTCATTACGGTTCTTAACAACTAGCTTGGTATTTGTGAAGATTATTTTTTCGTTTTTCAATAGACTGTCACTATTTCATCTCATTCACATTTTTATACTATGATCATTAGTTTAATTACGAGGACGATTTGAAGACTTTAAAATTAAATACGTTAAATACTTGATATTGAAGAAATAGCTGATTCAGTGGGTTGCCATCTTATCACAAGAAAGAAAAGATTATTAATTTTTGTGACATTTTACACTAATGTCATTTTATAACTTACTAGCTTTCGCTTGCGACTCCGCCCGTATATGTCGGTTATCGCGGTAAAAAGTAGCCTATGTCCTTTCCCAAGTTCATTTCTATTTTCATATCTAATTTCAACAAAATCGGTTCAGTGGTTTAGGCGTGAAAGCGTAACAGACAGACAGACAGAGTTACTTTCGCATTTATAATATTAAGTAGGGATTACATCGTAAATTTTAAGTGTGAATTTTGATTTTCATTTTGTACTAGCTTTTACACTCGACTCTACCCGTTGTGTTGAATAAAGTGCTAAACAGTAGGTTATGTGTTTCCTCAAGAATCAAAGTATCTTCATGCCTTAAGATTAAGTTACATTTTAAATAAAAATCACTTCTCAATCTAGAAGAAAGGAGAAACTAATCAGCTAATTGATCCCACTTAAATGGGCGCCTCACAGCACGATAGGCCAACAATTTGAAGAAAGTGGAAGGCTGCCTTCTACTTTCCTCAAATCGTTGCATTGATCTGTCAAAATTGATGCAGACTGTCTAACACCGGGAATTCACTGTCTTCGTTTAGCAGTGGACTGCGATTGAATTGAAATGGTTACCTACAAGCTGAAAAGTCAGTAAGAACAATTGAACCCCATAAAGACTGAATGACTGATTGACTGCACGGTTGGCCTAGTGGCTTAAGCGGTCGCCACGCCGCTTCCTACTGCGCCAAGTGTCGTGGGTTCAAATCCTATGTAGGACAACATTTTGTGTGATTCACAATTTGTTGTTCTGAGTCTGGGTGTTCTTTGTGTCCGTTTCATATATGTTTGTAAAGTCCCCCGCGACACAGGAATTTTATTCCTAATGCGGGAGTTGTCTTTTAAAGAAAAAGAAAAAAAAAAGGTTTATTATAGTACATAATATAGGTATATAATACTATATCGTGTTCAAGGTCTTATAAATATAAGTGTATAAATAAGGAGCGACTCTAAGGAGTGATCGATTGACAGATTATCCATGAAGTAATACATATCCAATTTCAATCCAATTGCTTTCTGCGCACATTTTTATCTGACAGCTGGTTCTTTATATAGCTTTAACTCGAATCGGTATGTTTAATTCGATTAGATTCGATCAATAAACCGATTCAACTAGTATTTTTATTAACTCTACTCTATCGGTATAATCACTTTTAAATTCTCGAATGAATAGCCATACCTAACAAAAGCCTTCTTATACTCTTATTCTCATTGATTTAAGAGCTAAGTAGCGGTATCTTCTTCTAATACAAAATAGTCCGTCATAACATAACATTTTTGCGAGTGGAAATCTTCACATGGCGAAGCGAGACCGGAAGAGGTTCAGAACTCCGCCAGGCCCGGGCACGGGCCAGGTACCGCAGGCAACTCGGGCGCCGGAGATCGTTAAACACATGCCTGGGGGTGACAGATTAGGCCATCTGTTACCCTAGTAGAAGCAGGCCGGGGTGGAGACGAGAGAGCTATAGAGCTCGCGCCGTAGAATTTTTGGGTGGTGCCCCTACACAGAAGGGGGCCATCTACAAGCGGAAAGAGGCCAGAGGTGCGTCGGGGTTCCAGGGACTTCCTTTCGAGGGTATACCTGGTTCACCGATTAATGGTACCTGAGCCGGCGTGCGGTTTTAGTCGGTTCGAGTCCGATATAGCCACCAACGTGTGGCATCCGTGGGGATTTCCGCACCAAAAATTAAAATAAACAGGAAATCTTAAAGAAATCTAAACACACACATAAACAGACTCTGTGTTATAACAATGTAATGCATATGCCCATTTGGGTTTATGCTTTGATAGAGCGGTACACAGGCGCTGTTTCCTACTCCTTATTTGTTTGTTCTATGGCTTGAGGTCGTTAAAGTGTGTTTAATTTAGTGTTACATAAATGTTTCATAAAATATTGTTTCTTTTGTTCACTGAATAAAATAGTAATTTAAGTAAAGCTCCCCTTCCCCTTAATTTGGAGGTGAGAGGAGGAACTGAACGGTGAAACTTGATTTTCTGGTATCAGCTCACCCATTTGTTTATTTGCCTTTCTTTATCATAAAAAATATTAACACAAGCATATACTTGTAGAAATTCTTCTCAAAAGGCGTCGTACTAGTGAATCTACAACTCACTCATTTTCCCATTAGCAGTAAAGTTAGTTCTGTTGTGAAACAGATAGAGTGTCATTGCCTGATGGAGAGTAAGTGTATGGCCCAATGTATGGCCCATTTCTCGTTCACATTAATTGTCATCTACAGTAGAACGTATTGCGCTGTGGCCAGAAATAATTATGTGTGGAATTCAACCAGACAGAATAGCATCGATGAGTTTCTTTGAATAGAAGTGACAGTGAAAAACGTACTTCATTTATGGCATAATAATAACTAATATTATAAATTAGACTGCCTTGTTGGTGTAGTGGTTAGTGTATGCGACTGCTGATCAAAGAGGTGTCGGGTTCGATTCCCGGGTTTGTGTGATCCGCAAATATTTGTTTCGGAGTCTGGGTGTTTTCTATGTCTAATATGTATGTATGTATTATTTAGAAAAAAAGTAGGTTTATGTATTTATATCAGTTGTCTAGTACTCATAACACAAGCTCTGCTTTGTTTGGGACTAGATGGCGTTGTGTGTATAGATGTCCGAAATATTTATTATTATTTATTAAATTCAAAAATAGCTGTCTGAATACCTGTTACGTTGCCCAAATACTATGTTTGTTATCCATATGCTAGTGCCCTCGTGTTTATAGGTAGTAAAGCCACGTTGGTTTCAGGTTACTACCCTCGCATAGCAAACCATTCTAAAAATAACAGCATTCATCCTGTTTTGTTTCATGGGTGAGTGCGAGACCGGAGGGCCAATGATGTGGGAAAATCTTGCTAGACCGCCGTAGTGTGTCACCATACTGCATCGTATGCACTCACAATGAGGATGGTGATCACCACTACACTACCACTACCAATCCTACCTTCGAATCATGATTTCCATCGGTCAGAATAGAGTTAAATCTTAATTTATTTGGAGGCTTTTATTACAAAATAATATGTTAGCACCAGAGTTACTTATCCAGGCTCATATAAATATTTTTCGGACATCTTACACACAACGTTATCTAGTCCCAAATTAAGCAGAGCTTGTATTATGGGTACTAAACAACTGATATAAATACACAAACATACTTTTTGTTTTGTAAATACATGCATATTATACATACGAAAAACACGCAGACTCCGAAACAAATATTTGTGGATCACACAAATATTTGGTCTGACCCGGGTATCGATCCGGGTACCTCTTGATCAGGAGCCGCGTACACTAACCACTAGACTAACAAGGCAATGAAAATACCACAACGAATATTATTCTACCTAAACATACGTATATGTTTACGAACGTATAGGTAAACGTAGTACATAGAAAGCTACTGTGTTCGTAACAACAATTTTGATTTGTTCCCATTTTATAAACATTTCAAACTTTTAAAGCGAATTCTCCATTTGACATGCTACATTACCTAGACATTAAACGATCTTGAAATATTTTTTACAAAAACAGAAAATGGTCCATTCTAATGAGATGACTTTTGACAGTAACAAGGGCCTATCAAAATGGTCAGATACAGAAACATATTTTCTGTACTTGATAAGGGTACTGCGATCCCCAGAGATACGGGATTGTATTTTCGATGTATTGTTTGACTGTTTGTTTGTTTCGGACATTATATTTTTGATGGAGATGTTTAATATCAAGTGCAGAGAGTGTTAAACAATGGTACGTTGTAATAAAAGATGCTTTTTAATTTAATGATGGTATTTATGGGACAATAAGTGTAATTGTCTCCACTACAATGATTACTGTTCTCGTGATGAACAGCACTTTCCTCAACAGCCTTCAAAAGTTCACTGCTGGACATAGTGGGCTAAATGCTTTCTAAGTTTTTGCCCAACTCGTGTGACCAACATCGCCAGGGTGGTGGGAGTGAGTATAGGTAATTTTGAAAGAAACCGATGGATGGTGGACAGAAAACCCAGTCTAAAGCAATTGTATTATTTTGTGTTCATGGGGTTTCTGGATCCCATTGAAAAAATAAGTTTTTTACCCAAACACTGCGAACCCGAAAGAACTATAACTATAGTTTTGGCAGTCTGTAATAAAAACAACAAATAGCTATAAATATTTCAGACATCTAACACACAATGCTATCTAGTCCAAATTAAGCAGAGCTTGTATTATGGGTACTAGACAATTGATAAAAATACATAAACAACGAACCCGAGACCTCAAGCACTACTGGAACACGAGGCAGTCAAGTCGAATATGGATATTTTGTTCAATTTATTCCTCGTCTGATTAAAACGATATCTTCATATCCAATAAACGCTTCCATTCCCTCTTATTCCACGGTATGAAAATGTCTGTATGTGACGTCACAAATTGTCCCCTATTCAGTTTCGAGATTACAGGCGGCAGGCAACGCGTGCCGAACTAATTTCAGTTGAAAATTTTCACGTGAGTATTATCCGAATAATTTGAGAACGTGGGAGGAATTTTTGGAGAGGACAACTTGAATTTTATTAAAATGATAGCTTTAAATGAGTTGTATTATACTGCAGACGTTATTGCAGCATATTTTATGGTGCTTTTAGTGATGTAAGATTGGGAATTTTTAAACTTAAAATTGGAGTGTTAATATTTGAATTTATGCTGTATCTCTATTCTTCTCTATACCTGGGAATATTGCAGAACAAGTAATTTCACGTTTCAGTATTTTGGAGGTAGTTAAATATCCGTAACTGGGTCAAATAATTAAATAAAAGGCATGTTCATTTTAACTGGGCTTTTTCTTTTTTTCCCCTTGGTCCACCTAAATGGACTATGGGAAATTATTCTTATCCTTAGTACAGCTGGGTGTACAAAAAATAGTATTAAGTTACTTCTTATGTCATTAGCAAACTGCCAGTAAAGGTCTGTCAAAATCGGTCCATCTTGTTTCTGCAAATTGCAAAGCCAATTGCTTTATCATGTAAGTATCTTATATGTGTGTAAGTATCATATGCGTTTATAGTGTTTATGCTATAACACATATTAAAATGATGACTCTTTATAATTTAAGATCGAAGAAAGATAGAAGATTAACTCCTGAAAGTTCGTTTTTATGGAGACTAAAATTTCTTATAATATTTTTTTCCAATGGTATAATTCCTCAAAATTTATCCAAAGATAAATAAATGCCACACGAATTAGCATAGAAACATTCAAAAATACAATTCAAAACCTCTGAAAGCAAATGAAAACGTAAAACGCATTTATATTTTTTCCAAACACAAGTTCCGCTCTCCAGCGAACATTCCAGAACAGTTTAGCACAAGCTATTCAGTAAAATGTCACAACGAAATAGTGCCCTTATCTCGTGCAACTCGGTCTATGACGTATTGTGTTCCATAACTGGATATACACATGGAAAATAGTCGAGTCTTCACAAAATGGCTATTGCGTTATGTAAAATGTGGAAAGAATCTGTTGTAAGTTGAGATAAGAGGAGAAATAAATATGGATCGAAGCTAAAGATACTTTTTTCTATTATATAGAATACAGGTAGTGAAGCCACTCTGATATCAGCATGCTTTCCAAGCAGTGTTGAGTCACTTTGGTAGGCTAAAATATCAAGAAAGCAGGAATGGGTCGGTTCAACCGGGATGGTACTACCCTCACACAGAAGACCAACCTAAAAATGACCGTATTCATGTTGTTGTATTTCATTAGTGAGTGTGAGACCGGAGGTTCAATCATTTAGAATTATTTTCCTGAGGCCGGGAGAATGATGCAAAAACGTCTCTCTAGGCCGCCTTGGTGTGGGTTACCATGTTGGATTGTCTGCACTCACCATGAGGATGGTCAACCCCATTCCTGGATTCTACTCATGTTTATATTAGGCAGAATAGAGTCGCTTTGGTAGACTTACATATAAAAAAATGGAATAAGAATAGAATAGAATAAAAAATAATTTATTTTACAGAATAGTAAGAAACATAAACAAAAACTGTAATAATGAAAGCAAAAGGTCTAAACATCAGCTAATGTTTGAATTTTACAAGTATTACTAGGCACTTGTTTACCTTAAACCTTCACGAAAAAATATGTAACTTATTTAACAATATCAAATTCTTAACAAGCAACAAGCAGAACATAAAATTAGATTGGATTAAAGCTTCACAACATTTTTTTAATTTCTTGTTGGCTAAGGCACTTAAACGCACAAGTAGCACGGAAGCAATTGAACATATCTTACTAATCGTACTAATATTATAAACGCGAGAATTTGTGAGTATGTATGTATGTATGAATGTGTGTATGTATGTTTGTTGCTCTTTCACGCAAAAACTGCTGAACGGATTTGGATGAAACTTTACAGTTATATAGCTTATATATCAGATTAACACATAGGCTACTTTTTACTGCAATAATCGAGATACACAGGCGAAAGCTAGGTGATTTTAAAAATACATAAATCGTAGATGTCAAAATGTTTTACTGTTTATCTCCTTGTCAAAACTTCACAGGTTGCTATGCATAACACACTTGCATTACTCCCATAATACTAATTTGTAAATGACCAACTTAACTCAACTAAAATAAAGTCTGGATAATCACATATGTAGGTACTTTTTATCACGAAAATAGGCGGGTAACACCGCGGGGCGCAGCTAGTTTCTAATAAAGAATGAAGTTAATATGTCAAATACTTTACTTTTATTCAGTACCTTTAGTAAACTATTCATAATACATCATTTAAAAATTGGTATTGAAATAAAATAATAATTACATTGGAGTTATTTCTTATTGTAAGCGGCACGTTAACTAATAATGATTTGTTAATTTATATAATTGTATAAAATAGCTATGACTTATTTTGTATATAAATGTATCGATATTAATAAATATCGATACATTTATTTTTGTTAGGGTAGCAACACTGTAAAACTGACTTGAGAGTTCGTGCCTCGATAGCGAGGCATTATACTGTAATACTCGGCGCCGTCAACTAGTCAGTACAAATTGTAGTAATAAATCAGTGAATATTGGAGTAATCCTGTAGTTTTTCTGAGTTGAAGACCTTGATCTTACATCTCAGAAGTGGGATACACCTGGCTCACAAGATATTTCGTGAAAATTTTGGTAAGAAGATTTTTTTTTTTTCTACCCTCCGAGTATCGAGTACCGACCATCTGCAAATTATTTTTCGTCACACAAGAAATACGATTTATATTACGAAATGAAGATATTGTCACGTTACCTATACGCCATAAGGTGATGAACGCCGAATTTCGATCGAAAGGTAGAACGTATGACAGCAAATAACTTTTATGACATCTGGAGAATAATTGTAAGAGGCAACTTCCTCATCGACATTCTTTAGTAGCGGTAGTGATTGAAATTGAACAAGCCATTCTATCAAGCAACGGAGGTATCATCCTCGTGTCGTGCGTCCCCTAGCAGTGGCTTACGTGAACGACGAAGTAAACGTGTACATGATGATTGGAGCAGCCGTTCTCCGGGGCAGAGGAATGAGACAAGATGTCGGTAGTGGAGACTTAGGAGCAGTTCTTCTGGTGACAGCCGAAGGCGTTGTCGACGCGATAAACAACTACGAGGTACAGCGTAACAAACAAAGGTATAGTAATTCGTCGAGTGAGGAGTATGAGTCTAGACAAGTTTCACGGCAACATCAGGTATGTAATTCTACAACTAACATTGATACCTTGATACTATTGATTAATTGGTTATGACAATATTGTGAAAGGCAATAAGTTCCCTATGATTTGTAATGTTATACCAGACTTTCATCCAATGGTTAGGGGCAGACAAACATACTCGAATATTGTAGGGTGTATAAATGAGGCGATTACCCAGTGATTCATTACGTGTTGCTAAAGTTGTCAGATGTGGTGAAGACCTGGTATCAAGTTTTCCCAACCATGTCTTTTATATGGCCTGAATAAAAAAAAAAACAATAAAAAAAAACCTTTCCAACACTGATGATTACGCAGAGTTATTGACTGAAATGCTATAAAACGTGTTAAATATAAGGAACCATTGGAATTACATTAATATGAAAAAGTCAATTTGTTAAATAGATGTGAGATAGTAGGCAAGATAAAACAGTATGTACTGTATGAAGTTCAGTGCTAAGGCTTCGAAGCATCAACGGGTATTAGATTATTTCCAGTCTAGGAAACAGCAGTCCCGATAGTTGAAAATAAATAAATACTGACAAACGCACACTCGTGGGTAGTAGTAATAACTTGCATAAATTCACTCATAACGGCAATAGGACGACATTAAATATTTAGTATTGATCAGTCACAGGTTTACTGAGAAACCTAATATATCAAAAAAAAACTAGCGAAGGCCTCGCTTTCAAGTACGATAAAAAAAGAGGTTGAGTGCTGTTGTTAAACCGAATCCCTTGAAAATATGTGTGTATCGCAAATGACATGTACTAATACATTTTTGGGTCTCATTTACGTTTATGGCTCACTTCATATACACATATGATAAATAACAAACCCATCTGTTGTGTCTGTCGGTCTGTTCGCAATAAACTTAAAAACGACTGCACAGATTTTCATGATGTATTCAGCAATGGATAGATTCATTCTTGAGGAACGATTTAGTATATAATTTGTCAAGTTTAAAATGTTTAAAGTACCTATATCTACCCGCGTAAAACCGGGACAGGCCGCTAATATGATGGGATCTCGTAAAGAGCTTCAAAAGTTTCGCTGAAATTTGATATTTGGGGAGTTACCGTGGGTAAAGAAGCGAAGTCGTATGTTTGTATACTTCTTTTAGTCACACTTAGTTGGTTGGTAGTTGGTACTCCAACACGGTTTCACCGCAGGTGCTTGGGACAATAAATGGAGTTGTTGAACAATAAATAGTAGTATCCGAGCTAAACTCGACCGCACAGGTACTAAATGGTTTACATGTAAAAATATCGAAAATAATCTGAACAAATTAATTATTACAAATTCTTGACAGCTGAGAAGTGGGAACAATTTATACGTCTTCTAGGACAGTGCGAAGGCTGCTTTTCCAGCGGCTTAAAGGATCTAAGCTTTACGAACGTTGTAAAAGTGGTAATTAAACTAGTTAGGAATAGATTTTAATACTACGGTTACGACCTTGAAAATTAGTATTTAAAAAAAAAAAAATTGGTATTGAGGTTAGCAGTAGTGGAATTAAGTAGGGTAGCGTTTATATTTAGTACCATTTTAAGGTGCACCTCTAAGTAAATGTACATGATGTAAGGCGATTTATAGGTCCGGTCAGTTTCTTTAGACGTTTTGTGAAAGATTGTGCACCCATTGCGTGAGCATTACTGATTCGTTGAGATCTAATTTTGAGTGAAAATGGGAAGGCGCAATCGTGTCTTGCAATATTTAAACAAAACTTGCCTATTTATTGAGCAATCCCTTTCGCCCTCTACAGGGTTACACTAGAAACTGTACTTCATACCGATATGCGTACAAATTAGGCGTTGTAGGGATACTTATGCAGAAGCAGATCGAGGGTTTCTTAGGACGGTTGCTTACTATGGTCGAAAGACAATGGGTGATGAATAAAAGTTACACTTTTTCGAATTGGAAACGTTAGAAGCGAAGTTAGACTTAATTTATTACATATTAACAGAGTAACACTTTATCAAAGCGAGTCCTGATACCATCACCGACACTCTGCTCCACTCGATGGTGGATACATTCGTGGATATATGACTGTGATATTGAATATTGAATACTGTGATATTGAATGCATTTAGTCGTGCTGTGTTGCTGATTCGTCTATCCAGTGACGAAGATTGTCAAGTATGGGGAATTTGGTATGTGTTAAACATGGAATTAATTGATAGTTACGGTGCATGGAAACGATTATAAAAAAGGGAGATGTCTCGCCCCTGCAAGACATCTCTGGACCCACTGGTCCAGATATTAAACTGGTAGCAGATGTTTATAAAAAAATATCTTTCCTAAAGAGGGAATCGTTTTGGACTTCGCCGCAAGATGTGGTATAGTAGGTTTCAAGGTCAATGAAGTAATTCATTTTGGTTTGACGAAACGTTCAGTCGCTTACAAAGCGTATTATAAGATGCGCGATGCGTGTAAGATCCCTAAGATGCATCGTTGATAATTCATTCTGAAAGAGTAAATACTTATTTTTGGTCTTTATTACTATTTACTGCACATCGGCCCTACATTACTCTAGACTTATTTGCTAAATTCATTATATTGGACCGGCGAGACCCCAAAGCTGTTACTGTAATCAGAGTTCTTAAGGAACACTTTAGTTTTTGGTAGAACACCACCTCGACTAATAACTTGTAAAAATATTTTGTAAACATCTTGAGTATTAAACGTAATTAAAACCCCGCAACTCCTAGAGTAAAACGGACAAGTAGAATGTTTTAACATTTCGATTGCATTGGGCTCAAAATGTCATGGTAAAAAAAGGACAGTTTACGAGGTGACCATGTAGGTGACATTTAATTAGTATTAAACACCACGGTCAATATGACTACCAGTAAGACTCCTTCCGAGCTATTTTTTGGATGCAGGTTGGTCGGTACTTCTGAAAACAAAATAAACGATATATTGGTTGAGGTTTCTGTTTAGTTAAATTGAGTGAGGAAACTAGGAACCGTATAAATAATCGGCCGCTAAGATAAAAAGAACTGTTTGAATGGTATAGAAAATAGGGTACAAAAAACAAGATAGGTGACAACAAATGATATAAGATAAAGAATATTTTTAATAATATTATATGATAAAGGATATTGTAACGGTAAATCAAGGAAAGTAGTCTCACAGTTTAACGGGCCGTACCGTATAATAAAGATTTTAGATAACGATAAATCGAAGATACACCATTGACAAGAAAGGGTAATAAGAAATATTAAAATGTAGTTGCAATATATAAAATACATCCTTGGCTTGCATTCCAGAGTGTCAAAAGTGAACACAGTGTAGTAGTAGTAATGTTTCATATGGAGAGGACATAGTTAATACTGGTGATTGATCGATTCGTAAGGATTTTATTTGTTACTTGATGAATTGATTTCGTTATGCTTCGTAAATTACAGAAACATGTTTAATCTGAACTTTAAGATAGCGAATTTATGATATATTAACATATGTTGTACTGACTTCTTTTTTATATAGAAACTGAGGCTGTCAGAGATTAGTGCCGGGCGCAGAGATGGTCGCAGATCACAATTTAAAGAAACTGAGGCTGTCAGAGATTAGTGCCGGGCGCAGAGATGGTCGCAGATCACAATTTAAAGAAACTGAGGCTGTCAGAGATTAGTGCCGGGCGCAGAGATGGTCGCAGATCACAATTTAAAGAAACTGAGGCTGTCAGAGATTAGTGCCGGGCGCAGAGATGGTCGCAGATCACAATGGATTGTGTTCAAGAATGGTTAATGACATAGACTACGAGTGGTCAGTGTTGAGGCGTAGATGGTCGTAGATTGTAGCAGACTGTGTGCATGGATACTCTGCGACATGGGCTATGAGCGGCCAGCGCTTAGGCGTAGATGGTCGTAGATCATAGCGCACTATGTTTGTAGGTACTCTATGGCATGGGCTATGAGCGGCCAGCGCTTAGACATAGATGACTGTAAATGATTTGAACTTGGACTATGAGCGATCTGTGTTGAGGCGTAGATGGTCGTAGATTGTAGCAAACCGTGTGCACAGATACTTTGCGACATAGGCTATGAGCGGCCAGCGCTTAGTCGTAGATGGTCGTAGATCATAGTAGACTGTGTTCGTGGGTACTCTGTGGCATGGACTATGAGCGGCCAGCGCTTAGACATAGACGACTGTAAATGATTCGAACTTGGGGTATGAGCGATCTGTGTTGAGGCGTAGATGGTCGTAGATTGTAGCAAACCGTGTGCACAGATACTTTGCGACATAGGCTATGAGCGGCCAGCGCTTAGTCGTAGATGGTCGTAGATCATAGTAGACTGTGTTCGTGGGTACTCTGTGGCATGGACTATGAGCGGCCAGCGCTTAGACATAGACGACTGTAAATGATTTGAACTTGGGCTATGAGCGATCTGTGTTGAGGCGTAGATGATCGTAGATTGCAGCAAACCGTGTGCACAGATACTTGGCGACATAGGCTATGAGCGGCCAGCGCTTAGTCGTAGATGGTCGTAGATCATAGTAGACTGTGTTCGTGGGTACTCTGTGGCATGGACTATGAGCGGCCAGCGCTTAGACATAGATGACCTTAGATGATTCGAACTTAGATTATGAGCAGTTAGTATAGATGCGTAGATGATCGTAGATTGTAGCAAACCGTGTGCACAGATACTTTGCGACATAGGCTATGAGCGGCCAGCGCTTAGTCGTAGATGGTCGTAGATCATAGTAGACTGTGTTCGTGGGTACTCTGTGGCATGGACTATGAGCGGCCAGCGCTTAGATATAGATGACCGCAGATCATAGTAAACTGAGCAGATTATTTGTAATATCGGTACATGTTTTAAATCGACCAGCTTTTATGGCTAGAATTTTATAATTGTTTTATTTTAAAGGTAAACTTATAGTTATCATAACATTCTGTTATCGTATTTTGTATGGTTGTTCTTTATGTATTTCGAGTATTCTATATCCTAAAATGTAAAACTATTGTGAACAATAATATTGTAAATGCATATAGAAATATTACGCATATAGCATTGTGTACTTTACTCTTTTTTTTTTACTGTATTGTATAGCGTGAAGGGACTCACGCTTGAAGGATGGCCGAGCTGTAAGCGGCACGTTAACTAATAATGATTTGTTAATTTATATAATTGTATAAAATAGCTATGACTTATTTTGTATATAAATGTATCGATATTAATAAATATCGATACATTTATTTTTGTTAGGGTAGCAACACTGTAAAACTGACTTGAGAGTTCGTGCCTCGATAGCGAGGCATTATACTGTAATACTCGGCGCCGTCAACTAGTCAGTACAAATTGTAGTAATAAATCAGTGAATATTGGAGTAATCCTGTAGTTTTTCTGAGTTGAAGACCTTGATCTTACATTATGAACGTGTATTATGTTCATAAATTGTAATATAATGTCAGTAATCTACCCATACTAATATTATAAATTCAAAAGTGATTATGCTTGTCTGTCTATTACGTTTTCACGGCTATACCGTTGCATTTATTGCAACGATACTTGGTATGGAGATATAATTAAAATCAGTGTATCATTATATTCATTACTGCGATAACCGACACACGGGCCAGGTGGAGTCATGATTGGCGCAAGACGGCTGGCAGGAGCTGGATGCGAATAGCCGAGGATCGAACTAAGTGGCGTGTAATTGGAGAGGCCTCTGTCCAGCAGTCGACTACAATAGGCTGATGATGATGATGATGATAACCGACATACAAGGTCGCGGGCAAAAGCTATATTCAAGTAAGATAAAAATATTACAAACCATTTAGACAGTCATCAAGAAAATGCCTAGAAAACAATGTTTGTCACCTACATGGTGACAAGACATTTACAACCACAGCAAAACAAGGACGAAAAACCCTACATTTTCATCCAACATTTTATTTCACATCGATTCCACGTTTTATAATATTCAAATTGACTACAGAATATAGTTTTGTGGGAAAACGAATCAAAGCGCAAACGGACGAGAAACGTTCAATCCGACAAGACAAGCAAGCGCCTAATATACATAATGCCGACGTCGGTAATAGTCGCTGAACTTGGTGGTGGATAAAGCGAACTGACAATGGTTTTTGTTAAATTATCTTATGACCTATGCTTAGTGGTTACTAAGCTTACTAAAGTTAGGCAATCCTAACTAGGTCAGTTTACGGATGGGACCTATGGCATCTGATCTATTGATTATCAATACAAATAAAGTTGGAGTGTCTGTTTGTAATATTAAAATAACCGCTATTTACTAAATGCATGTATACACGGTACATATGCCAACTTTTTTTTTTAATTTTTGTTTGTTCCGGATAATCTCTTGAACGGCTGGATCGATTTCGATGGGATTTTCACTGGCAGATCGCTGTTGATATAAGGAGTAAAATAGGCAACTTTTAACACGGGTAACACCGCGGCGCTCAGCTAGTATTTCAATAAAATATAAAGAAGCGCCTATAGCTAAGTTGCCTTAAGTGATTGGAAACGGTCGTCGAGAGTAAGCAACGACGGTGCGGTCTGTACCTAGATGGGTGACCGTTTGTGTCATGATATGTTTGACCGTTTCTATGAGTCACTTTAAGTCGGTCGCGGTTGTTATCGTAATATAACAGTCGTGAAGCTTTGTTGAAGGGCAGGTTAAAAACATCCGACGGCAAGATTACATAGCCACAACGTGTCTTGCCAGTCCCCAACCACCCGTAATCGGCTTGTGTGGGGACATATGGCCTTAACCCACTCCTGAGAACCCAGCAGTAAGACGTTATGGGTTGAAGATGATTGATGAAAATATAAAACAGTTTACACCTGACGGAAGAATTAGTAAATTCTTAAAAATCTTTGACATACTCGTAGTAGAATATTCTCAAGTGAGACTATGTATTGTAAAAATCGAATAGGACCATACAATTAATAAATTTATTTTGCAATGTATTTATTTAGAACTTTTCAAAGAAAAATATTGTACTATGCCGAATACACTATAGCTATGTTGCCGACTATGCCGACGTACTACTAGTAATTCTTGTTCCTATAAAATCATGTAACATAAATCACTTTAATATAGAATCATTCATCTTGTAATACTGTTGAATCTACCACATGAATTCCGTAGTTTAGTTAGTACCTAGCATAGTTGTTTAAATTTTTGTATTGTTTTTAATCTGTGCACTTTAATATTTCATTGATTTGATATATTCCCCCAGACCTGCACACGCCAGTTAAATTGTCAACACTCATACTGATTCCAAGTTTTGTAAAACCCCAACCGTATAAATTACTGTGATATATGATTCCACAGTAGCCCACACACATGTGCGGGTATAATAAACCAATCAAAACGCAATCAATTCAATCCGCGCCTCCGCTCAGTATGTCCTCACCACAATCCACACAGACATCAGTAATCCCCATAATGGATGAAGATTTGATCGTCTTCTGTCGTAACAGATTTTGTTCAATTATCAATCGATTTTATTTGTTGACGGTACATTTTGCGGCAATCTATTTGTAATCATCGCTCTACAATTGGAGAAAATGATGGACGAACGCTGTTCAATTATTGTACGAAATTGCGGTTGTCTGATTATTATTTATGACTAATTTTATAGAATTTAATCAAAATGGGTAGGTTTTGGATGAAGTAGATTTTTATATTGATTGTTAGGAAACGAAATTTATAGTAGTAAATCATAAAATAAATATTATTTTTGCCATGAACGCGAATTCATTATTTCAATTAATTTGTCAATATCCTACTAATATTATATCCTACTAATATTATAAACGTGAAATTTTGTAAGTATGTGTGTATGTTTGTTGCTCTTTCACGCAAAAACTATGAATCGGATTTGGATGAAACTTTACAGTAATATAGCTTATATATCAGAATAACACATAGGCTACCTTTTATTGCAATAATTGAGATACACGGGCGAAAGCTAGGTGATTATAAAAATACATAAATCGTAGATGTCAAAATGTATCACTGTTTATCTCCTGTCAAAACTTCACCGGTTGCTATGCATAACACACTTACATAGCAACCATAATGATAGTTTGTAAATGACTAACTTAAAAATTAGGTCTGGATAATCACATAAGTAGACTACTATTTATCACGAAAATACGCGGGTAACTCCGCGGTGCGCAGCTAGTTGATAGTAATTGGTAGATGTTGTTAAAAGCATAACTTAACTGTTTTATTAACCATATATCAGCACTATTATCATCAACATTCCTGATCTTTGAGTTTTTTTTTGGAGTTAATTAAGAGAGACAGCTAGTTGTTACTTGGAAAGTGATATTATTCAGTTGAGATAAAAAAAAGGAAATCGTAGGTAACTTTAAGCCTACCAAAGTGAGTCTACTCTGCCTGATGGAAAGCATGAGTAGAATACAGGAGTAGGGGTCACCATCCTCTTTGTGAGGGTAGGCAATATAGCATGGTGACCCACACCATGGCTGCCTGGTTAGATACTAAAATCCTGCATTATTGACGCAGAATGATTAGGCCTCTGATCTCACACTCACCAACGAAATACGACAGCAAGAATGCTGTCATTATTAGGATGGTCTTCTGTGTGAGGGTAGTAGTGCCCCGGTCGAGCCGGCGCATTCGTGCTGAAATCAGAGTGGCTCTACTACCTACAAAATCCCATTCCCATCCCACTCCTGATTCAATAACAATACCAGCAGAAAAATACATGATTCTCAAAGGGAATTAAGGACAAGTGAAAACAGGGACATTAATTAATCAATAAGCTGAATAAATCAATCTATAAAAAAACTTTCTTACCAAGATGATGTAAATGTTTCAGGAGATTTGTTTTCTTAAACAACGATTTGACTACGTAATTTGTAACACAGTCAATTGTATGGAAATCACAAGTAATAATTTAGTAGATGCTTTGCACAAAAAATAAGAACGTCGATCGATTCGAACCGTGTCGGATTGGAGTGCTAAGCTCGATCGACGTCGAGGAAAGAAGGAAGCTTTTAATAAGAATTTAAAATCGAATCACATCGAACCGTTTTGTTATTCACAGTGTGAGGAAGTCAATAAATACGACGAATATCGATGAGAGAGTTTTCATGTAATTATTTAGGTGTTTATTATTTTTGTAGCGATCGGTTAAAAATGTACTGTTTTGTGGTAAATTTTGTCAGTGGTATTTGTACCGAACAAAATAAGCCTGGATCTTATGGAAAATTGGTGTTAATAATTTCCGTCATTGCCTTGGTAGCGCAGCAACAGCGCATGAGCCCTGAGGTCTCAGCTTTGATCCCTACATTGGACCAATATTTTGTATGAACTCTAAATATTTGTTTTGGAGTTTGAGTGATTACTAGGCAACCTAGCGTTCATATCATAGCTTTGCTAAATTTAAGGCTAGATGGTGTTGGGTGCCAAGTGTTCAAAAAGTAAAAAAAATTGTTTTTCAACGAGCAAGTAAGGTTGTTGGAATCCAACCACTCTGGAAATCGAAAGGAGAAGCGGAGGGGGTGCAAGGTAAGTTGCAGGTCGATTGCCAAAAGGTACTTGAAGTACCACTTACCAAGATAATAAAAAAAATCGGAATAATGACACACAAGTCCCAATTTAAGCAGAGTTTGTACTATGGCTACTAGACAACTGACATATACATATATTCTTCTTTGTAAATACATGTTAAACATAGAAAATACCCAAACTTCTTCAAAAAGGAGTGTTTCAAAAGGCCGCCGTAGTGTGGATTACGATACTGCATTGTCTGCATTCGAAATGAGTATGGTAACCATTTCTCTTGAATTCTACTGGTTTCCATCAAGGAAAGTGAAGTCGCTTTGGCAGGCTCAAATATAGAAAAAAGTTTTACTTTTATCATAGTAAGTGGATTCTTTCTATTTTCATATTATGTTCCATTTATTTAGAGCTCAAACTGACTCAAGGTTATAAAGTAGATAACAAAATACTAGAAGCAGTACAACAATAAAGTGAAAGCATTTTGCTATAACTTCTACTTATACGTAAGACCTGTAGGGTGACCACACGTGAAATCAGTTCTTCAATATTGTATTATATCCTTCTATATTATCGGTTCACAGGCGCACACGCCCACTTATAAAACCATACATATGAAAAACAAAAATACATTATTATTTTATTTGGTGTTTGTTGTTGTGAAATGAAAAACTTGATGTCATCAATTTTTGAGTTTGAGGAAATATTCAGTGGAACTATTGCTGTCTGCAATATTTCCAAACTGATAGGATTTTCATGTCTTTCAAATATTCCTATTAAAGTTTACAATATGTGAGCCCTTACCATTTCGTGAATCGTGAAAATAAAATGTTATGTATAAAAAAAACGTAATATATCCTGTGTCCCGAGGAACTGTTCAAACATGCAAGAACAGGATACAAAGGAACACCGGGCCTGAAAACAACAATATATATGCGATAAACTACTATGCCATATCTTATGGGAAAATTATAGTTTTTCAAATTAAAACCTTAAGAGTATGTTCATAAATATGCATATCGCCGAAAAAAGCAGCGAACTATAACCATTTAAAATTTTAGTACTATGAACTTCAGGAAGTAAAACAGAAAATTAGAAGCATATTAAAGGGTGGTATTATAAGGCAATAGTAGGAAAGGCGACTGATTTGACGAGTCAATTTGAACATTAATAACTTCAGCTAGTGTTTGTCTTCGCACAATGGTCCAATAACTAGGACTAAGTGCTGAAACCGCCCAGAAAAACTAAAAAACTAGTGTTTGTCTTGATATCCATTAAACTATTTTAGCATTAAAATTATTTAAATTATTTCATTAAAATCTGTGGTAATATTTGAGTGTCCTATCAAAATCATGGTGTTCGTACATATTTGAGACTGCACTCAGCTACATGAAACGAATGACCCAGAAACTGCACTCGCAATATAAAATCATGTTGCTTGCCGGATGTCATACTTAAATGCAAAAAGCATGACACTGATTAGTTGATGAATTAATTGGATGAGATAGTGGAAATCCATGTTTGTTTATTTGGCAAAATGCTTGTAAAATTTAATAATAAAACTTGTTCTAACTGGAATTTCTTTCAGGTAACTTTGGAATTTATCAAAATGTTTAACAGAGACAGTGGTAGTTGAAGGAAAGTTGAATTCCGAAAATGATGAATACACAAATATGGCAAATTAATAGTAATAACCCTACATAATCACGAGATATACAATCTCAGAGATTTTTTTCTAAACACTATTTGCAATGTAGTTGCAGTGGGTACTGGATTAGGGTTCGATGCAGAAAGCAGTCATCCTTGACACCGTGCCGTGATAGTGAGGAGGTTCCTATCCTTGGGGCCCTAACCGACGGTATCCGAAGTCGGTGGTATACTATTTATATATTTTTAAATATATTTTTTATATTTACATTTATAACTGGAATTTGTATTTATTTATATAATATAAAGTGAATAATAATAATATTGTAGATGAGCGGGTGTCTCTCTACACTAAAGGGAGAATCTCTTGACTAGACATGGATGATCATATCTTAAGGACTAAGGCCCAATAGTAAATGTCAGAAAAAATAATTTAAGTGTTCCTATGGGCATTTTATATTAGTCCGTACCGTAGAACCTTCGTAGCGCGAGGTAGGCTTACTAATCACTTCGTAGTTTGGGACACCTACGTTAAATGGCATTGTATTACTGATTGTCTCGGTGGCGCAGTAATAACATATGCGACTGCTGTGTCTGGGACCTGTGACCTGGGAATCGAACCTGAGACCTTAAGTCTCAGGTTCGATTCCCAGGTCGAACCAAATGTTCGTGTGACCCACAAATATTTGTTTCGGAGTTTGGGTGTGTTCTACTCGTATGTAAAATATGTAGGTATTTACAAAAAAATAATATGTTTATGTACTTATATCAGTTGTCTAGTACCCATAATACAAGCTGTATTGAGTTCGGGGCTAGATGGCGTTGTGTGTAAGTTGTCCGAAATATTTATTTATTAGAAAAAAATGGTTGACATACTACAGAAGAGTTTAAAATTTTAATCCTACAATATCATTTTTAAAATTTCTCTACGTGTATGAGTGTGTTTTCATGAAATATGTTAATCGGGTAGTAATCCTCTTAATTAACACGATTACCTCCGAGTTTGCAAATGTAATTAAAAAGATTCTGTACGAATTAAATACGTGTTTATTTCTGATTGTGAGTTACTTTAATATTTATTATCAACAGATTAATGTGGTGTTATGTGGACAGATAACATAAGTCACGCCCGTGAGACACTGATAACGATAGATAAACATGTTGTGTTTAGTATTATTCACTTTATGGTAAGAACTAGACGTGACAATGAATAAAAAAGTTAAAAAGAAAGAAAAAGACAGCGGAAAGGATGTTAAAAATGTAAAAAAGGAAGCTACGGATGGGAATGATATTTCAGTAAGTTCTTTTAAGGTTCGTATTTAATTTCGTTTATTACATTTGAAATAGGAAAGTGTGTTCAATTCAGTAGTGTTTTTTTATTGTTTATCTTTCAATAAAGTAACATTGCCGGGTTTGTTGACCTAGTGAATAGTGATTCTGACTGCTAGGTCTGACCCAGACCAATACACGATTTCGTTGTTTGTTACGAAACGGCTGGTCCGATTTGTATGTAATTTATGATGGTAATAATTTAGTAATAGTTTAGTAATACGTAAATAAAAACCACCAACTTTAATTTAGTAGTCGGAACTGCTAAGCAGTAGACCAAAACACCCATTTAACTAAAGTTTTTTTATGGACTAACTTTCATCTTTTCTGTTTCCATTCTCATGGATCAACTTTCTTTCTTGGAAGTCGTATCGATCCTTAAACATAGACAATAATTATTATATTAACATTGGCTGTGCCAGTAAGTGACAGAAACGTTTATTTATTTTAGGCATTCTCTATTTTATCGGCAATAATTCTAGTAGGGATATCAATAGCAGGATATGTGATTTACAAGAACGTAACACATATTCCAGATATGCCCGATTTTGATCTGAATGTGTGGTGGGGACACAATACTTCAGAGCCTCAAGACACGTCGATCAGGCCTTATAAAATTGTGTATTCGGATGCGGTAAGTACGTATTTTAATATTAATAACATTAACCGTTTTTAAACTGACTGCACATTTGGCTTAGTGGCCGCGTGTCGTGGGTTCAAATCCCACGTGGGACAACACTTTGTGGATCCAAAATTATTGTGTCTGAGTCTGGGTGTTCTTTGTGTTCGTTTTATGTATGTTTGTAAAGTCCCCCGCGAATATATAGCCCTAATTCCGGAGTTTTCTTTTTGATTAAAAACAAGAAAAGTCTCGCATATACTTATGTTTTTTGCTGTAAACAGGACTTACTCGCGATAAAATTAAAAAGGTTACGTTATCATCTACTTTCCGACGTTTCGAGCGGTTTATATCGCGAATGGCCACGGGTACACGGATTAATGACATTGTAAACATAGCATGTTTATTTTGGGCTAAGTAAGATGCTGTCGTTAGGCGTGATAATGTTACTTACGCCCACCGTTCCACCCCCGTGTATGTCAGTTGTTGTGTTAAAGAGTGGGCTATGTACTTACTCAAAAATCCAAGTATATTCTTGCCAAACTTCATTTAAATTAATTAAAGCCGCGGTTTAGCTGTAAACGCGTAACTTTTTTATACATTGAAGACCACCAAATTGACTCTACTCTGCCTGAAGGAAAGGAATCACCATCCTCATTGTGAGTGAATATAATGCAGCATGGTGACATACACCATGGCAGCTTAGTGAGATGTTTCTGCTTCATTCTCCTGGCTTCCGGAGGCCAGAGAATGTCATTTCAGGTTGGTCTTCTGCGTGAGAGTAGTATTGCCCTGGTCGTGCCTGCCTATCTTGCTGAAATCAGCGTGTCTCTGCAAAAAAAGTGTAGATTTCATTAAAGGAGATATTAGTTATCTTTGAGGTACATAAAAAAGTTTATTATAATAATAAACATTTGATCAAAATTCGATTCCTCTCCTTTAAACCTCACAAATGTCGTAGAAGAATTTCTCATTGTATTATTTAAACATCCTGGATAAATCACCAAAAAAAGTTCATTTATTTCACACATTCCCTTTTACATTTACAAGGAGATTACATTTACAAAGGCGAGCTTAACCCAAACCTGAGTTTTCTTCCAGCGAACCTTGAGTGAATAGAGGATAGATTAGAACTTTTTTATTTTAATTAATTATTTATTTTTTTAAATTAGGATAGATAAGGATAAAAAAGTGATCTTTAGATTTTTTTTAAATGCATACCCTTTTAAACGCTTAGCCCAAACATTCACTGGAAAAAAGCCTCTATGCAGTAGTCAATCTTGCTACTCTCTTATATATCTTGCTCAGCAGCTAGCATCAATAACTAATACTCCTGTATAATTTTTATTTCAGATGGAACTAAAACTCCGAGGTCTGTTCGAAATGTATCGAAGAACAGAAAAGAAGGACAGTCTAAAAGATTCAGCTTGGACTTACGGCGTGAACAGCGAATCTTTGGAAAAACTTTTTTCTTATTGGGTTTTCAAGTACGACTTCCGACAACGACCCAAGTTCTTGAATCAATTTGAGCAATTTAAGACAAATATACAAGGCATAGATATTCATTATCTTCATGTGAAGCCAAAAGTGGATAAGAATTTAAGGGTATGTTTTGGGTCCTTTAATCTATGCTTTTGACATTCAATCTACAACCACCTTTCTGACATCAGCCTATCTTGCTGGTCTTGTCCGTCTAGCTTTTGTTTTAAGATTCACGATCTATAATTTCAGACACCTTTGTACATGATCCGGTCTTTGACTTTCCGGCAATGCTCATTTAACAGTTCAGAGTATGTCTTAAACGATTGAGAATCCTTAAACAAGTCTCTATTTTATCATTGTGTATGTCAAACTCTAAATCAGCGCATAATGTGCTTGGTTTTCTTTATACATATTACCAAGCACTTCATGCTTTCAGTGACGTGATGTGCATCGTGGGTAGTTTTTTTAAAATAGTTTTTGTATATTCTTAAAATGGCGGTATTCAGACAAGTTATGAAAATAGAATAGTTATTAAATAATTTGTGTATCAATACTGTGAGTTCATAAACTTATTTAATTCCTAATTATAGTCATATTATATCATTATTTTTAATTGATGAAATGTTAATATTAATTTATATACTAAAGTAAACTTGTGTGAGTAAACATAACTGAAGAAAATGTGTTTCATAATTTGTTTGATCCTATTTCTTAAACTGTACTTCTTCTTCCTAGCCTTGTTCCCAATATTATATGGGGTCGGCTACTAGTTCAACTGGTTTTACCTGAATATCAGTCTTTACACGGAGCGACTTGCATCGGATTCCGCAACCCTAAGGGCGAACTGAAATTCGAAGGTTGAACTAGTCGTCAGTAAATTTGAGGGCACTGAGTTCCTAATAATGATTGCCATAGATGTTGATGATGACCGGGACCGACGGATTTACTATTACTATTTTCATAAATTTAATACATTGTCTTTTCCTTAGGTTTTACCTCTATTATTATTGCATGGTTGGCCTGGATCTGTGAGAGAGTTTTATGAAGTTATTCCATTGTTAACAAAACCAAGAACGGGATACAATTTTGTGTTTGAAATTATTGCTCCTAGTATTCCAGGATTCATATTTTCAGACGTAAGTTATATTTTAAACTACCTTTGTAACATATACATCATACATCATATATACCTATCGGTTTAAGCGGTGACCAAGCTGATTTCTACTGCGCCAAGTGTCGTGGGTTCAAAACCCACGTGGGATAATACTTTGTGTGATTCGTAAATTGTTGTTCTGAGTTTGGGTGTTCTTTGTGTCCGTTTCATTTATGTGCGTAAAGTCCCCCGCTAAACAGGAATTTATATTCGTAATGCGGGAGTTGTCTTTTATAAAAAAATACGCGTATGTAAGACATAATTTAAGAGCATCAATTTCAGGCACCAGCTCGTCCAGGGTTATCACCACACCAGATAGCGATCGTAATGAGGAATCTCATGCACAGAATCGGTCACAAATATTATTACATACAAGGTGGTGACTTTGGTCATGCGATTGGATCCAATATGGCGACCATATTCCAATATGAAGTTCTTGGCTTCCACACTAATTTGCCAGTCAATTTTGAAAAAAATGTCATTTGGACTTGGCTATTGGGATCCATATGGCCATCATATGTGGCTGGAGAACATGTAGATAAATGGTATCCTTTGGCAGCAAAAATAAAATTTTATATGGAAGAATTTGGCTATATGCATTTACAATCTACTAAGCCTGATACAATTGGTAAGAACTTGGATTTAAAACACTTTTAGTAATTGAATTGCGCATGGAACATGCCAATAGTTGCAAGTAGTTCCTCTCGACACTTTGATCTAACTTATGCATGGCTTGTATCGGTTTTTTAGGTTTGATTTAGAGGTTTTATAAAATTTTGTACACCATGGTGTTTAAAGATTTTTTCATTGTCCATTGCAAGATGGACCTCTCCAAATGCACGCCACTTGGTTTGATCCTTGATTTCTCGCATCCAGCTCCAACCAGCCGTCTTGCACAAATCACCACTCCACCTTTCCTGATACGATATCTTAAAGAAACTATTTATTATATATCACTATTTATGTATAGAAGGTTTTTAATAAATAAGCAAGAGAGAAAGCATGAAAATCTGAATTAATATACAGGGTCTTGTGAAGATAAATAAATTTCTTATTGATGGATGTTTATAAAAACTACATTGTTTTAATTACAGTACTTTTTTGACTTTGACTTTTCAGTTATTTCAATGTGGTAAACTAATATAATTGAAAGTAGAAGCTAGACAATATGCATCTGCGAGATTCAGCTGTTTTATTAATGAGCAATCACTAACTAAATCTAAATAATTAAATAGAAATAATCTAATTTAAAAGCAGTCGGTCCTGTTTGTTATCGTAAGATAACAGTCGTGAAGCTTAGTATGAGGCCTTCAGGCGGCTTACAAACATCTAACGTCAAGATTACGAAGCCACAACGTGTCTTGCCACTCTTCAACCTGCACTCGGCCAGCCTGGGGACGTATGGCCTTAACCCTCTTCTGAGAGATCCGATTCCAGCAGTGCTACTTTATGGTGTCTTGATGAAATATAAATAATGTCATCATAATTTACAGGAATAGCGCTCCAAGATTCAGCAATGGGCCTCGCAGCTTACATTCTGGACAGATTCATGGTCTTTACGAATCCATCGAACAAGCTATCCCCGGAAGGTGGTCTAGACAAGTACTTCAGTTATGACAAGCTGTTGGATAACATCATGTTATATTGGATCAGTGGTAGTATTACCTCAGCCATGAGACTGTACAAAGAGTGCATTGTGGACTCTGGAGTGGAACAAACGTTGGCTCAGTAAGTTTTTACTTTCCAACATCACATAATAATTCACTGTTGGACATAGACTTATTCTTAGTAAAAAAGTGAAGGGTTCCGTAGCAGCAAGTAACATCATATAAAAGTTCTTGTAGTTCGTTGTAACTTTGATCGATGTTTTAATAATAGTATATTGATTGAATGAAAGGTAAATTGCGGTTTACGATTTATGACGTATTAAAAAACTACTTACTAGATCTTGTTCAAACCACTTTTCGGTGGAAGTTTGCATGGTAATGGATATCATATATTTTTTTTTGTTTTATCATTCTCTTATTTTAAAAGTTACAGGGCACACATTTTACCACTTTGGAAGTGTCTCTCGCGCAAACTATTCTGTTTAGAAAAAGATGATATTAGAGACCTGAACATCATTTTTATGATACCCCACACGTATGGTTTTGATGAAAAAAAGGTTTTTGAGTTTCAATTTTAAGTATGGGGACCAAATTTATTGTTTTTTTAGGGTTCCGTAGCCAAATGGCAAAAAACGGAACCCTTATAGATTCGTCATGTCTGTCTGTCTGTCCGTCCGTATGTCACAGCCACTTTTTTCCGAAACCATAAGAACTATACTTTTGAAACTTGGTAAGTAGATCTGTGAACCGCATTAAGATTTTAACATGAAAATAGAAAAAAAAACAACACATTTTGGGGGTCCCCATACTTGGAACTGAACCTCAAAATTTTTTTTTTCATCAATCCCATACGTGTGGGGTATCTACGGATAAGCTGTAGATACCCCACACGTATGGGATTGATGAAAAAAATAATTTCGGCGCTATTATATCGGCGGAAAAAAGTTCGAAAATGATGAGTTTTCTAATATCATTTTTTTCTAAACTGAATAGTTTGCGCGAGAGACACTTCCAAAGTGGAAAAATGTGTCCCCCCCCCCTGTAACTTATAAAATAAGAGAGTGATAAAACTAAAAAAAAAGATATGTTGTACATTACCATGCAAACTACCGACGAAAGTTGGTTTGAACGAAATCTAGTAAGTAGTTTTTTTGTAATACGTCATAAATCTTTAGCCGCAATTTACCTTTCATTATAATCATATAAAAACATCGATCAAAGTTACAACGAACTACAAGAACTTTTATATGATGTTACTTGCTGATACGGAACCCTTCATGGGCGCGTCCGACTCGCACTTTGCCTCTTTTTTTCTATTTTTGTGTAAAAAAATTAATGCGGTTCACAGAATACATCTTTTTTTTTTTTTTTTTTTTTTTTTTTTTTATATTTAAGCCTACCAAAGTGACTCTACTCTGCCTGATGGAAAGCATGAGTAGAATCCAGGAGTAGGGGCCACCATGCTTATTGTGAGGGTTGGCAATGTAGCATGGTGACCCTTACCATGGCAGCCTGGTTAGATTATTCTGCATCATTCTCCCGGCCTTCGAAGGGCGGGAGAATGATGCAGAAGGATTGGGCCTCCGGTCTCACACTCACCAACGAAATACGACAGCAAGAATGCTGTCATTATTAGGATGGTCTTCTGTGTGAGGGTAGTACTAGCCGGGTCGAGCCGGCCCATTCGTGCTGAAATCAGCGTGGCTCTACTACCTATAGCTGGTTTCAAGTTTCTACTGACCAAGTTTCAATAGTATAGCTTTTATAGTTTCGGAAAAAAGTGGCTGTGACATGCGGACGGATAGACAGACAGACAGACGTGACGAATCTATAAGGGTTACGTTTTTTGCCATTTGGCTACGGATCCTTAAAACCACTGCATACCACGCTGGTTTAGAGTTTGCTTCAAATTTTTCACGTTTGCTCACAGAGACAATTTTAATTTGTCTGCCTCGTTGGTCTAGTGTTTAGCGACTGGAGATCAATAGGTTTCGGGTTCAATTCCCGGGTCGGACAAAATGTTTGTGTGATCCATAACTATTTGTTTCAGAGTTTGGGTGTTTTCTATGTATCTTAAGAAAGTATTTACAAAAAAAGTATTTTTATGTATTTTATGTATTCATATCAGTTGTCTAGTACCCGTAATACAAGTTCTATTTAGTTTGGGACTGGATGGCGCTGTGTGTAAGATGTCCGAAATATATACATATGTATATACCTATTTAAATTAGATATATTGTATGAGTCGCATAAATATGAATAAACAGCAGTAGAAAGCTTACTTCTTCTTCAGTAGTTCTATTTAAAAGACAGGAATGAAATTAGTAACTGTTCTTTAAATACGACCTTTAAGTCAAACACACATACAGAATTAATGCCGTACAAATAATTTCCATAGTGGCTTAGCAAACTTTCAAAAACACGTATTCCCCAAGCAGTCTAACTGTTAGAATGTGTTGTACGTAAACAGTAATAGTAAAAGCTTTCAAGTTTCTTTTGGAGTACTTCAGGACCTTCAAATCTGCGAGGAAAGAGAGTACTTTTATACACTATTTATATATGTAATTTCTTATAACAAAAGATAACTTAAAAAGACCACTCCCGCATTAGGAATGTTAATGGGACTTTACAAACATACATGAAACGGACACAAAGAACACACAGACTCAGAACAACAATTTGAATAAGGTTTGAGTAAGGTCTCCCATATCACAAACATGTATGGCTTATTTATTATTTGGGAAGTCAGTGCCCTTATATATACTGAAAATGTTAGTTCAACATTCAGTTTAGTTCGTCTTCAGGGTTGCGAATGTGTGATGCCAGTAACTCTCTAGACGAACTGATATTGTGAATAAGAGTCAAAATACTTCGAAAATTAGATAATTAGATTTATCTTATCGCTTTTTTCACAGGATACCAACAAATGTTCCAACTTGGGGTCTGCGTTTTAAACACGAATTAGCTCACAGTCCAGACTTTGTGTTAAAATGGAAATACCCTAACTTAGTTGGCACTACAAATTACGATTTTGGTGGACACTTCGCGGCTTTTGAAAGACCAGAGGAATTCAGTAGCGATGTTTTCAGAGCAGCAAAAGCATTTTTAAGCCTACAAAAGTAAACACATAAGCGTAAATTTCATGTTTTATTTTGTATTAGTTGAGCCCTGTGGTATTACCCGCTGTTGGTGTTATTTTACAAAAAAAGAAATATGAAAGGTTGACTGGGAGAGAATGCCTTATGGCATTAATTTCGCCTTTGTACAACATGTGTAGTAAGTTTAAATAAATAAATAAATAATAAAGAAATATTAATAAAAAGTGTAATTGTGGTCTTTACCATCATCATCGCAGCCAAAAAATATGAAAACGTTATGTTGTGAATTTTTGATAAAAATACATTACGAATAAAATCAATGAATTATATAATTAAGTAGATTTAACGGAAAAAAATTTCAAAAAAAATTGGTTACGAATTGGATACCATTGGATAGGTCTTTTTAAAATATCTCTACATATATTTGTGAAAACATACTAAATTTAAAGTATACATTTGATAGATATTAAATATTTCTCGGCAAACGTAGTGTAGGACGCCCACATGCCAGGTGGTGTGACGATTTGCGCAAGATGGCTGGCAGGAGCGTGATGCGAGAAGCCTAAAATCGATCAAAGTGGTGTGCAATGGGAGAGGCCTATGTCCAGCAGTGGACTGAGATGGTCTGATGATGATGATGATGATGATGAAATATTTATACTCGTTTTTATTACGGTCGACTGTCCACTTTAACTAGTATTTGAAGAACTATAAAAAAATATGATGGTAGATTTGATGGCATAAACACGATAAACTATCATAGCTAAGTCTTTGTTGACCGTTTTTACCCATCACACGTCACTTAGAAACAGTTAGGTAGCCCTTAGTGGTATTTTCGTTTTTACCAATCTTTAGGGGGACACTTAAGTGTTTAGATTTTTTAGAAACTTTAGGGGATACATAAATTAGGGTACTCCTAGAAAGTAGACGGTTTAAGTATAGTTGATTACTAATTCAACGTTATAGGTTGCCAAAAGAATAGTTAACGTCGAATTAGTAATAGTAGATTATAAGAACCGGTAATAACGTTACCGTTTAATACCGTTCATAGTAGTTCATATTTTTTATTTTTATTTTGACAGCGTTGTTGGTCTAGTGGTTAGCGTATGCGGCTGCTGATCAAGAGGTCTCGGGTTGGATTCCCGGGTCGGACCAAACATTTCTGTGATCCACAAATATTTGTTTAGGAGTCTGGGTGTTTTCTATGCATAATATGTAGGTATGTATTCACAAAAAAAAAGTATGTTAATGTATTTATATCAGGTATTTACTACCCATAATACAAGCTCTGCTTAGTATGGGACAAGATGTTGTTGTGTATAAGATAAGATATTTGCTTTGAATATGAGCCTGCCAATAGCATGAGAGTGTGGGTCATCTTCCTCATTGTGAGTGCATCAGCATGGTGAACCACTATGGTAGCGCAGTGAGGTGCTTCAGCATCAAAGGGCCTCCGGTCTCACACTCGTCAACGAAATACGACAGCACAAAAGCTGTGGTTTTATGTTGGTCTCCTATGCAAGGTAAGTTTCGCCCTGGTCGTGACTACCCGTCCTGTAATCGGCGTGGGTCTACTACCTTGGTGACTAAGTACTATAAACTGTACCGACTCATACTACGGGTATGGTTCGATGATACACTTGGCTGGTTTCTCATGATTCTTTTAACTACAGGAACGAGATATAGTAACGAATAGTCAGGAGTAAACAATTGCATGAAAATACAACACTTTTTGAATTCTCATTTCACTTAGTTGTAGATTGTACCTAAACATAGTATTAATGAAAAGCGAATTGAGTATTCTAAGTATTGCGTGGTAGAATAGTGTAGAAGTAGTGGTAGAATTGAACCAGTAACTTTAGTTAGCAAATAGACTCTAAAACATTATCTGTCATTATGTTGGATTAGAGACCTACATAAATAAGACGATGAAAATAAATAAAACGGCAGCCATTTAAAAATATGTAACTAAAATTCGCGCGTAATATGATATTTTCTAAAAAAAAACGTTGAGGCACAGGCAGCACTGGCAAAGCTGCGGACGGAGGACGAGAGTAATTCGATTTATCGTCGCTGACTGGATTGCAGACGATTACAGCATCGAGTTGAAGTTGTTTATTATTTTGTTTTGCGTTTGCGAATTCGATGATTGAAATTTAATAAGGTTATGTTGCGAGATGTATTTTCTGTTTATATTTTCCTTTTCCGTGGGATTTCATTGTATTATTTCTTAGAGGTGGGGATGGATTGGCAATTCGGATGTCGTAATTCAATATCAGAATCTGGTGATCAGATCTATATTTTAAATTAGATTGTTGTCTATCTACAAGCATGGCGTTGTCAGTTAATTCATTTTAGCCTCAGTATTCAGCTTGATATTTGTGACATCTTATTGTTATCATATTAATATAAGTAGCAGTTGCCTTTAAGGACCACTAGATGACATATATCATAGGAGTAATAAGGATTTTTCTTCTTTTTTCTTTTAAAAAGACAACTCCCAGATTAGGAATATAAATTCCTGTGTAGCGGGGAACTTTACAAACATACATGAAACGGACACAAAGAACACCCAGACTCAGAACAACAAAGTGTTATCCTACGTGGGATTTGAACCCATGAAACTTGGCGCAGTAGGAAGCAGTGTGGAGACCACTTAAACCACTAGGCCAACCGTGCAGTCAAAGGAATGACAAATAAATAAGAAAATATATAAGGTTTGAAAAGGTATAAATAACATGTTTTACTTTCAATAAGACTTAATCGTCTGATCCCTAAGTTGATCTGATCTCTAATGTAGGTGGCAAAGTTTTGTAACGATCAAGGGTCCTTTAAGCAGGGCGTAAAAAGCATCTCACTATCTGCATTCGCAGTGCGTATGTCAAATTTTGAAAGATTGCTTATGGAAAACGAGAAAATGAACAGTCAGCTCCCCTGATGGTCAGCATGAGTGACTGAAATGGAACCTTTAATTGAAAAGTTAATCAAAGTTAAGCAAAGCTGAAAGCAACTGGTATATTTTACTCCCGTGGTACGATATTCGTTGATTTTAATAGGCTGAGAATTATGATGATAAATAAAATAAGATATAAAATCTTTAATAAATGAAATTTACGCAGAATATCTCACAAAGCGCTGTGCTGTTGAGGTCTCGGATTCGATTCCTGGGACAGACCAAATCGAACATATGGTCTGACACAGGAATCGAATCCGATGATATGTAAAAAAATGTTTTAGATTTAGGGTGTTTTCTATGTATATTTGTGTATTTCTAAAAAAAGTATAGGTTCATGTATTGTTAATTGACATTTAGTCTACTATATTTATAGTAAAAAAAATAAAAAGTATGTATTTATATTTAATTAATTTTATTTCCAAAGTGATTTAAAGTATCAGTGAAAAAGCTGTAAAATTCTAGCAACAGAAACGAACTTTCAATAAAGCTTTGCAACAGAAAAAAAACTCGAAATAAAAACAACGAAATTCGCTTGAAGCTGTGCCGAGAACTAGAGGGAACCTGGTTTATCGGATAGGTGCGGTTGGAAAACTTTTTCAGAACATTCTGTGTCATTCCCAATGATTTGCTGGGAATGGATAAGTTTTTATTGTCAGACTTTGAACATATTTTCTCTTTGAAACTCTCAATTCAATATTTCAAATTTATCTTTTGCAAAGCACACTTTTAAATTATTATTTTTAATAACAATCAGGTTTATAAATTATTGGAATTGCTTGAACGAATTTTATAAACCAATTTACAAAAAATCCTAAATTAATAAAAATCGGCCAAGTGTGTGTCAGGCCACGCACAGGAAAGAGGAACGGGTATTGTATTCAACACTTAAGCAGGATCCTCCAACCAAGCGAGGTGATCGCTGATCGCGCCTGGCGGGCCACTGCCCAACAGTTGTTGTTAGGCTGTTGTATACATAAATGCTAATCGGGGAGAGAATTTCTCTATCGTGATTCAGGATTAGTTACTCCGAGGTTCAGTCTTTTTTCGTAAGATGTAAGATGGCGATGTTGTATGTTTATCGTTTGCGCTGAATGTGGAAGACGATATATTCTTAATGCGAAATTTGTTTAAAAAAAAAAACGAATCCAAACTATTACATTTTACTTTAGACAGAAGAGTTAATATTGTTTTAAATATTTAAAAGCCTCGAAATAATCTGTCTATTACTAGAGTAATTCCGTTCCGATTATCATAGAATCCCACAATGATTACGAGACGGACTATGCAGAAACATACATTTACAATTCAAAAGTAGCCCCTCCTACGCCTCGCTTTTCGAATGCAAAACACGACAAGTTAGGGTTGTACGTTCGTGATATAGTCTATTTACATATTATACAAATAAATAAAACTCAAATGTCTGTCTGTCTGTTTGTTTGTTCTGGTTGGTTGGCAATTCAACTAAATGTGGTACGTACGCTAGTGGGTAGGTTGGATATCGTAATAACAGCTGTTCTAAGACCCCCTCCTATCTCAGAGTAACACACCGTGTGGATTTAGTAGGTCCACGGTTGGTTGCTACACACCATTTTGCTGATCAGATAAAGATCCGAGACGGTTTCCACGCGTTAAAGTAAAAATAAGGAAGAGTTTTGGGTTCCAGTAAACTTATTCGCTCAGTGAAAAAAAAATTGAATTGAATTTACATCTGTAAACCCATAATCTCCTGGTTTACCTCATCTATAATTTTTAGGTTGGATTAGTTTTAATTTTTAAATGAAAATAAAATAAATTGTTTTTAATTATATATAAAACACATGCTTTCTAACAGGCATATACGTATGACTTAACTGTTGGTAAGCTTAAATATAAAAAAGTAGTTTATGTATTTACTGAATAAGATTAGATTAAAAGTGCATACGATGCTTTCCTTGTTACATTAGATTAGCATAGTTTGATACGAATTAAGTGTAAACAGTACGCAGTCAGTCAATAAAGAAAATAAACTAAAAGTAAAATCTAAGAAAAATCTAAGACATTTCTTTTAATTGAATTTTGACAGCCCTGTTCCCGCCTCATTTGTTTAACAAATACTTTCCGAGACAAGACTTGGTATACAGTTCTTGTTGAAATAACAAGAAGTTTCCCCGATTGATCGTTTGCAAATTTCTTTTTTCTTTCGAAGTGGTATCCAATTTTTTTAATAGATTTGCATTTTTTTGTTTTATATTCCTAGCTTAAAAAGCTTTTTTACGCGTGCTCAACTTTGTTTGAAATAAAGATTTTTTCCAAAGCTTGTTCAACCGAGTCATCTAGAACATTCGTTATTCTGATATTATTCTGCTCTGAATGATCCATTATTCTATTGTACTAGAAAGTTTTGCAAATGAATTTAGTGTGTTTTTTTGTCAGCAATAATTTTGTTTTAAGTAAACATTGAGCATTGAACTGTTATGGAAGAACCGTTTCAAAAATATGTTTGTTTATTGTATGTTGATTAGATAAACTCTTTATTAATTAATAATAATATTGTCAACGTTTTCGCTTCGTTATAATGTCGTTGGATGTTTTTAAGCTGCCTGAAGAACTCCAACTAAGCTTCACGACTATGATCCTATCAAAATAATCGAGAACGACGGCTTAACGTGACCTCCGAATCATGGAGACTTTTATAATTTCATCCATCTAAAAACTACTACTATTCAAAATTGGCCAAGTCATATTCATACAACGTTTCAACTTTCTAGCTCCAACCGTTTGGGCGGTAGATCGAGAACGGACGGAAGCACATGATGAAAGGAGTTAACGTGTGTTTGTTAAAACATGATTTCAATGAAAAAAAACTAAATCATGATCAATACTGGTTTATAGCCGCCATAGTCTGGGTCAGCATCGCCACATTTTCCTGCATCGCGGGAAGTGTGGTGGCCCCCACTCTTGGATTCCATTCATGCTTACCATCAGGCAGAGTGGAGTCACATTGAATAAAAACAAATGCCATATGGCACCTTTTCCTTTTAGGACCAATTAGCGATGGTATTCAAATTTGCGGTGCGTGCGTCTGGAAACAAAACAAAATGACGCTGTATGCTCATAGGGTTAATTCTCAATCACATATCTTATCACGGAACAGTCAGCGTTGAATGTTTTAATTAACAAATAATAATTTTGAACGAACTTTTAAAATCTGTAAAAAAAAACTTTTTTTATATATATTTAAGCCTACCAAAATGATTCTACTCTGCCTGATGTAAAGTATGACTACAATTTAAATTTATATTGTTCAATCCCACACACTATGTGTTATTATTACTTGGTATAACATAAATAGTAATAATAATAAATAAACACATATTTCGAACCTCTTACACACAATGCCATCTAGTCCCCAAAGCAGACAACTGATATAAATACATAAAAACATACTTTATTTGCAAATACATCATATTATATAGAAAACGGATATGCGGATCACACAAACATTTAGTCCGACCCGGGAATCGAACCCTAGACCTCAAGCACAGCAGTGGCATACGCTACCAGTGTGCCACCGAGGCAGTCTACACTGTCTTGATTTCTTTTAACTCACTTAAAATCTCAATTGCTCAATACACCAGGAACTACCCTATACCGTTGTATTTCTTTCCATCCTATGGTTGCCCGTAAATAATTCATTCCTGTAAGATTTCTGTAAGTTAGAATTCCTCACAGGATAAGGAGATAAACGACAAGGTCGCAAATTGTACTTCCTAGTTTAAGCTACCGTTGTATGTAATTATTCTGGTGTACAATAAAGCGATATTATTACGATTTTGAAGATGATCCACTAAAATCATTCTTTGTTACTTCATAAAGATTGAGTTTCACATTATGAGTACTACGGAAATGAATTTGTGATTGATCAGCTCGGATGATTGACTATCAAGACCGCCAAAGACGGTATGAAGACGATGATACTCGCTTAACGTTAAGTCTTAACGTTAATATGATAAGTTATTTATTTCATACAATATTGTTGAGATCGCTTGCCAAGGTATAACCAGGAAAAGCGTCATTAAAACTTTTCATAAACGGGGAAAATTTGTTCCTATTGATAGACCCAGATGAAGTAACTTGTGCTAGTTTAGAAATAAAACCATGATCCGATACTTTAATAGTTGTATATAATGTATTTACATACTAGTTATTGCTCGTGGCTCCGCCCGCGTGTATGTTGTTTATCACGGAAAAAAGTATCCTATGTCATTTGCCAGGTTCTAGAATATCTGTATACCAAATTTCATTTAAATATGTTAAGTAGTTTTGATGTGAAAGTGCGACAGATAAAAGGACTAGAAAGGATGAATATAAGCTTGCCGAAGTGATTTTACTTTGACTGATAAAAAACATGAAGAGCATCCAAAAGCAGCATGGTGACACTTACACTATGGCAGTCTGTGGTATGCAAACAAGTATATCATCCATACTTAATAAAATAAATTCGAAAGTAACTCTGTCCGTCTGTTACGCTTTATGACTAAATTGCTACACCGATATTAATGAAATTTGGTATGAAGATACTTAGATTCTCGAGGAAGGATTTAGGCTACTCATTACCGCAATAACGGACGTACACGCGAGTGAATCTGCAGGCAAAAGCTAGTATCCCTATTATAATGTTATAAACGCGAAAAGTTGTAAGTGAGTATGTATGTATGTATGTTTGTTGCTCTTTCACGCAAAAACTACTGATCAGATTTGGATGAAACTTTACAGTAACATAGCTTAAATATCAGAATAACACAAAGGCAACTTTTTAGGGTTCCGTAGCCAAATGGATAAAAACGGAACCCTTATAGATTCGTCATGTCTGTCTGTCTATCTGCCCGTCCGTATGTCACAGCCACTTTTTTCGGAAACCATAAGAAATATACTTCTGAAACTTGGTAAGTAGATGTAATCTGTTAACCGCAATAAGATTTTTACATAAAAATAGAAAAAAAACAATACATTTTGGGGGTCTCCATACTTGGAACTGAATCTCAAAAAAATCATTTTTGATCGAACCCATACGTGTAGGTTATCTATGGATAGGTATTCAAAAATGATCTTGAGGTTTCTAATATCATTTTTTTGTAAACTGAATACTTTGCGCGAGAGATTCTTCCAAAGTGGAAAAATGTGCCCCCCCCCCCCTGTAACTTCTAAAATAAGAGAGTGATAAAACTAAAAAAAATATATGTTGTACATTACTATGCAAACTACCAACGAAAATTGGTTTGAACGAGATCTAGTGAGTAGTTTTTTTTTGATACGTCTTAAATCGTAAACTGCAATTTACCTTTCATTCAATCAATATACTATTATAAAATCATCGATCCAAGTTACAACGAACTACAAGAACTTTTATATGATGTTATTTGCTGATACGGAACCCTTCATGGGCGAGTCCGACTCGCACTGGCCGCTTTTTATTGCAATAATCGAGATATACGCGGTCGGAGTCGCGGGCGAAAGCGAGTAATATATAAAAAAGCGTAAAGCAGTTTCCATTCCAAAACTCAACGGCACCATACTACATATACCTATATACATTTTATACTAGTTCTCTGTGTAAAAAGGATGCTAAAATCTGTATGTGCTGGGAGTATCGTTACCGTTACAATCTTTCTCATGTTCATTGCGCTTGGAAAATACTACGTTATTCTAGATATTGTATCGATCGGTTAAACTCAATAACAGGAGAAATATTCTATAGGTGATATCAAGGCAAGTATTTTGAAATGTAAAGGTAAATTTAAACACACAATCTAAATTAAATTAATTATCTATCTTCAGCAAGAGATTGCTAAATGATAATCTGTAATAATATTATAAATTCGAAAGTAATTCCGTCTGTCTAAAAAGCGTAATGCTTTTACAGTTAAACCACTTCACAAATTTAAATGAAATTTGAGAAAAGACATAGGATAATCTTTACTGCGATAAGCGGTAGGCAGCGGTAGGCAGAGCTGCAGGCAAAGCTGCTTTCATATAAATTTTAATGATACTAAACAGTGTTTCTACGAATTTATGGATCTCGAAAGCGTTGATCATGAAATTTATGAGAATAATATCAGCCACGTTACCTTGACGATATCGGTGTTAGTCAAAACGACACTTAAGTCTGTACGTTCATGAATAATCTGTATAATTCGCATCGCTTAATGACAAGCCGACGTAATACACCGTGATATAGATGCGGTGTACTCGCAGTAATGAAAGCGGATTATACGCTGGAACACTTTTCTTTTTCTCTTTCGCTCACAGTTCCTTTGTCTGATTCTTTTTTTAATTTACTGCCTCTTCTATAATCAATATTTCGGATGTCACACACAGAACGCCATCCAGTCCCAAACTTATTAGAGCGTGTATTATGGGTACTAGATAAACCTTTTTTTGTAAATACATACATATTGTACATAGAAAATACCCAAACTCCGAAACAAATATTTGAGGATCCCACAATCATTTGGTCTGAACCGGGAATTGAACCCGAGACCTCAAGCACAGCAGTCGCATACGCTGACACTGAGGAAATCACACGAACGAACGTATTACGCTGTAACTTATGAGTAGATGCTAAGTGCTCCCAGTTATAATCAGATTTTACTTTTTCATATCCCTAGAAAATTATCCTTTACTTTCCCTCACTGTTACCTATTAGTATTTCCTTAACGGTTTCTTGTTATTATTTTATACATACTACAGTTTTTTATACTATTTAATACTATTACTAATTACTACTATAATTTAAGACAAGCTGTGCTGTGCAAAACTTTTTATAATACTAGCCTGTGCGACTTTGACTGTTTTCATGTCGGGTATCGCGGTATTTATATTTCGAGTTAATAAGTTATATAGTCTATGGTACTCAATTATAATGTGACTTTCTATTGGTTAAGGAATGTTCAAAATAAGTTCTGTGGTTACAGAAATTACTCCCTACAACGTCACAAGCTTAGAACCTCACAAACTTTACCCTTAAAAGCATAACATTACTAGACAAGCCATCCATAATAAAGGTTGCCTCTAGATTTTATTCCAACAGAGTCATAACATTTCTGCATTAATAAGAAATATGGCTTTCGTCCATGACACCATCGCATTACATATTCGATGTCGTTCAATATTAATGCGAATGCTCCAATATGTAAATTGATTGATAAACGGATATTACAATGTAAACAGAAAGCAACATTGACTTTATATCGAAAGGAGTAAATTTATTCGAATAAATATTTATAAAATTAAAGATTTAAATTTATGTGAATTGTATTATTCTATGTTTAGTCATCATCATTAGCCTATCGCAGTTCACTGCTGGACATACTTGTGGTCCTCTCTAACTGCACGACATCTATGTGTAACGATCCTCGCTAAGCAATCCAAGCCAGGAAAGCCTATGGTTTAGTGAACTTATATCACATGAGGACCCCTCCGTTACTTGGAGATTATGCCGTTAGTAACCGTTGCCACATGTACGCCTATGGCAATCGTAACGGGTACTTAGAATCCAAAAAAATTCGACAATAGCTTTTCTACAGAATTTTGAATTTGCATAGTGCTTGAGTTGTAAAAGTGTGTGTATTCGCTTCACGTGAAAAACCCGAACGATATAATGTAATAGTCTTAAAGTCGGCCTCAATCTTAAAAAAAGACTCGGATGAAGTCGTGCCTAAGGGACTTTCCCTTAGGCACGCAAATTTTTTTCACAGTTTCATTCAAAAGAAAAGCATACAGTGCGGTCAGTACTTAGATTTGTGATCGTCTGTGGCATGATATGTTATGAGCGTTGCCTTGATTCGCAGGTTCGTAGGTATAAGATAACCACCGTGAAACGAAGTTGGAGGAATTCGGGTAGTTTAAAAGTATCCAACCGTAGATACATAACCACAACGTGTCTTGCCAGTCCCAACCCGCGCTCGGCCAGCATAAGGACGTGTTGTTGATGTAAGAGGATCTCAAGAGGCATGCGCTTAATAGTGAAATGAGGAGTGATAGAGTAGGCAGGCAGATTATATTTATATTGCTTTTAAACTGAATGAGTTAGTTTAATAGAGCCATTCCAAGTGGGATGCCGCCTACGGAAAGGACTGCATTCCACTTCTCACCCTTAAATTGCAATGCCCATAGATAGTGGTAGACACTTACCATCAGGTGACTCGTCCCATCAACAAGAAGATAAAAAAAAAATGTCCTAAATATTAGCATGTTACTTGAAATAAAATTGAGAACCCAGTCAAGCATAATATATTTTTGAAATGAATCTAACTAATACTTTTGTTTCACTATTTTCGAGAATTTATATTTATTTATTTAACAAGATCTAAAAAGTACCGACAATCGAGAATATAAATTATACACATATACTGTTGTTCTACTCTAAAGTCTATATAATACGAATAAGTAAAATTGTAAAGTATTATCGTACAGTCACGATAAAACCGAATACATCCTTTAAGTATTTTACAAAATATATCTTCTTAAATATATGTCTCTTCTAAATCTCTTGAGAAGATTTCGACAATACATAGTATCAAGTTGGAATGGATTCAGACAGCTGAATCTAAAACCTTTTATCTGGATTGAATAGCCACCGCGTTTTATTTGATAACTCTTTTTATCAGCTCCGTTTGTATGCCATTTCAATGGATTTGTTTAGTACAGCGAATTTGGAAAGTTGATTTTAGAAAGATGCACTTGGCTACAGATTTAAGGCTTGATGAAGAAATAAGCATAGTATAACATGATATGAATATAAAATATATCTTTAAACTCATGCTTATGCAAATTTGTAAAGATCACCCATGTTTAGTTTTGCGTTTATAGGGACGTGGTAGAGGTAGCTAGTTTCCTAATAGCCGCCTAAAGGTCGCTGTGGCCACATCTGGGGACGATGTGACCGCTGCAAACGAACCTAGACGGGTGACAAATCTGTCTCAGTGCAGCTGGGGGGTGTCGTCCATTGCAGGGTTCCTCTTGAAGAGCGAAAAGAGGATACAAACATTATTTCATAAAAAAAAAACAAACGTCGAGTTCGTTTTTTTGAAGTTTGAAAGTTTGAAGTTTAAACTAATCGAAAACGTTCACACTTTAACATAGCTTTAGTTTCAACTTTAACACGCGTTTATTGAGTAGATTCATCATTCACACGAAACACGATTGCCAAATATTTAGTCGTTCATCAAAATATAAACTTACTCCGATTTTGATCAAGTAAAAGCAAATATTGGAAATGTTCAAAATAATCTTTAACCTTAATCAAATGACATGTAGTTAATCAATCCAGGATCCCACATTACTAGTTTAAAAGATCTATCAAAATACGTAATAATTAAACCCAAAACTTTATGTAGTAGTCAAACTAAGTTTAGATTGGCTTCGGATCTCTAGAAATTAGGAGCGAGTACAGTACTCAACAGAAGTTTCGCCAGCTAACTATTCCACTTCGAACCGGATTATATCGATATTATAGTTCGTTTGGGTGCCAGTGCAGTGAATTCGGGTAAGGTAGTTAGGATTCTGTTTAAATTGGAGCTTATTGTCTTTGCCAGTTGGATAACTTTCTTATAGTTATTATGTATTCGATATAGAATATCGCGATATAGACATTCTAGCTCTGATGAGTATATATAAAACCCCAACCGTTCAACCGTGGGGCCGTGGCACGTGGGCCGCCAGGCACGATCACCTCGCCTGCTCGGAGGATCCTCCCTTTGTATCAGAGGGACATAATACCCATTCCCTCCACATCATAATATTGTATTGTAACGCACTTTACATATGCTTGCAAAATTGGGATAAATTTAACTTGCAAGATTTCATGAAACTAAATAAAACCTTGTAAAAAACGCTTCAAAATCATCAGTATTTTGTAGAAACATCTTCCTTCTACATATGATCAGTTAATTTAGACCGTAGAAGCTTATATTGCGTTCCAGTTTCTTATAAAAAAATATCCCTATTCAATTTCTCGTGCAGAGATTTTTCGATCAATTTATCATTAAATTATGTTAAGTTTTTACTTGTTTCTAAACGTAGCGGTTAATAAAGCAAATGCACGAAATGTAAAATTTAAATATTTGAGATATCTGATACACAAGGTCTAGTCCCAATCTAAACAGAACTTATAAATACATATTATATATGGAAATCACCCAGACTCTTAAACAAACGTTAGCAGATCATACAGAGATTTGGTCCGACACAGAAGTCGAACCCAAGATCTCAAGCACAGCAGTCGCACACGCTACCACTGTCACCAAGGCAGTCATAAAATTTCTAAAAGATAGCAATGCAAATAGACAAGAAAAATCCTAAACGAGATAAAATGAACCTCTTTATTAAAAAAAAAAACCAGCCCGAAGAGACGCAAAGAATAAACAAAGCAGACGAATATTAAAGGATACACGCAAATACTGAAAAAAGATAAAAAATCTCTTTTCTATATCTGTAGCGTGGGGCACAACACTTGAATCCCTAATAAACCGTCTAATTAACGAGGTGCATTCATACAACTACGTTATGGTGTCTCTAAATAGTGTACAGAAATTGAGGACATTATTTTAATCAAATTTCTAAAAGACTTTTTAAAATTGGGTAACTGTAACCTGAAAGCCGACAACAAAATGGTATGGTTTGGAAAAAAGTATTTATTTAGTAATAAAATTGTGAAGATAGAACATAACTTTTTAAGGTAAGAGAGCTACGCTGGTTTCAGCGTAAATGGGCTAACTTGACTGGGCCGGTACTACTCTTACACAACAGATCAACCTAATATGACAGCGTTTTTGATGACGTAGTTTTTTGGTGGTGACCCAATGATGCAGAAGAATCTCACTACGCCACCATAGTATGGGTCAGCATGCTGCATTGCCTGTGTGTGAAGATGGTGACTCTTACTCTTAGATTCTACTCATGCCTTTCACCAGGTAGAGTAGAATCACTTTGATAGGCTTAAATCATAATTTTTCCTTTTAGAAATATCTAGTATCATGCTTAGAAGCATTAGACTATCTTAGATAGACTTTCTATAGAACGAAAATCAAAATACTATTGGCGAACAATGAAATTTCACAACACAAAGAAAAATGTTGTATTTATTTGTTTTTAAGAATATTGTAGGAAAAATATCTATTTAAGTTTTTCAGTCAGCCCAGTATTTCAAGGGCAGGAAGCTCATGATATAAGGAGTAACTTATGCTAGCTTCACGCAGTCATTACTCGCAATTTATAACCATAACCGCAAAGTAACAACGTGGGATACAGCTAGTAAATAAATAAAATTTGACTGTAGTATATCTAGTTAATACCGTCATAATCTGTTTACAATATCCATTCGATATAATATTGTCGCGTGGTAAGAGCTTAAGAATACAAAGTGTTCCAAACCCCTATTCATTCTGTAGGTGTCGTAAGAGGCGACTAAAGGAACAAAATAAGCAGCTAACACCACTGGCAAGAGAAGGAAAACTTGAAACAAACCCTTTACCAACCCGTCTGGCGAGCGTGGTATAGTAGGGGAAATCCTCCTTTCAAAGGAGAGGCCTATGTCCAGTAGTGGACTGTTAAAGGCTGTTGATGATAATATTGTCCATGTTGGGAGGGCCGTTCTGTCAGAAATAATAAAACATCAGTTGATTATTAATACCATAAACTAGTGAGGCTCCTGTAGACAGGTTAAACTTCCTTCTGAGTAAGTTTTCACCAGAAGGCTCTAGTTTGAACAAAATAGAACCAACGGTTTATCTGTACAAAAACGAACCGTCTCAAGGAATTAAATAACTTTCTCACGAAACTAGTTCGTTCCTCCTAACTGATATAAAACTTTTGGTGGTTGAAAGAGTTTGCGTACAAATGGGGCAACATCAGGTGGAAGCTGTGAAGAAAAAATGAGGTTTTTACGTAAGGAAATGGATTTACGACCTTTAAAGAAGGGAAGGAATTGCGCTTTTTCTTCATTTTTTTTAAATTCATTGTTTTTTTTAAACTTGTTTCTTTTTTTCTAATGTAATGGTCATTTATTGATTGAATGATCATCACATATATTTTTTCATGTTCTTGGACCTCCTTCCGATTACCGAGGTCGACCGTAGTGGGGCTTAATGGGTAGACCGGGTTCTCCAGGAGTCCCCACACGGCCTTTATCCTTTCACGGACGGTATGGTGCGAAAAACATTATCCGCATAAAAGAAAGTGTTCATAAAATACACACATCAAAAGTGTCTAGGGATCAACATATATTTTTGCAATAACTTTTCTCCTGATTGATATTAATTAAAAATTTCTTTAAGGATTCATCAAATAAAGTGTTTTCGTTTGTCACAGTAACGATAAACCAAGTCACCTTTGCATTAGTAAAGAAATTTGCCATTTTCCTAATAAAGGGATTTTTGACATTTGAACCACTAACATTAAAGTTCGAAAAAAAGACTGAAATAACAGTTTTCTTTAAAATTTTATTAGGTAACTTAAACAATTGATAATCCGTGTTTCTACCGCGAACACTAACAACACAAGAACATCGGTTTGGCATACTCAAAATGAGTTCATCCAAATCACGCTGTGGAATGGCCGCCCATGTTCGTTGCAACAACAAAAAAAGGTCTTCTTGCGACTGGATACCCTCCATATTCGGCAGAGCTCTTCTCTGTAGCATATCCCATGCATGCTCAATCGGGTTCAAGTCTGGCGACTGAGCAGGCCAGGGCAGGACATTGATGTTAGCTGCGGCGAGAGTCTGTCTTACAACTCTTGCGGTGTGCGGTCGTGCATTATCATGCATTAACTGAAATAAGGGACCGATTTGCACTTGTAGAGGAACGATGACGTCTGATACAATCGTCTCAGCATAAATTTGAGCGTTGAGGTTGCCTCTGATCCAAATCAACTCAGTTCTTCCGCCGATCCAAATACCCGCCCATACCATGATGGTTCCACCACTATAAGGATGGACTTCCTGGCAGGATTTTAATCGCTGTTGGCGTCCAGGGGTTCTCCAGTGTCGTATACGTCTTGTATCCGGTCTCATACCAAAACGAGACCCATCAGAAAAGCACACGAAACGCCATTGTTCTTCTGCCCAATTTCTGTGTTCAAGAGCCCATTGATATCGAATCCTACGATTGTGCATTGCTATAGGTGGTACCCGTAGCGGTCTTCGGGAATGAAGGTTCACTTCATGCAAGCGGTTTCTGACTGTTTGGTCGCTAATTAAGTTCCCTGAAGAGTGATGAAGCCTCACGGCTAACATCATGGCGGTTATTGTTGGAGCTCTTCGAGTTAAGATTTGAATGTATCGGTCTTGTCTCCGTGTGGTGCAGCGATACCGTCCTCCATGGCGCTCAGCCACGGTACCAGTGCTTCGGTAACGTGTCCAAAGTCGACTGATAACACTCTGACTTGTATTCAGAGCTAAAGCCACAGTACGTTGCCGGGAACCAGCTTCTATCATTCCCACGGCTCTGAGCATTTCTTCCCTGCTTAAATGACGTCGCCGCTCCATAATAACGTTGGTTTTAATCAGTAGTAGGGAAACAGTAGCACTAATAATTTCTTCAATGCGTTGTATGTTTTTATAGGGAAAATATTGGCAGCTGATTTTCATCTTTTACTCGAATTTGATTGACAGTTCCTGATTCAAATTATGAAATGCACCAAAAAGGATCCATATAAATTTATAAAATCATAAATTTATTACAAAGCCACATCTCAATCTCAAGAAATCCGCATAAAAATGCTTGATCCCTAGACACTTTTGATGTGTGTATCTTAAAAGAAAGTATGTAATATACAATATGGTTGTACTTATTATAATATAATAAAATAAAACCTAGTGTTAATAAAATATCTTAATGATTAGACTAAATACCTTTTATACAAATACAATATTAAACAAAAACTACAAACAAATTAATTATCATCAAATGGGAGCTACATAATAAAAGCTGATGAAGAGAAAACTTGAAAATTACTAACAATGTTACATTACGTAGAAGAGTGAGTCAGCGAAACAAATTTTATATCAGTAAACGGGAATTGGAAAGTTTCTAACGGAAATCTCAGACCGATATCGTTTTGCGGAGATATTTCAAAAATGTTTGTTCATTCTAAATGTATCTGTGTGGTTTTAGTTTTTGAAAAAAAGAATACGCTCGAAACTTTAAAAATGTAATAGAAATGAACACATAGACATAGACACAAAGTGATGTCCTGTGAGATGTCGAAACTCACGAAATTGTCTAGTACCCATAGTACAAACTCTGTTTATTTTGAGACTAGACGGCATTGTGTGCCAGATATGCGAAATATATATTTATCATGCTTGTATTTAGACCAGTAAAACCTAGTCACTGGTAGATGTTTGACATCTGACAGTTCAATGATTAGATTTGAAACGTAGTTATATAAAAAAGATCGAATTTCAGTTGACATTTTTCGAATTGGTTATTTGAATTCGGATGCCGTCTTCAATCTCCATTCAACTATTATTAATAATAATAATTGATTTATAAAGAGGACAATAATACGAACCAATGTCAGTATATCAGATAGAAATCCAATTATATTAAAATTGGAAATATGATAACGTTTCTTTCTAAGAAGTTTTTCGTTGGTATTATAGATTGGTCTGTTGTTACAAGTATCATAAATTAAATCGCACCAAAATATCATTGTTGCTCACGGGGAGTAACAAAGCTATCTAATCGATTTTTTTCCAGGACCCTACTCGTGCTCTTCCTCAGGCATAGAGGAGTCACCTTGGCTGGCGTAAAAAAAAATAGAAAGTCTACCTATATTTATTTACTTGTGTGCCTCTTAATTGATCATTGTGGTAGAAACCAGCCGGGTTTTGATTATCACCATGGTAGGCCCGCGAGCGCTATAAAAAGCTTGCACTCTTTTTTGAACCGAAATGGAACATCGGGTTTCCAGACAGAACGGAATGAGTGGTTTTCGGTCGGCATCCGGGGTCTTTCTGCACGATGAAAAAGCTTGGGATATACTTGGAAGGCACTGTGGACTCTAAGACAATTACGTGTTTTATTTAAATAACATTCATATACCTAACCATAGACATAACTAATAGTCCCCTATACGGAGCATGCTTAGGGGCAGAGGAAACGGTGTCGCATGTACTCATCGAGTGTACAGGTGTCACCGAAACACGGAAAAACACCCTTGGATCTCCCAAATCTGTTTCAGATTGTCTGTACAGACTCGGAGACCTTATCCGCTTCTAGAGGGAGGTGGGCTGACTGGAGTGATGGCCGCCCTCACTTACTCACATGGTCCACCTAAAGGACTAAGTGCGGAAACCGACCAAAATAACATACATATATAACATTCAATAGCTTAGAAAAATGTTACCATCGACGGATAACTTCTTCATCTTCAGAATTATATTACTGCTTGAAAGCAAAGCTACAGAAAAATCTAAAATTCAAAAGTAGTAACATTTAGTCGGGTACTTCTTTTCCAATAGAACAAACAAAATTATCCTAACGATGGCTCCTAAATTATATAAAGTATTTAAGAAAATTATTGATTAGCAAAGTTAAGTAAAGTGTTAGGGAAAAACTGGTTGCCAAAAATAACTCCAAAACGATAGACGAGAAATTGATAAATAGATGAGGAAAATTACTAAACACTTTTTTGTTGACTATTTATGTAGGAAATTCTGAACTTTGACATTTAGTTATTTAGAGCCAAATGCATAGATACAACAGATCTTGTTAATACTTTTTTCTATGTTTGGAGAAGTACTTTTAATTAGTTCTATAAATGTTTCGTGTAGAAGTCATGCTTTAACAAGAAACTGTTGTGCTTCTAAAATCTACAATATTCTTTCCAAATCAATATTATATATTTTCCTGCACAAGTAAGGTAATTTGCAGGTCTAATTTATATACTTAAATAAAATATCAACAATTGTATAAAGACAATAATATTCAGAATCGTAAGTCCAAAAGACATCTGTTTTCTAATCCATTTAATGATTAAACTAAATATTAAGACAGTCAAAGACGGACCGATGTAATAAACGTGATTATAATTTTCTAATTTTCCTTCCATTCATCTTCACTTTCCTTCGCTATCGTGCTCCTTTCTGAGACGCAACATACCTTCTTGAGAAACTTTGTACGTTACAGAACTTTTTACTTATTGCCGAACAAACTTTGTTTAACAAATTCTCTGGATTTGTCCCTTATCACTTTCGACTTACTTCTGTCAGTAGCATTCTGTACAATAGTAAACCCGTGTCAGCTGCCATCATCTTCAAAGTGCCCTTATTGCGTATCTTCGTAATTAAAAAGATATCCGCCAATGGAATCAAGAATGAAAAACTACTGTGTGATTTATACCTGTGAGCTATGTCACCTAAATGACGAAAATATTACAAAATCTCAAAAAGCATTTATTCGAAGTAGATTGTGTGCCAGTTCTTTTTTATCGTAATTGTTTACCGTCCTCGTCTTCCCTGTCAATACTTATTAGAATTTAAGCTATAAAGAAGAACCAGTTAAATAAACTTCCCAGAAAATCACTAATTCTAATAAGTCACGTCACCGTGTATTGGTCAGTATTGCTCACCACTAGACCAACGAGGCAGTCCATTCTCATTGGTCTAGTGGTTAGCGTAAGCGAATATGAATTACCAAGGTCTCGGGTTAAAATCCCGGTTCCGGGATCACAAGGTTCATCATCATCAATCATGGGCCCGCGAGCGCTATAAAAAGCTTCTTTTTTGAACCGAAAAGAAACATCGGATTTCCTCACAGAAGAAGACAACCGGTTTACGGTCGGCATCCGGGGTATTTCTGCACGAAGAAAAAGCTTGGGATATCATCATCATCTTCATCAACAGCCCTTAACAGTCCACTGCTGGACATAGGCCTCTCTTTAGAAAGAGGTTTTGGCCTACTATACCACGCTGGCCAGACGGGTTTGGTATAGGATTGGTTTCAAGTTTTCCTTCTCTTTGCATCGATGTTGTCTTGCGTAGTTTATCCCTTAGTAGCCCTTAACGACACCCGCGGAATGAACAGGGGTGGTGACACGCTGTATTCTTAATCCGTCACCACACGGACATCACGAGGTTGCGGAAGGCCTATGCCGATGTCAGATGCTACGTGTAAAAAATGATTTCAGATAAAACCGATTGAAATAGTAGCCGACCCCGAATAATCTCAGGAATAAAGGAAGATGATTATTTGTATTATAAATAACATTTTTGACTGTTTTGAAATTAAATTTTCTTTCAAATAGAAGACGAACTTTATACAGAATTTGAAGTTTGTTTTGAAACAGTTGAATTATTATACATTTTACTGAAAGAAAAAGTGCTATTCACAACCATTTCAAGCAACATCTGGATTCCTGGAAATAACGAGAATATTGTGACTGATAATAAGGCTGGTTCTGAGTATTCTGAGGCTCATTATATAAAATAATTTTATGGAAAATGATAAAAGTTTTGTAGTAATTTTCTATTTCAGTGTTTGTTATTAACAGAATATTATTTTATGATCTTGGATAATATTATTTTAAATACTCAATGTGAAGATATTATTAGACTCCATGAATATTAGCCGTCGTTTTTCTATGCGTTATAAAATAAATGTAATAAGTCAGATCCTATAATAATATTGTTTGAAATTTATCAAATAACTTAATTATCCCATCACCAAGGCAATGAGTTTTATTTTGTTTTTACAAACTTTATCATAACTACCTTTTTGCTTCTTCTAGTTTTTACTCTCAATAAGTAGGAAATTGACTTGTTACAAAATAATGCAGAAAATATGAAAGTAAATATTAAGAGAGATGTATAATATTAATAGTACAAGATGTTCTACTATGTTGAATTAACGGTTTTTATTCTTATCTTATAATAATGAAAGTAGAATTTGAAGATGGTTTAGTAAAAAAATAAATATAAAGAATTTAGATTCTCCTGTTGTTCTCCTGTTAGCAGGAGAATAAGATTTAAAATAATATAAATTGTTAGCAGGAAGTTTGAAATACTTTTGAGACATTATAATTCTAGGCATCGAGAACTCAGCTTAATTTTTAATTTCAGTAATAAAAATATCTCTCGAAAACTTTAAACTATGTGCAACCTACAGTACAAGCTGAGTGTGCAATTAGCGTATACTTGTTGACAGATTATAAGCGAGTTCTATCTCGTTTGCACGCCATCGCTTGTAGGAGTTAGAAAGAGATACGTATAATATAATAGATGCGTTACTGCGCATCCATATTCCCGTACTCTCGTATATTTGATACTAGCTTTCGCCCGCGGCTCTGCCCGCGTGTATATCGGTTATCGCGGTAAAAAGTAGCCTATGTCCTTTCCTAAGTTCAGATCTATCTTCATACCAAATTTCATCAAAATCGGTTCAGTGGTTTAGCGTGAAAGCGTAACAGACAGACAGAGTAACTTTCGCATTTATAATATTAGTATGGATGAAGGGATGAGGTGAGATAAAATAATTTGATTTTAACCTAGACACCTAGTTTTTGACTAATTTTGGTTGTGGTTGGCAAACATACGTAGAATCTACACATATATTAAAATTGAAGTATCTGCTTGTAATAGAAAATAAACAGTTTCTTCTTAAATTTTTGGGAAGGTAAATACGGAACATACATCTAAGTATTTTTATGAATTATATCTGTCTGTCCATCTATTTATTTCGGCTAATCTCTGGAATGGCTGACTCAATTTTGACGGGCCATTCACAAAAAACAAATAAATATTTCGGACATCTCACACACAAGGTCACCTAGTCCCAAACTAAACAGAGCTTGTATTATGGGTACAAAACATCTGATATAAATACATAAACATACTTTTTCTTTTGTAAATACATAAATATTATGTATAGAAAACACCCAGACTCGGAAACAAAATATTTGTGTGATCAGCAGCCGCATACGCTAACCACTAGACCGACAAGGCAGTTATCTGATGACATAAGTTTTGGCTCGGTTAAGTACCAAATTTTTTTTCCCTGCGGAAATCCCCATGGATGCCAGTTGGTGGCTTTGTCGGACTCGAACCAAGTCAAGTTCCACCAAGTACCGAAAGTCAAGAGTTTAAATAATTCATATAACTTTTGCTAAAACCAATATTATATTAAATGATTATACCAATTTTTAACATCAATTATTGGGGTCAAAGTCCGTGATTATCTTGCATGGTTGGGGGGCTATTCCCTTTGCTTTGGACAGAACATCCGATTCACCCTCAAAATAATCCATACAAAACTTCACACACGGTAATGATTGATAACTTTTTTTTTAAAATTATTTACACATTCGAACATTTATTTAGAACGGAAATCAATTCCACGACTCGTCAATTACTTTGCCTACAGAATCTCTCAAGGGATTTTCAAGTCTTTATTTATTTAAATTTGGAAACGGCACGGTTTATAAGGTTAAGTATATATTTGGCTGCCTTGATGGTCTAGTGGTTAGCATATACGGCTGCTGATTAAGAGGTCTCGGGATCGATTCCCAGGTCGGACCAAATGTTTGTATGATCTTCAAATATTTGTTTAGAAATTTGGGTGTTTCCTATGTATAATAATGTATGTTCTTACAAAAACAATACGCTTAGGTATGTATTTATATCAGTTGTCTAGTACCCATAGTACAAACTCTGCCTAAATTGGGACTAGATGATGTTATATGTCAGATGTACGAAGTATCTATTCAAATACCATGCCCATGCCTAAAACCTATAGGCAATGTATGAAATATCTTTTATTTTATACTTTGCCTAGTTACTCCATACAATATCCAAATTGGAGCTAGTAATGTGCAAACTACGGGGATAGGTCAACACCTATCCCTTTAAAGTCCTCTTATCCAAATGATTCTACCACAACATAGAGATATTATTATACCTCTTTTGTCAAGGTTTTTATAATTTTTAGGGTTCCGTAGTTAATGACTTATAGATTCGTAATGCCCGTCCATCCGTTCTCGACATACCACCCAAACGGTTGGTGCTGGAAGGATGAAACTTGGCCTGAATATGTGTTATAATTACGTCGACAAAGTGCTACAATAAAATTACCCCATCGCGTGGGATATCATTAGAAAGGCCTTTTAAAAACCCATTTTTCGATTTTGAAATCCGTTTGTGAGTTATTCATTTTTAAAGCGTATTTTGTTGTGAAAACCTAAACTAAACGATTGTCTTAAAAATATTTAAAAGTAAATAATAGTAGCCCATAAATTGAGCTTTTAGCAATTCACTGCTAGACATTAGCCTCTTCTATAGATAGTATACATTGCCTAGAACTCCTGAATTATATAGATTGGCGGTAACATAATATATACACCAACACATGCATGAAAACAACACAACACATTATAAAGTTGGCAGCAAGTTAGTGAGTTCAGTTCTACTCCGCAACCGATTAAACTTTAAACTTTAGCAAGTTTAATCAAGTATTGGTTTTGTTTTTAAATCTATGTTGTTTTATTGTATTCTAGCAGCTGTACTCTCGAGTTTAACACACGTTTATCTTCTCTGCTCCGCTTTTAAGTAGGTCAGTAAAATAAAACTCTAAAAATAAATTTTCTCATCATGATTTAAAATATCCCCTTGTGTGGGTACCATAAAAGTCTTTCTAAAGAATGCTTCAGATGGCCTAAATACTATTTTGATCGGATCCATACACACTACTGTTTACGATGAAATGAAAACACCGTTGCTATCGGGATAATGTTTTACTTTAAATGCGCATTTGCATTTAAATGCACAAGACGCGTATATAGAATGTCTTTTAAAATTAGACATCTCTGTATCGATGAGGACTTTACAAACATACATGTGGACACAAAGAACACCGACACAAAGAACAACAGACTCTTCTGAGTCTGGGTGTTCTTTGTGAACACCCAGATTCAGAACAACAATTTATAAATCTGTATCTGTAGCAGCTATATTTATTTTTCTCTTATTAATTACAATCCACAACCAACCAACCGCGCCACCCTTTCAATCTATTCAGTCGCTTTTAATGTTTTACAAATAAGCAAAGTTGGTTAGTTTGAGTGTTGATAACAATCTCTAAAACTTAACCTTCTTTGTGAATTCCGTCTTGTAGAAACCTTCGACCTTATCGTCGAATAAACGTTTTTTTACATTAATTTATTTGTAGGGATCCGTACCTAAAGGGTGTTATGGGACCCTAACGGGGACCTATTACTAGCTGTCCGGACAGGCTTGTGACGGACGTCTGTCATCACCCTAGCCCGTGTTAGACAGTTAAAATTTCCACAGATAATGTATATCTGTTGCCGCTAGAATAACAAAAACTCACCAACAAACGTGATTTATATATATATTATATCGTATTTGGTACTTTCAGTTCAATTTTGATAACGGTAACAGCTAGACGATATAATAGATAATGGTACTGAACCCTTCCAGCGTGAGTCTGACTCACACGTCATATATGTAAATAGGTCAATTTTTTTAGTTGTTTTGCACTAAATGAGGCGCAAGTAAATCTGTAAATCTTGAATACCACACAGAAAGCTGCACTTGTATTACCTCACAAATATAAGTGTAATTTATTATCGAGTTAAATCACTTGTAAATGCCAGGTATGTGTCACCATGCTGCACTATACCTATCCTCACATTGAGGATGGTGATCCCTGCTTCTGGAATCTACTCATGCTTTCCATCAGACAGAGTAGAGTCACTTTGGTACGTTTACCTAATAAAAAAAGGTATTCGATTTAAAAAGTCAGTTTTCACGAAACACCCTATGGTGTAAGCTAGACACAGTAGTCGCTTTAAAATCGGAATTGAATTCGCATTTGAGCGCCTTTCTGTATTCGGATGAGACGCCTCTCGCTTATTCGATTTGTTGCTAGTACGAGATTTGAGTTTGTAAGACCCCGTGGCCAGTAAATGTATTAAAAGTGGATATGGTATTTTTGAAGACAAAGGGACTAGACAAGTATTATGTTCTCCTGATTTTGGGTAACTGCCTCCAATGGATACTTGCAACTCAAGAGTCACTAAAGCGTGGCTGCACTCTATGTTTACTTCGTCAATCAGAGTCTAAACTTCTCCTGGGAATAATTTCCAAGGTAGTTGAGCCATGCTGATTTCAACTTAAATGGGCAACGGCAAATAATGCATAAGCATCTCAATAATCCGCCTTGGTGTGGTCACTATGCTACATTTTTATAAATGTTAACGTAAGTTGTTATTACAAAAAAATATAAAATTTCTAAATAACCCAAACTTAATTGAAAATTCATATCCAGACACATCGCCAAACGATTCAGCCATTGACGACCATATTGTATTGACACTGTTCTTGAATACCTCATCCAAATTGTATTTAGGTACATCAATGTTCAGTGAACAAAATCCCCTCTCGGGAGAACTATTGAATAGAAGCGACTTCTCAAGATAATATACAGAGGAAAGTGAACCAGAAAGAACTTTATTAATTGATATTATAGGTATGAATGAAATTGAGCTATTGTTGTAAAAACTTCCCAAGTACGAGAGCAACTTGTTCTGAGTTTTTAAATTTCAAAAAAGACAAGGTGTTTCTAATTGTGTGGTTTTGTTTTCATACATTATACTGACTATTTTACTTTTATTTTACAACTGCCTCGTTGGTCTAGTGGATAGCGTATGCGACTGCTAATCAAGAGGTCTTGGGTTCAAAGCCCAGGTCGGGCCAAAAAGTGTTTTTGGTTTTTCTTGGGAAATGGTGCCTCGGAGAGCACGTAAAGCCGTCGGTCCCGGTTGTCATGAACATCTATGGCAATCGTTAATGGGAAGTGGGTGCCCTCAAATTTACTGACAACTAGTTCAACCTACGAATTTCAGTTCTCCCTTAGGGTTGCGGAATTCCGATGCCAGTCGATCCGTGGAAAAACTTATATTCAGGTAAAACCGGTTGAACTAGTAGCTGACCCCAAATAATATTGTAAACCCATACGTGTGGGTATCTATGGATAGGTATTCAAAAATGATGTTGAGGTTTCTAATATCTTTTTTCTAAACTGATAGTTTGCGCGAGAGGCACTTCCAAAGTGGTAAAATGTGTACCCCCCCTGTAACTTCTAAAATAATGAATGATAAAATTAAAAAAATATATGATGTACATTACTTACAATGCAGTAATGTCGTACTTTATAGACGGGTAGGGAAGTGGCTTGTGCATAGCTAAAAACAACAAACTATAAAACAGTTCTTGAAATACGATAAATCGATTAAGCGGTTAAAATTATCTATCATATGATCAAAATAATTTGACTTCATGAAAGTATTGTTTCTGTAAATTTAATGAAATAAAAAGGAAATTAAAATAATATGACTTCAAGATTGATTATTTGCAAGGAATTAAGTCGAAATTTTGGAATTTAAGTTCAAACTTAGAATAAAGAACAACTCTGTGCAATAATTAATTTATTTTTGGAACACTGACTTAAAATGTAACTATGCACGCGTTAGTAAAATTTAACTTTGAAACGCGTGGTTAATAACGTTTAAATCCAGAGTTATGGGAAAATACATTTGAAAAATCACATAATACTTACTAAACCGACCTTCAAGTGACTGTTTTAGGAAGTTTTCTTTATTCTGGGCCAATTATACATAATATTGTATATCATAATAGTGCACATTTTATTTATTTACAATACTGACTTAAAGAATATTATATCAATTGATTTTGATTTCAAATCGAATCGGTGACGTGTGAGGGCGTCACTTATTTCGAAATTTGTTGAACTGTCAAAAAGATAATAAAGGAATGGACAGAGTATAAGCGCTTCTCGACACATATAAGGTCATGTTTTAGTTTTGTCCGTGTCTATTTGTTTCAACTAATCTCTGAAACGGCTCGATCGATTTTCACGGTACTTTAACTGGAAAAGCTGATTGAAAAAGTATCTTAGGGTCTTTTAAGTTTAGACTAACTTTAAGCTTATTATACCCTGTCGTTTAACCGTTAGGGGTTAGAAATAATATGCGCCAAATTATAAAACTGTATTATAAATTGTTTAAAATGTAAAGTTTTTCTCTTTGTACGTTTAAACAAAGCGAATAAAATAAGCAACACAAATTTCGCATTACGGTGGCGTGTTCGTTCAGTTTTGAAACTGTTTTAACTCTGAACAAGTTAAATCGGCTGTCGCTTTTGTTTGAAAACTTTTATGTTTATCTATGTATTCCATAACTGATATTAAGTCAAAATAAAACATAGATCTAAATATTTTTTTAATTTATAAATATACTACTTCTTTAAACAAAAAAAGCGGCCAAGTGCGAGTCGGACTCGCCCATGAAGGGGAACCCTTCATGGGCGAGTCCGACTCGCACTTGGTAGCATCATATAAGTTTTGGTACTTCGTTGTAACTTTCATCAATGTTTTAATAATAGTGTTTTGATTGAAAGAAATGTAAATTGCGGTTTATCATTTATGACGTATTAAAAAAAAACTACTTACTAGATCTCGTTCAAACCAATTTTCGTTGGAAGTTTGCATGGTAATGTACATCATATATTTTTTTTTAGTTTTATCACTCTCTTATTTTAGAAGTTACAGGGGGGGGGACCAACATTTAACCACTTTGGAAGTGTCTCTCGCGCAAACTATTCAGTTTAGAAAAAAAGATGATAGAAACCTCAATATCATTTTTGAAGACCTATCCATAGATAACCCCACACGTATGGCTTGGATGAAAAAAAAATTTTTGAGTTTCAGTTCTAAGTATGGGGGCCCCCAAAATTTATTGCTTTTTTCTATTTTTGTGTAAAAATATTAAAGCGGTTCACAGAATACATCTACTGACCAAGTTTCAACAGTATAGCTCTTATAGTTTCGTAAAAAAGTGGCTGTGACATACGGACGGACAGACAGACAGACAGACATGACGAATCTATAAGGGTTCCGTTTTTTGCCATTTGCCAACGGAACCCTAAAAATACTTTGAAACTACAAATATTGTTATATATGTTATAGTTAGTCGGCATGCTGGAGTACCTAGTACAATCAGTAAGATTTACAAATAGTTCGATAAAGAGCGATCTATAGCTTTCTGTTAATCTAATACTTAATCTAATCTTATTTTTTATATGTAAGCCTGCCAAAGTGACTCTACCCCGCCTGATAGAAAGTATGAGTAGAATCCAGGAGTAGGGTGAATGATGCAGAATCATTGGGCCTCCGATCTCACACACCAACGAAATACGAAAAAGAAATACTGTCATTATCAGGATGGTCTTCTGTGTGAGGGTAGTACTGCCCTGGTAGAGTCGGTCCATTCGTGCTGAAATCAGCATGGCTCTCATCTAAGCTACACATTTGTACAGACCTGTTGAAATAATTAAGAGTAGAAATACACAGCAGAAATAAACGGTTCGAGTCTGCCTTGCTGTGCCGAGCAGTTAAAAACTGGAATTCTTTGTCACTATGATGCCGAGTCCTTTAGGCCGGGCGTAAAAAATAATTTCATTACGCCACCATAGTGGTGGCTCCCTACTCCTGGATTCTACTCATGCTTTCCATCAGGCAGAGTAGCGTCACCACTACAGACTTTGAAAAAAGTAAGCTATAATATATTTAGTCATTACTAGCAACAGGTAATGTTAGGTTTGAAGGATTTGTATTTCAACAAGTTTATTTCTTACGTAATCTAAGCTGTACTGTACTTTATACTAGACACAGCAACTCAATGGTCTGAGAGTAATTTTAAAACAATTTTATTAAAAAAATTATAAAATATATTTATAAAAAATTGCTTTAAAATTTAACAATTTATTATATAAATCGATTTACTGATAACTGTTTCGTTACTGACTGACTGACAGTAAACGCACAGTCGAAACTATTTGGCGCAAGAAGCTGAAATGAGTGTTTCTTGAGAAGCACTAAGAGAGTATTTTGTAAAATTGAACTCCTAATTTTTGAGAATATAGAAAACTATTGACATCTCATTAATTAAAGTTTAGTAGTTTAAGCACTAGATGAAACATATAAATGATGATTTTCCCATAAAGGTACATTACTTTACAATAGTTACTGAATCATAAAGAAATACATAACATTTATTATACAGCAACAAATCTTCATCCCCTTCAAATGGACCAAAAGCTTCGCATAAAACCTCACACGAAAAGCTTTTCTTTCATCTTTCCGAACTTAGTATTTCAATAGCAGCATTTGTATGTCGGCAACGTTATGTTCTGTCTTTCTCTATTCGTTGATTTTATGTATTTCTGTTTCATTCAGCTGTTTGATAAGGCGTGACTTTGGTGTAAATTTGCTGATTTTTGCGAGAAAGTGTAATAGTATCGGTAGTATTTCTTGGAGAGAATCTTAAGGGTCTGTTTATAAATATGTTAGCTGCGTAATATGGGCCTTTATTACTCTCATTGTCAGTAGATAATTATTTAGAGAGTTAGGATTATTACAATCGCAAATGATATTATCTTAACCTTTTCCTGTGAGGTGTGGATTTGGCTATTTCTTTGCGGATAGTAAATATATTGAAGTCCTAGGGTTTTCGGGACACCTATATCCGTAAAAAATTGAACATTGGTTATAAGTTTTTTTTAATTGAAAATGACAGAAAAAATGGAAATGTCGTGTACCTTTTTTATACGAAAATGTAGATAAAATCGATCAAAGTGGTGTGCAATGGGAGAGGCCTATGTCCAGCAGTGGACTGATATAGGCTGATGATGATGATGATGATGATGTAGATATTTCAAAAAAAAATAAGTCGTCCAAAATTGGTCAAATATGCTTCTAAGTTTTATCGAACGTCAGTTGTCCATAAATTATCGTTAAGGTAATGTTTTATTTTTTCCTAACACTTCTATGGTTGGTTGATGGTCAGATTTTCTATATTTTTTCGGGTAGATCTTAATATGACAATACAACAATGAAACAGACGGCGTAGTGTATGAAACCGTCGTCGCGTCGTGTTCTAATGCGCTGAGTGTCGTGATTGGACAAGACTTCGTGTGATCCATAAATTATTGTTCCGAGTCTTGATGATTTTATTGTCCGTTTCTTGTATGGTTGTAAGGTATTCCGAGACAAACAGTTTATTCTTATTATATATATTTACAATAAAGAACCGTGTGGTGACGGATTAAGAATACAAGTGTCACTACCTCTATTCATTCCATGGGTGACGTAAGAGGCGACTAAAGGAACAAAATAAGCAGCTAACATCATAGCCAAGAGAAGGAAAACTTGAAACAAACCCTTTACCAACCCGTCTAGCCAGCGTGGTATAGTAGGCCAAAACCTCCTTTGAAAGGAGAGGCCTATGTCCAGCAGTGAACTGTTAAAGGCTGTTAATGATAATGATGATGACAATAAAGAAATATGAATAGGATTCTAAAAAACACGGCCAAGTAAACTTTTAATCTTTTAAGACATTTTTATTAAAACAAAAAAGCTTTTAACAAACCGGATGATTACAAACTATTTTACTTAGCACTCGCTAACAGAAGGGTAAAACAATAGTTACTTGTTTGCGGCCCAAGTTTCATCCCTTACACAGTATAGCTCTTAGTGCGTTCGTTCATTCACTCATTCATTCAAACCCCTTAGCGGGAAGCTCTATAGCTTATTCGAAGAATTATTGTGTAGTTTTTATTTCGATCTCAGATTGCAAGGCAAAGTTTTAAGTTTCCATTTGTAAGTAGGAAAAAGGAAACAATTTCTTGGGTGTTATGTATATTATGCATGTATTAACAAAAAAAGTATGTTTAAGTATTTATATCAGTTGTTTAGTTACCCATAAATAAAGTGTTTTAATAAATTAAGTGACTAATCTGTCTGATTGATAGTTTGAGTAGAATACGAGAAGAGTAGGAATCCATCTTATTGTGAGTGCAAAGAATGCAGTATGATGACCCACACTGTAGTGGCTTAGTGAGATGCTTCGACATCCTTCCCACTATGACCCCGGGTCCTTTAAGCGGGGCGCGAAAAAGCAAAAAAACAAAAAATTGCCTCCAGTCTCGATCTCAGCAAGGAAATACGAAAACACGAATACTATCATTACTATCATTTTAGGTTGGTCTTTTATGTTATTGTAGTACCGCCTCGATTGATACAGCTATTTTTTTATATTTAAGCCTACCAAAATGACTCTACTCTGCCTGATGGGAAGCATGAGTACAATTCAGGAGTAGGGGTCACAGCATGGTGATAGTGATCCATACCATGGCGGCCTGTTTAGATCATTCGGCCCTCGGATGCCGGGAGAATGATGCAGAATGATCGGTCCTTCGGTCTCACACTCACCAACGAAATACGGCAGCAAGAATGTTGACGTTATTAGGATGGTCTTCTATGTGAGGGTAGTACCTACTGTAGCGTGGCTCTGCTACCTGCCTACTACTATCAGCATCAATCATCAGCAACCCATAACGTCCCACTGCAGGGCTGGAGACTCCTCTCAGGAGAGGGTTAAGGCCATACGCCACCACGCTGGCCAAGTGGGTCACCCATCTAGGTACTGACCGCACCGTCGTTGCTTATCCTCAGTGATTTTTTCTAATCACCTAAGGCCATTCGGCTATGTGCCCTTGCTACTTCTAATTTAACTTTAATTAGTAAATTATTAACTAGTTTTAATGTACTTACATTTTCAACTTAAATATTTCAATTGAAATAAGACTGCACCCTCGCTAGTCGTACAAGACACAAACGTTGATGTATTAAGAGGTAACAGAGATGAAACAATGGCTTTTGTTATGACAACGGCTACTTTATATCTGATCGCCAGGTAGACCGTCTCTCTGGCCACAAACAAAGAAAGGGAGCATTACAAAGCTGCATGGTTAATTGGTCTAATTACATAACTATTAGATAAAGGTTTAAAAGGACTACTGTTTTTAATCAATTCGTGTAATATTGAAATTTGAAAGGAGGATGAAAAGTGCTATGGAAGTTTGGACATTTTGAGAGGGAAAAGCTTGAAACTTGTTTTTTAGGCTGTTGATTCGATATAAATAAATACGACATTCAAATTTTGTAAATGTTTTACCCTTTAGGGGTCAAACAACAATGGGAAATAGAGGAAGAAAGTTTGAATGGAACTATATGTAAGGTTTATGTTTTTGTTTTTTTTTAATATAACGCCTGCTAAGGTGACTTTACTACGCCTGATGGAAAGCATGAGTAAAATCCACAAGTGGGGGTCGCCATACTCACTGCAAATGCAAGCAGTATGGCGAACCACATTATGGCGGCCTAATGAGATGCTTTTTCACGCCCCGCTTAAAGGACCCGGGATCATAGTAAGAATGAAAAACATGAGCTGGTAGCGAGTTTCAGTGTTTAACTGCTTGGCACAAGAAGGAAGACCCGAACCGCTTAGTTCTGGAGCGTATGTCCTCCACTCTGAAGGGGTGACTTCGCTGGCCAGTATAAATGCGAGTGTTGCTCTTTCTGTCTGTCTGTCTGTCCGGCTTTCACGCCAAAACTACTGAATCGATTTAAATTTAATTTGGTACACAGATAGTCTTGAGTCTGTGAAAAAGACATGACTACTATTTACCGCGATAGCCGACATACACGTGGGCAGAGCTGCAGGCAAAAGCTAGTATGTACATATTATCAAGGTTTACTTGAGAGAACACAAAAAATACTCTGAAGTATATACTGACTCTCGGAAATATTATCCCTATACAACATTAACATTTCCTACGCAAATTCCATTGTATGATGTATGACACCTCTTTACTTAGAGCAATCGATTCACTCCTGACCTTGACTATGGTTGTACGAATATAATAGATGATACTAAGATGATACAGCATGTACGGGATGTATACAATCCCTTATATATTCAGTTTCATCAGGATGACAGTCAAGAAATAAATGAAACATCTGAAAAGTCTTTTTAAAGAAAACCTCCGCACTAGGAATACATCTTGTTTATCGGGGAACTTCAAAATGTTCATGAAATTAACACTAGAAAAAAACAATCTAGGAAAAACAATGTGGTTCAAATCTACAACGCTCAACACAATCAGAAGCGGCAACTTGATTACGTGAACCATCATCATCAGCAGTAACCATATTGTCCCACAGCTGGGTTATGGTATCCTCTCAAACTCGACCAATGCAGCAATGTATGACCTTAATCCTCTTAAGGTCATACATTGCTGCGCTGGCCGAGTGCGGGTTGGTGACTGGCAAGACAACGCTGTGGATGTGTAATCTTTCTGTTGGATGTTCGTAGCCTCCTACCAAACTTCACGACTGTTATCTTTTAACAACTGGAACCGACTGCTGAGCGTGACCCCCGAATAACAGAGATTAATTCAATATCATGCCACTAACAACCGCACATCAAGGTTCTGAACGCGACGACTTTGTGTACCCCCGGTGATTGGCACCTACCTATCTTAGGTTGGCTATGAGCGAGCCCTCTGCATCCGCTTATTTATAGTGTACACATATAAATATTGAAATCTATGTATTATACATAGGATTATATAAAATCAGTTAATAGTACTAATGACGTAACAAACATTAACCTAGTGAAATCATAAATATAATATTTAAAATTGAAAATTTACGCCATAATCTTAGAGTAAATGACAAAGGCAAGCTTCAAACCAAAAACATTTTCTACGACACTAAAGACACGACATTCCTCTTAACACCGACGATTCACGAACGAAACATAATACTTTTTATCTCTACTTAATAAAACCGATCTAGTTACCTAAAAATTAAGGTTTATAATCAATTGCACAGTACAAGTCGTATCATAAACGGTTACAATAAGCACAGGACGACACAAGTCCAGCCCATTTTAGTATAAATCGCACACAATTTAAGTAAAAAAGATCTGTTTTTGCTTTCCTTCTTTGAGATTGCAGCAAAAAACTGTAACACCTAACTAGTGTTTGGTGTTACTACTAACTACATGCTTATTAGTGTAAGCATGTAGTTCTCAGGTGTATTGAAATGCTTTCTCATAAATGATGATCATTGTTATTACCAGTCTTTATTAGTTAACTTCTGGTCATAGACATTTCATATAAAAAAGAGTTTTAGTTTTCTGTACCACACGCTGCTGTATGGCTTTAACCCTCTCCTAAGAGGAGACCCGAGCCCAACAGTGGGACATTACGGGTGGTTGATGTGATGATACTACACGCGGAACAGAAAGATTGATAGTGAGTTTCAGTCATGTTTTCCTTTTTTTTAGCAGCGTTGTAGTCTTGTATAGTTTGCTCCCTTGGTCGGCTCTTACGATACGATCTTATTACCACACATGGGGATGATAAAAATGAAAACAATGATGCCCGATTTTTTTTATTACTATAACTTAACAATTTAGTTCATTGCATTCAATTAAAAACCCTGTTATTTTTCATCACAGAACATAATACCAACATCAGCGACAGAGATTTCCATACCATCTGGAATAAAGTCTGAACAAACGAAACTAAATGCATTTTCCAATACTATCAATAGCGTCGACCAAGTTTAGACAGTTGAAACGGTTTTCAATGTCCTGATAAGTCTACAGACAGCCTTCACTTTATCTTTGCTTTTGAGAATAGGGAAATAGGCGTTCAGGAACATGGAGGGAGATTTTGTTGAAATATCGTCTAAAGATAAATATCTATACGAATTGTGTAGTGTTTTAAGTAGTTTACCTTGACAATCGATGAATATTAACAATCGATTCACACTTTGCGTGATTCAGAAATTTTTACTCTATGTCTGGGTATTTTTTGTGACTATTTCATGTATTTTTGGCAAGTTCTCCGCAATGTTGGAATATATTCCTAGTTCATGAGCTTTTTTAATGAATAAAAATAAATAATAATAATAATTGTACTTATTGTTTCTCTCACATAACACATCTTTATATTATACATTACGAAATAAACTTACATTTGACATATTGCCATGCCATGCAGGCTGGTAGACGTACTAGGACAGGCCTGTGTGTCGGATTACCAGCATCTCCCAACTCTGAATTTGTGCAGTTTAGATATCAGGGAAGTGTTATTATTGGGAGTGTTTAAACACTATCTGTAAATCTATGAAAGTTGAGAGAGTGTAAGCGCGTGTGTGCGTGTGAGTGTGTATGTATGTGAGCTTGCATGTTTGTATGTGATTGTGTATATTGCATGTACGTGCGTATGTGTGTATATAAATTTAATAAAACCAGATTCGATATAAATTATAGTACCTATGCATTAAATACTACAATATTTTGTGTCATTACGAAATACTTTGGTTACGAATCAATCGACGTTTATGCACCGAAAGTTCAGAATGGCGAACCATTAATATTCAATTTACACTTCAATGGAGCTTACCACGATACAATATTAATGGAAGTAGCCAGAAAATGTGTAACTGAATAACAATAACTACTAATATTTGTAAATGCAAAATTATATTTTGCTTTTAATGCTTTCAAGCCTAAAAGGCTGAACCGATTAAAATTTGGTATACATATGCTCTGATTGCGGCACGATGGGCCAACGATATGTATTGCTCAAGACCAGCCCCCCTAGCCAAGTTGCAATCGTTTTTAGGGTTCCGTAGCCAAATGGCAAAAAACGGAACCCTTTTAGATTTGTCATGTCTGTCTGTCTGTCCGTCCATATGTCACGGCCACTTTTTTTTGGAAACCATAAGAACTATACTTTTGAAACTCGGTAAGTAGACGTAATCTGTGTGACGTAAACCGCACTATGATTTTCACATAGAAATAGAAAAAAAATACACTCAAAAAATTTTTTTTTCATCAAACCCATACGTGTCTATCTATGGATAGGTGTTCAAAAATGATGATTCATTTTTTTCTAAACTGAATAGTTTACGCGAGAGACACTTCCAAAGTGGAAAAATGTGACACCTTTCCTGTAACTTCTAAAATAAGAGTGATAAAACAAAAAAAATATATGTTGTACATTACCATGCAAACTACCAACGGAAATTGGTTTGAACGAGATCTAGTAAGTCGTTTTTTTTAATACGTCATAAATCATAAACCGCAATTTATCTTTAATTCAATCAATACACTAATAAAACATCGATCAAAGTTACAACGAACTACAAAAACTTTTATATGATGTTACTTGTTGCTACGAAACCCTTCATGGGCGAGTCCGACTCGCACTTGGCCGCTTTTAGTTTTCTATTCTATGCTCTATTCTCTTATTTCATTGGCTAATATCACTCAATCACATGATTAAAACAAAATATTCGGCAATATATATAGGACTGCTCGTTTAAAGGTATTATTAGATTAGGTATCTTCATTAGTGAACGTTACTGACAAAATAATTTGTTTTAACTCTTCAAAATTCTTTATTTCGATGTATAAACTTAATAACTGTAATCATCATAATTTGTATCGCCATTTTCAGTAAATAGGCCAACATTGAAAGTAGAGTATTTCGTTGTTAAATCACAACAATTTGTCGCCCAACCTGTATTCAATTGACGATTTATTTCGACATATTCTGTGGTTGTGGTCCTAATTGGGACGATATTTTAGGATAAATTGGAAATTATGAACTATTAATTCAATACTAAAACCCTAATTGGTAAATGAATTATAAGGTTTAATATTTTTATTGATATAGGGTGTATAGACATTTAAAAAATAGTTTATTTAGTTATAAATACCTAGTTCTATTTTACGAATAATGAGATAATCAAAAATGTTACTACATGTACATAAAAATCTTTTTCCAATGTAAAGTTCTTTGTCCTGTTGGCGGTTACTATAGTATCAGGCTCTGCCTATTTTAGGACCAGAAAACCGCGTGTCAGATTAATGCGTACGATGCGTTACATATTCTAACTTTTATTTCAAAAATCAATGAAGGAATTGTTCCTCTTAAAAGTCAAAGACATCTTAATAACATGCCTATCTTTTAAGGTTAGCTCACTATAAACTTTTTATGATAATATTTTTTTTTTTTTTTTTTTTTTTTATAACACCTGCCAATGTGACTTTACTATGCCTGATGGAAAGCATGAGTAAAATCCATAAGTGGGGGTCGCCATACTCACTGCAAATGCAAGCAGTATGGCGAACCACATTTTGGCGGCCTAATGAGATGCTTTTTCACGCCCCGCTTAAAGGACCCGGGATCATAGTGAGAAGGAAAAACATGAGCTGGTAGTGAGTTCCAGTGTTTAACCGCTCGGCACAAGAAGGAAGACCCGAACCGCTTAGTTCTGGAGCGTATGTCTTCCACTCTGAAGGGGTGACTTCGCTGGCCAGATCGTGTTGTTCTTCATGTCACGATCAACAGGATACAAATACGAAGTTGCGCTAGTCTGCTAGTTATAATATCTTATATTAAAGTATCATCATCAACAGCCTTTAACAGTCCACTGCTGGACATAGGCCTCTCCTTAGAAGGAGGTTTTGGCCTACTATACCACGCTGGCCAGACGGGTTGATAAAGGGTTTGTTTCAAGTTTTCCTTCTCTTTGCATTGATGTTGTCTTGTTTATCCCTTAGTCGCCTTTTACGACAACCGCGTGGGATGAATAGGAACACTCTGTATTCTTAATCCGTCACCACAGGTATAGGTCTTGAAAATTGCAATGATCAGTCCTTAATAGTTAGTAACGAGTTTTCAATATTTGTGCTGTTTGAAACGAGTACATAAGCAAAAGTGTCTTCACACTTCAAGTAAAATTTCAAATTTATTTTCACATAAATAAAAATCTAACTATTGTATACATTTACATCATAAATTTTAAAGTAAATGACACATAGAATATTACTTTGAGAGCTAAACCAGATTAAACGTTGCTTCCAACACCAATTTTTTTCAATACAGGACATACAAAAGATAATTCTACTTCAGACACATTCTGATAAAAAACTGAAATTAACCTTAAACTTACTGCCTTAAAGTAGAAAATAACGAAAAAACGTTGCTTAGAGTTAATAACGCTTATGAATAGGGGGTTAGTATTTTGTAAGTATCATCAATAATATAATTAACCTTAATTTTACTAAACAGTACACTAATTGTGTTCATTAGTTAATAAATGGACGCTCGCCTCTATAATTATATTGAAACAAAATAAAGGATGTTTGAGTTTCAATAGAACAATTGAGTGTTAACGAGGTGGGTTGTCAGAAGGCCTAATTTATAGGACAATGTTGATTAAGATTATTGTTGACTGCGGAACTGTTTGTGTTTATCTAAATCTTAGTAAATATATATATTTCAGACATGAAACACCCAACGCCATCTAGCTTCAAACTAAGCAAAGCATGCAATATTGTAGTGTAGTTTAACGACTGTACCTTTTATCTTTCAGCCGGGTGAAGGAGTTCGTAAGCACAAGTGATTTCGTATTACACAGTTTATTGTCACTAAACACAGCATAGGTATATATTTTATACCACCAAAACAATATATTTATTCTTTATTGTACACACATTTTCTTATTACATTTACAAGGAGATTACATTTACAAAGGCGAGCTTAACCCAAACCTGAGTTTTCTTCCAGCGAACTTTGAGTGAATTGAGGATAGATTAGAACATATCGGTAAAATCATGTGTAATAACATTAGATAAACTTCAGAAATCAAAAAAGAAAATAAAGTAAATACCGAAAGTTGTGGTCATTTATTTTTGTGGCAATATTTATTAAATTTTTAATATATACTTACTTACATACATACATAAACATATATATACACACATACATACCTTTTTTTTTTTTTTTTTTTTTCGCGGGGAATGCTTTTCGCACCATACCCTCCGTGGGGAAGACGAAAGGCGTGTGTGGGACTCCCGGCGAACCGGTCTACCCACTAAACCCCGCGGCGGCCTACCTCGGCAGTCGGGAGGAGCTCCAGGAACGCATCAGCGACATCTGGAGTCCCCCCTGCCTAACCCCATGATTGGGATACATCTCACGGTAATCAATAGGTTACCCTTGGGGCAGGACGATATCGGGCCTCTCGCCGCTTTACACAGTAAAAGGCGGGACACCGACCCACCTTAGACGACACCCCCGGCCGCACCGGGGTGTCACCTGTCACGGGTCGTTTGCAGCGGTCACATCTCCCCAACATGTGGCCGCAGCGACCCTTAGGCGACGATTAGGGAGCTAGCGACCTCTGCCGCGTCCCCTTCGCCGCCTCCTTCGAGCGGGATCGGCCCTTTCCCGATCCCGCTCTGCGGACTCCTTCTGGAGCATAACGTTCTCACAGAAGGAGACCGCGGCTTCCCATCCCTCGCCACTCGCCAGCATTGCCGCGATCAATGCTGGCGGTGACAGGTTTCCTCCGATCTGTCCGATCAGGACTCGACGTTCGGACTCCCAAGCAGGGCAGTCCTCCAGCGTGTGCTGGGCGGAGTCCCGGTCAGACCCGCAGTGGTGGCATTGTGCTGTAGCCTCCCGTTTTATTCGATTCAGATACTCACCGAAACAACCGTGCCCGGTGAGTATCTGAGTCAATCGATAGGTGACACAGTCGGTCCTCTTTACCCAAGCTTCGAAGCTCGGCAGAACGGCTCCAACAGCGCGTTGGCTGGCACAGCCCTGTGCTTCGAGCCGTGCCCTCCAAGCCCGTAATGCTTGCGCGTGTGCGTTCCGCCGTAGTATTTCAGGCTCATGATCCGGCGCTGTCCCCTCGCCATCCCGACCGACAGAACGAATTTGGTCGTAGACCATCGTGTACATGTCGGCCAGAATGTCAAAGGGTGGAGATCGCGCCAGGATCGTCGCTGCCTCATACGAGATCGTACGGTAGCCTCGTACGATCCGAATGGCCATCAGCCGCTGCAGACTCCTTAGTTGAGCCTTACAGCGGGAGGAACCCGCCAGGTCTTCAGACCAGACGGGCGCCCCATAGAGGACCATTGATCGCACGACGCCCATGTAGAGGCAGCGAACTTCTTCCCGTGGCCCCCCGAGATTGGGCAGCAGACGATGTAACGCCCCAGCTACCCCTCGCACTCGGGGGACTAATCGCCCGAAATGCTCTTCGAAGCTCCACCGACTGTCCAGAATGAGGCCTAAGTACTTCATGTACTGACCCACCTGGACTACAGCGTCACCCACTTGGAGGCGAGAGCTGGGTGGTTCCTGTCGCCTCCGTAGGCCATGGAACCATATAGCCTCAGTTTTCTGGGGTGCTACCCTCAGTCCCAGCTCACAGATCTTATCCACAACACAAGCCACCCCCTGCTCAGCGAGCCGAAGCACTTCCTGGAAGCTTGACCCTCTAGCCAGTACTAGCGTGTCATCCGCATAGCAGACGACACTTACGCCAGAGGGCAGACTGGTACGAAGGACCGCATCGTATGCGAGGTTCCATAACAATGGGCCCAATACAGAGCCCTGAGGAACCCCGCAACACACTTCCCTTCGATTCTCCACTCCGTTCCGATCCACAAACTTCACCGTCCTGTCGCGCAGATAGGCCTCTATGATGGCCCGCAGGTAGGGCGGCACTTCGTGGTATTCAAGTGCCACCCTAATTGCCCGCCATGGGAGGGTACCAAAAGCGTTGACGATGTCAAGGCTAACTGCCAACGCCACCCCCCCTGATCGAACTGCCATCTCCGACAGGGAGCGGACACACCTAATAGCGTCCACTGTAGAACGCCCCCGTCGAAATCCGAACTGGCAGTCCGACAGATCAGGGCCCACTCGCGACAGGTGCCCGCTGATACGGTCAGAGATAACTCTCTCAAAGAGTTTCCCCGACTCGTTCAGAAGGCATATCGGTCGGAACGCGGAGGGAGAATCTGCAGTCCTTCCATCCTTTTTCAGGAGCACCAGTCTCGCTTCTTTCCAGTCGAGGGGGAAAATGCCGAGGCTGAGACAATCCGTGAAAATCTGCCTCAGTTTATTTCCCAACACCGACAGAGCTATCACCAGCGCCCGTCCTGGAACACCATCAGGTCCAGGTGCCGTGTTGCGGGAAGCCAGCCGTCGCACGGCTCGATCCAATTCTTCCTCCGTTACCTCACACTCGTTGGACCAGAGTTGCCGGTCCGATAGTGACGAAGGAATCGCGGGACTGTCCTGGACCCTTGGAAAGAGCGTGTCTAAGACTCTTCCCAGGAAATCAGGGTCCAGGGTTTCCGTCAGCGGAGGAACCCATGGTCTGAGCTTACCCAGTACCATTTTATATGGTCGCCCCCATGGGTCCCTATCCAGTCCCACGATGAGCTCTTTCCAGGATCGAGCCTTGGCCTCAGCGATTGCATCGCTAAGAGCCTTAACAGCAGCTCTATATTCCCGCCGTGCTCCGTCGATCTCCTCGACTGTGGCTCGCCGTCGTCTTCGGGCTCGAAGGTACGGGCGGCGCAATCTTACGACTGTCATTCTCAGCCGTGAGATCTCCTCGCTCCACCAGTATACCGAGCCCTTTCTGGCCGGCATGACTCGGGGCATAGAGGCATCACATATGGACGCCATAACGTTCCCAAACCAAGCCGCCAGTTCTTCTGGATCGGACGAAACCCTTTCCTCCGACCAATCCGCGACGTGGGATGCGGCCAAGACCATCTCTCTGTTGAGCCGCTTAAGAGACCATCGTCGCGGAGGCCTTCTATCCTGGTGTGGGCGGCCAGCGTGGTCAGGGTGGCTGAGAGACACATCGATTATAATGTGCCTGTGATCCGAGAGGGTAACCACTTCCTCCGCCACCCGCCACCCAGATACCATGCGCACTGCAGAGGGAGTCGCCCACGACAGGTCGACAACCGACTCTCCCTGCCATCGCACACAGGTACTTACTGAACCCCGATTTAGTAGACGGAGGTCCAGCCCAGCCGCCCACTCCAAGATAGCCTCTCCCCTCGCGTCGTCCCGGGTATCACCCCACTCCCTTGAGTGGGCGTTAAAGTCACCTAGGACGAATACCTGACGGGAAGCGTAGTCGCGAATGCAAATCTCTAACCCGTGCAGGTATGCCTCATATTCGGCTAGGCCACGATTGGGGGAAAAGTAGCAGCCTACCACCACCGTTGTTCCCCACTCCACTGCTACAAACCCTGCACCCTTTCTCAGTAGCGAGCAATGGAGACCTTCCCCACCTGGCCAATATATAGCCGCAGTGCCATCGGCCGCCCCGAACCAACGCGGATGGTCGGGGACGGAATAGGGCTCGGCTATGACGGCCAGAGCAACCGACTGCTCCACGAGCGTTTGGATTAACAAATCCTGCGCTGCGCGGCAGTGGTTAAGGTTACCCTGGAGGATATTCGTATGTGGTGGGAATTTTAGGCCTCCATTGCCTCTCCCATCGAGTTACTGCTCGATGCAGACTGCCCTGATTGATTAAAGGCGGGGCGAGACTGGGCCTCTCCCGACCTTCTCATTTTCGGTGGACAGCAGCTCTTGCTGCCCAGCCGATGGTTGGCAGGCCGGCCGTAATCACTGCATACCGGACACTTCGGCGCATCCGCTGCACAGTTTTGGGCTTTGTGGCCTAATTCGCCGCAGCGGAAGCAACGCCCGCTCCTGTCAGCATGACTTGCGCATTTCACTCTAACGTGCCCCCGTTCGAGGCACTGGAAGCACTGCAAGGGCCGGGGTGCCAACGCTTCAACACGGACGGAAGCCCAGCCCACCTCCACGCGTCGAGCAGCCGCAACATGGCGTACCGCCGTGAGTGGACCCCGAACCCAAACTGTAGCCAACCTGGTTGCAGTTTTACGGATCTCCCCAACCTTGATGTCTGACGGAGAACACTTTCCCGCTGCGGCTATTGCTTCCGCAATCTCAGTAGGCGTGATGGATTCGTCAAGATCCATCACCCTCAATTCGGCTGTCTTACACGGGCGCATGAATCTCGCATCCATGTCGCCCATAACTGTGCGCAAGCGGTCCACTAATGCGTCAGCTTTGGCAGCGCTATCAGGACCGGGGACCTCCAGTAATAGGCCCCCTGTGATTGACTTTCGCTGGCGGACCCCACTCGTAATCCCGAGTTCCGACAACCTAATACGGGCTTTAGCTGCCTGCATGACGTCCGCCAGTGAGGTAGTAGAACCCGGAGGCACTACAACCAGGACAGCGGCATTTGTTGGAGGGCGCGGTAACTGCGGTCTCATCGTTTGTGAAGTGACCACAGCCCCCTGTCTTTCAGCAACAGTCCGGGATTTCCTCCTAACAACTTGAGCCCAGGTGCCTCCTTCTTGGCTTACCGATGCTACAGGCAAGGTCTCCAACCCAGTTGCTGGCTCAGTTACAGGGGCCAATTCAGGAGCCGGCCCTTTCGCCTTCTTCTTATTTTTTTTCTTCTTTTTCTTCTTCTTCTTTTTGGTAGAAGAAGCTGTAGCACTGGCAGTCGGCTGCTGCACCACCGGAGTCTGTCCCTTTCCTAGAGTAGGTCTGGCACCTCTTTCAGGGAAAAACCTATCGATGAGTCCGGACTGGAATCGAGCAAACTCACGGTTCATTATGACCTCGATTCGCTCCCAGTCCGGATGATCCTCCTTTGCAGGGCGGTCTATTGATGTAGACGCCGTTGGGCCGTTTGTAAGCCTCGGTCCTGATGACGATGAAGGCAGTGGGCCATCTCCTAGCACCTTTGCAACTGGTATTGCCGGATATGGCAACATCGCCTTCGCACGGGTAAGAGATTCGATCTCCCGTTGGAGATCCTTAATTTTGCCATCCATTTCTTGTTCGCGCGACACTGCCTGGTTGCAGATCTCCTTAACGTCGTTTTGCAGAGACTGTAGAGCTCGGCGTATAGAGCTCATCATTTCAGCTTTGGTGCAACGCGGCCTGTCCAGCATCTCCTCCACGTCAGCCAGACTTCGCAGCATGTTGGCGCCAACCTCTGCTGAACTGCAGCTGTTGGACTTATCCTCCGTATGAGGTCGTTTTACCAAGCCAGTCCCATCCTCAGCATCAGGCTGCAAGTTCCCACGCTTTCGTGTCTGCCGGCGCGTTTCCTTCTCTGACCTTAGTGACACTGAGCTATCGCTATCTTCCCCCCGCAGCTCCACATCTAAGGGCAGTGGAGTGGAGGGCCTGGATTGCGATCGTTGCCGCAACCGCCGTTCCTCTTTCTCTGTCACCTTCTCTCTCAATCCTTTTTCAAAGCCAAGTTCATTTTTTGTAGTTCCGTCCGTAATTTTTTCAGTATTAGAATTCAAAGGCATAACTAATCCCACGAGTATGGGGGAAATGTAGTCCATCCGGGCGGTGCCCCCTGCACCCGGATAAGCCTATATACTATGGAGGTCGGCCGGTATCCACAGGATTTAACGACTTTGCTGTCGGGTGTTATAGACTGTCCTTGTCGTGGGCCGGCCAATTAAGGCAAGCCCTTCGGCCAACAGGTTCTCAGCGTATCCTCCTGGAGCCATCAGTCGGGTCGTTGTTGAGTCCCTGTTGGTTACGAAATGCAAGAGGGTGGCTAAACCTCTCTCATCGGCGGCAACTAAGTGCCTGTCAACCCCTGATTGAACAGTGGACTGACCCGCCGCAGGATTCCCTATGAATCCTATTCCCGATCTCTGTTTTCACTCATCCAGTCCTCTCTGATGAACAGAGAAGTACTGAGAGCAATCTCCCCCCCTTGTCGAGTTATTCGCCGACAGCCAATACACAACCCTTAAGGGAATTCATTGACTGCCGCCCAGGGTGCACCGGTCCCCTGTTTCCGTACCCACAGACACATTGGTCAGAAAGCAACAATTGAAGACGCACGTGGAGGTTACTCGACCAGCACCCCACACATACATACCTACATACATATATCCACGCATATACATACAACTATCTAATGGTACATAAAATAAAAGATGCCGAAAAATAACAAATAAAAACTACATACTACATACTAAAGGCCTTATTATTGAAGGGAAAGATAATAATATATTTATAGACAATTTGTAATAAGTTTACAACACAACTTAAAAACGCAGAAGCTTTGTATTAATTCTCAATTCTCAATTCTCAATTCTTTTTTTTCTTTTCAATTAATTCTCAATTACCTAGCGCACTGTAGCGCATTACTACAGACCCTCAGTTTTATAATTGAGATAGTGTAAAACCTAGGAAACAGGTTAGTTTTTTTATGACATTAATTTACAAACAAGATACAACAATTTTGGAAAGGGCCTAAATTAAAAAATGTCGTCTTTTGAAAGCCAACTTCCGCGTTAGGGATATAAATCCTATGTCGCAGAAACTTTATATTACATGAAACGCACACAAAGAACACCCACACTAAGGACTACAATTTCTGGATCACACTAAGTGTTGTGTTGTTCATTTGAACCCACGACTGTTGGCGACGTGAAAAGCGGTGTGGCGAACACCAAAACCACTAGGCCAAGCATGCAGTCAAAATGATAGTGTGAGACACTTATCATTTTGACTGCAATACACGAACATTTTTTACCTCGATATTCTATAACTCGTATTAGCGAATAGACTCCATTTCGTCCCGTTAATATTCCCTACAACAAATCCTATGGGACAGCACAATAAATAAAGACAAAGTTACATTTAATGCGGTGTTCAATATCGTGTCTAAAACACATTAAAAGCATGTCGCAATATTTTGCTATTATGTAAATAAGCTCCACTTCATTTTGTAATAAGTTTTAAATAGGTTAATAATTGTTTACTGTAACAATACAATTTTGTCGGGTATTATAATCAGGGATATAGCGATTTAAAACATTTTCCATTATACAGTCAAGGTACAAGCTAGATGTACATAGGAAAATAAGTATTATTGAGTTCACGGTTTTTCACGCCGTTTTCTACTGCGTTAAGGTTATGGGTTCAAATTCTACACTTAGTGTGATTCACAAATTGTTATTCTGAGTCTGGGTGTTCTTTGTCTCCGTGTCTACTGCGGGATTTGTCTTTTAAAAGAAGAAAGAGAAGAAATGTTATCTTTAGGATCAAAATTATGAACGATAGTATTAACTATCTCAGTGATGCTTTGGTAGCATATAGAAATGCTGTGCTGAGTCTCGGTTTCGATCTGTTGATTATTTGGGTTTAGATGTTTTCTACGTAAAATAATATGTATACATATACAAAAAAGTATAATAGTATTCTACCAGTAAATCTAGCTTTGTAAAAGCTCTACTTAGGTTCAAAGGAGATGACGTTATATGAAAGATTTTTGAAAAATATGAAGAAGCGGTTAAAAAAATCAATTAGGTAGTTAAGAACTCAATCGGTACGTTATTGAAATAACATTTAAACGGAGCAACTCTATTTACAGATGTCATGTTTTAATGAGCGCAGGTAAATTCTCATGGAATGGGTCTCTCTCTAAATCTCCAAATAAATAAATAAATATTCCGGACATCTTACACACAACGCCATCAAGTCCCAAACTAAGCAAAGCTTATTTTATGGGTACTTGGCAACTGATGCAAATACATACTAAATTTTATACATGGAAAACACTCAAACTCCGAAACAAATATTTGCGAATCACGCAAACATTTGAACCGACCCGAGATCTCAAAGCTCAGCAATCGCATACGCTACCACAGCGCCACCCAAAGCAGTCACTGGATAAAAATAAAACCATCATAAAAGCATAAAATAGAGAAGCTAAAGAGGTTCATTGAGCAGTGGGCGGCAGCAGGTTGAAATGAAGTGATGGGAAGCTTGCGGCTTACTTGGAATCAACAACAGTCTGTCTTCAGAATTTCAGAATCACCTTTTTTTCGGGTGGAAATCCCCACGGATACCACCAGCCACCAGCTAGTGGTTTTGTCGGACTCAAACCGATTAAAAACCGCACGCCATCTCGAATACTTGAACTCCAAGCCGAGGTACCAGGTGCACCCTCGACAGGAAATCCCTGGAACCCCGACATACATCGGGCCATCTACGGTCTGTACATGAGACCCTTCGGTGTGGGAACCCTATTTTTCCCTATTGCCCTTTTGGTTTGGACTCTCTTTTGAAGTAGACTGAAAGTCGACCACCATCTAATTCTTGAAAGAGACTCAAAGTATATCATGGTAGGAGCATTAAGCACCCACGAAATAGTAGGTAAGTCGTAAATCGTTTTACAATTCTTAAATAGACAAATAAATCTAAATCTCAACTTATCTTGTACGTATTCAAAAGATTAAAGAAAAACTTCGTCTTTATGCTCACCGATATTATCAAATGCTTTGATATTTCGGAGCAGAACTTACGAAGCGATATCTGTTAAAAGTGCGTGTCCATTGTACGATTGGAAATCATCTGGTGATAAAAATACATCCCTTAAATTGACAAAAAATTACAGCGCTCTTGCTGTCGTATTTCGTTGGTGAGTATGAGACCGGAGGCCCCATAATTCTGCACAATTCTCCTGGCTTCCAAAGGCCGGGTGAATGATGCAGAAACATCTGACCAGGCTGCCATGGTATGGGTCACCATGCTGCATTGCTTATCCTCAAAATGATCATGGTGGCACCTACTCCTGGAATCTACTCATGCCTATCATCAGGCACGGTAGAGTCACTTTTGTAGGCGTATATTATAAAAAAGGAGTCTCTTGTTCTTCTTCATCCTAGCCTTTATTACAAGCAAAACCATTTGGGGTTGACTACTAGTTCAATTGGTTTTACCTGAGTTTCAGTTTATTACACGGAGTGACTGGCATCGGGCCTCCGCAACTCTGAGGCCAATGTTATTCGAATTGAACTACTTACAGCTAGTTCAATTCGAAGATTGAACTAGCTGTAAGTATATTCGATGGCTCTGACTCCTCAATAACGATAAGAAGTACTAAGGCCGTGATAACTATTCAATCAATCACACGTAAACAAAATTCGCTTCAAAAAGAAAGAAAACTTTAAACAAACACTTTAAAAACCCGTTTATCCAATATAGTATAGTAGGCCAAAACCTTTCTTTTAGCAGTGGAATTTTTAAAGTTGTTGAAGTGACCTAAAACTTGCTTTCTGAGTGCTTTGAGGCTTCTTTCTTTATTATTTTCTTTTTAAAAAAAGAAAACTTTACTAACACACATGCAATGGACACAAATCATACACGGACTCAGAACAATAATATGGATCACTTCATAACTTCTTGAACGATCTACAATACATATTATTATTACGATATTTTAACAAAAGTCGTTCATGCCTCAGTAATGGAAACACTCTAAGCTGTGTTCGACAGCCGATTCATAAGATATAATCTTAAAGCGTTTGCTTTAATATCCTCTGATAGCAACTGAGTCATCAGTATCATATTGGTCTGTAAATCAGTACATTTGAGTTTTATAGTTTCACACAACTTGTTGAATCTGACATACCTCAAATACAAGTAAATTATTATTCAGCTGACTTGTTTTATTTGTTTAAGATGTTCGGATAATACAGTTTCTAAGTGATTTGTATTTTATATGATATTTAGGCTTCTCGCATCCAGCTCCTGCAAGTCGTCTGGTGCAAATCATTACTCCACCTGGCCTGATAGCGTCCTACACTACGTTGACGATACCTAGAAGCTGAGGATCGTACCAAGTGGCGTGCAATTGGAGAAGCCTACGTCCAGCAATGATCTGCGATAGGCTGATGATCATCAAGATGGTGATGTGATATTTAGGTGCCTACATAAATTGATTAAATAAGTATACTTTATTCTAAGTAAGTCTGTTGGCAGGAAACAGTTCGCCCTAATCTTATCAGTTGGACGCAATTACCTATTGAAATTTCTTGAGAAATGATTTTCATATTTTGCTTAAGGTATGTGAAATTTATGATGAGTAAAATCGATTGTTAATTAAATGTAAGAAGTTACGCTGCAGCGCTTTGTCATTAGTGAGGTCGTCTAACAAAGACTAAACTACTATTAAAACTACTAACACTATCGAAACAAACAATACTGGAACGCTTATTATTAACAACTAACAACGTCCGTGTGACGTAAACTCCAGTATTTTTTTATATTACATTTCTAGCTGGGCCAGTTAAAGGTTGTAGGTGCGATTGTCAGCAGGGTCATCTTAATGAGACTGCAAAAGTGACTTAATTTTTTTTTTTATATATAACGCCTGCCAAGGTGACTTTACTATGCCTGATGGAAAGCATGAGTAAAATCCATAAGTGCCATACTCACTGCAAATACAAGCAGTATGGCGAACCACATTATGGCGGCCTAGTGAGATGCTTTTTTTTCTGTCTAATGGAAAGCATAATGGAATTCAAGGGTAGTTATCACCATAGTTATCAATGCGAATGCATGCAACACATTACATGGCGACTTGTTGCTATTCTTATTCATCATTAGGTCTCCGGTCTCTTAAATTCGTGTCTCTTACATTTGCATTCGTGTTGTCGTGTATGTGTATACACGACTGTATGCATACATATGCATAATTGCATACATATGCATATGCATAATTATAGTAGAAGGTTTTGGCCTACTATACTATATTGGATAAACGGGTTTTTAAAGTGTTTGTTTAAAGTTTTCTTTCTTTTTGAAGCGAATTTTGTTTACGTGTGATTGATTGAATAGTTATCACGGCCTTAGTACTTCTTATCGTTATTGAGGAGTCAGAGCCATCGAATATACTTACAGCTAGTTCAATCTTCGAATTGAACTAGCTGTAAGTAGTTCAATTCGAATAACATTGGCCTCAGAGTTGCGGAGGCCCGATGCCAGTCACTCCGTGTAATAAACTGAAACTCAGGTAAAACCAATTGAACTAGTAGTCAACCCCAAATGGTTTTGCTTGTAATAAAGGCTAGGATGAAGAAGAACAAGAGACTCCTTTTTTATAATATACGCCTACAAAAGTGACTCTACCGTGCCTGATGATAGGCATGAGTAGATTCCAGGAGTAGGTGCCACCATGATCATTTTGAGGATAAGCAATGCAGCATGGTGACCCATACCATGGCAGCCTGGTCAGATGTTTCTGCATCATTCACCCGGCCTTTGGAAGCCAGGAGAATTGTGCAGAATTATGGGGCCTCCGGTCTCATACTCACCAACGAAATACGACAGCAAGAGCGCTGTAATTTTTTGTCAATTTAAGGGATGTATTTTTATCACCAGATGATTTCCAATCGTACAATGGACACGCACTTTTAACAGATATCGCTTCGTAAGTTCTGCTCCGAAATATCAAAGCATTTGATAATATCGGTGAGCATAAAGACGAAGTTTTTCTTTAATCTTTTGAATACGTACAAGATAAGTTGAGATTTAGATTTATTTGTCTATTTAAGAATTGTAAAACGATTTACGACTTACCTACTATTTCGTGGGTGCTTAATGCTCCTACCATGATATACTTTGAGTCTCTTTCAAGAATTAGATGGTGGTCGACTTTCAGTCTACTTCAAAAGAGAGTCCAAACCAAAAGGGCAATAGGGAAAAATAGGGTTCCCACACCGAAGGGTCTCATGTACAGACCGTAGATGGCCCGATGTATGTCGGGGTTCCAGGGATTTCCTGTCGAGGGTGCACCTGGTACCTCGGCTTGGAGTTCAAGTATTCGAGATGGCGTGCGGTTTTTAATCGGTTTGAGTCCGACAAAACCACTAGCTGGTGGCTGGTGGTATCCGTGGGGATTTCCACCCGAAAAAAAGGTGATTCTGAAATTCTGAAGACAGACTGTTGTTGATTCCAAGTAAGCCGCAAGCTTCCCATCACTTCATTTCAACCTGCTGCCGCCCACTGCTCAATGAACCTCTTTAGCTTCTCTATTTTATGCTTTTATGATGGTTTTATTTTTATCCAGTGACTGCTTTGGGTGGCGCTGTGGTAGCGTATGCGATTGCTGAGCTTTGAGATCTCGGGTCGGTTCAAATGTTTGCGTGATTCGCAAATATTTGTTTCGGAGTTTGAGTGTTTTCCATGTATAAAATTTAGTATGTATTTGCATCAGTTGCCAAGTACCCATAAAATAAGCTTTGCTTAGTTTGGGACTTGATGGCGTTGTGTGTAAGATGTCCGGAATATTTATTTATTTATTTGGAGATTTAGAGAGAGACCCATTCCATGAGAATTTACCTGCGCTCATTAAAACATGACATCTGTAAATAGAGTTGCTCCGTTTAAATGTTATTTCAATAACGTACCGATTGAGTTCTTAACTACCTAATTGATTTTTTTAACCGCTTCTTCATATTTTTCAAAAATCTTTCATATAACGTCATCTCCTTTGAACCTAAGTAGAGCTTTTACAAAGCTAGATTTACTGGTAGAATACTATTATACTTTTTTGTATATGTATACATATTATTTTACGTAGAAAACATCTAAACCCAAATAATCAACAGATCGAAACCGAGACTCAGCACAGCATTTCTATATGCTACCAAAGCATCACTGAGATAGTTAATACTATCGTTCATAATTTTGATCCTAAAGATAACATTTCTTCTCTTTCTTCTTTTAAAAGACAAATCCCGCAGTAGACACGGAGACAAAGAACACCCAGACTCAGAATAACAATTTGTGAATCACACTAAGTGTAGAATTTGAACCCATAACCTTAACGCAGTAGAAAACGGCGTGAAAAACCGTGAACTCAATAATACTTATTTTCCTATGTACATCTAGCTTGTACCTTGACTGTATAATGGAAAATGTTTTAAATCGCTATATCCCTGATTATAATACCCGACAAAATTGTATTGTTACAGTAAACAATTATTAACCTATTTAAAACTTATTACAAAATGAAGTGGAGCTTATTTACATAATAGCAAAATATTGCGACATGCTTTTAATGTGTTTTAGACACGATATTGAACACCGCATTAAATGTAACTTTGTCTTTATTTATTGTGCTGTCCCATAGGATTTGTTGTAGGGAATATTAACGGGACGAAATGGAGTCTATTCGCTAATACGAGTTATAGAATATCGAGGTAAAAAATGTTCGTGTATTGCAGTCAAAATGATAAGTGTCTCACACTATCATTTTGACTGCATGCTTGGCCTAGTGGTTTTGGTGTTCGCCACACCGCTTTTCACGTCGCCAACAGTCGTGGGTTCAAATGAACAACACAACACTTAGTGTGATCCAGAAATTGTAGTCCTTAGTGTGGGTGTTCTTTGTGTGCGTTTCATGTAATATAAAGTTTCTGCGACATAGGATTTATATCCCTAACGCGGAAGTTGGCTTTCAAAAGACGACATTTTTTAATTTAGGCCCTTTCCAAAATTGTTGTATCTTGTTTGTAAATTAATGTCATAAAAAAACTAACCTGTTTCCTAGGTTTTACACTATCTCAATTATAAAACTGAGGGTCTGTAGTAATGCGCTACAGTGCGCTAGGTAATTGAGAATTAATTGAAAAGAAAAAAAAGAATTGAGAATTGAGAATTGAGAATTAATACAAAGCTTCTGCGTTTTTAAGTTGTGTTGTAAACTTATTACAAATTGTCTATAAATATATTATTATCTTTCCCTTCAATAATAAGGCCTTTAGTATGTAGTATGTAGTTTTTATTTGTTATTTTTCGGCATCTTTTATTTTATGTACCATTAGATAGTTGTATGTATATGCGTGGATATATGTATGTAGGTATGTATGTGTGGGGTGCTGGTCGAGTAACCTCCACGTGCGTCTTCAATTGTTGCTTTCTGACCAATGTGTCTGTGGGTACGGAAACAGGGGACCGGTGCACCCTGGGCGGCAGTCAATGAATTCCCTTAAGGGTTGTGTATTGGCTGTCGGCGAATAACTCGACAAGGGGGGGAGATTGCTCTCAGTACTTCTCTGTTCATCAGAGAGGACTGGATGAGTGAAAACAGAGATCGGGAATAGGATTCATAGGGAATCCTGCGGCGGGTCAGTCCACTGTTCAATCAGGGGTTGACAGGCACTTAGTTGCCGCCGATGAGAGAGGTTTAGCCACCCTCTTGCATTTCGTAACCAACAGGGACTCAACAACGACCCGACTGATGGCTCCAGGAGGATACGCTGAGAACCTGTTGGCCGAAGGGCTTGCCTTAATTGGCCGGCCCACGACAAGGACAGTCTATAACACCCGACAGCAAAGTCGTTAAATCCTGTGGATACCGGCCGACCTCCATAGTATATAGGCTTATCCGGGTGCAGGGGGCACCGCCCGGATGGACTACATTTCCCCCATACTCGTGGGATTAGTTATGCCTTTGAATTCTAATACTGAAAAAATTACGGACGGAACTACAAAAAATGAACTTGGCTTTGAAAAAGGATTGAGAGAGAAGGTGACAGAGAAAGAGGAACGGCGGTTGCGGCAACGATCGCAATCCAGGCCCTCCACTCCACTGCCCTTAGATGTGGAGCTGCGGGGGGAAGATAGCGATAGCTCAGTGTCACTAAGGTCAGAGAAGGAAACGCGCCGGCAGACACGAAAGCGTGGGAACTTGCAGCCTGATGCTGAGGATGGGACTGGCTTGGTAAAACGACCTCATACGGAGGATAAGTCCAACAGCTGCAGTTCAGCAGAGGTTGGCGCCAACATGCTGCGAAGTCTGGCTGACGTGGAGGAGATGCTGGACAGGCCGCGTTGCACCAAAGCTGAAATGATGAGCTCTATACGCCGAGCTCTACAGTCTCTGCAAAACGACGTTAAGGAGATCTGCAACCAGGCAGTGTCGCGCGAACAAGAAATGGATGGCAAAATTAAGGATCTCCAACGGGAGATCGAATCTCTTACCCGTGCGAAGGCGATGTTGCCATATCCGGCAATACCAGTTGCAAAGGTGCTAGGAGATGGCCCACTGCCTTCATCGTCATCAGGACCGAGGCTTACAAACGGCCCAACGGCGTCTACATCAATAGACCGCCCTGCAAAGGAGGATCATCCGGACTGGGAGCGAATCGAGGTCATAATGAACCGTGAGTTTGCTCGATTCCAGTCCGGACTCATCGATAGGTTTTTCCCTGAAAGAGGTGCCAGACCTACTCTAGGAAAGGGACAGACTCCGGTGGTGCAGCAGCCGACTGCCAGTGCTACAGCTTCTTCTACCAAAAAGAAGAAGAAGAAAAAGAAGAAAAAAAATAAGAAGAAGGCGAAAGGGCCGGCTCCTGAATTGGCCCCTGTAACTGAGCCAGCAACTGGGTTGGAGACCTTGCCTGTAGCATCGGTAAGCCAAGAAGGAGGCACCTGGGCTCAAGTTGTTAGGAGGAAATCCCGGACTGTTGCTGAAAGACAGGGGGCTGTGGTCACTTCACAAACGATGAGACCGCAGTTACCGCGCCCTCCAACAAATGCCGCTGTCCTGGTTGTAGTGCCTCCGGGTTCTACTACCTCACTGGCGGACGTCATGCAGGCAGCTAAAGCCCGTATTAGGTTGTCGGAACTCGGGATTACGAGTGGGGTCCGCCAGCGAAAGTCAATCACAGGGGGCCTATTACTGGAGGTCCCCGGTCCTGATAGCGCTGCCAAAGCTGACGCATTAGTGGACCGCTTGCGCACAGTTATGGGCGACATGGATGCGAGATTCATGCGCCCGTGTAAGACAGCCGAATTGAGGGTGATGGATCTTGACGAATCCATCACGCCTACTGAGATTGCGGAAGCAATAGCCGCAGCGGGAAAGTGTTCTCCGTCAGACATCAAGGTTGGGGAGATCCGTAAAACTGCAACCAGGTTGGCTACAGTTTGGGTTCGGGGTCCACTCACGGCGGTACGCCATGTTGCGGCTGCTCGACGCGTGGAGGTGGGCTGGGCTTCCGTCCGTGTTGAAGCGTTGGCACCCCGGCCCTTGCAGTGCTTCCAGTGCCTCGAACGGGGGCACGTTAGAGTGAAATGCGCAAGTCATGCTGACAGGAGCGGGCGTTGCTTCCGCTGCGGCGAATTAGGCCACAAAGCCCAAAACTGTGCAGCGGATGCGCCGAAGTGTCCGGTATGCAGTGATTACGGCCGGCCTGCCAACCATCGGCTGGGCAGCAAGAGCTGCTGTCCACCGAAAATGAGAAGGTCGGGAGAGGCCCAGTCTCGCCCCGCCTTTAATCAATCAGGGCAGTCTGCATCGAGCAGTAACTCGATGGGAGAGGCAATGGAGGCCTAAAATTCCCACCACATACGAATATCCTCCAGGGTAACCTTAACCACTGCCGCGCAGCGCAGGATTTGTTAATCCAAACGCTCGTGGAGCAGTCGGTTGCTCTGGCCGTCATAGCCGAGCCCTATTCCGTCCCCGACCATCCGCGTTGGTTCGGGGCGGCCGATGGCACTGCGGCTATATATTGGCCAGGTGGGGAAGGTCTCCATTGCTCGCTACTGAGAAAGGGTGCAGGGTTTGTAGCAGTGGAGTGGGGAACAACGGTGGTGGTAGGCTGCTACTTTTCCCCCAATCGTGGCCTAGCCGAATATGAGGCATACCTGCACGGGTTAGAGATTTGCATTCGCGACTACGCTTCCCGTCAGGTATTCGTCCTAGGTGACTTTAACGCCCACTCAAGGGAGTGGGGTGATACCCGGGACGACGCGAGGGGAGAGGCTATCTTGGAGTGGGCGGCTGGGCTGGACCTCCGTCTACTAAATCGGGGTTCAGTAAGTACCTGTGTGCGATGGCAGGGAGAGTCGGTTGTCGACCTGTCGTGGGCGACTCCCTCTGCAGTGCGCATGGTATCTGGGTGGCGGGTGGCGGAGGAAGTGGTTACCCTCTCGGATCACAGGCACATTATAATCGATGTGTCTCTCAGCCACCCTGACCACGCTGGCCGCCCACACCAGGATAGAAGGCCTCCGCGACGATGGTCTCTTAAGCGGCTCAACAGAGAGATGGTCTTGGCCGCATCCCACGTCGCGGATTGGTCGGAGGAAAGGGTTTCGTCCGATCCAGAAGAACTGGCGGCTTGGTTTGGGAACGTTATGGCGTCCATATGTGATGCCTCTATGCCCCGAGTCATGCCGGCCAGAAAGGGCTCGGTATACTGGTGGAGCGAGGAGATCTCACGGCTGAGAATGACAGTCGTAAGATTGCGCCGCCCGTACCTTCGAGCCCGAAGACGACGGCGAGCCACAGTCGAGGAGATCGACGGAGCACGGCGGGAATATAGAGCTGCTGTTAAGGCTCTTAGCGATGCAATCGCTGAGGCCAAGGCTCGATCCTGGAAAGAGCTCATCGTGGGACTGGATAGGGACCCATGGGGGCGACCATATAAAATGGTACTGGGTAAGCTCAGACCATGGGTTCCTCCGCTGACGGAAACCCTGGACCCTGATTTCCTGGGAAGAGTCTTAGACACGCTCTTTCCAAGGGTCCAGGACAGTCCCGCGATTCCTTCGTCACTATCGGACCGGCAACTCTGGTCCAACGAGTGTGAGGTAACGGAGGAAGAATTGGATCGAGCCGTGCGACGGCTGGCTTCCCGCAACACGGCACCTGGACCTGATGGTGTTCCAGGACGGGCGCTGGTGATAGCTCTGTCGGTGTTGGGAAATAAACTGAGGCAGATTTTCACGGATTGTCTCAGCCTCGGCATTTTCCCCCTCGACTGGAAAGAAGCGAGACTGGTGCTCCTGAAAAAGGATGGAAGGACTGCAGATTCTCCCTCCGCGTTCCGACCGATATGCCTTCTGAACGAGTCGGGGAAACTCTTTGAGAGAGTTATCTCTGACCGTATCAGCGGGCACCTGTCGCGAGTGGGCCCTGATCTGTCGGACTGCCAGTTCGGATTTCGACGGGGGCGTTCTACAGTGGACGCTATTAGGTGTGTCCGCTCCCTGTCGGAGATGGCAGTTCGATCAGGGGGGGTGGCGTTGGCAGTTAGCCTTGACATCGTCAACGCTTTTGGTACCCTCCCATGGCGGGCAATTAGGGTGGCACTTGAATACCACGAAGTGCCGCCCTACCTGCGGGCCATCATAGAGGCCTATCTGCGCGACAGGACGGTGAAGTTTGTGGATCGGAACGGAGTGGAGAATCGAAGGGAAGTGTGTTGCGGGGTTCCTCAGGGCTCTGTATTGGGCCCATTGTTATGGAACCTCGCATACGATGCGGTCCTTCGTACCAGTCTGCCCTCTGGCGTAAGTGTCGTCTGCTATGCGGATGACACGCTAGTACTGGCTAGAGGGTCAAGCTTCCAGGAAGTGCTTCGGCTCGCTGAGCAGGGGGTGGCTTGTGTTGTGGATAAGATCTGTGAGCTGGGACTGAGGGTAGCACCCCAGAAAACTGAGGCTATATGGTTCCATGGCCTACGGAGGCGACAGGAACCACCCAGCTCTCGCCTCCAAGTGGGTGACGCTGTAGTCCAGGTGGGTCAGTACATGAAGTACTTAGGCCTCATTCTGGACAGTCGGTGGAGCTTCGAAGAGCATTTCGGGCGATTAGTCCCCCGAGTGCGAGGGGTAGCTGGGGCGTTACATCGTCTGCTGCCCAATCTCGGGGGGCCACGGGAAGAAGTTCGCTGCCTCTACATGGGCGTCGTGCGATCAATGGTCCTCTATGGGGCGCCCGTCTGGTCTGAAGACCTGGCGGGTTCCTCCCGCTGTAAGGCTCAACTAAGGAGTCTGCAGCGGCTGATGGCCATTCGGATCGTACGAGGCTACCGTACGATCTCGTATGAGGCAGCGACGATCCTGGCGCGATCTCCACCCTTTGACATTCTGGCCGACATGTACACGATGGTCTACGACCAAATTCGTTCTGTCGGTCGGGATGGCGAGGGGACAGCGCCGGATCATGAGCCTGAAATACTACGGCGGAACGCACACGCGCAAGCATTACGGGCTTGGAGGGCACGGCTCGAAGCACAGGGCTGTGCCAGCCAACGCGCTGTTGGAGCCGTTCTGCCGAGCTTCGAAGCTTGGGTAAAGAGGACCGACTGTGTCACCTATCGATTGACTCAGATACTCACCGGGCACGGTTGTTTCGGTGAGTATCTGAATCGAATAAAACGGGAGGCTACAGCACAATGCCACCACTGCGGGTCTGACCGGGACTCCGCCCAGCACACGCTGGAGGACTGCCCTGCTTGGGAGTCCGAACGTCGAGTCCTGATCGGACAGATCGGAGGAAACCTGTCACCGCCAGCATTGATCGCGGCAATGCTGGCGAGTGGCGAGGGATGGGAAGCCGCGGTCTCCTTCTGTGAGAACGTTATGCTCCAGAAGGAGTCCGCAGAGCGGGATCGGGAAAGGGCCGATCCCGCTCGAAGGAGGCGGCGAAGGGGACGCGGCAGAGGTCGCTAGCTCCCTAATCGTCGCCTAAGGGTCGCTGCGGCCACATGTTGGGGAGATGTGACCGCTGCAAACGACCCGTGACAGGTGACACCCCGGTGCGGCCGGGGGTGTCGTCTAAGGTGGGTCGGTGTCCCGCCTTTTACTGTGTAAAGCGGCGAGAGGCCCGATATCGTCCTGCCCCAAGGGTAACCTATTGATTACCGTGAGATGTATCCCAATCATGGGGTTAGGCAGGGGGGACTCCAGATGTCGCTGATGCGTTCCTGGAGCTCCTCCCGACTGCCGAGGTAGGCCGCCGCGGGGTTTAGTGGGTAGACCGGTTCGCCGGGAGTCCCACACACGCCTTTCGTCTTCCCCACGGAGGGTATGGTGCGAAAAGCATTCCCCGCGAAAAAAAAAAAAAAAAAAAAAGGTATGTATGTGTGTATATATATGTTTATGTATGTATGTAAGTAAGTATATATTAAAAATTTAATAAATATTGCCACAAAAATAAATGACCACAACTTTCGGTATTTACTTTATTTTCTTTTTTGATTTCTGAAGTTTATCTAATGTTATTACACATGATTTTACCGATATGTTCTAATCTATCCTCAATTCACTCAAAGTTCGCTGGAAGAAAACTCAGGTTTGGGTTAAGCTCGCCTTTGTAAATGTAATCTCCTTGTAAATGTAATAAGAAAATGTGTGTACAATAAAGAATAAATATATTGTTTTGGTGGTATAAAATATATACCTATGCTGTGTTTAGTGACAATAAACTGTGTAATACGAAATCACTTGTGCTTACGAACTCCTTCACCCGGCTGAAAGATAAAAGGTACAGTCGTTAAACTACACTACAATATTGCATGCTTTGCTTAGTTTGAAGCTAGATGGCGTTGGGTGTTTCATGTCTGAAATATATATATTTACTAAGATTTAGATAAACACAAACAGTTCCGCAGTCAACAATAATCTTAATCAACATTGTCCTATAAATTAGGCCTTCTGACAACCCACCTCGTTAACACTCAATTGTTCTATTGAAACTCAAACATCCTTTATTTTGTTTCAATATAATTATAGAGGCGAGCGTCCATTTATTAACTAATGAACACAATTAGTGTACTGTTTAGTAAAATTAAGGTTAATTATATTATTGATGATACTTACAAAATACTAACCCCCTATTCATAAGCGTTATTAACTCTAAGCAACGTTTTTTCGTTATTTTCTACTTTAAGGCAGTAAGTTTAAGGTTAATTTCAGTTTTTTATCAGAATGTGTCTGAAGTAGAATTATCTTTTGTATGTCCTGTATTGAAAAAAATTGGTGTTGGAAGCAACGTTTAATCTGGTTTAGCTCTCAAAGTAATATTCTATGTGTCATTTACTTTAAAATTTATGATGTAAATGTATACAATAGTTAGATTTTTATTTATGTGAAAATAAATTTGAAATTTTACTTGAAGTGTGAAGACACTTTTGCTTATGTACTCGTTTCAAACAGCACAAATATTGAAAACTCGTTACTAACTATTAAGGACTGATCATTGCAATTTTCAAGACCTATACCTGTGGTGACGGATTAAGAATACAGAGTGTTCCTATTCATCCCACGCGGTTGTCGTAAAAGGCGACTAAGGGATAAACAAGACAACATCAATGCAAAGAGAAGGAAAACTTGAAACAAACCCTTTATCAACCCGTCTGGCCAGCGTGGTATAGTAGGCCAAAACCTCCTTCTAAGGAGAGGCCTATGTCCAGCAGTGGACTGTTAAAGGCTGTTGATGATGATACTTTAATATAAGATATTATAACTAGCAGACTAGCGCAACTTCGTATTTGTATCCTGTTGATCGTGACATGAAGAACAACACGATCTGGCCAGCGAAGTCACCCCTTCAGAGTGGAAGACATACGCTCCAGAACTAAGCGGTTCGGGTCTTCCTTCTTGTGCCGAGCGGTTAAACACTGGAACTCACTACCAGCTCATGTTTTTCCTTCTCACTATGATCCCGGGTCCTTTAAGCGGGGCGTGAAAAAGCATCTCATTAGGCCGCCAAAATGTGGTTCGCCATACTGCTTGCATTTGCAGTGAGTATGGCGACCCCCACTTATGGATTTTACTCATGCTTTCCATCAGGCATAGTAAAGTCACATTGGCAGGTGTTATAAAAAAAAAAAAAAAAAAAAAAAATATTATCATAAAAAGTTTATAGTGAGCTAACCTTAAAAGATAGGCATGTTATTAAGATGTCTTTGACTTTTAAGAGGAACAATTCCTTCATTGATTTTTGAAATAAAAGTTAGAATATGTAACGCATCGTACGCATTAATCTGACACGCGGTTTTCTGGTCCTAAAATAGGCAGAGCCTGATACTATAGTAACCGCCAACAGGACAAAGAACTTTACATTGGAAAAAGATTTTTATGTACATGTAGTAACATTTTTGATTATCTCATTATTCGTAAAATAGAACTAGGTATTTATAACTAAATAAACTATTTTTTAAATGTCTATACACCCTATATCAATAAAAATATTAAACCTTATAATTCATTTACCAATTAGGGTTTTAGTATTGAATTAATAGTTCATAATTTCCAATTTATCCTAAAATATCGTCCCAATTAGGACCACAACCACAGAATATGTCGAAATAAATCGTCAATTGAATACAGGTTGGGCGACAAATTGTTGTGATTTAACAACGAAATACTCTACTTTCAATGTTGGCCTATTTACTGAAAATGGCGATACAAATTATGATGATTACAGTTATTAAGTTTATACATCGAAATAAAGAATTTTGAAGAGTTAAAACAAATTATTTTGTCAGTAACGTTCACTAATGAAGATACCTAATCTAATAATACCTTTAAACGAGCAGTCCTATATATATTGCCGAATATTTTGTTTTAATCATGTGATTGAGTGATATTAGCCAATGAAATAAGAGAATAGAGCATAGAATAGAAAACTAAAAGCGGCCAAGTGCGAGTCGGACTCGCCCATGAAGGGTTTCGTAGCAACAAGTAACATCATATAAAAGTTTTTGTAGTTCGTTGTAACTTTGATCGATGTTTTATTAGTGTATTGATTGAATTAAAGATAAATTGCGGTTTATGATTTATGACGTATTAAAAAAAACGACTTACTAGATCTCGTTCAAACCAATTTCCGTTGGTAGTTTGCATGGTAATGTACAACATATATTTTTTTTGTTTTATCACTCTTATTTTAGAAGTTACAGGAAAGGTGTCACATTTTTCCACTTTGGAAGTGTCTCTCGCGTAAACTATTCAGTTTAGAAAAAAATGAATCATCATTTTTGAACACCTATCCATAGATAGACACGTATGGGTTTGATGAAAAAAAAATTTTTTGAGTGTATTTTTTTTCTATTTCTATGTGAAAATCATAGTGCGGTTTACGTCACACAGATTACGTCTACTTACCGAGTTTCAAAAGTATAGTTCTTATGGTTTCCAAAAAAAAGTGGCCGTGACATATGGACGGACAGACAGACAGACATGACAAATCTAAAAGGGTTCCGTTTTTTGCCATTTGGCTACGGAACCCTAAAAACGATTGCAACTTGGCTAGGGGGGCTGGTCTTGAGCAATACATATCGTTGGCCCATCGTGCCGCAATCAGAGCATATGTATACCAAATTTTAATCGGTTCAGCCTTTTAGGCTTGAAAGCATTAAAAGCAAAATATAATTTTGCATTTACAAATATTAGTAGTTATTGTTATTCAGTTACACATTTTCTGGCTACTTCCATTAATATTGTATCGTGGTAAGCTCCATTGAAGTGTAAATTGAATATTAATGGTTCGCCATTCTGAACTTTCGGTGCATAAACGTCGATTGATTCGTAACCAAAGTATTTCGTAATGACACAAAATATTGTAGTATTTAATGCATAGGTACTATAATTTATATCGAATCTGGTTTTATTAAATTTATATACACACATACGCACGTACATGCAATATACACAATCACATACAAACATGCAAGCTCACATACATACACACTCACACGCACACACGCGCTTACACTCTCTCAACTTTCATAGATTTACAGATAGTGTTTAAACACTCCCAATAATAACACTTCCCTGATATCTAAACTGCACAAATTCAGAGTTGGGAGATGCTGGTAATCCGACACACAGGCCTGTCCTAGTACGTCTACCAGCCTGCATGGCATGGCAATATGTCAAATGTAAGTTTATTTCGTAATGTATAATATAAAGATGTGTTATGTGAGAGAAACAATAAGTACAATTATTATTATTATTTATTTTTATTCATTAAAAAAGCTCATGAACTAGGAATATATTCCAACATTGCGGAGAACTTGCCAAAAATACATGAAATAGTCACAAAAAATACCCAGACATAGAGTAAAAATTTCTGAATCACGCAAAGTGTGAATCGATTGTTAATATTCATCGATTGTCAAGGTAAACTACTTAAAACACTACACAATTCGTATAGATATTTATCTTTAGACGATATTTCAACAAAATCTCCCTCCATGTTCCTGAACGCCTATTTCCCTATTCTCAAAAGCAAAGATAAAGTGAAGGCTGTCTGTAGACTTATCAGGACATTGAAAACCGTTTCAACTGTCTAAACTTGGTCGACGCTATTGATAGTATTGGAAAATGCATTTAGTTTCGTTTGTTCAGACTTTATTCCAGATGGTATGGAAATCTCTGTCGCTGATGTTGGTATTATGTTCTGTGATGAAAAATAACAGGGTTTTTAATTGAATGCAATGAACTAAATTGTTAAGTTATAGTAATAAAAAAAATCGGGCATCATTGTTTTCATTTTTATCATCCCCATGTGTGGTAATAAGATCGTATCGTAAGAGCCGACCAAGGGAGCAAACTATACAAGACTACAACGCTGCTAAAAAAAAGGAAAACATGACTGAAACTCACTATCAATCTTTCTGTTCCGCGTGTAGTATCATCACATCAACCACCCGTAATGTCCCACTGTTGGGCTCGGGTCTCCTCTTAGGAGAGGGTTAAAGCCATACAGCAGCGTGTGGTACAGAAAACTAAAACTCTTTTTTATATGAAATGTCTATGACCAGAAGTTAACTAATAAAGACTGGTAATAACAATGATCATCATTTATGAGAAAGCATTTCAATACACCTGAGAACTACATGCTTACACTAATAAGCATGTAGTTAGTAGTAACACCAAACACTAGTTAGGTGTTACAGTTTTTTGCTGCAATCTCAAAGAAGGAAAGCAAAAACAGATCTTTTTTACTTAAATTGTGTGCGATTTATACTAAAATGGGCTGGACTTGTGTCGTCCTGTGCTTATTGTAACCGTTTATGATACGACTTGTACTGTGCAATTGATTATAAACCTTAATTTTTAGGTAACTAGATCGGTTTTATTAAGTAGAGATAAAAAGTATTATGTTTCGTTCGTGAATCGTCGGTGTTAAGAGGAATTTTGTGTGGGAGGAGGTTTGTGGGGACACCCACATATAGCGCGACAAAATATACGACAGCGCGTATATAATATACAACATCCCAACATCAACTGTTGGGCAGTGGCCCGCCAGGCATGATCACCTCGACTGGTCGGAGGATCCTCCCTTTGTGATGGAGGAACGCGATCCCCGTTCCTCCACATGCTTGTACTACACCTAATTTAGCAAATTGAATCAAAAGGATTTAATCCCAAACATTACCAAAGCATTTAGCAATATGAAAAAAAAATGTCTGCTGTCTGTTTGTTCCAGCTAATCCCTGGAAAGGCTGGACTGGCTTTTAGTTTACTCGCATTATACAACAATAACCGCGGGTAACGCCGGGGGACTAAGCTAGTTTTTAATAAATTTTCGTTTATTCCGTTCCGATTTATTCAATTCTATTTAGTATTTTAGTGAAGTGTGTGAAGTGAAATTCAGACTATACTCGTATCTAAGTTGCATTTCGAACTCACTCAACTTAATTATCAACGCGATCCGAACTAACTTAGTTAGAGGTACTTGTGTGAACTGAAGGCATTAGGAATGAACTAGTGAGTTTGCAAGTGATGGTTTGCTGATTTTGCACATGCATTTGAGACTGATGACTGCACGTTAGCCTAGTGGTTTAAGCGGTCGCCACGCCGTTTCCTACTGCGCCAAGTATCGTGGGTTCAAATCCCACTTGGGATAACACTTTGTGTGATTTACAATTTTTTTTTGTCAGTCTGGGTGTTCTTTGTGTCCGTTTCATGTATGTTTGTAAATTCCCTCGCGACACAGGAATTTATATTTAGGACGGCGCACGCCGCGGGCGTAAAACGCGTCGTGAGTTGTACTTTGTTTTTTTTAATATAAATATGCATTCTACGGAAGCTGCGGGCCCGCAACCGCAGCGGGCACGGGAGAAAAACGCTTCGTGTGTACTTAGCCTTAGACATTAGGATGCGGGAGTTGTCTTTTTTATTAAAAAAAATTGAGACTGCCTCGGTACAGTATAAGCGTATGAGACTGCTTGAGTGACTGAGTACTTGAGGTCTCTGGTTCGAGTTCTAGGTCGGACTAAATATTTGTGTGATCCGCAAATATTTGTTTCGCAGTTTGGGTGTTTTCAATGTATAAATATGTATGTATTTATGAAAAAAATGTATGTTTATGTACTTATATCAGTCGTCTAGTACCCATAACACAAGCTTAGCTTAGTTTGGGACTAGATGGCAGCAGTAGAGGCAGTTACATGATTTGCTAAAACCGAAGTCTTTCAAATCCCATCCTGCAGGAGATTATACGCAATAGTGGTCTTTGTGTGTGAAAACATTGCATTGCATACATCCGTGTGGTGACGGATTAAGAATACAAAGTGTCACCACCCCTATTCTTCCATGGGTGTCGTAAGAGGCGACTAAAGGCACAAAATAAGCAGCTAACATCACTGCCAAGAGAAGGAAAACTTGAAACAAACTATTTACCAACCCGTCTGGCCAGCGTGGTATAGTAGGCCAAAACCTCCTTTCAAAGGAGAGGCCTATATCCAGTAGTGGACTGTTAAAGCTGTTGATGACATTGCATGAGGCCTATGTATCTTAACCCAGTAGATTTTTTTTTATATTTAAGCCTACCAAAGTGACTCTACTCTGCCTGATGGAAAGCATGAGTAGAATCCAGGAGTAGAGGTCACCATGTTCATTATGAGGGTAGGCAATGTAGCATGGTGACCCATACCATGGCGGCCTGGTTAGATAATTCTGCATCACTCTCCCGAGCCGGCCGGGTGAATGATGCAGAATGATTGGGCCTCCGGTCTCACACTCACTGTTGTCATTATGAGAATGGTCTTCTGTGTGTGGGTAGTACTGACCTGGTCGATTGCCCATTCGTGCTGAAATCAGCTACTACCTTCTATTTCATTGGCAGAAAACGAATCTCTTTTTAACATGACGATGACTTTAATGATAATTGACAATAAGGATCTACAACGTTTTCTGAGTATCATGGCTAATATAAACAATATCATCGTCATAAAATAAAGCTTTATCTTATGACATAATTACATCTCAAATATTATTTTCATCCTGACTGCGCGAGAAAAATGGTGCGAATAATTTATCAGGTTATTATCATAATCACTTCATCATAGGCAGTTAACCGTATAATAATACAATATTTACTAAGCTATCTATTTTGTATGATATACCTTAAATGATAGTAGTTATGTTAGTACTGCCTCGTTGGTCTAGTGGTTAGCGTATGCGACTGCTAATCAAGAGGTCTCGGGTTCAAATCCCGGGTCGGGCCAAAAAGCGTTTTTGGGATTTTCTTAGGAAATTCCTAATAGCTACCCGGAGTTTGGGAGTTTGGCGGTGATTCACGCCCGTGCCTCGGAGAGCACGTAAAACCGTCGGCCCCGGTTGTCATGAACATCTATGGCAATCGTTATTGGGAAGTCAGTGCCCTCAAATATACTGACAACTAGTTCAATTTTCGAATTTAAGTTCTCCCTTAGGGTTGCGGAGGTCCGATGCTAGTCGCTCTGTGGAAAATCTGATATTCAGGTAAAACCGGTTGAACTAGTAGCTGACCCCAAATAAACTTGGTAATAATGGCTAGGAGGATGATGATAGTAGTTAAATAAATGATATATTCTAGAAACTGTTTTTGCTTTTATAAGAACGAGTCTGCTAAAGTGACTCCGCTCTGCCTAATGGAAAACATGTGTAAAATCTTACCTCAAGTTTTTTATTAATTTATTTATTTGGACAACCAGTTACTGTTACATTACATAACTTTTTATCATAGAAACAGTGAATCACGCTAAATGCTATTTTAAGGGCACAACATTTTGAGGTGTCATAACATGCACCAAGTAACGAATGGAAAAACAATATGTATATGACATAAAATAAAACAATTAAAGGTAATTTACAAAATATATAAAAAATAAAGCACATAAAATGATACCTAAAACTAATGTTGCAACAATCTCAAGACTAATTAGTTTTTTCATCTCTTTCAAGAAAAAAGAAAACAAAGATGTGGCTCTCAAAGCTGTTAAAATTTCTTTTTTATATTCGATATACACCGGCTTTTGTACTATTTTATTCAATATCAATCAATCAGCGTATGGCAGTCCCCTTCTGGACATAGGCACATTGTATTCGAATACAATTTCCGAAGTTATTTTCCCGATATCCGATAGTTAATTGTCTCTACAATACACCTGATATTCGATTACAGAAGCTACCTAAAAGTTTGAGAGGTTATTTTTTGCTATTATATTTAAAATTCACTTGAACGTGATTTATCCTCCTTTCTCGAGACTTTTCTGAAACTAGACTGGGGTCTGGGAGTTAATTGACGATATAAAAGTTCTGTAGATGTACTGTTGTCAATGATTATCACAGATTTTGGAATAACATAGGGTATGACGGTTTAATATGCTTTAGAGAACACGTTGGGTCTCTATATTTTAGAATGATTATATTATCTTTAAAGTAAAAAAATATAATTGTTTGTAATTATTTATATTCATTAGCAAATAGTAGCATCAAAAAAGCATGCATATTCAACTACTACTGTCTATCTATAATATTTTGATTCATCCTATGGTTGCCTGGAAGAAATTGCTTTTATCAATAAGGCTGCCCTTTGTACACTGGATATTTGATAATTATGTTCTTTCATGTAACTCTGTAATACGGTGTGCAAATAAAGTGTTATATATCGATCTATCCATTGACTGACCTACCTGATGAATTGCTTAACTTTGGAAATTACTGACCTACTTACTAAACCAGTAGCCATTCAAATTTATATGTTATACTGATAAACAAAAGCCTGATAATTTTTGTCCATTAAAACGGCTATATTATTTATTTATTAAATTTTGTGTTCAATAATGAACTAAATTGGATACAAATTGTGTCCAAAATTCTTAACTCAATGAGCGATAGCGTCGCGCGAAAATGCGGTCACATAATAGGCGGTGGCCGTATTAAGGACAAGAGCGATAACTTTAAATGTAACTTACCCTTGATGTTTATTCCCTTTTATTTAATTAAAATCTTCTTACTAATCTTTTGTATTCTCAAGATTATTAAAGGTCAGCTAGTAATACGGTTTTTCCACAGAGCGACAGGCGTTGGACCTCCGCAATACTGAGGGTGAACTGAATTCGAATCCTGAACTACCTGTTATTTGAAGACACACAGCACTACTCCGTGAAATGCAGCAGTAAAGTGAAGTGTCGATAAGGACTTGTGAGCGAAGCCAGGCGCATAGCATATACAGTATAATAATACCTGTTATTTGAAGGCACTGACTTCTCAACAATGATTGCTATAGACGTAATGATAAATTTTTAAATCTATGATAGATAATAAAACTATCTAACTTATGTACTTTAATGTTTATTTTCAAGTATATTATTGATGTACATGTGAACGTCAAACGGAGTACCTAGTCAGGTTTAATTTTGTGTGGTATTGTTGTGAATATTATACGTTTGTGCACATGTAAGTTGTATACAACTTATTATATATAGATACGATTAGAGGCGTTCAATACAGGTTCAGGTTTTGTAGGTAACCCTGCAAAAACTGAACTTGTATGTACGGTAGGCCTACGTCCAGTAGGGGACGTTTTTTGACTGATAGGATAGTGATGATATTTAGAACACAGGCATATACCTACTGACCATAATAGTAACTACCTTGACAAAAACGTAATTAAATTTAAATGAAGCATAAAAAAGACTGGTTGTCACATTAACGGCAAAGATAAATAATAAATTTATATTCATAGACAAAAAAACAGCCCGTGGTTTCTTCTAAAAGGTATATCACCAATGATGGAAATTATATAACCTCTAACCTCCTTTCATCCAACACAATTTACTTACGCTGGCAAACTTTAAACTTAAGTGGTTTACTTAGAAAATAGTTTCCAGACGAAAATGGCGTACCCTCTTCCCTTAACACAAAAGACCTACCCTAACTTTTGAAACTCCGAACATCATTTGCAGCTCCCGACCGCACACTGGTTAGTAGCTATCGAACTACGCAAGGGGGAGCACGCGTCGTTCCCTCGTCTTGGCGGGAAACTGTGACAGTTCTTTTTTCGAATGTTGTATTTTTTTTTTCAATTTCATCTGTGACTTTAGTTTCGTTCAACATACGAACTGAATGTTTTCGGTGAATTCGTCTAACTTTGGCTACGTTTCTGGTAAGTATTTTGTTGGTACCTGGGATGGTAATTTAAGTTTGTGAGTGGCAATCAAAGTTTCTTGTCGGTTTCCTCTCTGTACTTACTGTTTGTTGACAACTTTTATCAGTCTTCGTACGGTATTAATTATGCCCCAATTTGTGGGTTCTCTAATAAGACGGTTTTAATGAGTTTCTTTTGTGATTGTAACTATAAATGTTTTATGCAATGTTCATTAAATTTTTTGTTTAGGTCTCCTTCATTTAATATTTATTGTTTAAAACTTATGTGCCTCGAAAATTTATTGTACAATACATTAAACAAATACTTATTGAAGATACTGGAAAAAAATAAAGAGATTTAAATTTACCGTAGAGACTGTGACTCTCATACAGACTTGACAGATCTCATATAATAGATGAAGTGAAACTGGTGTCCATCATCATCATCATCATCAACATCAGTCTTTAACAGTCCACTGCTGGATATAGGCCTCTCCTTAGAAAGGAGGTTTTGGCCTACTATACCACGCTGACCAGACGTGTTGGTATAGGGTTGGTTTCAAGTTTTCCTTCTCTTTGCATCGATGTTGTCTTGTGTAGTTTATCCCTTAGTCGCCTTTTATGACACCCGCGCGTGATGAATAGGGGTGGTCACACTCTGTATTCATAATCCATCACCACACGGATACGGATCAGCCTATTGCAATTTAAAATAATAAATGTTTCGGACATCTTACACACAACGTCATCTAGTCCCAAACTAAGCTCGTATTATGGGTACTAGACAACTGATATAAATACATTAACATCCTTTGTTTTTGTAAATACATAAATGTTCTACATCGAAAACTCCCAACATCTGAAACAAATATTTGCGGATCACACAAACACTTGGTCCGACCCGGGAATCGAACCCGAAACATCAAGCACAGCAGCATACTGATACTACCACTGTGCCACCGAGGCAGTTTAAATGGCAACGGGAGAGACCTTTGTGAAAAAATAAACATTTAGTATTATTTCCAAAATATTATTAATTGTTCTTTTTAATAGAAACTGTTATTGTATGGTTTAAATTCTAGTTATGTTAAACACCTGAATTTATATTAGTTCATATAAATTTATATTCTTTATTAAAAACTCTACAAACTGCTAAAAATATTATTTCTAAGTTACACGTGTTCTTTTTAGTTTTACTTCTATTACATACTAGCTTTTCGCCTGCGTGTATCTCGATTATTGCCGTAAAAAGTAGCTTTATGTGTTATTCTGATATATAAGCTTTATTACTGTAAAGTTTCATCCAAATCCGTTTTGCGTGAAAGAACAACAAACATACTCAAAAAATTTCGCGTTTATAATAATAGTATTGATTAACTACCTCGTATGTCTCGCGATTAATGTACGCGACTGCCGGTCGAGAGATCTCGGGTTCGATTTCCGTGTCGAATCAAGTGTCGTTAGGTTTTTCTTACAAGAAAGTCATAACAACAACAGTCAAACTTCAATACTTCGGGTATTTTTGCACAGTTTCACGCCCATGCCTATGAGAGCATATCAATCCGTTTCCAATTGTCATATTCGATCCGATCAACCGATTGTTGTAAGAACAACATAAAAACAACACAAAATATTTTAGAAAAATGGACGAGAATTTTTACATACATCCTGTGACTTTACGAACATATATGAAACGGACAGAAAGAACACCCAGACTAAGAACAACAATTTGTTAATCATACATGGCGATCATGTAAACCAATAGGCCAACCATGTGGTTATATAATAAAGAAAGAAGCACCTAAGATTTATACTGTTGATACTTAAACTAAGCGTATAACATCAACAGGTATGCATTGCTACACACATAGCTTTGAAGCTTTACCTTTGAGCTCTTTTAAGAAATACCTAGAAGTTTATTTTATATTGCAACGCTTGCATCAGCGTCCAGCCTTAATCGATTATTGGAATATTAGAAAATATTGACCTCTTGTGAACATGTAATCAATCCACAATATCCAGAATTTGTACCAAATATTCACATTCTATGCCAAAGCTCTCGAGAAAATATCTGTCACTAGCACAGCCACAATTTTTGTATTTACAATCGGGACATTAAAATTAAAGTGACCTTAATTAAAAATGTAGACAACTGTGTACTGAAAAACTGTGTGCTGTACAAATTGAATATTTATCATTACTGACTAATATTTGACATTGAACTTGTAACCGATACAAATACACTAGAAATTTTAAGAGTTAGTTCAGGATGAAGTCGGTAAATAATAAAAAAACCTTTTTCGACAGAGACACGAATTGCGTATTTTTGTTAACAAATATGATAAGATTTGCGTAATACCTTGTGTACCATAGGGCCTGCACACGATGTCATTGGATAACATAAACTTAAATTGCAGCTACGAGGGTTGCCTTTTATATATCGATATTAGAGAACAAAGACAAATATAATTCATCGAAAATCACTTTATTATTTTTCAAAATATTCCCCATGCAGATCTTTACACTTTTGCATGCGTTTGAACCAATTGTCAAAGCACTTTTGCCACTCCATCAACCACCATCCACTTCCAAAACATGCATTCTGACGCATTGGATTCGGAGTTCAAAACATTTTTTGTTTTTCAAGAAAACCTTAAATAGAATGTCTTGATTAATAAAGGAATGTTTTTTTACTGTTAACGGGATTTATTCGCGATAAAATTAAAAAGGTTACGATACCTTTTACTTTTAGCGCCTGGGCACGTCCTTGTGCTGGTGGACCTCCGTGCGGCCTGCAATCGTGGACGGAAATCCCTTACTCGTAGTCAGTGACATCATGGCGGGGTCAGCGAGGAGGATGCCCGGCTTCATGAGGAATACCGCTAAGCTCGGAAAAATCTGAAGCTGGCCATTTGTCGCGCCAAAGAGCACAGCAGAAAGGAGATGCTGAAGAGTCTCGAGGGTTATCGTGCTGTGAGACTAAAGCTCCACGCGTCAGGCCCGCCACTTACGGAGACTCTCCAGCCCAGCTTCTTACATAAAGTGGTCGAGGAACACACATCTCCGTCGGTGGCCGTCTTAGTCGGAGAGAAATAAGGTGGTACGTCCAATCTATATCCAAATCGAAGCTGCCGTTATTGAGGAATGGGCCTTCGGGCAACTTATAAATTCGCTCTTCAAATAAAGTCTAAGCTATTGTCCTAATAATAACTGCAATCAAAAGAATAATAACAAACATTAATTATAACATATAAAGACACTGTAAATATTTCAGAAATGCAAATCCTTTCAACTTAATGGCAAGCCTATTAAAGTTGTAAATTAAGGGAGGTTTCCTCGTGAACTGTATGCACGGTTACCCGCTTTATCATTTCAAAACATTTAGAAAATTCACTAATTAATTTAGTGAATTTTCTATATCTATATCATAGATCTGTATAATATAAGGAGCTATACATAAATCATACACACATACAATTGAACTGACAAATTACTCGTCATAACCAAAATTTTCACTTTCTGTTCCCGTCTAAATGGCGCCGCGTGGGATTATTCTCAGGTGGTCTATTGTTAAAGATAATAAAACAGTCCTGTAAATCACTCAAACAGGGTGGCTGTATATTCACCTACAAATTTATTTAGGTATTTAATCTTGTTTCATAGTTTTTTCATTTAATTTTTTTTATTTCTAAGATTTTTGGACCTTGAATTTTTGTGTAATTTCTTTTCTATAGTTTTTTTGATTATGAGTATAGGTGAAATTATTTCTTGAAAAGGCATGAAAAGCATAGCTTAGTACGACAGTATCCCAATTATAAAACTTTCAGGTAACCTTTTCCAATACAGTTTTAATATTCTCTTTATTGTATGTGTGGGACCAAATGTTGTTCGTAAAATGAAAATACGGACATAATTATGTATCATTAACGTGCTTTTATTAGCATTATTTTTATCACCTATTGTAAACGTGTTTTTTTTACAATTTTTTTGAGATTACTAACTTGAGTTATTTCCATCATCAACAACCCTTAACGTTCCACTGCTGGGCTTGGGATTGCTCTCAGAATATTGTGAAACGACTGTTATCTTATGATAACAACCGGGACCGACTGCTTAACGTGACCTCCGAATCACGGAAATGCTCATTACATATGATGCTACAAACGGTCACCCATCTAAGTACTGACCCCGCCGTCGTTGTAATTGTTTCCAATCGCCTAAAGCCACTCGGCTATGAGCGCTTCTTACTTATCATTATCTAATTTGCCAGCTCGTTGCTCACTGGTTAAAAATGATATCGAAAAAAAATATTAAAGGTACTTAATATACATATCTACAAACCATTATCGATAACTTGTACGCAAATATTATTGCGAACAATATATCCGAACCGTAAAAATTTAAGATCGATACTTAAAAAGACCCTGTTTAGTAAACACAAAGGGCAAATACCGAACTTCATACAGTTGTGAGACGATTTTTTTCGTCAAAACGGAACTCAATTTCCCCTATGAATATGTAAAGAGAGGCTGCTCCCCTGGACCCTTAGGACATAATTATAGAATACGGCCTCCAGACCCTTCCGGTTGGGTCGAGCCTATAAAACTTGAATAAAATACTCAAAGGAAAATAGAAAATTTTGTATTTTTTTTGCAATTTTAAATTTGAGGAATATTTAGTGTTTTTTATATTAAATACTAGCTGACCCGGCGAACTTCGCACCGCCTTAGAATATTAATTCATAATAAAGTATTTATTGTGTTTAGTTATTTGCTGATAGTAACAAACCACAGCAGCGTCAACTAAGGGGCCCCGGCCGGTACCGCCACAATCGCTTTGTTCCTGCATTTTAAATCTGTAATATCTTCAAAAGTATTAATTTAAATTACATACTGTAAAGGCATAGCTACTGATACGAACTGATAAGCCATATTAATCTATATTAAATACACAATGCATTTAAGGTACTTAGTTGGATAAGGATTAATAATGTGATGCTTAAAATCGCTTCGTAAATCAGCCATTATTTTTCGTAAAATGAAAAAATAAAAAAATGGTTATTGTGGGTTCTAAGAGATATAGACATATACCATCGCGGGCTTTAATGTAGACCTTTTTAAGATGAACAAAACTGTAGTACATTATTTTGATCTATCTCGTAGGGTACAGTTGGCGTTTGCAATGAAGCGTAGAAATCATCACATTAGAAACCTCTAAAATTATTATCTACTATATTACGCATGTATTATACATAAAAACCTTCCTTTTGAATCACTCTATCTATTAAAGAAAACCCCATCAAAATCCGTTGAGTAGTTTAAAAGATTTAAGCGTACAAAGGGACAGAGAAAGCGACTTTGCTTTATACTATGTAGTGATGATGGTTATTGTGGGTTCTAAGAGATATAGACATTATACCATCGCGGACTTTATTGTAGACCTTTTTAAGATGAACAAAGCTGTAGTAAATTATTTTGATCTGTCTCGTAGGGTACAGCCAGCGTTTGCAATGAAGCGTCGAAATCATCACATTAGAAACCTCTCAAATTATTATTTACTATATTACGCATGTATTATACATAAAAACCTTCCTTTTGAATCACTCTATCTATTAAAGAAAACCCCATCAAAATCCGTTGAGTAGTTTAAAAGATTTAAGCGTACAAAGGGACAGAGAAAGCGACTTTGCTTTATACTATGTAATGATGATGGTTATTGTGGGTTCTAAGAGATATAGACATTATACCATCGCGGACTTTATTGTAGACCTTTTTAAGATGAACAAAGCTGTAGTAAATTATTTTGATCTATCTCGTAGGGTACAGCCAGCGTTTGCAATGTAAGCGTAGAAATCATCACATCAGAAACCTCTAAAATTATTATCTACTATATTACGCATGTATTATACATAAAAACCTTCCTTTTGAATCACTCTATCTATTAAAGAAAATCCCATCAAAATCCGTTGAGTAGTTTAAAAGATTTAAGCGTACAAAGGGACAGAGAAAGCGACTTTGCTTTATACTATGTAGTGATGATGGTTATTGTGGGTTCTAAGAGATATAGACATTATACCATCGCGGACTTTATTGTAGACCTTTTTAAGATGAACAAAGCTGTAGTAAATTATTTTGATCTATCTCGTAGGGTACAGCCAGCGTTTGCAATGAAGCGTAGAAATCATCACATTAGAAACCTCTAAAATTATTATCTACTATATTACGCATGTACACACATCAAAAGTGTCTAGGGATCAAGCATTTTTATGCAGATTTCTTGAGATTGAGATGTGGCTTTGTAATAAATTTATGATTTTATAAATTTATATGGATCCTTTTTGGTGCATTTCATAATTTGAATCAGGAACTGTCAATCAAATTCGAGTAAAAGATGAAAATCAGCTGCCAATATTTTCCCTATAAAAACATACAACGCATTGAATAAATTATTAGTGCTACTGTTTCCCTACTACTGATTAAAACCAACGTTATTATGGAGCGGCGACGTCATTTAAGCAGGGAAGAAATGCTCAGAGCCGTGGGAATGATAGAAGCTGGTTCCCGGCAACGTACTGTGGCTTTAGCTCTGAATACAAGTCAGAGTGTTATCAGTCGACTTTGGACACGTTACCGAAGCACTGGTACCGTGGCTGAGCGCCATGGAGGACGGTATCGCTGCACCACACGGAGACAAGACCGATACATTCAAATCTTAACTCGAAGAGCTCCAACAATAACCGCCATGATGTTAGCCGTGAGGCTTCATCACTCTTCAGGGAACTTAATTAGCGACCAAACAGTCAGAAACCGCTTGCATGAAGTGAACCTTCATTCCCGAAGACCGCTACGGGTACCACCTATAGCAATGCACAATCGTAGGATTCGATATCAATGGGCTCTTGAACACAGAAATTGGGCAGAAGAACAATGGCGTTTCGTGTGCTTTTCTGATGAGTCTCGTTTTGGTATGAGACCGGATACAAGACGTATACGACACTGGAGAACCCCTGGACGCCAACAGCGATTAAAATCCTGCCAGGAAGTCCATCCTTATAGTGGTGGAACCATCATGGTATGGGCGGGTATTTGGATCGGCGGAAGAACTGAGTTGATTTGGATCAGAGGCAACCTCAACGCTCAAATTTATGCTGAGACGATTGTATCAGACGTCATCGTTCCTCTACAAGTGCAAATCGGTCCCTTATTTCAGTTAATGCATGATAATGCACGACCGCACACCGCAAGAGTTGTAAGACAGACTCTCGCCGCAGCTAACATCAATGTCCTGCCCTGGCCTGCTCAGTCGCCAGACTTGAACCCGATTGAGCATGCATGGGATATGCTACAGAGAAGAGCTCTGCCGAATATGGAGGGTATCCAGTCGCAAGAAGACCTTTTTTTGTTGTTGCAACGAACATGGGCGGCCATTCCACAGCGTGATTTGGATGAACTCATTTTGAGTATGCCAAACCTATGTTCTTGTGTTGTTAGTGTTCGCGGTAGAAACACGGATTATTAATTGTTTAAGTTACCTAATAAAATTTTAAAGAAAACTGTTATTTCAGTCTTTTTTTCGAACTTTAATGTTAGTGGTTCAAATGTCAAAAATCCCTTTATTAGGAAAATGGCAAATTTCTTTACTAATGCAAAGGTGACTTGGTTTATCGTTACTGTGACAAACGAAAACACTTTATTTGATGAATCCTTAAAGAAATTTTTAATTAATATCAATCAGGAGAAAAGTTATTGCAAAAATATATGTTGATCCCTAGACACTTTTGATGTGTGTATTATACATAAAAACCTTCCTTTTGAATCACTCTATCTATTAAAGAAAACCCCATCAAAATCCGTTGAGTAGTTTAAAAGATTTAAGCGTACAAAGGGACAGAGAAAGCGACTTTGCTTTATACTATGTAGTGATGATGGTTATTGTGGGTTCTAAGAGATATAGACATTATACCATCGCGAACTTTATTGTAGACCTTTTTAAGATGAACAAAGCTGTAGTAAATTATTTTGATCTATCTCGTAGGGTACAGCCAGCGTTTGCAATGTAAGCGTAGAAATCATCACATTAGAAACCTCTAAAATTATTATCTACTATATTACGCATGTATTATACATAAAAACCTTCCTTTTGAATCACTCTATCTATTAAAGAAAACCCCATCAAAATCCGTTGAGTAGTTTAAAAGATTTAAGCGTACAAAGGGACAGAGAAAGCGACTTTGCTTTATACTATGTAGTGATGATGGTTATTGTGGGTTTTAAGAGATATAGACATTATACCATCGCGGACTTTATTGTAGACCTTTTTAAGATGAACAAAGCTGTAGTAAATTATTTTGATCTATCTCGTAGGGTACAGCCAGCGTTTGCAATGAAGCGTAGAAATCATCACATTAGAAACCTCTAAAATTATTATCTACTATATTACGCATGTACACACATCAAAAGTGTCTAGGGATCAAGCATTTTTATGCAGATTTCTTGAGATTGAGATGTGGCTTTGTAATAAATTTATGATTTTATAAATTTATATGGATCCTTTTTGGTGCATTTCATAATTTGAATCAGGAACTGTCAATCAAATTCGAGTAAAAGATGAAAATCAGCTGCCAATATTTTCCCTATAAAAACATACAACGCATTGAAGAAATTATTAGTGCTACTGTTTCCCTACTACTGATTAAAACCAACGTTATTATGGAGCGGCGACGTCATTTAAGCAGGGAAGAAATGCTCAGAGCCGTGGGAATGATAGAAGCTGGTTCCCGGCAACGTACTGTGGCTTTAGCTCTGAATACAAGTCAGAGTGTTATCAGTCGACTTTGGACACGTTACCGAAGCACTGGTACCGTGGCTGAGCGCCATGGAGGACGGTATCGCTGCACCACACGGAGACAAGACCGATACATTCAAATCTTAACTCGAAGAGCTCCAACAATAACCGCCATGATGTTAGCCGTGAGGCTTCATCGTTCTTCAGGGAACTTAATTAGCGACCAAACAGTCAGAAACCGCTTGCATGAAGTGAACCTTCATTCCCGAAGACCGCTACGGGTACCACCTATAGCAATGCACAATCGTAGGATTCGATATCAATGGGCTCTTGAACACAGAAATTGGGCAGAAGAACAATGGCGTTTCGTGTGCTTTTCTGATGAGTCTCGTTTTGGTATGAGACCGGATACAAGACGTATACGACACTGGAGAACCCCTGGACGCCAACAGCGATTAAAATCCTGCCAGGAAGTCCATCCTTATAGTGGTGGAACCATCATGGTATGGGCGGGTATTTGGATCGGCGGAAGAACTGAGTTGATTTGGATCAGAGGCAACCTCAACGCTCAAATTTATGCTGAGACGATTGTATCAGACGTCATCGTTCCTCTACAAGTACAAATCGGTCCCTTATTTCAGTTAATGCATGATAATGCACGACCGCACACCGCAAGAGTTGTAAGACAGACTCTCGCCGCAGCTAACATCAATGTCCTGCCCTGGCCTGCTCAGTCGCCAGACTTGAACCCGATTGAGCATGCATGGGATATGCTACAGAGAAGAGCTCTGCCGAATATGGAGGGTATCCAGTCGCAAGAAGACCTTTTTTTGTTGTTGCAACGAACATGGGCGGCCATTCCACAGCGTGATTTGGATGAACTCATTTTGAGTATGCCAAACCTATGTTCTTGTGTTGTTAGTGTTCGCGGTAGAAACACGGATTATTAATTGTTTAAGTTACCTAATAAAATTTTAAAGAAAACTGTTATTTCAGTCTTTTTTTCGAACTTTAATGTTAGTGGTTCAAATGTCAAAAATCCCTTTATTAGGAAAATGGCAAATTTCTTTACTAATGCAAAGGTGACTTGGTTTATCGTTACTGTGACAAACGAAAACACTTTATTTGATGAATCCTTAAAGAAATTTTTAATTAATATCAATCAGGAGAAAAGTTATTGCAAAAATATATGTTGATCCCTAGACACTTTTGATGTGTGTATTATACATAAAAACCTTCCTTTTGAATCACTCTATCTATTAAAGAAAACCCCATCAAAATCCGTTGAGTAGTTTAAAAGATTTAAGCGTACAAAGGGACAGAGAAAGCGACTTTGCTTTATACTATGTAGTGATGATGGTTATTGTGGGTTCTAAGAGATATAGACATTATACCATCGCGGACTTTATTGTAGACCTTTTTAAGATGAACAAAGCTGTAGTAAATTATTTTGATCTATCTCGTAGGGTACAGCCAGCGTTTGCAATGTAAGCGTAGAAATCATCACATCAGAAACCTCTAAAATTATTATCTACTATATTACGCATGTATTATACATAAAAACCTTCCTTTTGAATCACTCTATCTATTAAAGAAAACCCCATCAAAATCCGTTGAGTAGTTTAAAAGATTTAAGCGTACAAAGGGACAGAGAAAGCGACTTTGCTTTATACTATGTAGTGATGATGGTTATTGTGGGTTCTAAGAGATATAGACATATACCATCGCGGACTTTATTGTAGACCTTTTTAAGATGAACAAAGCTGTAGTAAATTATTTTGATCTATCTCGTAGGGTACAGCCAGCGTTTGCAATGTAAGCGTAGAAATCATCACATCAGAAACCTCTAAAATTATTATCTACTATATTACGCATGTATTATACATAAAAACCTTCCTTTTGAATCACTCTATCAATTAAAGAAAACCCCATCAAAATCCGTTGAGTAGTTTAAAAGATTTAAGCGTACAAAGAGACAGAGAAAGCGACTTTGTTTTATACTATGTAGTGATGATGGTTATTGTGGGTTCTAAGAGATATAGACATTATACCATCGCGGACTTTATTGTAGACCTTTTTAAGATGAACAAAACTGTAGTACATTATTTTGATCTATCTCGTAGGGTACAGCCAGCGTTTGCAATGAAGCGTAGAAATCATCACATCAGAAACCTCTAAAATTATTATCTACTATATTACGCATGTATTATACATAAAAACCTTCCTTTTGAATCACTCTATCAATTAAAGAAAACCCCATCAAAATCCGTTGAGTAGTTTAAAAGATTTAAGCGTACAAAGGGACAGAGAAAGCGACTTTGCTGTATACTATGTAGTGAAGTGATGATGGTTATTGTGGGTTCTAAGAGATATAGACATATACTCTAGCGGACTTTATTGTAGACCTTTTTAAGATGAACAAAACTGTAGTACATTATTTTGATCTATCTCGTAGGGTACAGCCAGTGTTTGCAATGTAAGCGTAGAAATCATCACATTAGAAACCTCTAAAATTATTATCTACTATATTACGCATGTATTATACATAAAAACCTTCCTTTTGAATCACTCTATCTATTAAAGAAAACCCCATCAAAATCCGTTGAGTAGTTTAAAAGATTTAAGCGTACAAAGGGACAGAGAAAGCGACTTTGCTTTATACTATGTAGTGATTTAAGAAAAAAGGATGCTGAAGATCCTTACTTTAGAATGTTTTTGGAACCATGAAATGAAATCATTTATTCTGCAATTAATAGTTAATAATTAACTCTTTACTATACGACATCCATGCGACTGAGGCCATAAGCTAGTTCTTTATTATAAACGCGAAAGTTTGTGAGTATATATGTTTGTTTATTGCTCTTTCACGCAAAAGCTACTGAACGGATTAGGATAAAACTTTACAGTAATATAGCTTATATATCAGAATAGCACATATGCTACTTTTTACTGGAATAATCGAGATACACGCGGTCGGAGCCACGGGCGAAAGCTAGTAGTTTATATGTAGTCATTTTAATTATAAGAAAGCAGGAATGAAACATTTTTTTTTTGTTTCACATGTCCTTTCTTTATATCTAATGAAATCTTTCAGAAATTTTATAAGCAAATGTATATTGCGTAACAATGTAATATTTTGATTACACGGAACTGATCTAATGCGGATGCTGGTAGGTACTAATAGGAACTACGCAATAAATCGACACTATCCGCACCGAATATGGGCTCGTTTGACTTGTCTTTACGAATACTTATTTATTTTATTTATTTATAAACTTTATGCACTAAATTTGTATATCGGTGGACTTAATGCCCAAGGCATTCTCTCCCAGTCAACCTTCGGGTGGTGTAGAAATCTTATCAGGTAGGTGCACAGAGGTTACATATGATGTGTTGAGTAATAATTCTCACAGTTCACAACATATCTATACATATATATATACAAACACATACACACACATATATATTATATACACGCATATATACATATATAGGATACTTTAATACGAATACTTTAATGCTATATGGTAACCATAGCTATGTGGTATGGCTGGACCAAACATTTGTGTGATCCGCAAATATTTGTTTCAGAGTTTGAGTGTTTTCTATGTATTAACCAAAAAAATATGTTTATGTATTTATATCAGTTGCCTAGTATCAAAAATACAAGCTTTGCTTGGTTTCGGACTAGATGGCGTTGTGTGTAAGATGTCCGAAATGTTTATTTATTTACATTCATATTCAATATTGTCGTTAAAATCAAAAGTAAAAAACCAACCATAAAGTTGTAGTTCAATATTAATTTCAAACATTTTACCAATACTTGGAAATGTGAATTAACAGTTATGTAAATTGGAAGCCATAAATTCATTCGGCGGAATTACGACAATGCAGTATAAGGGGCCTGTGAGAACGCACTGTGTCATATTATATAAATATTGTGAACGATGCAGGCATTCAAATTACTGTAAGTAGTATTATATAACTGTATAGCAATGATATAAGCCTTCTTTATAAGTCCAGAAGTGATCTGGGATAGACTATTGATGATGATGATGATGAGAGAAAATCTTCTTGTCATTGTTTTTTTTATAGACTAAGACATGGATATTTTGTTTTATTACATTTTTAGTTGAATGATTAATATATATCTTCCTAGCCTTTATCCCCAAGATTATTTGTTGTATTAATATTAACAATAATATTTTTATACAAGGAAATATATTAAGATAGAAAATTTGTTTTGTAAAATGAACTTTTTTGAAAGACTAACTCATTGGTTTAATCTTATTATAGCGTTAATTCTTCTTTCTAAACTTAAAATAGCCTAATTGTATAAATAGCCTAGCCTAATGGTACAAAATAGCCTAAATTAGACAGATAGTCAAACAGAAAAATAATATTGATGGAAGTACCGTACATAATTTCAAAACACATAGTGAGACGCTGTTACTTTGTAAATTACAAGTAGTTACTTCAATTAATATTTATTTATATAGATAAAAACTACTCACTAACAGAAGCATCTCACTAGGCCACCATTGAGTGGGTTACCTACCATGAGGATGGTAAGCACTACTGTTGGATTCAACTCAGACTTTCCATCAGGTAGAATAGAATCATCTTAGCAAGTTTAAACTAATGTAAAAAGAACAATTTCCACCTTAGCATCCAAACGACTAGACTAAATGTCTTGCCATTGAGGCTGGCTCACAACATTTCGGACGTTTTTGTCATTTTTGACACTTCGGACATTTTTGAAATTTCGGACATTTTTGACATTTCGGACATTTTACACACAGCGCTATCTAGTCTCAAAGTAAGCAGAGCTTGTATTATGGGTACCAGACAACTGATATAAATACATAAACATACTTTTTTCTTTGTAAATACATACATATTATACAAATAGTAATCACCCACTCCGAAACAAATATTTGCGGATCACACATAACAGACCCGGGAATTGAACCCGAGACCTCTTGATAGCAGCCGCATACGCTAACCACTAGAACAATAAGGCAGTCAATGCAAGTCCTCTGAGCATGGGCTTACAATTAACCAACCAGAAAACCTTTGCAATTCTTCAACCCTCCAACCTCGTAAGATAAAACCGCCCAGTCGATAACGTCATTCCCACAAAGGACAGCTGCTATAGTTGCCCGCACCACCCTTGGGAAATTATTGGCCGAACACTAAACATGTGCGGTATGATTTATATCTGGCTGTTGTAGGGTTAAAATGTTATCGGAATTGGAGGGAAAATTATGAAGGTTTAGTGTTAATGGAATCTTATTGCACTAGAGTGGCAAATAAGCATGTAAAAGAGTGAAAAAATTGATGGTTAGTAATGTTGTTACGTTTGAAATGTTATATAAATATTAATACGTGACTCAAAACTTTGAACCTCTATTTGTGCGTGGACGGAGGAGTATCAAATTTCACACACTTATAGCTTATATGGAGTAGGAGTACAGGAAGCTATTATTTATTTTAAATATACATATTATTACATAAAATCAATTAAGAAAACGTCACACACACTACCACGTATTTTGATACACACACGCAAAGATACTCTTTTGTCAGATTAACATTGTAGCGTAGCTTTCACAATATCTGTGATTATAGAAGTTTTAGTCTTTGACAATAGAACCTTAATAATGTTGCCACTTATAATTCAAATTAATTATGGTCGCATTTCAACCACTAGTAAATAGAAATGTTTAATATTATGTTATGTCATGTATTATTACTTATGTAAAGTGAATGCTAGAAACCTTTTATAGAGAAAGGCTGAAAACTAAAAAATCATTAATGTCTCATGAGGCCAGGCCAGGTGGAGTGATGATTTGCGCAAGACGGCTGGCAGGAGCTGGATGCGAGTCGCCGAGGATCGAACTGAGTGGCGTGCAATTGGAGAGGCCTATGTCCAGCAGTGGACTGCGATAGGCTGATGATGATGATGATGATGATGATGATGAATACTTGGTCGTTGTATAACAGAGTTTGTTTTATTTCTTTGAATTTAACACAAACAACAATCGTTATGTGCGCGGTTTTAAAAGTGGAACGCTTTATTTTTTGTTAATCTTTGAAGCAAGTTCTTTTTTTTTTTTATACTTAACACGCCATATTATGCTTTGTTTATTTCGTTCTGAATTAAATTTAGAATACTTTTTGTTTTTAAAATATATTCAGTTTCGCTTTCCTCAGAATTCAACATCTAATTCAACTTTTAGGGCCACAGCATACTAGCTACTTTTAGCATCGGCTATCTGCAACTAGTCACTTTTTAGAAGCTAAATACGGCGACCGAACGCTCTACACCGTACACTTAAAAACGCCAAACGCGGAGATTGAGTCGCTTTTTAGAAGCGCGACACAGCAGCTGAACGCTACTCTCCGCACACATTAGGATGCCGGTAGCATCGATTTGGCATCTGAGCAGTCCCTAAAACGCGCGTTTTCGATACCGCGATCGAACACAGGTAGTCGCTTAAACGCGATGCAGCATCGATGCAGTCGCCAAATCGCCGATCGCCGATGCTAAAAGTAGCTAGTGTGCTGTGGCCCTAAAACACGATGCAGCATCGATGCAGTCGCCAAATCGCCGATCGCCGATGCTAAAAGTAGCTAGTGTGCTGTGGCCCTAAAACGCGATGCAGTCGACAAATCGCCGGTCGTCGATGCTAAAAGTAGCCAGTGTGCTGTGGCCCTTATATCATAACACAGAAGACAAACCTATAATGACATTCGTGCTGACGCGTTTCGTTGGTGAGAGCGATACCGGAGGCCCAATGATGCAGAGGCATCTGAATAAGATGCCATAGTGTGGGTATTAAGAACTTCCGGTACTTACAACGAAACTCAATTTTTAAAAAAGATTGTCAGACTGGCCGTTTGTCTGTTTTAGCTAGTCTCTGGAACGGCTGGACCTAAATTTCTTTTCTTCTTTCACTTGCAGATATCTGGTATTAGCATTAACTTAAGCTACTTTTTATGTTTCCGTGGCCAAATTGCAAAAAACGGAACCTTTATAGATTCATCATCTTGTCTGACTGTCCGTCCGTATGTCCCAGCCTCTTTATCCCAAAAGTATTCTGTAAACCGCATTAAGATTTTCACACAAAAATAGAAAAAAAACAACAAATTTTGAGGTTTCCCCATACTTATAAAATGAAACTCGAATTTTTTTTTCATCATACCCATAACCATCTATGGAAGTTAATCAATTTCTAAATAAAAAAAATTCTAAACTGAATAGTTTGCGCGAGAGGCCGAAAATTGGTTTGAACGAGATCTAGTAAGTCGTTTTTTTTAAACATCGATTAAAGTTTCAACGAACTACAAGATCTTATATATGATGTTACTTGCTGCTACGGAACCCTTCATGGGCGATTCCGATTCGCACGTGGCGGCTGTTTTAGACTAATTTCGCTCCGCGGCATTTCCTGTACAATAACAACCGAGGGCAATACCGCGGAGTTCAACAAGTAATAAATATTATGAATACTACCAAAAAAAAAAATTCAAAGCACATACTATTACGTCTAATCGAACTAAAGACATGGGCTCCGTCTATATTAAATACCGTCTTTGTACAAAAGAATGTAAATAAAAAAGGAAACATACATACTGTAATGGCAAAATGTCGTGAATATGAGAGGTTGTTATGATCTTTCTGCCATTTGGTGGACATCTCGTTACAACGATACATAATAAGAAATATGACAGACTATTATTTTGCTGGATTGTCAGTTGTCAACATTTTTGACGTGGGTAAAGACACTCGTTATACAGACAACTGTGTGTGACTCGTGTTTTATGAATAGACAATGAATATTTAGTTCCAAAGGACTTTGTTTCGAATTGTGAAAAAAAAGAAAGATAGTTATGTGTGTTCTGTTTTTAAATGAGTTCGAATATGGAATGTTAATTATTTGTGTGTATGTTGCATGAAATTTTAATGAGCTTTTGGTTAAGGTTACGTAATAAGTAATTAAAAAAAATATGTTCATGGTACAGGAATCAACGCGACAACCTCTGTAACGAGTATAATTACCATGGTGTTCAAAGGTTTGAATTTACCAATATATAATAATAAAAATTAATAAGTATAGAACTATATCTAGACTCAAAATATATAAACATATTCTAAGGGTCCTAGAACATAAATTCATCATCATTTTTAACCCTCGAGAAGAGCTCCAACTAAGCTTTACAACTGTTATCACATGATAACAACTTCAAATGACTCCGAATCATGGAGACGCTCATGGTACCCTGCCATTAACTGTCCCCCATCCAGGTTCCGACGGCGCCGTCGTTGCTTACCATCAGTCACTGTTAAGAGATACATAAGTAGATTTCCAATTAGATAATGAAGTAATAATAATAAAGCTAAAAATTAATTAAGAAAATTTTGCCGAATTTAAACGTAGTCATTGAAACAAAGAGAGTAAATACACCACTTTGAATAATAACTTGGGATTCTCTATGTCCATAATAAAATTAATTTGTACAATTAAAGACAGTCATAATTATCACCAAGAACATTAAATGAATCTCGACTCCGATAATTAAAGAGAATTAACTTAGATAAGTTCTTATAATTTTAATGATAAGATTTCGTATTCAAATTCCATTTTGAGTGATCTTGCATGTGTACTGGTTAAAGCTATAAAAAAATGCTTTACAGGAAATTTGAAATTTGAAAAACTATTTGTACACCATCATCATCATCATCATCAACAGCCTTTAACAGTCCACTGCTGGACATAGGCCTCTCCTTAGAAAGGAGGTTTTGGCCTACTATACCACGCTGGCCAGACGGGTTGGTAAAGGGTTGGTTTCAAGTTTTCCTTCTCTTTGCATTGATGTTGTCTTGCGTAGTTTATCCCTTAGTCGCCTTTTACGACACCCGCGGGATGAATAGGGCTGGTGACACTCTGTATTCTTAATCTGTCACCATACGCACTACAGATACACCATATTACACATATACAAAACAGTACACAAAGTGTCAGAAATGTAGTGTACGAAGGACGGCCTTATTGCCCTAAAGAAATCGCTTCCAGGTAATCTTAGGATGCCAATAAGCCGACTTACTGACTAGGAGAGCCACGCTGATGAATGAGCGTGAATGGAACGCAGTATTACCCTCACAAAGAAGACCATCCTAATAATGATAGCACACTGTCGTATTTCGTTGGTGAGTATGAGACCGGAGGCCCAATCATTCTGCACCATTCTTCCGGAATCTGGAGGCCGGAAGAATGATAGGGAAACATCCAACCAGCCCGCCATGTTGTGGTGGTGGAGGGTAAGCAATTCAACATGGTCATCATGTTGAATTGCTTACCCTTACAATGTGGATGGTGAGCCCTACTCCTGGTTTCTACTCATGTTTTCCATCTGGCAGATTAGAGTCACATTGTAGGCTTCAATATATAAAAAAGGAGTGACTTTATAATTTATACATTAGTATGGATTTGAATAAAAAAAATATCTAGTACTACGAATGTTATTTGGTAGCTTGCAATTTTAAGAGATGATAATTGAAATTCATTTATTATTAAAAAAATCACAAAAATAAATAATGTAAGTAGGTCTTTTGTATTTACTGTTACTAGTTGAATTTTTTAATATCGCTAGTAAGGTGCAGTGAAGCGATATATGTAAACTAAACTTTTGTTGTACCTTTATAGAGTCTAATAAAAAAAATACTTTGTATCGCTTCGCTGGTATCTTAAGTACCAGCAAGCACTTTAAACCAAATTTTTGTTGTACCTTTATTAAGAGTCTATTAAGACGGTGTACCAAATTATGTTTTGTATCAGTTAAGATTTATTTATCTCATTTTAATATAGCTTAAAGTGTTCTTGGAATTTATTCAATTAAGTATTTTAAGTAGTTTTCATTGTAGACAAATTGAGGGCAACACAATTTAGCTTTCTAGTAATTTAATATATTTTTTTAAATTATTTAGTCTTATGTACAAATATATACAGGCAGATTTAACGAAATGCTTTCGTCCAGACCTAAGAACTTTACATCGACTGGTAGAAAATGTCAAACATGGTAGACGCACAGAAATTAGTAATATGTATTTTTCAATATATTGTTTGTGTATGGTTATCTGTAAGAGATTGCCTTCGAGCGATAAGGCTGCTACTTGTACCTCCTAGTTTGAGCTACAGTTGTATGTTACTATTCTGGTGTACAATAAACATATATATTATAATTATTTGTATACAGAAAATTCAAATACACATATTATAAATTGTAGACGGTGAGAGTAAATAAATTAGGTGGATACATTTCTAACTTTAAGCATAAAAATTGTTCACATATACTGGAGTTTACAGACATCACCACAACCCAGGAAAATTATTGATACAAAAGACAAGAAGCTGACAAGGAGCTTTTAAAGTTTATAAATTTGACAGAATTTAAATTATAAATCCCTTTCCATACATAGTTAATATTTCTTTTAACTATCCTAAGCAAACAACTGCAAAGAAAGTCCCCAGACTATAAAGCAGCTCGTATTAAAATTTCCCAGTACTAAATACTATCAGAGCTATGGCCTCAAAAAGTGCCGTAAATTTATTCATGAGTCGCTGATCGCGTCGCGATAGGTCCCTTGAGGTTTTATAACTCTGTTTACTGCGGTAACGTCTACAGTGTCGCTTGTGGTAAGTAGTAAAAACTGGTAAGGTGCATTAAAACGTGGTTCGGTTTCTAAAGATCTGAATGGTGAAAATGATGATTTTACGTCAAGATTTCAAAGTAGATATTGTTGGTTCTTTTTTATATATACATACATACATGATATATCATGTATGTATGTATGATCATATGATATGATCCTTACTAATATTATAAACGCGAAAGCTTGTGAGTATGTTTGTTGCTCTTTCATAAGATATGATAATATTATAAACGCGAAAGTTTGCAAGTATATATTTGTTACTCTTGCAAGCAAACTATACTACTGAACGGATTTTACTAATTTTTTATAGTAATATAACTTATATATCAGAATAACACATAGGCTACTTTTTACTGCAATATTCTAGATCCCCAGGGAGGGAGCCGCGGGCGAAAGCTAGTGATATATCGAGTACTTGAATTTAAGTATCTTGGTATAAATTAATTTGTCACGAACATCTATGGCAATCGTTATTAGGGAGTCAGTCTACTCAAATATACTGACAACTAGTTCAATCTTCGAATTTCATTTCACCCTCAGGGTTGCGGATGTCCGATGCCAGTCGCTCCGTGTTAATACTGAAATTCAGGTAAAACTGTTTGAATCAGTAGCCAACCCTAAAAAGTTTTGGGAATAATGAATGCTGGGAAGAAGAAGAAGCTATAAATAATTTCTCTATTGTATTACCTTTCTAAGCCCCAAACTCAGACACTTCTTAATACCCAAACATCTATCTTGGGTTAGGCAATTGAGTGTTTTCTGCGAAAATTCAGAAAAACGATTTCACTTCACACACTTGTTCCCGAATCGTAACTTTTATTACTAACCATAAACATGTACATAGATAAATGTACGATTTTTACAAGTACTATATTGAGGTGTATTTAAAACGAAAAACCGCAGAGCGGATTACTCGATAATGTAGCATACGTCCTATAATAACGTAGCGGAAACAAATTGCTGGTTATATATTTCGAACCAATAAAATATATAAAATATTGGCTCCAATGTTTGTTTCAATGTACTGTTGAAGTTGTGACTCAAATGTCATACGAATACGAATTGGCTTCTTACAATTTCTACATAAAAGATTGGGGGAAGCATGTTTATTTGATAATGAGATTATTTCATGGCGAGATTCAAAATGCCACAGTCGGCATTCGAATTACGGTGATGATTTCAGAAAGAATACGGGACGAAACGAAATTACTGACGTTTTTATTAAAATTCTTTTGTCACTGTTATATTGTGTCGTTTTTTCGTCTACAACTCAGGGTTTCATGTTTACATTTTGCATATTTTTGACGTGAAACATTTGACAAGAAATGTCAGCTCTGCTGATTATATGCGTCGCCACGGTTTTTTTAAAGTAAACCTAACATCTTTCAATGAGTAATTCTTGTATATATATTTGTGATCTAGGAAACGACTCGGATGATTTCGCTGAAATTTAGTATTTACGGGTTTTCGGGGGTGAAAAATCGATCTAGATTAGTCTTATGTTTAGGAAAAGGCAAGTTTTCGAGCAACATCTATACTACTCTTTACACTATAGTAACAGTCGGTTGGTGGTTAGTACTCCAACATAACAACACTACAGCTACTTGAGAGAATAGATGGCGTTGTTACACAATAAATATTTTTTAACGACCCTTTATTCTTTACTTTTCTCCCCAAGTTCTCCTTCCTACCTAACTGCTAGATTTCAGTATCTAGGTGCAAACCATACTAAAAATCTTAGATCTTCTAAAAACTCACTTTTTCATTGCCCCCACACCCTGTTCTGATTTCCTCCACTCAACTTCGTATAATCTGTCCTATTATGGAACGCACTCCCTCTCGAGGTTAAGATGGCTAAAACTCGACAAAGTTTCAAAGACCGGGTGAAGAATCATTTCCTGAAGGCCTTATCAGATTCACCGTAATTTCATCGCACTCTTCTTCTTCTAGAACTTCTGTATGTATTATGTATAATTATATTATATGTATGTATATATTATATATAACGTATATACTGTTTTTATGTATACATATATTAATATGAATTGCTATGTATGTGTATAAATATGAATCCTTCATTTTATTTTTAATCAAATCTTATTATAAGTTGTGTACATCTACCCAGTGTTTGGCTCTGCATCACCCTAAGGTCAACTGGCAGAAAATGCCTACGGCATTAAGTCCACCTTTGTCACTTATATGTGCATAAAGTATAAATAAAAAAATAAAAACAAACAAAAGCTCGGTTCCCAGGTGCTGTACGTATGGCCTTAACTCTCTCCTGAGAGGAGACCTGTGCCCAACAAAGAAACGATATGGCTTGTTGTTTAAAGGGGTACAAAGGAATTTCCTTTAGAAAATTTATTCGTATATGTAAAAGATATACTCTATAAAAGCTATACAGCAATACGAGTAGACAGACTAAGGAAATTACTTTAAACTACGAAATACACAAAATGGTAGCCAAACTTTACTTTAAGCATCGTGTACTTTGCAGTACTTTTTGTTTTAATTATGAGTGCACAAGTGACTTTAATCTATCTGATGGAAAACTTGAGCAGAATCCAAGACTAGTAGTCACTATATTCTTTGAAAATGCAGAGAATGCAGCATGGTGACGCACACTATGAGATGTCTATTGTGATGCTTCGGCATAATTTAACCTTCGGACTCACCAACGAAAGACAATAACATGAATACTGTCATTTATAGGTTGGTCTTTTGTGCGTACTACCTTGACGAACCGGTCTGTTCGTGGTGAAATCAGTGAGGCTCTTGTGTGTGTGGCCTTACCTACTAAAAAATTTCTTCACACGTTAAGCTGGCTTAAACTAAATGGCAGTTGTAATGTATATAGCTCCGTGAGTAATGGTAGTGGCAATGGGCTGGCCATATTAGCCGCAGGACCGACAACCGTTGGGGTAAACGTGTTCTTGAGTGGAGACCGCGTCTCGGCAAACGTAGTGTAGGACGTCCACAGGCCAGGTGGAGTGATGATTTGCGCAAGACGGCTGGCAGGAGCTGGATGCGAGTCGCCGAGGATCGAACTGAGTGGCGTGCAATTGGAGAGGCCTATGTCCAGCAGTGGACTGCGATAGGATGATGATGATGATGAGTAATGGTCTAATACATACTTAGAGAGCCAGGTCTCCGTGTGGTCATATGTCCGTGTGGTGACGGATTATGAATTCAGAGTGTCACCACCCCTATTCATCCCGCGCGGGTGTCGTAAAAGGCGACTAAGGGATAAACTACGCAAGACAACATCAATGCAAGGAGAATTTAAACTTGAAACCAACCATATACCAATCCGTCTGGCCAGCGTGGTATAGTAGGCCAATACCTCCTTTCTAAGGAGAGGCCTATGTCCAACAGTGGACTGTTGAAAGCTGTTTATGATATTGATGATGACATACATAAAGGTTCCATACCTGTCTCGAGCACATATGGAGAGTCTATTGGCTGTCGGGTGAGACAGACCGGCTAGGACGAAGACGCGTGCGCGTATGTAGGCGAGTCAGGGTAAAGGGATTATAAATAAAACATACATCGAGTGCATTATAATAGTCATGAAATTCATAGCAGAGCTGTAAATAATACATTTAAGACTTCCGCTATATCATACGCAAGTCGATATTTGGTACAAACCGATGAAATAATAATCTGTATAAACGGCTCAAATATTCTCGTTGCGTATTTCGAGGGAGCAAAATTTTTATTTTACACACCAAAACTTGTTGGAAATGGATTTGATTGAAAAGTTGGCAGAAGTTGTGAATTTCACTGCGAATTGCTTTAAAATCGATTTATTTCGTCACTTTTGTTTAAACTATGAACTGAAGTATTTAAAAGGAACGAACTCAATATCGATTAATATTTTCAGTGCATTTTAAGGTTTTCGGGTCTTTCAATTACTGTAACATTAGTTGTAGACTAACTAGTAGAGAAAAATAATGAGAATGAATTAGCGTTTTGTATCTTCAAATTATCGTATAAATTTACTTTCTTCAAATAGAACAGACATTGATAACAACAGATTTTCTGAAAGACGATTTTTAGGGTTCCGTAGCCAAATGGCAAAAAACGGAACCCTTATAGATTCGTCAAGTCTGTCTGTCTGTCTGTCTGTCTGTCTGTCTGTCTGTCTGTCTGTCCGTCCGTATGTCACAGCCAATTATTTATTTAATGATATTTTTGCGATGTTTTGTGTGGGTGACGGCAAAAATTCATAGTGTTATCACCAATATTCGGCCTGTGGATGTTGTCAGAGCTGACTAAAATGCAAACTAGTAGAACTCCATAAACAGTGCTGAAAAGAGAAGGAAAACTTTAATCAAACCCTATTCTAACCGTTCAGGCTTATATGGTATTGTAGGTTGAATAAATAAATAAATAATAATAAATAAATATTTCGGACATTTTACACACAACGCCATCAAATCCCCAAACTAAGCAGAACTTGTTTTATGGGTAACCAGACAACTGATATAAATACATAAACATATTTTTTTTGTAAATACATATATATTACACATAGAAAAAACCCAAACTCCGAAACAAATATTTGCGGATCACACACACATTTGGTCCGACCCGGTATTCGAACCCGAAACCTCTTGAGCAGCAGTCGCATACGCTAACCACTAGACCAACGAGGCAGTCAGTAGGCAGTAAAATCCTTTTCAAGGGTGGACATACGTGGACACATACAAATTCTGTTGATTTGGTGTGATGTTTAGCTGTTTAAATTTTAGAGTATTTATACTATCGTTAGTTGATGTTCCATACTGTGTAAAGTGTACTGGAATGTTTATGTAATTTTCTCTAGTAGACATGCCTCCGTTTGAGATGTGGAGGTACGAGTGTCGTGTTCCTCCAACACAAATGGAGGATCCTCCGACCAGGCAACGTGATCATGCCTGGCGGGCCAGTGCCCAACACTTGATGTTGGGATGTTGTATATATATGCTAATCGGCGCGAGAATGTCTCTTTCGCGATTCAGGATTAGTAGTTACTCCGTATAGATCGTTACCTGTTTTCTTCGTAGTTCAATGCTTCCTCGTTAGATGGCGCTGTTGTATGTTAGTCGCTTGCGCTGTACGTGGAAGTTGCTGCAGAGAAAATAAAATCAGAAAGAATATACAATGCAACACGAGTCTAACACTAAATTCATAAGATTTTCATGAAAATTAAAGAATGAAGGAGGTAGGAGAGGAAGAAATGGTATCCCTTGGGATAGAAATGTTGTAGGGCTGAGACAGGCAAATGTAGTGTAGGACGCCCACACAGATCAGATGGAGTGACCGACCGACCGGAGTGACTTGCGGAAAATGACAGGCATGATCATGTGGGAAGTAAACTAAAATAGTTCACCGGAATAAGTAAACCTCTTAAAAATTTTCAGAAATTATTTTTAAAGGATTATAATAACAGTAATAAATAACCATAATCATTAATTTCATTTCATCAGCTATTGGAACCAATTTATAAAAGTAAGAAATGTGTAATATAATAATGTGTAGTATAATCCTTTGTAACTTCAAAATAAAAGAGAATATTTCGTAAAGGACCTTGTTTTTATGTAAAAATATAGATTAATTGTTGACAAGCTATTAAGGGTTGTTTCACAGAGTCCTTTGATCATGCCGTGAGCAAATATTACCGTCGAAGGCTATATCTAGCTACCCTTTCAATAAAGGGATATTCAATTATTAATTTATAATGTTCTTGAATATCTTTTTATAAAAAAGCTTTTAGGCTAATTGTTATTTGTTTACGCGCTGTCTATGTTTATAAGAATTTTCCTTTGGTTCATAAAATAAAGAACGACGATGTAAAATATTTTTAACCAACTTCAAAAAAAAGGAGGAGGGTCTCAATTCGTCGGAATCTTTTTTTTTTATGTATGTTCAGCAATAATTACGTCGTTTATGAACTTATTACAAAAATGCTTTTTGCATTGGAATGGGCGTAGCGTACAGGTGGTCCCATCGTCACCATATCGGGATCTGATAATAGGATTCCAAGGAAATCGAGGGAACTTCTCAAATATCTTAAGCACAATTGTCGCGATTTGGGTACTCGGAATAGTTTTTGTTTGAAGTCTGTTTCTTTTTTTTTAAATTATATTTTTATTTAGTACTCTCGCATAGATGGTCACCTCAAAATGATAGTATTCGAGGTGTCGTATTTTGTTGGTGAGAATGATAAAAAGCTTCTCACTAGGCCGCTATTGCATGGGTCACCATTCTGCATTATCAGCTTTCATAATGAGAACGGTGATCAATACTTTTGGATTCTACACATGCTTTCCACCAGACAGAGCAGCTATAAGTGATATAATTTTAATAAAAATTATAAATGTAGATGGATATTATAAGAAAAAAAGTTAATATAATGTTGCGATATATTGGTGTAAAGTCGTGTTTTGATCAATTCAATCGTTACGAAATGTTATTGAAAAAAATAAAATCATAATGGTATATGGTCAGACCTTTTGATTTATATTTTCTAACGGCGTATTGCCTTAAAATAAACTAACGTGGAGGATTTTCCTCTTAGAATCTAACAGAGAGAGAATACTTTGAGAACGGGTAACCTCACTTTCTCGATAAAAAGTAATGAAAGGTTTTCTTAAATCCAGTTTTCTATTAGATAATTGTAGCATAATCCTGCCCGCTTATCCCGAAGTAAGGCTATTCTTGTAGCCTGATGAGGTATTCTTACTTACGGCAGCGAGTCTAGACGGAGAACTGCCAACTACGCAGTGTACATGATTGTAGCTTTTTAGAAGCGCGACACAGCAGCTGAACGCTACTCTCCGCACACATTCGGATGCCGGTAGCATCGATTTGGCATCCGAGCAGTCGCTAAAACGCATGTTTCCGATACCGCTATCGAACGCAGGAAGTCGCTAAGAGCCACCGCAGACTAGCTACTTTTAGCATCGGCGATCGGCAACTAGTTGCTTTTGAGAAGCTAAATACGGCGACCGAACGCTCTACACCGCACACTTAAAAACGCCAAACGCTGAGATTGAGTCGCTTTTTAGAAGCGCGACACAGCAGCTGAACGCTACTTTTAGCACACATTCGGATGCCGGTAGCATCGATTTCGCATCTGAGCAGTCGCTAAAACGCGCGTTTCCGATACCGCGATCGAACGTAGAAAGTCGCTAAAACGCGATTCAGCATCGATGCAGTCGCCAAATCGCCGATCGCCGATGCTAAAAGTAGCTAGTCTGCGGTGGCCCTAAAACGCGATGCAGCATCGATGCAGACGCCAAATCGCCGATCGCTGATGCTAAAAGTAGCTAGTGTGCTGTGGCCCTCACACCGCGGGGCGCAGCTAGTATAATATACAAACAAAAGTTACTTCTGATAGCGTAAGCTATCTCCCTAAATTTTATTCAAAATTTATCCAGACGTTCCAAAGATTAACGGTATCAAACTGTCAGGAAAACAAAATTATTAAAAAATATTTTTCATTTACATTACTACGTTACTACTTACTACGCATTAATACTTCCATATGCATTTAGTAAAAGTAATTATTTGTGTACATTTGTTAGGTCTGAGAATACCGTCAAGTAATAAAGGCATTCTCTATACGAATTTTGAGGTCAATGTTTATTTACGATATGCCTTAAAAAACTTACAATTTCAAAATTTTCACCCTTCTGCCACCAACTTTATACCAAAATATTACCCAGATTGTTAACTAGACTTTTTACACAAATTAAAGTTTCAACAATATTTAATTCTTGTTTCAGAAAACTGCGGAATATGCGTCAATGGCGTACTGTTATCTGGGCTGCAGCCGTTATTAACTTATGTAAGTGATAACTTTAATTTGTTTATTAAAATTTCTATAGTAATTTAAACCTACTGTTTATAGCATATAAGATATTAAATTTATTTACACTATGGTTCAAGGCCAGTTGCATTAGGTGATTAGGAACAATCACCGAGGGTAAGCCAGCGACGGTGCGATTAGTACCTAGATGTTTGACCATTTTAGCATGGTACGATGAATGTCTCCGGGGTCCGGAGGTCAAGTTAAGCAGTTGGCCTCGGTTATCATCATATAATAACAGTCGTGAAGCCTAGTTGCAGGTCTTCGGGCAGTCAAAATTACGTAGTCACAACGTTGTCTTGCCAGACTTCAATTCACTCTCCAATGCGTGGAGACGAATTGACTGCACGTTTGGCCTAGTGGCTTAAGCGGTTGCCACGCCGCTTCCTACTACGTCAAGTGTCGTGGGTTCAAATCCCACTTGGGATAACACTTTGTGTGATTCACAATTTGTTGTTCTGAGTCTGGGTGTTCTTTGCGTCCGTTCATGTATGTTTGTAAAGGCCCCCGCGACACAGGAATTTATAATGTTCCTAATGCGGGAGGTGTCTTTTTAAAAAAAAAACTCAGGTAGAGAAAAATTGACAATTAGTGTTATATGATAAATATATAAAGTTTTTTAGAAACTGGTAAAATTAACACCTATCTTATCATGTTTGAACATCACTTGAAAGTCGACTGGATGAAATGCCTACAGAGCATTAAGGTCACCTTTGTACAATGTGTGCAATAACTTTTGAATAAATTGGATGTTATTGGTGATTTTAATTAAAAACGTAATCGGTGGCTTGGCAATAAATCTGATCATATTTGAGGTATAATATTTCCCTATCGTATTTGGCGCCAAACCAATCCGCAATATGTTGCCAGCAATATGTGACTTAAAAATACTATAATATAAACGTATAAAAAATTACGAAGGTAAATTTTAATATTGAGTGATTTTATTTACAATCCTATTAATATTATAAACGCGAAAGTTTGTTAGTATGTTTGTGTGTATGTATGTTTGTTCCTCTTTCACGCAAAAATTACTGAACGGATTTGGATGAAACTTTACAGTAACACGCTACTTTTTACTGTAATAATCCAGATACACGTGCGAAAACTAGGTGATTATAAAACACATAAATCGTAAATGTCAAAATATATCACTGTTTATCTCCTGTAAAAACTTCACAGGTTGCTATGCATAAAACACTTGCATAGCAACCATAATAATATACGCGGGTAACACCGCGGGTCGCAGCTGATTTTTTATAAGTTCAACTCTTGTACTAGAAAAATATATCTATATTAATATCGCGATAGGCTATGCAGACATTCATGATGTGAACACCTTAGACACTCATTTGAGTATGATAATAAATGTCGTCCTATATGGGAAGTAAACTCGGTTTAAGTAACTCTTGACTTGAGGAATGTTCTTGGGTGGCGGTCATATAAAATTATGCCTCCCCAAGCTACATAGAATACGACACTTCCCTTTTGAAATTGCAAAAGCATTACGATAGTTCATAAATTTCGTTTCAAAACTAACTCACTAGCTCCCTGCAAAAACAATTCACGCAACATGTGCAAACAAGAACACAACAGACAACAAAGTTGAATTTTTTTATATTTTTTTATACTAGTCTGTGGAATTATCACGAACACGCTCAGTTACTTCCATTCACGCATCGCTCATTCATTCATTCGTTCTTTTGTTAGCTAAACGTTCGTTTGAATGCTGTTCATTCGAAAATACGTTAATTTGAATACAGTCGTTGAAAAAAATTAAATTAATATTATTTATTCAAACAAATTGGGGACTGCTTCGACGATCTAGAGGTAAAGCGTATGCTGCTGCTGATCTAAAGGTCTTGCATTTGCTTCGCGGGGTGGGGTTCGATGTTGTAATTTAATAATTTTCTTACAAGCAATTCTTAGTAGTAGCTCAGGGTGTGGCAAATAGCGATGTTTCACGACCTCGGAGAGAATGTTAGGCCGTCGGTTCCGGTTATCATGAACAGCTATGGCAATCGTTATTGGGAAGTATGTGCCCTCAAAGACACTGACAACTAATTCAAGCTTCGAATTCAGTTTGCCTTCAGAGTTGTGGAGGTCAGACGCCAGTCACTCCGTGGAAAAACTGATATCCATGCAAAAGTGATTGAACTAGTAGCCGATCCCAACTTGGGAAGAATAAAGGCTAGGAAGATAAAAAAAATAGTACTGACTATAGTTGTGAGGCCTAATAGCCTATCTCATACGAAAGGTGTATTGCTATTGCATCCCAAAACGCTATCGAAGCTTAGAAACTCACTCACACTCGCGTACATCGAATGTTTGTTAACCGACTACTAAACCTTTTTTTACATTTAATGCCTCCCAAAGTGACTCTACTCAGCTTGATGGAAAGCATGGTGGTCACCATCCTCATTATGAGTGCACACAATCCAACATGGTGACACATACTATAGCGGCCTAAGGAGATGCTTTTGCATTATTGACTGCCATGTTGGTCTAGTGGTTAGCGTATGCGGCTGCTGATCAAGAGGTCTCGTGTTCGATTCCTGGGTCGGGTCAAAAGTTTGTGTGATCCAAAAATATTTGTTTCGGAGTCTGGGTGTTTTCTATGTATAATATGTATGTATTTACAAAAAAAGTATGTTTATTTATTTATATCAGTTGTCTAGTACCCAAAATACAAGCTGTGCTTAGTTTAGGATTAGATGACGTTGTGTGTAACATGTTCGGAAATATTTATTTATTTATAACAGGACGAATGCTGCCATTTTTAGATTGTTCTGTTACACTTATTTATAGTGAAGCTCTTCTAAGCTATATAAACCATACCCATATCCACAAAAATGTTATACCTCTGAAAAAGGACCTATTTTAGAGTAAATGCAGTCCAGATGCTAGTGATAGACTTACATCGATGTGGCCTAAATCTTATGAAAATTCAAAAGTAATAAAATGCACCATTAGTTAAAGCATTAGGGCTGATCACAAAAAGTCTTTAGGGAAATGCAAGAAAGGCTAGCTATTTCTCTTAACAATAAACCAGTTCATTTCCCTCAGAAACCTTTAGCTAGAATTGGTCTATAACACTTAAATTGATCGTTATAGAAGTATTTCAATCTGCACCATCATATGGATAATGCCGTTAATGGCGTATAGAAAACGTAACCGTTACTTTTCAAAGGGTATACTTGTATTGAATTAAAGTGATACGCTCTATTTGGAATGTTCTGACAAAGGTTAAATTTGTACTCGTACCTATAGTTGTGTACTCACATGAGTACAAGTACTCAATTGAGTACATGTACATACTTCTATATCTAGGTAGTCTTCTGTGTCACGAGTCACAATTCATTAAATAATTTATACTAATAATAAAAATTCGAAAGTAAATCTATCTGAATAGATTTTGATGAATTTCGGAATAGGCCACTTTGGTACAATATATGGTTGAATCTGTGGGTATAAGTTAAGATACAATAATTTGGATTTTTATTTATATATTGGCATAGGGGTGTTAGTCAGGGCCGCTGCTTTCTCCGGAATATATTTTGTGTGGGTTGCGTGGTGTTTTTCGAGCAGAAAACGAAAGTGGTTATTAAATATTCTTTAATCAACATGTAGGTAACTTAAAGTAAGAACAACGAGCCGTATGGTAGTTTCTAGATGTGATTCGCGTCGTGGTCGATCGGTGAATGCTCTTCGCTCGGCCAGCACGAACACTTATATAGACTCCACCGAAGCGATGACGTTTCACCGCTTGCGTCTCGTTGTCAAATCAGCTCCCGTATAATTGAATATTCCGACATATAAATACTTACTCACTTGGTGAAAATCAACGACAGACTTGCCTAGTGCCTCCAATCTGAAATGGCCCAAGTAAAGCAAATATGGCTCTACCTTAATTTAAATTTTAGCATTTAATATTGTACCTGTTATAATATTACTTCAAAACATTACTACCAAATAATACTAATATTTCGTACGGTACTGCTTGTTAGTATACAAGTGTGATGGGTATTGGAGACAGCATACTAAAACTTCAATTTAGCTACGTCGTAGCTGATGTCACACGAACGATTTCTACGCGATCGTAGCACATCGTAGATTGTCTACGTGCCAGCAGAGTTGTATTTTATCCTTACTATAAAGATGCACATGACTGGAAATAAGTATGTATGGATTTCATTTTGTGCTTTTTTAGCTTTTTACAATAAATAGTAATGCAGTACTTAATGAGAGACGAGGGTCAAATTATTTTTTTTCTAAATTATAACCTACCAAAGTGACTCTACTCTGCCTGATGTAAAGCATGAGTAGATTCCAGGAGTAGGAGTCACTATCCAGTCAATGCAGAATGGTGGCCTATATCATAAAGGCCTGGTCAGTTGTTTCTACATCATTCTCCCGCCGTCCGGAGGCCGGAAGAATGATGCAGAATGATTAGGCCTGGAATAGATGGCGGGACGACGGCTAAAAGCAGCACATCGGGCTCTGTGGTGTTCCTTGGGAGAGCCCTATGTCTAGCAGTGCACATAAACCTCTTCCAAGTGGTGAAAGAGTGGTGATAGTGTTGAAATGGGCTGATGATGATGACGATGATACAATAAATAAGATATTTAATGTGCTCTCTACATGATTTTTTGTGGTGGATAAGAATTACTTGCATCTAAGCTAGTTGGCATATTAGATTGGGATGTGGAGCTTATAAAAAACATAAAAAATAGTTTGAGGAATTGATCTCCTGTCAAAATTAGTAAGTGAATGACCTGCATCCGATCCACTCTGAACATAGTGCTCAAACTTTCATCAAATGTCCCTACAGATAAATAAATATGTTAGTAAATAAATATAACTATAATACTTTTTTATCGTTTTTATGTCATTTCAAATGTAAAATCTCATGTAAAATGTGTGTCTTATTACGCGCGTTATGAAAAATGTACAATTTATTCCAATCATTTACATGCTAAAACACGATTTGGTGCGACACAGAATATACAATGTTTGTACAGTATCTTTCTGTATTGCACACTCTTGGCAAATGATTCACGTTTTAAATTATTAGTCGTTTCATCAGATCTATATATTCGTTTCTTTAGTATTTGTGGAGCGACGGGTATCGTGTTCCTCAATCACAAAGAGCTTCCGACTGGGCAAGGTGATCGAGCCTGGCGAGTCACGGCCCACGGTAGATGTTAAGGTGTTGTATTTATGTGAATCGGCGCGCGAGCTTTCATATCGCGATTCAGGATTAGTAGTTACTCTTTGGTTCAGTGTTTCCTCGGTAGATGGCACCGTTGTATGTTTTTCGCTTTCCCTATTATACGTTCTTCACATTTAATGATTTTGAAAAGAAAATGAATTTTCCAACACAATTTTCCTAGGTAGTAGAGCCACGCTGATTTCAATACGCATGGACCCACTTGACCGGATGGTTCTAATCACAGAAGACCAACCTAAAGTGAGAAAAGAATTCGTGCTGTCATTCTTTTTATTTATTTGGTAGCCTGCCAAGGTGACTCTACTCAAGTTTTCTATCAGACAGGGGAACATATATAAAAAAGGCTATTTAAAATAATAAATACAAAATGCTACCTATTTAATGAGAAACTTAATGATAGATATTTTAAGATCTATTGAACTAAGCTACTGAAAAGAAACTCAATTATATAAAAAATGAAAACGCAACAATAGACATTATTTTAAAATGATACGCAAAAATAAGGAGAAAGCCCATTATCGAGAGAATATAGATAATTTACATTGTGGCCACAAAACCAGTTTCAAGTTTCTGTAAAATAATTTTGTCTACCAACATAAAAATAAAAAGTTGAAATCTTACAGGCAGTTAAGAAAAAATATAAACCAATACACATTTGTAGATTAATGTCATTCTCTATTTGAGATCTCTATAGGTCCTAATACATGGAAGAAGGTTCAGTTTCAAAAGATGAAATGAAATGCCTTTTTTGCATACATGGAGAACCTTATTCCGACCATACCGTGGTAACAGCGCTACATTTCAAAATCTGAGTTGATGCTGCATTCAGCGCGTAAATCACTCTTTTGTCTAGAAATTCATAATTCGTTTGGCATCGGTAGAATCTCTTCTATCATGCTAAAAAACATGACCTATTAATGATAAAATATTAAACTTAAAATAATATAATAAAAATAGAAAATATACATAAAAAAATAAACTTTGGCTAAACTATAAAAAGGACACAAAAAAAATGAACACAGATAAACATAATGAATATCATGTTAAAATTGACAAGGTCTTAGTAACAAAAATTGTTAGTCCCATAAAAAATTAGAAAAATAGCAACCATAAGGACATGAAGATAAGAAATCATCGATCACTTACTGATTTTTAAATTTAAATGCACATAACTTTTACAGAGTAGTTCGATTACCATAATTGTTTTTCTGTTAGTAAGGGTAAAGACTTGAGTACCATTTTATTTTAAAAATATCTAATCTTAGTTTAAGAAGTTACTCATTATAATAATAGTTTTTTATTTTCTGCTTTTCAGTTCAAATTTTTCGTCTAAAGTTATATTAATCGCTGATTTCATAGCCTTGTCCGAATAGGAAATGAAATGTCAATTCGCGAACAAATTGCTTCAGAATTTGAAATAAGAATTGAAACTCTAACATTGATTGCAAGACTCATTAATTCCATTCGCTTCTTCTATTCAGTCATTCGTTCAATGAAGTTAATTCAGTGTGGCTAATATTGTTTCTGAAACTTTTTAATTAGGCTATTCTCTTTTTGAATGTTTCACATTTTATTTTATGTCGTTTCTTTTATTCATGAAAATTCACTTTATTCTTTTAAATATAAATGAAAATACAACAAATATTTTCTATATTGGGTACTAGTTTTCAACTTCAACAATTTGAATTGTTACTGTCTCTCTTTACGTAATCTATTTATATGTTCCTAATTTCTGTCGCATGTGAGTTTTTTTTTTTTTTTGACATTTTGGACATCTGACCTGCAACATCATGTAGTCCCAAACTAAGCAGAGTTCGTACTATGATTACTAGGTGATATAAATACATATTAACTTTTTTTTACATATGCAGGTTGTACCAATTACAGTTATTATAAAAAATAAAAAATCAATTTTAAAGAACACATTTTACAATAAAAAAGTGAAATATTGATCAGTGATTACTCTGATCAATATTTCGAAATCAACAAATACCCTCGCACCAACTCATAACTGATTTATTCAAGAAGTCGTTACAAGTACCAACCACAAAATTGTAACATAACCCTTCAAAATTATAACATTTACCTACAAATGTTACATTGGAACCTTCATAACAAGACAAAGTTGTTCGTTCGATATCGGTAAGGCAGTCACTGTGAGTACCTTGTACCGCCTCGGGCGTTACCTTTATACAACTGTATTCTACTAGTACTCCTTTGGTTTTGTCATCTGTATTTCCATAATACACGAATATCTGTATAATCTTAAGAAAAAAAAATCTTTAAATATATTATTTGTGTGAAATTCTTGTATATATGTGATTTTGGAAACGGCCCCAATGATTTTGCTGAAATTTGGTATTTGAGGTTTCCCGGCGGTGGAAAATCGATCTAGATCTATATATCCTAAGCAGTGAATACTACTTTCAAACTGACATTCGACTAACATACAACATACCAAATTCTTACAGCAACCACATTCAAGTAGGTACTTCAGTAGGTAACGAATAAGGTCCTTCGTTAAGTCGCAGTATACATAACCACAAACTCCAAACATTTCATCAAACTCCAACATTCAATGCTTTCATCAACGAAATGACAAATTCAATATAAAACCGCGGCAAGTGGAATAAGTTTTGAAAGTTTGCTGAACAAATGAGAGCTAATGAACGTGTTTCTGGAAGGAATATTTCTCATTTAATATGAGTTCTTAACAGGTTTGGGCTCCGTATTATGTTTTTCTTATTAGAAGAGGTTATACTTATACATACTTAGGTAGGTATACTCTAATATAAAACTTATCAAACATTTGCCTTCGAACATCTGGTTACCTGACAAGGAATTTTGAACCTTAAAGCGTCCATTTAGAGATTTGTGTATGTGGTATCTATGTTAAAGAACGTCAGAGGAGACCCGAGCCCAGCAGTGGGACGTTAAGAGTTGTTGATGATTGATGAAATAAATGATCATGTGTATTATGTGTGTAATGATGAATTTATTATTAGGTTTATCACTACAGATTAAAAAATATAGTTCTCTGCCGCGACTGTTCGTTAAAAATCACTGCACCCATTTAAATGAAATTCTGTACCCAGATAGTCTAAAGCCTAAGAAAGGACATAGGCCACTTTTTACCACGATAATCGACATAGACGCGGGCGAAAGATGACGTACATTGATTACTCATACTTCATATTAATATTCTAAATTCGAAAATATCTATCTATCTCTGTCACGTTTACACGGCTAAAACGCTGCAAACAATTTTAATGTAAGTTGGCATATGGATATTTTTATTCTAAAGGAAGGTCTACTCTTAACCGCAATAACAAACGCACAAGTAGGCGCAGCCGGAGGCAAAACCAAAAGCTACTAATAATCGTGTAATAATTGTACTATATTTATATACGAGTATACTATGTATAAAACACATAATATTCTCATTTATTCAAATACATAAAATTGGAGTGTCTCTATATATGTAATATCAAATGAACAGGGTTTTTACGTAATGCGTATCAAAGTGTATACGGTACTAGCTAAACTTCTAAAAGCAATTTTAAAAATCTTCTGTAGACACAGAAGATGTCTGTCTGTCTGTCTGTTTGACGCAACTTTCACTTGTAGGAAGCTGATCACACAAGGTGTTCAACATCATCAGCCTATCTTAGTCCACTGCTGGACACAAGGAGTAACTTTAGCTATTTTTTTACTAGCTTCACTCCGCGGCGTTACACACGATTTACGAAAATAACCGCGGGTAACACCGCGAGACTCAACTAGTTATGAAATAAAATAAACCTCATCAAAGTTGTAAGTAGATAAATTAAAAAACCACGTCAAAGACCAACATATAACAAAGTTTACAAACACGAGCTAATGAAGCTCTAAATACGTAATGATGTTTATTGTGAGAGATGGAAGAAACGTCGATTTTGTGTCAATTTATTTGATGGATAAACAAAATATATTTTGGACTACTTTTCGCCTACGTCTACGTCTTATCACAATATTAAAGGTAGCCTATCTCCTTTCTCAGGCTTAAGTCTATCTGGGTACAAAATTTTATTCAAATCTGTGCAATGGTTTTTGAGTTTATCGTGAACAGACAAACAGACGGACGCAGCGGGGTACTTAATTTTAAAATATATTTTAGAAGGAAAGGAAATCAATTCGAGTGTTAGTGTTATAAACAACTTATCTGGGCAGCGTGGTATGGTAGGCCAAAACCTCTTTGCTAAGAAAAGGCCTTTGTCCAGAAGTGAACTAGTAAAGGCTGTCGATGATGATAGTGTGTTTTGGTATCAAGATAGTGGAATCACGCTGATCTCAGTACGAACTTGCCGATACGAACGACTGGGGTACCCTCTCATAGATAGCCAACTTAAAATGACAGGATTCGTGGTATCGTGTTTCGTTGGTGAGTGCCAAACCGGAGGACCAATGCAGAGGCATCTCACTAGGCCCCCATAGTGTGGGTCCTCATACTGCGTTGTTGGCACTCACAATGAAAATGGTGACACCTATTTAGTTGATTCTACTGTACTTTCCATAGAGCAGATTATAGTTACTTTGGTAGGCTTAAATTACCATAAAAAGTAGCAAGATTATAAAACTACTCGAATAGAATATTCTAGATTCGGACATATCTTTATTAGTATAAGTTTTACAAGGTTTCACTTGGTTATATAGCAGTTCTTTGGTGAAAATTAGATAAGAGTAAAAACTAATATATTACTTTAATTTTCATTAGTTTTCTCCTTGAGAAACTCACATGCTTTCATCTAGATGTATTACAATCAATTCAACTAGCCAAATTCGTCTAAACCAAAATTAATTACTAGAGAAAACCCATTCAAGGCAATGCTACCGAATCAAAGGTTAATGACTTGTTACTGTTTCACTAAATTGAACAATCCTATGTGTATATACAACAATCTATGGGCAATACTAACATCACGATGATTCTGGGGTATTTCGCAATAGTTCTATACAAAGAGCTGCAATTTGCCGGAGGCGTTGAGCATATAACAAAGGATTTTAACGGTGTAAGTGGAATCTGTATTGCATTTTGTATGTATACATACGGTGTTGGTTATTTAATAAGTTTATTTCATTTCGAATAATGGACGATGGAATTTGAAATGTGTAAGAATATTATGAGATATTTAATTTTAATAATAACTAAATATTTTGGACATCTGACACACAGCGTTATTTTATCCTGAATTAAACAGAGTTTGTAAAAAGGTTCTAGACAACGGATCTAAATACATAGATAATTTTATAGCAACCCGAACTAAGAAACAAATTTGGAGATCATAATATTTGGTGGGACCCGAGAACCGATTTTTTATGATTTGTTAGAAGAACTCTTAGCCACTTGGCTATCACCTGAGGTCACTTGACCTCAGGTGATTGAAAGCAATCACCGAGTATTAGTAACAACGGCGCGGTCAGTACAACCGTTCAGTTGTACTTAGATGGGTGACCGTTTGTGGAATATGTTACGCGCGTTTCCGTGATTCATTGGTCACGTTTCAGGTTAAGCAGTCGGTCCAGGTTGTTATGAGATAATAGCCGTGGAACTTAGTTGGATGCCTTCGGACGGTTTAAAAATATCCAATGGTAAGATTACCTGATCCCCAACCCGCACTCGGTCAGCGTGGGGACGTATGGCCTTAACCCTCTTCTGAGAGAAGACTCGAGCCCAACAGTAGGACATTATGGGTTTTTGATTTATATGCAAGAATTGTTTGTTTAAAGTGTCTGTTTATAGTGGTAAATTAATAGTTTTTTACTACATGCATATAAAATTCGTGTGGTGATGGATTAAGAATACAAAGTGTCACCACCACTATTTATACCATGGGTGTCATAACAGCAGTATGTCACAAAATAAGAGCAGTTAACATCACTGCCAAGAGAAGGAAAACTTGAATCAAACCAACCAACCTGTCTGGCCAGCGTGGTATAGTGGGCCAAAACCTCCTTTCAAAGGAGGGCCCTATGTCCAGCAGTGGACTGTTAAAGGCTGTTGATGATGATATAAAAATTACAACAAAAAAAAATTTCGACTGTTCTATCTGCCTGTCTGTTTGATAAAGTGACCTAAGTTCCTTAACCCAGCAGTCCAGATCAGTGACTACTATCTAGTAGTCACTACAGGCCTACTAGTAACAAAATCCTATGTCCAGCAGCAAATAATAGCCATATTTAGTTCAAGACAAACGAAGGGACTCTGCTCTGTCTGATAGAAATCAATAGTTGAATCCAATAGTAAGGGTTCTGTATCATTGAATATCCATTCTCACACGCGTCTACAAAATACGAGAGCAATGCTGTCAATTTAAGTTAATTTGCTGTGAGGGTATTACTGCCCAAATCAAGCCGGCCCATTAGTGTTGAAATCAGCGTAGATCTATTACCTTGAACAAAATGAAAATAGTTTTTCTCCCTAACTGTATCAATAAACAATTCAGGATCCACATAACTATCATCTACTTCCTTTGACCTGGATCTCAAAATTTCTCAAATGTTACCTGAAATAGAACTAATATTTCCCGCCATGAATGGAGCTAGTTACGACGTCGTTCATTAGAGACATATTGTGTAGTGATATCGAGTTACGGAGCGTTGTGAGGTAACTTGAAACTCACGTGTCTTGCCAAGTTTTATTTATATGGAAGAAACAAATCTATTTCGACATTGACAGTAAGTGAATTTGGGAAATCAAAAACAAAATCCGATTTATACGAACAAAGAATTCGATTCTATAGATTAGAGGTGTAACACACGTTAAATAGATAGGAGTTTGATGAATTTCGTACAAAGATTTTAATAACTTTACTTAAAAAAAAAAAGTACAACTTATACCATGGCCAATCGTGCAGTCTTCCGTTGTAATAACGGTCCTCAATGCGAATGTTCACAATGTAGGATGGTGACCCACGCTATTGCGGCCATTGTGGCCTTCTTTTGTTTTTTGTTCACGAGGTGGAAAAATCCCTTCGGATCTCCGGCTCCTCGGGGAAAGAGAAGCCAGGAGTATGTGGTTTCTCCGACGAAAAAACACCAGACGATCGAACTCTGACGGTGGAACCCGGACCATGTTATATCAGGTCCTTCCCGAACCGGCACCAGGCCAGTTATCAGGCCTTATCCCGGGGAAACCATTTCCTATTGTGGCCTAGTGAGATGTTTTAGTCATTTTGGAACAGGAGTAAAATTATATTTTTTATAATAAATTACGCAAAAAGAAAATTTAAGTTTCCAACCAGCTGATACAAATGCTAGCATTTTTGTAAGTGACATGACAACGTTAGCGATAAATTTTCGGTGAGATTTCAGACACTTGTTTATTCTAATATTGTTCTATTATATTAAAAGTCTGGATAGAAAACTGTAAATATTATTCAAGAAATTATGACTGTCATATTTTATTAAGGATGGGGTTAACCGTGTTTTGAAAAAATTAAAATAAGATCAAACAAAAGTAAAGCTCACAGTAAACGTTTAATGTAAATATCAAGAAAAATTGATTTCATAATATCTGTATTGTATTTTGTTGAATGTATTTTAATACGCGTGAAAAAGAGTAGTGTTTATTGAGGTTGCAAATTTTATTTTTGCGTTTGGAAAATTTAATACAGATTAGAACTACAAAGTAAAGTATGTATTGATTATTCGATGCGAACTACATCGATTTTCTAACCACACGTTTCTGAGACAAACATGAGCAGACATATTTGGAAGAAACGATAAATAATATTCAGGAATTTATTTTTGAAACGAATTTTTGGTAATAGTAAAATGAAAGTTTTACATGTATAAACTCAGATTTGGGTTTATCACACCTTTGTACAAGTAAACTTTAAAATGTAGCTAACTTTTCAAAATATATGTACAATAAGGAATAAATAGTATAAAAATAAACGTTTCCTATTTTGAAATCCACAAAGAACTAAAGAATTTTCCTCATGAATCCATTCATTAATTATATCCACAAAAAATATATTTTCGTACACGATTTTTTTGTAAAGAGAATATCGCATTTGGTCTTGTCATTCTATGCTAATCTTACGCATCTGAGGCCCGTCATAAAGTTTCTTTCAAAAAAGTTTCGCTTATAAAATAAAGAGAAATTCACCCTAATTTGTGTAAACCTTTTTAGATGACTTGTTTGTTTTTAGAATTTTAATGTTTTTTTATGTTTTTAACATTTGTTTTCAAACTGCCTTGTTGGTCTAGTGGTTGGCGTATGCGGTTGCTGATCAAGAGAACTCGGGTTCGATTCCCAGGTCGGACCAAATATTTGTGTGAGCCACGAATATTTGTTTCGAAGTCTGGATGTTTTCTATGTATAATATGTATGTATTTACAAAAAAAAAGTATGTTTAAGTATTTATATCAGTTGTTTAGTACCCATAATACAAGCTCTGCTTAGTTTGGGACTAGATGACATTGTGTATAAGATGTCCGAAATATTTGTAATTATTATTCTTTATTAACTGCCTCGTTGGTCTAGGAAATAGCGTATGCGACTGTTTAATTAAGGATTAATAATAATTAAGGATTTAATTAAGGATGCAATGAGTAATAGTATAATTTTAATACCTTTTTTGAAATAACGGTTTTGTACTGAATGTTCGTGGGTGAGGCGGGGATTAAAATTTCAGATAATTACTGGCACAGCTGTGTTTAATCATTAACGTCAGCGATAAATCGCTGTTTTTCGATACTAGTGGCAATATGGCGAATATTATCCAATTAAGTAAGATTAATTTGTACTAGGTGACTCTCGTGGTGTTAACCGCGGATTCTAAAAAGGAATCCGTAAAAGCTCCGATAAATTATAAAAAATACAATATTGTCTAAACTCTATTCTGGAATAGGGATATTTAAAAGGTTTTGATTATGATTACGCAACGCTGTAACATATGTACATATACACTTATTAAATTAATAGTGCAGTGTAATATTTGCATAAAAAATTCTTCCGTAATGTCGATGAAAATCCCCGTAATATTAAATTTAAGTTTGCAACTTTTAAAACTAAACAAGCAAAGTATGATAATGAGAAACAGTTTGCGGTACTCGAGACGCGCTAACCGAGTACAGCAAAACTCATAAATATGTATGCGAGACAACACTTGCATGTCAAATTGCACGGTACAGTTTAGGAGGACGAAAAGGTTTGGATTTAAACCATGCAGGTCAAAACTGCTTCTAAAAATAATAGTGAAAATACTTTAAACCTTGTAGTTTGAGCTGTAAGTAAGAGAAAACATAATTAATGAGCTGTGTTTTTTTGGACACCTGACACACAACGTCATCTAGTCCCAAACTCAGCAGAACTTGGCTATTGATAGTAAACAACTGATATAAACAAATATACACTTCTTTTTCTAAATTAATATATATGTACATATTATACATAGAAAACACCCTAACTCCGAAACAAATAGTTGAAGATCATACAAAAATTTGGTCCGTCCCGGGAATATACTATAACATTTAAGATTTTTAATGATTTGTTTAATATTACTTTTTTAAACGCTCAGAATACAATAGTTACTAAAGAGAGTAAATGAGATCTTATACCTAACAGCACTATTAAATATTAGCCGAAAAATACGTCTTCTGTAATTTCAGGCGTCTAAATCACAAAGACTAGCATAAAAACTCAAATGTATACACTTATTTCTACAGTAACTTTAAATAAGTTATTTAGTTTTAAATAATAACAAAGTAAAACTAACAACAATGAAAAACCTACAATATAAAATAATAATCATAACGTTAACATTAAAAGATACAGTCTAACTTGTCCTGTACACGAATCGACATGATCACGCCATAATACTAATGTCAGCATGAACTGACCGGGTCGCCCGGGGCAGTACTACCCTCTCACAGAAGGTCAAACTAAAATTACAGCAATGTGGCCACATGCTGCAGAAGCATTTCAATAAGCCACCATGCTGATTACTGCTAATGCTTTCCATCAGGCAGAGTAGAGTTCCTTTCACAGAACCATCTATAAAAAAGTGTGTATTGCAAGATTAAATTATATCTTCCTCAAAAGATTAGAGTAAGGCGCGTTCAGCTTTGCTAATACCGGTGTTTACAAATTCATAACCATTTAACAGTACATAAATATTTCATTCTTATCTTGAGGTACACGCACGATAAAAAACCATTCCCTCCGCAGATTAAAATCTTTCTTTCACTTAGAACCAACATTGTTTCGGCGTTATCAAAAAAACATGCCGCCTCCGATAGAGTGACCATGAATTGTGGGTACAAAGAGATTTGCCGGGAGCTATTTACGCCATTACTTCGATAGCGGGGAGTACCCTCATACATTTTGCAATGCCGGCGTAGATGGTGGCCAGGCTTCCCCATTTTGTGGATATAGTGTTGGAACATTTTTCCTGTTATACGTTGAGCCGTATTTACAAACGAATTAAGGTTTATATTTAATGCAAAATGGTCAACACTTTTCTTTTCCAGCTTTTATTTTATAGAGATTTACCTATTTGGTTAAGGTTCTGTTACAAGAAAAATATATTTAATTTTACTCGTTCTATAAGGGTTCATTACTCTGATAAAACGATTTAATTTGAAATGGAAATGTATGAATCTTATAATAGAAATGTATGAATAATAAAGTTTATGAGAATCATGGTATGTTTGTCCAGCTTTAAGGTTCATCTCATCTCAGCCTTCAACAGCCCTCTGCTGGACATAGGCCTCTCCTTAGAAAGGAGGTTTAGGTCTACTATACCACGCTGGCCAGACGGGTTGGTACAGGGTTGGTTTCAAGTTTTCCTTCTCTTTGCATTGATGTTATCTTGCCTAGTTTATCGCTACGCTACGCTTTAAGGTTATCATCCAATTTTGAAAATTTATATATTTATTGATGTATTAGCATATATACCTAATAACAAAGTAATAACAATATTGAGAAAGAAGAAATTTTTTTCCGGAATAGAAGAAACATCAATTAGCTCTACAGTTCTAATACTAGTTTCAAATGCGGTTAGTTATTTTGAATACCTTTTAATCATTCCTAGTAAGAAGTTGTTAATAAGATCTATCTATAGTAAAAAAAACAAAAAGTATATGTTTTAAAGTATCCCAATAATCTTTATCTTGTAAATAAGGTCGTTTTTACATTGATACGTTTTCGTAAATAATTAAAATTTTCAGTCCATTTTTATTATAGCTTCAAATCTTTGAATGCACGTCAAATGGAAACTCAAAACCGAATTCACTTTTGAATTGAAATAAAGAAATTTTATATTAATTATACATCCGTAATGCACGCTGTATTTCTATACAGCTGTGGAGGAAACCTCATATCTACTTTGAAAGTATTCAGTTGGCTGAGTACTAGTTGAGCTATAATATTGCTTGTAATTTTATATTCAGTGAACGCGAGTTGAATGTTGGTACATGCCTTTGAAAACAAGCGCATTCAGCTAATTTGTATTAAACATGCTATAAAATACTTTGTAATACATTCAACTAAAGCACTCACTCATTTTTATTAGTTACTAGCTATAGCCCACGGCTCCACCCGCGTCTATGTCAGTTTTCACGGTAAAAAGTATCCTATGTCCTTTCTCAGACTTTCGGCTATCTGGGCACAAAACTTCATTTAAATCGGTGCAATGGTTTTTGAGTTTATCGCGAACAGACAGACAGATGCGGTGGATTACTTTATTTTATAATATAATAGTGATTTCATAACCTACTAACTTGCCCGCGGCTACGCACGCACCTATTATGTCAATTATTGCAGTAAAGAGCAGTTTAGGATCTCCATAAAGAATCAAATTTCATTGAAATTCTTGCAGCGCGTTTTTTTTTGTGAAAATGTACCAGACAGAGAGACATACAGAGTTATTTATTTTCCAATGTATACTGTTAGTACAAAACAAATTTAACCCTTTCTATCAGATACGATATCGTGGTTACACCAATGAATAATAGGTTGTAATAATAAGTTGTTATAAATATTGTCTGCTAATTGAGGAAATACTTAGGTTACTTTTCAGCGCGATAACCATCTTGATTAAATTTCCTTTTAATAAATAGTACTATCTTACCCCTTGATGATAAATGTCTTAAGTAAATACCCTGTTTAAGATAATATAATGTACGACAAGCTTTGAACGTAAAAGCTATCTTGCTTTTAAACAGAGTATTAAATTCCTGTACAGCAGCCTTGTTCTAAATTACCACTTCAACCTAAAATCTTACCTAGATTCTGTAAATAGAATAAGTACTAAATCATTGTAAATTTATTTACAATTAATACAGCCTTTGATAATTATGACTGACGTGATACTCGTTTGAAATAGTAGAAATTTAAAGATTAATGTTTTTTTAAATTTCCCTTTTACCTGAATAAAAACACTGCAAAATTATTTTACAGTGTTATTTTATTTCGGACATGTAAAAAATAACGTCATCTAGTTTCAAACTAAGCAGAGCTTGTACTATGAAAGCTACATTAACTGACTTTTCATCCATTTTAAACATGGAAAATACCTAAACTTTGAAACAAATATCTGAAAATCATACAAACATTGGTCCGACCAAGGATTTGAACCCGAAAACTGAAGCACAGCCTGCAGTCGCATACACTACAGTGCGCCAAATGGAACCGCGAATGGGCTCAATACCGAATACATTTACATTTTTTTCCCATTAACTTCAAACAGAAACTACATAATATTTTACTGCTTCTGTGGCACATGTGTAGCGTATGTGACTGTTATGTTTAAGTCAATACCCAGGTCAGATTTTTTTTGTATGATCTACAATTACATTGAATTATTTGAAGTATTTGAAGTATCTAAGAATTCCATCATTCTAGTATAAATTCTATCTTGTTTAAAACATGATGTTCTTGTATGTCAGATGTTCGAAATGATGTTTGTTTATAGTTCCTACTGCAATTATAAATAGATAGATTGTTATACATCTAAACCTGAAACATGGAATATAAAATTCAAATAAATCAATATAATAATACAATGACCATCCTTATCGCAGTCTGCAATATCTTCCAGGCAACCTATAAGGAAATAAACATTTCGGACATCTTACACACAACGGCAACTAGTTTCAAACTAAGCAGAGCTTGTGTTATGGTTACTAGACAACTGATATAAGTACATAAGCATATTTTTTTTTGTAAATACACTCAAATTATTCATAGAAAACACCTAAAATCCGGAACAAATATATCCGAATAACACAAAAAAAAACCATTTAGGTGGACTATACGTGTAGTTTGTGGTGCACATTAACAATTTAGTATAAAACTAATATTACCTACCATAATTGTACATACACGTATATAAATACATATATATGCACTTAAATATTTAAATCTGAATGCATACAACATATAAGCTAAAATAAAAACTAAACACCATTAATTTTTGAACTCAAGTGTAAACATAAACTAAATTCTTCTTTATATCCATTTTCCCCAAATCATGTGCACTCTAAAGTGCCCATTATACGTCACTCACTGTTATCGGCCGAGTCTCGACAATCGAACATTTCTTTGTTCCACCACCAACTTCAGAAAATTCGCAAACAGTGTTTATGTAACCACAAAGTTTCCTGGAAAATTGTTTTCGAAAAGTATTTTGAATTTTCTGTTAATGTTTTACGAGTCGGCAAATAATATATTTAAAATTTTATGGTAAAACAAATTTATATTTGTAATATCTTTTTCTTACTAGAAATTCTTAAAAATATTACATGATAGTTATGTCGTATTGTAGATTGGAGGTATTTTACACCCATGTCTCGGAGATCACTTAAAGCCATAAGTACCGGCTATACATCTATGACAATCATAATTAGTAAGATAATTTTCAATATTTTTTTTAATATTGCGGAGACCGCAATATCTTCTTTCTAATTCCGATGTCGGATAGAATACTTATAAGACTAAGAAGTTATAATCTCTTGTACAGGTGCAAAAGATGCAAGTGTAATGCGTCATTTATCTTTTACTACAATCACTAGCGTCTCCATTCTCTTGTGTTATTGACTAACATTTTATTTTGACCACGTGACTTGGTGTTGATATGACGTCATTTTCACATTTGTGGAAAGTCAACATCGCTATTAAGGCAGATATTTATAGGCGACGGTGATGACATTCTAGAAGGTGATCCGTCAGCTAATTGGCTCTCATAATATCGAAGTATAAATAGAATATAACATATCACACGTCGCGTCGACGAACCTTTATTTGCAACATACCACAAAAAAATCTTCTACTCCAAGAAAAATATAGATTCTGTTTGCATATAAATCAGATATTATATGTCGAGATATTCGTTATGTTTGGAAAAAGTAAACGAAATTGTTAATGTCAAGATACATTACGCCCAAAATACAAAAATTATACTTTGAAGTATATCTTCTTGACTATGTAAGGTATACACAGTATTTTTTTATTTTAAAGACAACTCCCGCATTATGATGAATATACTTTACAAACATACGAAACGAGAGCAAAGAAAACCCAGACTCAGAACAACAATTTCTGGATCACAGAAAGTGTTGTTCAACATGGGATTTGAACACTTGACGTAGAAGAAAGCGTGGTGACAACTTAAACCACAAGGCCAAACGTGTATTTAGTATCAACGCGAAAGTTTGTGAGTATGTACGTATATTTGTTGCTCTTTCACGCAAAACTACTGAACGAATTTGGATGAAAATTAACAGTAATATAGCTTATGTATCAGAATTACACATAGGCTACTTTTTACTGCATTAATCGAGACACACGCGGGCGGAGCCGTGACCGAAAGCTAGTACTTAATATTTCCCTCATCGTCACCGTGACAATGACTTATCGTATATTCACACACACTTATTTACTCACATAACAGTAAGCACAAGTCCACTACTCCCGTAGGTCTCGCCTTAGAAAAGTTTGGACTAATAATACGTTAGTTAGACGGATTGATGATGATGAACCCTTAATTACAGGCTTGCATCTCTTTAAAATACTCTTTTTCTGTGTAGCTTATTCTCTTAGTTGGTTGTGACGACAGCCGTGTGATGAGTAAAAGTGGTCATATTCTCTAAATCTTATCCAGTATCCATACGATCGGTTAAGGGCCACAGCACACTAGCTACTTTTAGCATCGACGATCGGCGATTTTCGACTGCATCTATGCTGCATCGCGTTTTAGCGACTTTCTGCGTTCGATCGCGGTATCGAAATCGCGCGTCATGCTGCCTCATTCACGACTTTCTACGTTTCAACGCTGTATCGGAAACGTGTGCTGTGGCCCTTAAATGTTGTAAGTTTAAAATTTAAAATTTACACTTTATGAAAGCAAAGTACTTCATGCTTTTTACTGTAAACAGGACTTATTCGTGATAAAATTAAAAAAGATTACGATACCATCTACTTTTCCACGTTTCCAGTAGATACAACCTGCACATCGCGAAGGCGACCTTAAACTCACAACAGTCTACCCGTGACTTACGGCGATATTACCCGTTTGAAACGTCGGGAAGTAGAAGGTATCGTAAGGTTTTTAATTTGATCGTTTACAGTAATAAAACATGAGTATGTGTAAAACTCGCGAAAACTAAAAACATCAAAGAAGAAAGAAGTACAATAGAAGAATCTACTATAATTATAATAATAGGTAATACTGATTTTTACTGATACGCTGATTTCAGTAAGAATAGGCCGGCTCGTCCGGGGCAGTACTACCATCACACAAAAGACCATCTTAGTAATGACAGCAATGATGCTGTCGTATTTCGTTGGTGAGTGTGAGACCGGAGGCACAATCATTCTGCATCATTCTCTTGACCTGCGGTGGCCGGGAGAATGATGCAGAATGACGTAACCAGGCCGCCATGGTATGGTTAAACATGCTGCATTGCTTATCCTCACAATGAGGATGGTGACCCCTGCTCCTGGATTCTACTCATGCTTTCCATCAGGCAGAGTAGAGTCACTGTGGTAGACTTAAATATATTGTGTAAAAACAACAGTCACAAGCATTGAAAGTAAACTATTGTCATCTTCCGAGCCTTTATTCCCAAGTTTATTTGGGGTCGGCTACTAGTTCAACCGGTTTTACCTGAATTTCAGTTTTTCCACGGAGCGACTGGCATCGGACCTCCGCAACCCTAAGGGAGAACTGAAATTCTAAGATTGAACTAGTTGTCAGTATATTTGAGGGCACTGACTTCCCAGTAACGATTGCCATAGATGTTCATGACAACCGGGACCGACGGCTTAACGTGCTCTCCGAGGCACGGGCGTGAATCACCGCCAAACTTCCAAACTCCGGGCTGCTATTAGGAATTTCCTAAGAAAAACCCAAAACACTTTTTGGCCCGACCCAGGATTTGAACCCGAGACCTCTTGATTAGCAGTCGCATACGCTAACCACTAGACCAACGAGGCAGTTAAAGCAAACTATTGTATTACTACAAAATAATTATAATAATAAATAAATATTTCGGACATATACACAACATCATCTAGTCCCAAACTAAGCAGAGCTTGTATTATGGGTACTAAATAACTGATATAAATACATAAACATACTTTTTTTTGTAAATACATACATATTATACATACACCCAGACTCCGAAACTAACATTTGTGGATTACACAAATGTTTAGTCCGACCCGGGAATCGGGAATCGAAATTGATCAGCAGCCGCATTCGCTAATCACTAGACCAACAAGGCAGTCAGTAAGTCAAAATTAATACATTATACCTTTCGTATACTCTTCAAAAGATTCTTTGATAAACCTATCAATGGGCTGTGCTAATTCTGTACCAAAGAAAGCCAATACCAAAAAGAAAAATGCACTCATATCGACTCCTAAAAAATGCAGAAGCAATAAGCGAGGTATCCAATATTGAATGGTACCGTAACTTGCTCGAGCATTCCCTGCAGTTTATTCCATCAATATTTAATGTATGCTCAACAAGTGATCCAGGCCATATTAACCTGGAAATATACACGGCATTACTGGTAATATTGTTGTGTGAATTTAAATATTGTGGTGTTTAGTATTATATTTAAGTACTGCCTTTTTGTTGACATGCATTTTTATTATATACTAGCTTTTGCTACTTTGCTTTTAAGTTTATCGTACTGAATAAATGAGTTCTTATCAAGAACTCAAATTATCGCTGAACATACATAAATAAAAAGATACCGACGAATTGAGAATCTACTTTTGAAGTCTGTTGAAAAGAGTATCTATGCGTGTGTGTGTCAAATACATGATAGTGTGTGTTATGTTATATTTGTGACCTAATATGTTTTTTCTGCATCATCATCATCAGCAGCAGCCTTTAACAGTCCACTGCTGGACATAGGCCTCGCTTTGAAAAGGAGGATTGGCCTACTATAAAACGCTGGCCAGACGGGTTGGTATAGGTTTGGTTTCAAGTTTTCCTTCTCTTTGCATTGATGTTGTCTAGCGTAGTTTATCCCTAGTCGCCTTTTACGACACCCGCACGGGATGAATAGGGGTGGTGACACTCTGTATTCTTAACCCGCCACCACACGAACGAAAAAATATATATCTCTATATATAAACTATAGCTATTAGTGCTCATAATTTCATTCTCCTCCGTATTTTTCTAAAATGATACAAACTTTTTGCTTCACGTATTAATGTATAGATACGTTGTAGGAACTGCATTTTTTGCCACGTTACTTTGTTTTTACGATATTGGAAACGAGCCAAATTGTAATGAAATCCGTCGCAACATCGTATAAAGGTTTAACATGGAGTGGGTGATCAGACTTTAGGATCTTCATAATTATTTTAGTGGCCCTTATTGCACTACTAGGTTTTGCTCGCGGTTTTGCATGTTTGTTTATCGGTTTTCGCGCTAAAGAATAACCCATTTCCTTATTTAAGAATCAAATTATCTCCACGGCGAAATTTATGATATGTGTGTCAAAATTATAAATTGATCAGCCAGAGTCCGTCGAGATATGTTTACTACTATAATTTAAAATTTTAAACATCAAGTATTCTCATGATATATTCATTTTCGTTGTCAGAATCAATGGATATAAATTTATTTGTTATGCAAGAGCGAATCATTCAATATTTCAGCTCGATTCTCTTGACCTCAATTTAAAAAGTTTACTAAATAATGCTTTACAAGTACGCACCAGTTATTCAGGTATTATAATACGAGTTAAATATTTCAAATGAGGAGTTCTAGGAATACGTAGTAATAAATTAAAATCGATGTAAATATGTTTGGTAAATAATAAGTTTTTTGGGGTATAAATATCTATCAATCAATCAATAAATCAAAGATTAATACTACTTCTGATATTATAGAAAGTGTAGGTTTAAATTCATCACAGCGAATGTAAGTAGCTAGTGGAGTCATGCTGAATCCACAAATGGGCCAGCTCAACCAGGGCTGTACTATCCTCGTACAGAAGAAGAACCTAAAATTACAACATTTATGCTGTTTTATTAGTGAGTGTACGACCGGAGGCCAAATGATTCAGAAGCATCTTACCAGTCTTAACAGAAGAGACACAATTGCTTTACTGCTTTTACCGCTTTTTATTGCCAGCTCCATTAACAAGACGATTTAAGGTTTCGGACTCCAGTAACCTATTACACGGTAAAAATCCATAGTATTACTGATTAATATCAGTCTCTAGTGAGTAAAAGTTCTCTTCAATATAGCTCGGTCAGTTTTAAAAAGCTATTTTATAGTACAACAATATTAAAAAAGATATTCAAGGGTACGTTAAAGAAATAAAAAAAACAGTCATTCTTACATATTCAGAAAATGTTCCGCATTGTCTGGGGCAGCATTAGGGTGCAATTTTAAACACACTTACGTTTACGATTTTGTTCTGAGAACTTAGATAATTTGTGTTCTCCAGGGAGGTGTTCTTGCACCACTGACTTGCTAGTTTAAATTTTAATTCTCATAGTGATGTAAAAGTTTGAGTAGGATCTTGAATGTGGAAGTAGTTTCATGTGGTTCAAGTGCTTTGTGTAACATTAGTTATGCACTTGAGTATGTATGAGAACTTTTCCTTTATGTTACAACTTTGTAAAAGGTAACAAGTACTACTGCAATAGCTCTGTTATAGTTAGGAATAATTGCTACCTGAAATTTTAATAATAGTCTATAATGAGTCTTCATGCTTCATTATGATGCTATTTCTTAAAAACATGTTTGAAAATTAATTTATATCATTGTACTTATTGCTTCCTGCATTGCTTCCTTATTGCTCCCTTCATACGCAGATTCACACTTTTATGTTTGTGCATCTGCGTATGAATACCTAAAATGCATTTTTAAGCATTCAAATGATTGGGTAATGCAATCCTTTTCATTGCATGATGTGCGATGTAATCTTTTTTATTGGGTGATGCAATTACTTAACAGCAGCTAATGTGAAGATAGATTTACCTACAATTAAACAAAATAAAACTGCATTAGGAACACAGGATTTTTAATTATGCTTATTATTTTTTCAAGATGTAGATATGTGAAAGTTATCAATTGATTTGTATTGTCTATTATATTAGTCTTTGATCTTTTGCGGTTAATCAACGCTACGGTTCTACAGTTTCGTGGATTAGTGCTCGTGGTGTGTCACGGTTCATGATTTACGGGTGTATCGTTCCGATTGCACTAGCCTCCACTGAGTGCACTATTGATATATAAACCTGATATACTATAGCTGTTGTTGTGACTTTACTGTAACTTAGTATTTCATATTCCAAATTCTTTTTCTGAATTTTCAAGTTTAAAATCGGTATGTATTTAGGATTGCGTGCCGTGATAACTATTCGTGCACTCGAAATATATAGAGGTTCGACGATATCGATGTGTAGTGAGTGGTTTCTCCACTCATTATTTCAATTGTAATTTAAAAGGTAGTAGAGTCAAGCTGATTTCAACAAGAATGGGCCAGTTAGACCAGGGTAGTACTATGCGCACACAGAAGGCCAACTTAAAATGACAGCATTCGTTCTGTCATCTTTCATTGGTGAGTGTGAGACCACAGGCCCAATTATTCCCTATAACTAAGCCGCCATGGTGTGGGTCACCATGCCGCATTGTATGCATTCGCAAGAAGTATTCTAATAGCTTTTTATTAGGCAGAGTAAAGTCACTTAGCTAGGCTTAAATGTATACTAAAAAAGATTAGTCCAATATCAAGGGAAGCCATACTTCTAATGACTAATGGCTAATGACAGACGGACGGACTAAACTTACTAGCAAATCGTCAAATATTGTGATCAAACTGATGAACTATTAAATGACCGTAATTATTGTCCTTAATTTTAATTTTTAAATAGTACTTAAATTCATTTCAAATTATACCAATAGTAAAAACTAGAAGAGTATCACTTGATTTAAACGTAATATGGTCTTGGCTCATGGTCGTTTAGCTTGTCTTTCATGCATATTTCAGCTCTTAACTTTAACTCGTATCAGGTAAATCTAATATTAAGAGACTGTTGCCTCGGTGGCACAGGATTAGTGCATGTGTCTACTGTGCCTGAGGTCTCAGGTTCAATGGCATTGTGTATTACATGTCCATGGTATTTATTATTACACATAGAATGGCTATAATCAACAGTAAATCAAAATTTTAATCAACCCATAACAAGTGCAACCCATTTTTGCCTACCAACAACGGCACATAGCCACGACCTCATAAATTAAAACTACCAATATTATGCAATATAATAGCAATCCACGAAAAACAATTGCCAGCGGGCGTCGCATTGTTGAATAATTAACGCTTGGTTCCTGCGGAGAGACGGAGTAATTAAAATTTTGGAAACTGCCTGCGTCTATAATGCATAATTGAGTTCAGTTGCTATGACTGTGAATGCTATTATCACCAATGTGAGGAAACTGATAAGTGTAGTTTAGAGACATCCATCGGTGGTTGGGTATAGTTTGAAATCAATGCAGAAAAATTGCACTAGCTACATCGGTACTTTTGGGATGAGTAGTTGTGAATTTATTTTATCAAGGCAACCATTGGATTTAATCTAATCGGACATGCCCAAAAAATCAAACGTGCACCAAAACAAAAGTAAGTCTACTAGCGTATGCGGCTGCTGATCAAGACTTCTCTCGGGTTCAATTCTTCACGGACCAAATGTTTGTATGATCTGCAAATATTTGTTTCGGAGTTTGGGTGTTTTCTATGTATAATATGTATTTAACAAAAAAAGTATTCATGTATTTATTTATATCAGTTGTCTAGTACCCATGGTACAAGCTCTGCTTAGTTTGGGTCTAGATGATATTGTGAGTTAACCATTTTTTATTTTCTGGAAAACCAAGACGTCCTAGCCATTTCCCATTTTTTTTTTTTTTTTTTTTTTTATATATTTAAGCCTGCCAAAGTGACTCTACTCTGCCTGATGGAAAACATGAGTAGAATCCAGGAGTAGGGGTCACCATGCTTATTGTGAGGGTAGGCAATGTAGCATGGTGACCCTTACCATGGCAGCCTGGTTAGACTATTCTGCATCATTCTGCCGGCCTTCGAAGGGCGGGAGAATGATGCAGAATGATTGGGCCTCCGGTCTCACACTCACCAACGAAATACGACAGCAAGAATGCTGTCATTATTAGGATGATCTTCTGTGTGAGGGTAGTACTGGCCGGGTCGAGCCGGCCCATTCGTGCTGAAATCAGCGTGGCTCTACTACCTCAACTATTTGAGGTCGGCTTTCCTCATTCTACGGCGCCTGGTTAATCTGTCCGGGATTATGGAAAAAAAAAATAGGTAAGCTCTAAGTCCCTGGTCATCGTGGACCACCAGATAGGTAGAAGATGTCCTATACCTAAGGCCGCAGCCCATTGCTTTGGGTAGACCAAATTTGCTCATCCCTCAGCAGTACGTTCCATGCTGCCCTGCACACTGCTCAAAGCTTGCTGACAAGTAGGGGTCACGACCCTTAGAATTGAGGATAACGACGCAAGGACACGGATTCAATTAAAACCATATAAAACATAATACCAAGGCTCTCAAAATTTCTCAACAGAGACGCATTATACTTCCTTGATAATGACGCTAACTCACGAAAATTTAAAAATATTTTATTCGCATTCATCTTTTTTTCAACCCCACAGAGTATCATTACGCTATCTGTTAACGGAAACGGGTACACGTTTCCCGTCATTAGAACATGCCGTTTGTCGCAACCCTTCCCGGAGGCTTTAAGAGAGGGTGTACACTAGATTTAGCATTGAACTTAGCCAAAGACATAAATTCTCGTTTGAATAAAAGCTTTTTACGATATAAAGTACCTGTAACATACAATTAATAAAAGGTTTTTCGATTTACCCTCTTTTACGGGGTAATCGGTCATTCTGTAATAAAGAAAACATTTTTGGTCAATTTATAAAGCGCGTTTCAAATACATATTAAGTAAAGGGATTTGGTTTATTTGTCGACTTTTACCGATAAAAAGCATAAGATGTAGTTATAGAATTTATTTTGGGGAACTTTAGTGCTGGCCACAAGAAGGCTTCATCGAAATCGTTTGTCAGTATCGTGTTAATTACTGGTTGCCGGCGGCATTTCTTCTGTCATCGGGATTTACATTTTGTCAAGTCGGACGGTATTTTAAAAGCAATTTTATGTTCGTCAGTAATGGTGCTTTTTCTTAGTGAAAGCCCTTTTATGAACTGACTCAGTAACGTCTGAGAAATTTGTATGAAATATCAAATACACAGAGAAGCTGAGAAACATAATTCGACTGCCTTGTTGGTCTAGTGGTTTGCATATGCGGCTGCTGATCAAGAGGTCTCGGCTTCGATTCCCGGGTTGGACCAAATTTTTGTGTAATCCACAAATATTTGTTTCGGAGTCTGGGTGTTTTCTATGTATAATATGTATATATTTACCAAAAAAAAATTATATTTATGTATTTATATCAGTTGTTTAGAACCCATACTAGAAGCTCTGCTTAGTTTGGTACTAGCTGATGTTTTGTGGATGTCCGAAATATTCCTTTAATATTCCTTAGGGTTGCGGAGGTCCGATGCCAGTCGCTCCGTGGAAAAACGGAAATTCAGGTAAAACCGGTAGAACTAGTAGCCGACCCCAAAATAAACTTGGGAATAAAGACTTGGAAGATATTTATTATAATTTAAACTTAATTTTTTTTAGTTATTATGTTTTGATGTGATACAGCTAGGGCAGGGCAGCCAGCCTAATGGTGTGTGGTGACCTGCGACTGCACACAAGCGACTGCCTATAATTCCCTTATCTTTTCCCTACGCCTATTAAATGTGTGTATATAATAGTGGATATTAATAATATATGACGTGAAATATTTAATTTAGATGATCTGACTGACTGTGGATGTGGCGATACGTCTCCAGACTATATGAATGTAAATGCAACAAGTATTTTTTATATTATACGTGTTTTATATTTTTTTTGCTAATGTAAACTCTTCTTAAAACAATAAAATACAGGTTCGCCTGTCTTTAACACACGGTATAAACGCACATTATTTCGTTCTAGGGTGCTTCAGGCTTGTAGTTATTTAAAGGGACCGCTGTTATTACAATGTTAGGAATAATTACGTTGGTTTAATGAGAATGATTTGAATAAAATATTCGTACCTTTGTTCTGTTGGCACCGGACTATTATGGACTAATAGCGTATGTTAATAATAATGAATATAATTCAAAATTACTGTTAAATATTTATAGTCAATTAACATATTGGTCTAAGAGTAGCCTCGATATATACGAGACTGTCTCGCCAGATACGAAATACGGGATTGCATTGACAAATACGGAATTGCATTGATAGATATAAGACTGCCTTAAAAGATATGGGACTGCCTTGAACAAAGTTATAGTATGGAGATCAATCAAAAAAAAATCAAAAATGTTTTATTGTCACAGCAAGATTACATAGTGAAACTGTCGCTTGGCTTCCAAACTAAGTAAAATTTGTAATATGGAAGCCAAGTTGATTGATTCCCTCTAAATAGTTCACAATAAATGTAAAAAAAAAAGATAAAAGCTAAATAAAAAGGATCTGGAAAAAAAAATTAACAAAATTAAAAAGGAAAACAATAATAATACGTAGTGAAAACAACAAAATCCATGCTCCAAGGTTTAAGAATTAGAAGGTATTTGTGTGTGTGTGAGTGTGTGTGTGTGTGTGTGTGTGTGTGTGTGTGTGTGTGTGTGTGTGTGTGTGTGTGTGTGTGTGTGTGTGTATGTGTGTGTGTGTGTGAGTGTGTATGATAACGTTTATGATAACGTTTGCGCGTAGGTTTGTGTGTATTACTAACTTCTAAGCGTATGCTCAGTCTCAACATAGCTTAGGCCCATAAGCCATTTGGTTACAATGATTTTACATTTATGTTTTGTTTGCATGTAAATATTGTGAGTTTTGTTACAAATATTGTATAATTGTGTGCTTATTATCTCATAATGCCTTTTTGCCAATGTGGTTTTATGTCTCATAGTTTTTAATAATTTTGTGGTTTTGCGTTTGCTTGCAATAAAGCTGGTACTTTGGTTATCAGATGTGTGCTTCCTTAATATGGTATGGAGTATAAAGAGCTTTCTCACGGAGAGTAAATTAGTGTCAGCATACAGTTTGTGGGTTGGGTACATAATAGGCACTGAGATCATAATTTTGAGAACCATCCTTTGCGCTCTTTCTGTGTTTATCAGTAAAGTTTTTGGACATCCACCCCATACACAAATACAGTAAGTAATAATAGACTGGCACAAGGCAAGGTAAACCAGTTTTAATGTAGCAAAATCTGCACTATTTCTGAGTTTTTTGAAAATGTAAGTTAATTTTCGTAGACGAGAAGTTACGTTATTCAAGTGCGGGCCCCAGTTTAAAGTTTCATTAATTATGACTCCAAGATATTTGACGTTACTTTGTCTTTTTAAAAGAACACATGAACATTCGACTGTGGGGGATGGACAGGAGTGGGCTCTAATCGTAAAATCATCAACTGATGGTAGGAGATTTACTTTCATCCCGAATGGTACAAAGAGCGTCTTTTCGGTATTTAATGTAAGCTTACTGTTATACAGCCAGGCCATCACCGAACTCATGGCAATCTCAGCATTTCGTTTCACTTCCATCCAGGTGACACCATTTATTAATAGAGCAGTATCGTCCGCATAGGTGTAAACACTGCATTTTGGGGTTCTGAGGTTACAGAGTTCGTTTATATACACCTGAAACAACGTCGGACCCAGGATTGAGCCTTGTGGGACTCCAAACGTTAGCCATTCCAAGTCACTCACAATAGAATTGATTATCACACATTGCGTACGATCAGACAGATAGCTCCTGAACATTTCCAGCACTGGACCCCGCACGCCGATCCTCTGGAGCTTATCTAATAATATAGGAACAGCGACAGTGTCAAAGGCTCTCGAAAGATCCAGGAAAATGCCAAGACATTTTGTTTTGTTATCTAGGTGAGAGACAATTTCATTAGTTAGGGCCAAGACCGCATCCTCTGTAGAGATTCCTCTTCTGAAACCATACTGGTTGGTAGCCAAAAGGTTAAATTTATTTAGGAAAGAAACCAGACGGTTGTTAATAGCTCTTTCCAGGATCTTCGAGATGGACGGGAGAACAGAAATAGGACGATAGTTGCTTATACTGGCCCTATCACCAGCTTTGAAGATTGGGTGAACGATAGCTCTTTTTAATACATTGGGAAAGGTGCCAGAAGCAAAGGATAAGTTACAGAGGTAAGTAATGGCTGGGACCAGCCAAGACCTACCCAGCTTTAGAATCCTCGAAGGAATACCGTCCCATCCAGCCGCTGAGTCCTCCTTTAGGTTGGCAATGAGTGAGCTCACTTCATCCTCATCCACGTTCAGCAATGCCATTGAATGAAGGCTTTGGGAATCTGGGAGCACTGATCTATCACCTGACAAAGGATATCCTATACCATTTGCATTGAGATTCAAGGCAAGGCTTTTACCAACATTCGCAAAGAATTTATTTATAGCGTTCACCGATCTTTTAGGGTCTGTATCTATGTTCAAAAGTTCATTTGGTGTAGACGGCACTCGTGAGGTATTTGTAACTTTTTTTATACAGTTCCAGGTAGCTTTTATATTTTTATGTGCTTTTTGAAATTCGTTCCGTTCATATTCTTGTTTTAGTTTTTTAAGCAGATTGTTGCAAAAATTGCGATAGCGACTGTACGTCAGTTTTAGTGTAGCATTCTCTGGATTTTTTCTCTGTTTAACGTGCATTTTATCACGTGTACGGATGCATTTGAGCAATCCAGGTGTTATCCACGGTTTGGATGTGCGTCTTTTACTGGGGATTTTTACAAGAATAGTACTTTCTTCAACGATGCCAGAAAGAGTACTAACAAGAAATTCAGCAGCCTCGTCAGCATTTTTCATGAGGAATATAGGTGATAAATCAGAACTTTCGATTTTGTTTTTGGCCAACTCGTAGTTAATTTTTTTGTATGTGGCTTGGAAGTTGTTACGAATTTTTTTAGTATTAAGGCTTAGCAGGAGTGGCTTGTGATCAGTTACATGAGTTTCAAATACTATGGTAGTGGAGTGTAAGTTGGTTTTAAGAATAACGTGGTCCAAGCAAGCATTTAATCTCGTCGGAAATTGGTGGCCAGGCAAAAGACCGTGATAAGCCAATAAGTCTAAATATTGAGCTGTGTTACTGGTAGAAATATTTGGCGATATGTCGATATTTAAATCCCCCATAACACAGATAGACCTCGAAGACCTTAGAGTACAGAGAACACTATCTAAACTGGTGACAAAATTATTAATGTTTTTATACGAGGGAGATCTATAAATTCCTAATATAGCAAGGTCCAAACCGATCCTGCAAACCAGACAATTTCCATCAACAATAGAAGGTTCATAGCATGAGAAATCAAGAGACCTTTATACATTACTACCCCCTCGTTTTGGTTACAATTTTGCTTTGTGGAGTACGCGTTATATCCGGTTACTTGAGGTACATTTGTAGCACTCCTCAACCAACACTCCGACAAAATGATCACGTCACAGCTAATCTTAATTCTATCAAGTAGGACCAGTAAACCATCAAAATTTCGGTTTACGCTACGAATGTTTAAATGTAGTATAGTTACAGATATTGATGAGTCTTTTAGTACTTCTAAGCAGTGCTCGGGACTGCAAGTATAGGCCCTTGAAACTTGTAGCGAATCAATGTTATTTGTAAGAAAATGATTATCACAATTTGTCATTTAGAGATAGTAAATAAACGTCTAAAAAAAGTGCAATTCGAATGCCAGTGTAATTGCAGTTGAGATACAACCCATAGGTACTCGTAAGTAATATATACCGAAAATTTTGGTACTCCGAACGCTAAGTAAGCTTGGCCTTTGATTGCACCTTTAGTTGTTTTAAGCTTAGAGTTTATTTTGTGTATTTTGTGGAGCAGTAACATAAGTGTAGATGATTGGTTTGTGCATGAGTTAGTAGTTAATGTAATGTGTATGGAAAACATGTTAACAATTTTATATCTTAAAGTTTCTATGTATACAATAGCTATATAACAAAAGTTGATTATTGTTTCCTTACATAAATAAAAGTTATACAATATTTGAAAAGTCTTACAATAATGAAGCTCACTTATTGAAAATATGTATTTTAATTTAAAAAATGTGGAACGCTTCACGATTTTGCGTGTCATCCTTGCGCAGGGGCCATGCTAATCTTCTCTGTATCGTTCCAATTTTAGTATATGTACTGCCGAAGCAAGTACATGAGATGAGGTTTGTTTTATGAATTTCCTGCCTACGAGTATATACTCGTACGTATAAGCTGCCCGTACAACTTCACATATGGGCATATGATCATATGTGAAGTTGTACGGGCAGCTTGAATGAAATGCAGTGAACCATGACATATCCTATCACAGGCCTTGGCCAAGACCTATTAGCACAATCATTCCAAAGGTGTATGATGTACGCTAGGTTTTTAGCACTCTAAAAGGAGTTAGCTCAAAGCCGATAACGTATTTCTGACTCTTGAGTTGGACGTCAACGGTCTGTTCGTTTGCCTCCAATACCATAAAGTCACTCGGTGGAAAGGAACGAAAGAAAACCCTGGCACCTGTGTCTACGACAAGCCGGATATCCAAAGTGATTATTCAATCCCCAAAAAAAGGCCGAAATAGTGTGATAACCATGCTGAATTGTTCACTCTCGCAATAAAGATTTGGACCACCACTTTTCTTCTACTCATGCTTTCCATCAGGCAGAATAGAGTCACTTTGGTAGGTCTAAATTTAAAAAAAACCGTCTTAGAAAAAGTAACAATATTAATAAGCAGCTTGCTTATCTTAAAAAGACTTGTTAAATCTTGAATCCACTGGGAACGTTAGTAGGCCTCATATTTCTAATTGAGGGTAGACGTGAGTTTAGCGGGTGAGGAGAATGTTCTCGCACATTCACTTTATTGAAGCACTCGATCACGAAATACAGTTAGGACATTGAATAGCAGCTCATGATTAATAATTTTAAATAAGACACTCCACCGAACACGTGGTGCTCACACGAGATGATATGATGATAACTATACTCGTCAACGACCACGTTCCATTTTTAAAGAACTCACGAACGAATGAACGAACAATAATCATCTAGGGATGGGATAAAATCATTGTCACCTGTGATCCTTGTCTATGACTTATGACATGAACGTAATCGACTAAAATCAATCATTCAATCGCGTTATTATTATTTTAAAGTGTCAATGATTCCCATCCCTGCGGTCACCGGTAGCACGCGCCAGTGCCTGGTGTTGCGTCAGTGTCTTACCTTCAGACACTTAACAGTGTTGTCAGCTAAAATAATCGATACGCCGACAGACTTTATAGTTTGGTTTTATAAAGGTATTATTATGTTCCATCTCATGGGTCACTTGCACGAGTTTCTTTGTTCTTTAAATAGTGTTCCTATCTCATTAAGCAATGTAAAACTACAAATATTTCATATTTTAAAAAGTATCAGCAAATAAATCCTCACTATACCAATTCCAGCAAGAAAATCTTTTTCGCCAGACTTTCAGTGGAATATATAAATGCAACAAACAAAAACGAATCAAAAACAACTTCAGCAAAAGCAGTAATGGTGGCCGTGATTTCGGCAGTATCTCTTTACAGTCGCACTTACACTACCTTATTTTCACTTTCATAAAGTTTGTAATTCAATGGCATTGCTTGTGGCATATTTTCGCATTTCAAAACCAAGATGTACAATTTTAAACTTTAAAGTATTACAAATATAGTGTAAAGTTGTTTGCAGTGCCGTATTTGATGGGGTAACTGGAGCTATATTTTTAAGGATAACAAAATGATGGCAACATTAACGATGGACGTTTATTATGGTACATATTTCGGGCGAAAGAGCTTGTTAACTTCCCACTATTGTGGTAAATAGTGTTGTCAAGTGCAGATACAGAGCTCGCCTGGTGGTTGTGCACGATGTTATCTGTTTTATGGTTTTGTGGGCCTTAACCATAATAGCAAGTTCTATTTTTTTACCGAAGAAAACCATTATCATAATAACGATTTATTTGTATATTTTTGTGGTGGAAAAAGCAGATTTGATGATAATTGACGATTGCTAATGATAGTCATATGGGCATTTACACTTAAGGAGACATTCTTATAACACTACATAAACGTTCTTTAACAGTCTTTTGACGGCACGGTTGGCCCAGTGCTTTGAGCGGTCGCCACGCCACTTTCTACTGCTCCAATTGTCGTGGGTTCAAATCCCACGTGGGACAATACTTTGTGTGATCCAAAATTGTTGTCCAGAGTCAGGGTGTTCTTTTTGTCCATTTCATGTATGTTTGTAAAGTCCCCCGCGACATGATGTATATCTCTAATACGGTAGTTAACTTTAAAAAAAAGTTTATTGCTGGACATTGACCTCTCTTTAGCAAGAAGGATTTGGGTTAGGATACAACGTTGACCAAATGTGTTGGTTTGGGTTTGTTTCAAGTTTCCTTTTTGTTGGTTTGATGTTGTAGTGCGTAGCATTCTCAATTAATTGTATTTTATGACACCGAGATAAATAGTTGTGTGTAAGAAAAAGGGGTTGAACTTCTGGCAACACTTGGTGAAAACTTTACATGCTTCCTACTTAACTTAGATTACACTGAAGAGGTTTTTGCTACAATTAGTTTTCTAAAAGAAATTGAATTTGAATTAATTAGATGAAACTTCTGATTTCGTAAATAATGTCAAGAAAATATTGAATGAACTTTCAAAAACATTCACCATACTGTTTTCCTTTGTCCGAGTTCAAGGCTATTTCTTTGTTATATAAATAACTTCGTAGAATCTGAAATACAACTAGCTGCTAGATTTTTGAATTAAAAAAAATATTCACAAATATTAAGAAACAAAAAGAACAGAGTTTTATGTGGCACATTGAAGCAAAATTCTATATAATTCCATTTGACCGTAACATCCATCACTTTACACCCCCATAGGCGAAGTTCATAAAAATAGTTGTATTATTGTATCGGGTATATCCAATATAATCTATACCTGTTTTTAGACTTTCGCGACTTTTACCATGGAGAGTGTTCTGAAGAGCTCTTCCAACTGATCCCTCCTTCTCCCTTCCTTTACAGTACAACACGCGCTGGACTCAGAAGTCACTGCTTTAGAGATGAAGAAATACGCACCAGAACAAAACGGTTCGGCTCTTCTTTAATATGCCGAGCAGTCAAAGACTGGAACTCACTACCAGCTTACGTGTTTCCTTGTTTCCGTGTTTCCTCCCACTATGATCCCGGGTCCTTTAAGCGGGGCGTGAAAAAGCATCTCACTAAGCCGCCATAGTGTGGGCCGCCATACATTAGTGTCTGCATTCGCAGCAAGTGTGGTAACCCCCACTCTTGGATTCTGCTCATGCTTTCCATCAGACAGGGTAGAGTCACTTTGGATGCCTTAATAAATATAAAAAAAAAACACGAGCGGTATAACCCGTTCGAAACGTCGGAAAGTAGAAGGTATCGTAACCGTTTTAGTTTTACCGCGAATATGTCTCGTTTACAGTAAAAAACATGAGTGTAATCTATATCTATAAAGCCAACTCTTCAAGTTTATATTACCATCAGCTTAGATTTTGATGAGAATTATTCAGTCAGTTCAGACTAGTCATTTACATTGTGTAGATACATCTACCAACAAATTTTTACTCTAACGATTTTATTATTAATAAACTAAATTTATTATTCATTCCTGTTTCAATGACCCTACAATGGTTCCATTCTAGTTAAGCATTTTAAAACAGTAATTAGTACGTAATATTTATATCGTTGCTTAATAACACCAAACCATTGTTTGTAAAATATTCCGCGTTTTGGGAAAATGATAAATTAATACTTTATACGGCGATTCATTTATTCAATAAATTTATTTTGTAGTGATATATATTTTAAATTTCAATGTATTTATCTATGTTTGTTATAGCTTAGATATTTGGAAGGCTTAAGTTCGAAATTTTGTTGGGTTTGTTTCGTAATCACTAAAGGTGAATTTTAGATACACTTGTTTTAGTGAGGTATGTCGTCAAAGAATTGACAACCTGACGTCTTATTATGTGGTTCTTCATCTTATTTCTGATGACGTGAGTCTCAGTACCGTCTCCTTTTCCGAAAACACCGTCACGGTAATGTAGTAGTAGTAAATAAGAAATTACACTCTAGAAAGGAAATCTCTGGAACTCCGATGTACCTTGGGCCATCTACGATTCGCAGATGGGTAACTATTGTATGGAAACTCTGGTGTTCCTTTCAGACCTCAAAAAGGGACGTGCGCTCCGACTACGGAGCGCACGTCTCTTTTTGAGGTCTGAACGAACACTAGTTCGTGACGACCCATGGCTCTGCTTCTGCTGGGGTGACATATAATCTTACCTTATTTAGCAGAACGAATCCAAAATACTTTTTACTAGATCTATTGTTAAGGATAATCACCTACTATCTCATTAAATGGTTCCGCTCGTTTGCCTTTATATCATGAAACAACTATATCGAAAATATATTCAACTATTTCATTCACTACATAACAGAATAAGCAATGTCCTCATTTGTTACAGACGTCAAACACATAAGTCTACTATAATTGGATCACGTAATGCGTATTTGGAGATATAACTCGACTACATATATCAGTGGTCAGTGAGATATCAAGATTGATTGATGGGTTTTGAGTTCTGGCCTTAGGTTTAATTTCGTTGATGAGTTGCCCTTTTATCCTTTTATAAACTAGGAACCTATAGTGTATTTTCCTGCAAAAAGGTGTCCGTTGGCTGATAGATTAAGAATGTGACATGAAGTTATCATGTAAGAGACGGCTTAAAGAGCTAACTGGGTATTACACCAGCACTGCAAAAAGAAAGGAAACTTAGGTACTTGAGCTATGCTGCAGGTAGTAGACTTGACTAGGGCGGTACTACGGTACGGTCCGGATCAACCTTAAACTGACAGCATTCGTGCTGTTATATTTCGTTGGTGATTGGGAGGCCGGAGGCCCAATCATGCAGAAGTAATTCTTTAGGCCGCCATGGTGTAGTTCACCATGCTGTATTATGGACACTCAATAGAGTCACTTTTGCATGCTCATTTTAAAATGAATTAAAAAAAACTGAATTAAACCCTATATGAATTTGCCCGAGCAGCAGTAGTAGTTATTACACCAAAACCTTATTTCTATGGAGAATCTCATGTTCGATACTGAACTTTTAAGGTATATAGGCTTTTTAACCAAATTAGTAGTGTAGAACGCCCACAGGCCAGGTGGTATGACAACTTGCGCAAGGGCTGAATGCAAGAAACACAAAATTGATCAGAGTGGTGCGCAATGGGAGAGGCCTATGTCCAGCAGCGGACTGCGATCCAAATTTATCAACTTCATAACTTACTAATATTCAAGATTTTTTAACATCAATAGCTAAAATGAGTTTAATTCTAGAATGTATGAATTAATTAATATACAGATACTTGTTTCACGTAGAATTTCGAAAGAAGGGAAAATTACTTTTACCATTGAGTAGATAACAATAAATGTATTCTGTAAATCTATAAATCTTTAAAATGAACATTGGGATATAAAGCACATAAAACAAATACACAAAACATGATTGAATCTCGTAATGATTAGTTTCCTGCCTGGTTTATAACTTTTTCTATCTTGATATTCGTATAAATAAACTAAAACTAAAATGATATTTTTACGATAAGAACTACCTGTCCGGATGTCCGGACAATAGAAAATTATATACGAAATCTCTTCGGAAAATTACTCTTTTTAATCAACATAATTGAAGGGATAGTTGTTGTAAAATGAGTCATTGGATTAACGTTTCATGACAAAGTAAAATTGAGATTTGATTATGAATTAGTTTTATAGTTGCCAGTTTCTGAGTTCGTGAAGGTTTCCAAAAGATAGATTTCTTTTAAATATTTGTATGTTGAGTTTTTTTTTTTTTTTTTTTTCCTTCCCATTATGATCCCGGGTCCTTTAAGAGGAGTGCGAAAAAGCATCTCATAAAACCGCCATAGTTTGGGTCGGCATCGCCATACTTCGTGCATCGCAGTCAGTCTAGTTGCTTCCACTCTTGGATTCTATTCATGCTTTCCATCAGGCAGAGTCACATTGGTAGGCATCAAATAAAAAATAAAGTTAACTGGAGATCTACCAATGGTCAAAATTCAAATTATATTTCTTGATTTCTGTTATAATTGTATCAATTTATAATAGAACTAGTCGAGCCTTGTACATTTACAACAATAACCGCTGGTAAATCCTTATTACATGAGTCATCTGCCAGTGAAGGTCTCGTCAAAATTGATCCAGCCATTCCAGAGATTAAACAGAATAAACAAACAGATGGATGAAATTTAAAAAAAAATATTCGGAATGTTGATCATCATCATCAATCATCAACAGTCCACTGCTGGACATAGGCCTCTCCTTTGAAAGGAGGTTTTGGCCTACTATATCACGCTGACCAGACGGGTTGGTAAAGGGTTTGTTTCAAGTTTTCCTTCTCTTGACAGTGATGTTAGCTGCTTATTTTGTTCCTTTAGTCGCCTCTTACGACACCCATGGAATGAATAGGGGTGGTGACACTTTGTATTCTTAATCCTTCACCACACCAATGTTGATGTCAGTTACGAATGATTTAATAATGTCTGTTAACTTCCTACAAATAGACATTAGAATCTTTTATTTCTATACTTGTATAGATTGATAAAACTGCTTTGTAAAGGCAAAATATATTTGCTTGTTCAAAGTTACTTCGTTGGTAATCATTATATAAATAATAAATAAATAAATCAATAATATTTCGGACATCTTACACACAACACCATCCTGTGTCAATTTAAGCAGAGCTTGTATTATACTATGTACTCGTATTATTGTATTACATATATGTATTATTGTATTATACTATACTATACTATACTTTTTTTTTGTAAATACATACATAATATACATAGAAAACATCCAAACTTCAAAACAAATATTTGTGAATCTCACAAACATCTGGTCCAAAATACTTCGTGGTCATTTGCCACAGAAAATATTTTAAAGGCAGTAGTTAAATTAATACTGTTATAATGTCTGTATATAAACTCATGTGAATGTATACTTTTGTATATAATGTTACTTTACTTTTATGGTATCGCTGTACACCAATAATCAACCCTGATACATGATAGCTTGTGCCTCTTACCCAATGGACACTTGATTCCCAGTCACGAGTGTGTTGCTAGCCCTTGACGTGAGAGTGTAGGAACCTTTTTTATTAAACACATAGTCACCGTATCTGTCCAGAAATATCGAAGGCGAAATTACAACAAATTTTGAAATCATTATTACACCTATCTTTAGAAACGAGGTAATCCGGCAGAGAACTAAAGTTATCGACATAGCCCCACAGGATTAGCAAGCTGAAGTGGCAATGGGCTGGCCATATTAGCCGCAGAACCGACAACCGTTGGCGTAAACGTGTTCTTGAGTGGAGATCGTGTCTCGGCAAACGGAGTGTAGGACGTCCACAGGCCAGCTGGAGTGATGCTTTGCGCAAGACGGCTGGCAGGAGCTGGATGCGACAAGCCGAGGATCGAACTAAGTGGCGTGCAATTGGAGATGCCTATGTCCAGCAGTGGACTGCGATAGGCTGATGATATCATCATCATCAGCCTATAGCAGTCCACTGCTGCTGATTAGGAAAATAGTAAAACATATTGAAGCAATAGGTAAGTGAATGAAAACAATACTTTTTAAAAAGAGGGTTATGTCCAACAATGGATTCCTAATGGCAGAAGTTTAATGATAATAAAAAATAAAATATTATTAAAAACCAAAAACTTGTATTTTTTAAATTTTGCACATGAAATTTGAGGTTATGACAAAAAAGTGTAACGCAAAAGTTGTAGATCTTTTTATTACCTACAACTTTGCCATTTAATTTTTTTCTATAGAACTTGTAGTTTTACCGGTAATCGAGATATACCGTTTTTTACCCTTAAAATCTCCCCCCCTTCCCCTTCCCGACCTAAGATCGCGCGTAAATTATTTTTCCTATCATTTTTATCGCAAAACTCATTAATAGAACATTTTTAATATTTTGATTTGTTAAATAGATTAAAATCAATATTTACAGTTTGGTAATAAACAACAGAGCATACATTAGTTTTTTAAGTAGCCTCTAATCGTCTGCATACACGACTTTTGAAAATAATTAGTTTTGATCAATAAAAAATTGTACGGCAAAAAAATCTGATGGTACTTCTATAGCAACTCTATCCACTGAACTTGGTTATACACATTTAACATATGCTTCTAAAATAATTTACACATTTTAGTCAGGAAAACAAAGAAACTGATCACCAATGTAGATTGTTCCAAACTTATCGTCGCAATTTCCTATTCTATACGATAGTCGGTATTCAATGTTCACAGCCCAACTTAAAGGAAACTCTAGAGTCTATTCACCTTCAGTAGTTAGAGCAGTACAGTTGCCATTACGTGGACACGTTGGTCAGATCTCGCGATTTAGTGAACACACGTACCGGGGCAAACGTGGTCTGCAATTGCACCGCGGTGTTACGTTGTAGTTATTTTATTTACAACCTAAGTGGAGTTAAAATCCTTCTTTTATTTTTGTATGGTAGTGGGTACAGGGGGGAGGGGAGTATTCGAGCAGATGTTACGTGATGGTAAGTGAGTATCACTGCCCAAGAATACCTGTAACTAACTCACAAGTGTATTGTCGTTCCTTGAGAGAGAAGACCTCATATAATTAGGAGGAGTTGGGTTTGGATTTTTTCTTTTTTTTAAGTTCACTAAATTAAAGAAAGAAAGAATTACTTAATATAAAGAAGGCTTTCTGTGATGCTGTAACATCGCTGTGATTTAATCGATTAATTTGTGCAATAGCATGGCTCTTTCATCAGTAGCATTTAAAAGGCATAGTGGTGTTATTATTATGACATTTTTTTTTTGGTTTGTATTTTGATTATTTGTTGTATATGTTTGATATATTGGGCTACGATATGTTATTTTTTATTTAAGTTTGCCTTTATGACCCTACTCCTCTTGTTCCTGATGGACAGCATGATTAGATTCATAAAGTAGTTGTCACCCTTCTCATTGTGAATGCAAACGATTCAGCATGGAGAACTTCACTATGGTGGTCTAGTGAAATGCTTCTGAACTATTGGGCATCCAGCCTCGCACTCACCAACGAAATACAACTGCACGAATGCTATCATTTCAGGTTTTTTTTCTATTGGTGAATAGTAAGACACGCTCGAGCTGACCTTGTAACTTTCACTTGTGGAGGAACGGGTATCGTGTTCCTCCAACACAAAGGGAGGATCCTCCGACCAGGCGAGGTGGTCATGCCTGGTGGGCCACTGCTCAACAGTTGATGTTGGGAAGTTGTATATATGCTAATCGGCGCGAGAATGTAACTTTCGCGATTCAGGATTAGTAGGTACTCAGTATAGAACTCTACGTGTTTTCTTCATAGTTCAATGCTTCCTCGGTAGATAGCGCTGTTGTATGTTATTCGCTTGCGCTGTATTTGGAAGTCGCCACACACTTATTTTTCCGTTTAATTAAAGTTAATTCGTTAAATAAGTGTTTTTTTTTATTTTTTATTGTTGTAACCGAATAGGCGTTTGTCTTCCATCTCACCTGATGGAAAGTGTAAATGAAGACGAAGATGGTACACGCCCATCCAAAAGAAACCTGTTCACTCTACTCTTAAAGGCTCCAAAGTTCAACTCATCAAGAAAAATAGTGTTTTAAATATGTATGAAATTCATTAAATTTTATTTTACAGACAATGAGTAAAATTCGTTTTCCTATAATTTATATCATTTTTTAAACATGAAGAACCTTAAGTTTTTATTAAATGCAACTGTGTAACACATGTCCAACGACAATAGCTCCCAACGGTACTCCATATTCACTTGAAATGAATGGAAATTTAAATTTAATACACCTATAATATTACTCTGTTTTGCACAGCTCTTTGTGAAGTGCTACTGTACTATTCACTAGTAATAATTAAATTTCCATTAGATTTCACGTGATTACACTCTGATGTCTGTTTATATTAACTCATACCTTTTTCATTATACTAATGTTACATATGAAAGTTATAAATAAGTGCATAGTTTGGACGGATTACTTTAGATATTAGTAATTATTTAAAGTGCAATTTTCTCGATAGTAATTCGGTGGTCGATTCATTGTTCGGGGAATATAAAGGTTATGAAATATGAGGAAAAGATGTTGATTTGCAAAATAAAAGTGAGGTTATATTGTATAGGTACAAATAATATATATGAAGAAGAATAGCTAAGAGACTCGATGAGGTATTTTTTTTTTTAAATACAACTCCCGCATTAGGAACATAAATCTTGTGTCTTGTGTCTTTGGGGGACTTTACAAAGATACATGAAACGTACACAAAGAACACCCAGACTCAGAACAACAATTTATGAATCACACAAGTGTTATCCTACGTGAGGTTTGAACCCACGACACTTGGCGCAGTAGAAAGCGATGTGACGACCGCTTAAACTACTAGGCCAAACCAGCAGTCAAATAATAATAACGTGTAGGTTCTGAAATAAGCTAAATTTCTTAGTCAAAACAATAGTTTTTGATGTCAAAAACTGTATTTTCAAACCGATACGACCTTTGAACCTTTAAAAAGAGGGTACTCATACCTCAAAGGGTTCGTTTATGACTCCTGGTTTCATTGGTGGCAGCAGTCGTTTTCCATCAGCATATCGCCACTGCTGAATAAAGGTCCTTCACAAAACGATCTTGGTCTTGGACAGTCTGCATCCATTTTCTGTTCAATCATCAAAAGCAAACACTTACACTCAAATAAAGCAGCAGGCAAATACAAATATTGAAATTATTTTACCGAACATACATTTGTACAGTATCAGGGTAATTACACTGAATCTCCAACATTAATTTAGCTCGGTAAACAAAATGAAATTTTACATGAAGTTCTACGTGTTGAATAAACTAATCATTGCGTACCTTCTTTCAAATTATCTCTTTCATTAACATACGTAATTGAATCATAATTTGAAATAGTATTTAATCAAAGTTTTACATTAAAGTAACAGATACATTTATTTATATTGTGGCCACTTCGACATACAGTACAACGAAAACATACAACAGCGCCATCTAGCAAAGCAACACTGTACTACGAAGAAAAAAACGGAATAAACTATACGGAGTAATTACTAATCCTGAATCGCGTAAGAGACATTCTTGGGGCGATAAGCGTATATACAACATCCTAACATCATCTGTTGGGCAGTAGCCCGCCAGGCACGATCACCACACCTGATCGGAGGGTCCTCCCTTGGTGATGGAGGAACACTAAACACTCCACAATATTAAAGTACCATGTACACACACAGATAAAATTCATTCGTCATTTATAGCAAGAGTCGTGCCTAGCATGTATGGGCCTGGTGTTGGACCGAACTGAAAGCTTAGTGTGAGCTTTATTTGACATTTCCTTGATAGTCATGGTGACCACGTACGATGTTAGCACGCACCGATATATTTTTCAAACGTAAAGTATGGCCTTAACCCGCTCGTGAGAGGAGACCCGAGCCCAACACAGCAGTTCAACGCGATCATGGTTGAGAGTGAGTTGAGGTGTCATAAACTCATATGATTCGACGATTTCGAGACACTCTGTTGCCACAGAGCCCATTTAATTGAGGCCAATAACCTACTGGAGAAAGAGCCAATGTCAGAATATTCAATACTGTTCGAGTTCGTTACAAGTGCAAAATGATAACGCACTTGCATACGCCTTGCCTGCAAAGTTAGTGCACATATTCCCGGGTTGGGCAAATTTTTTGTATGATATTCAAACATTTGTTACCGAGTATGGGTGTTTTCTATGTATGTATTAATCTTTTCGCCCGCGGGGCTCCGCCCGCGTATATCTCGATTATTGCGGTAAAAAGTTGCCTATGTGTTATTCTGATATATGAGCTATATTACTGTAAAGTTTCATTCAAATCCGTTCAGTAGTTTTTGCGTGAAAGAGCGAAAAACATACATACAAACTTTCGCGTTTATAATTTATTAGTAAGGATATGTTTTTATATCAGTTTTATATAAATATATTGTGAATATATTTTAGTTTGGTGCATTTTTTGGTTGTTGTTAAATATATTTAAAAAAAAATAAGTTTAGATTATTACAATATGCAAGCCGAAACTTCAATATTAACGCTGATACGAAAAAAAAGTTCATTACACTTAAAACAACCGAGAGCCTTGCTAAGTACACCGGATTCCACTGTAAAGTGGTTTCAGCAATAAAACGGTACCATTATGCTATTCCTATCTGAGATGGTAGCATTTAGTCGCGCCATTTTGTTAATGTTCTTTAGTTGTAATGTTCGTGTATATACACAATTTACTGTCTACTTAATTGATCTGTTTTAATTTTGACAATTGTGGTTTTTATTTTTAGTTTTTACTATCTTTCGTCCGCGGCTCCGCTCCCATGTATATCGGTTATCGCGGAAAAAAATGTCCTTTTCCAGGCTCTTTACTATTTGTGTACTAAATTTCATATAAATCGATTTAGTAGTTTTGCCCTGAAAGCCGGCCAGACAGAGTTACTTTCGCATTTATAATATCAGAAAGGATTATTTAGTTAACAATGATGTACATTGTCAGGTATTAGGATAGTGGTTACTAATGTGTATTTTAAAAATCCACCAAATATGGATAGGCTGAAAAAAAGATTATTAATTCAGAAAGCTGAGCCTTGCTTACAAATATTTTTTAATCGTATTCATTCATTTTACTCTGTATTGATGTTAGATAGTAATTCCAACTTGGAATATTGTTTTACTAAAAATTAGGCTTCCTATAATTTTTAGTATAACAAATTCATTTGCAAATACTATAATAATAAACTTATTATTCATGTATGTTTTATATTTTTATGAATAAACAATGCATGACTTTGGATATAACTATTTTTACTGTCCAGATGATTTGTGAAGACAATAATAAAATTCTTTACATAGTTTCATTTGAGATTAGCTGAGTTCCACGGTGTTAGCTGCGCTTAATATTGTAAACCGCAAAAAATGTTTATCTCAGTTACTCGTTACGTCACCAGCCTTCTGCCTGTGAAAGTCCCATAAAAATCAGTCTAGCCGTTCTAGACATTACCCGGAACAAATAGACAAACAGACATACTGTTTTATTTATAAAAAATGCTTTTTTGATATACATTTTTTTTTTAAAAGACAACTCCCGCATTAGGAATATAAATTCCTGTGTCGCGGGGGACTTTACAAACACACATGAAACGGACACAAACAACACCCAGACTCAGAACAACAATTTGTGAATCACACAAAGTGTTATCCCACGTGGGATTCGAACCCGCAACACTTGGTTCAGTAGACTTAAACTTAAACAAAAAACAGTAGGCTTAAACCACTAGGCCAACTGTGCAGTCTATTGTATATACTTTTATACATTTATTTTACTTTACAATTGGTTTTTATTTTTTTATAGCAAGCTATAAAAAAATAGTATATTGTATATAGTATATATGGTATATTCAAGAATATACCATTAGGTATATAACGTGTGTCAACAATTTCCCATCTTAAGTTATATGAATTCGCTAAAGTAGGAAACTACCAAACATTCTGTATTACGTCGCAAACGCTAATATACAGTAAATTAGCGCTACGTATAAAGTGACAAGACAAATATTATGCTACACATAATTTCCGGAAAAAGAGGGAAAATTCCTGTGTGTTGTCGCAACATTATAAGGCTCATTTTATCATAATGAATAAAAACTGCAAAACTTCTCACTATGTAATAAGGGACTCAATATAAAAGAGTACTCGGGACATTTCATTATTACCCGTGAGGTGATGGATAGATACAGAGTGTATCCACTATTTATCTCGTGGGTGTAGCCGACTAAGGGGGCAAACTACTAAGATAAAATCAATGCCAAAAGAAGGAAAACTTGAATCAAATTGTACTAACCCATCTGGCCATCCTGTTTTAGTAGCCCAACTCACATTTTGTTTTAAAGTGAAGCCTATAAATAAATAAATATTTTTGGACATCTTACACACAACATCATCTAGTCCCAAGCTAAGCAGAGCTTGTGTTATGGGTACTAGACAACTGATATAAATACATAAACATACTTTTTTTTTGTAAATACATACATAGAAAACACCCAGACTCCGAAACAAATATTTGTGAATCACACAAATAATATTTGGTCCGACCCGGGAATCGAACCCGAGACCTCTTGATCAGCAGCCGCATACGCTAACCACTACACCAACGAGGCAGTCAAAACTGTCCGTTAACGGCTATTGATATGTGATCTTAGCGCTCATAGCCGAGTGGCCTTAGGTGATTGGAAACGATCACCAAGGGTAAGCAACGACGGCGCGGTCGGACCTAGATGGGTGACCGTTTGTGGCATTTTATATAATGAGCGTTTCCGTGATTCGGAGGTCACGTTAAGCAGTCGGTCCCGGTTGTTGTCACAAGACAGCAGTCGTGAAGCTTAGTTGGAGGCCTTCGGGCGGCTTAAAAACATCCAACAGCAAGATTACGTAGCCACAACGTGTCTTTGCCTGTCTCCAACCCGCACTCGGCCAGCGTGGGGACGTATGGCCTTAACCCTCTCTTGAGAGGAGACCTGAGCCCAGCAGTGGGACGTTAAGGGCAGTCAAAATTGATGTGATCTTAGTGACGAAAAGATTTTCACAAACAAGTCATATTTTTCTAACTTTCGAGTCAAGTAATTTTTTTTAACTAGCCTTCAAAAGAAACGGCGAAAAAAACTCAAGGATCTAAGTCTTATATGCTATCATTTAAACATTTTTTCCCATTTCAAAGTTAGGAAAAAGGATAAAGAGCAGTTCTTTGGGAACGCTTAAAAGAATAATTTTATCTAGCATTACTTTTCTACCCTCGCCATGCTTTTTAAGACACAAGTAAATTGGTCTCGACCCGGGCAATACTAACCCCATACAGAAGAACAACCTGAAAATAACAGCATTCGTGCTGTTGTATATGGTTGGTGAGCGTGAGACCAGACCCAGTGATGCAGTAGCATCTCCCTAGTTTGCTATAGTGTGGGTCATCATCAGCATTGTTTGTATTCTTATTGAGGATGGTGACCCCTACTCTTAGATTCTACTCGTGTTTTCCATCAGGCAGAGTAGAGGCACTTTAGAAGGCCTAAAAATACATATAAAATTAGACCTACCCGTCGATTTGTTTTCATAATAGGCAGTGCTGAAATTTAAATATAAAATAATCCAAGCCTTCATCTACAAAAATTCAACCTAAGTAAATACAATGTAAGCGTCCAAGATTCCCTTTAGACAAAAAATAAATTTCAATTCTGACTTAATTTTGTTGATCTGAATTTGTTTAATGAACTAGTTTACTATACTTCATTAGATTATTCAATAATGATGTGAAAATAATAATATTAGTTACCACTTAGTTTAACCAAATTGACTGTAACAACTTTAAAAAATGAGATTGCGTTTTCCTAACCAGTCATTATCGATCTCAGTAATCCATTCTCAAACAAGTGAAGTTAGACCATACATTACTGGAACTCGTTTCTGCCACAATAGCATTTACTGTCTCGTTTCAGCCCACTTCCTGACCAAAGTCCCTTTGTCAAACGTATAATTTTGTGCCTCTAGTTTTGTGTAATTTATTGACTAACTCTGAAATAGGGATGACGTGTGCGTCTACTGTTCTTAGTTTGAGCGTTGTTTAATTAAATTTGAAAGTGAACGAGGCAATCTGAAAACCACTGAAATTAAGTTTATTTTCTCGTTATCATCATTAATATGATAATGGTTTTGAATTGTCAGAACTATTTTGATGTTTTAAGAAATACCTATAAATACCAACGATATGCTTAGTTATCAGAAGTGGGATATATACAATGTTACATTATTTTCAGGAGTTAGTTACTGATATTTCTATACTGTTGAAAAAAACATGATCAACGGTAAATCATAAGCATATTGATTTGTTAGTTAGAATAAATAAAATAAAATAAAAAATAAATATTTAGGACATCTTACACACAACGTCATCTAATCCCAAAATAAGCAGATCTTGTGTTAAGGGTACTAAATAACTGATATAAATACATAAACATACTTTTTTTTATAAATACATACATATTATAGGTACATAGAAAATGTGATTAATCTTTATATGTATAAATCTTCTGTCAGGGTGTTTGTAATTGAACTTTTAAACGGTTGGACGGATTTGATAAAATTTTTGTGTTTCTGTGTGGGTTTTAGAATGGTTTCGATTCACAATTAAACCCGGTAGGTGGCGCAGCAATCAAGTTCTGAGATTTTTATTTTTCACATATCTGAACATAACCTCAAGATTATGAAGGTAGGAATGGGCGGTATGAAGTTCTCCGGGTCAACTAGTAATAATGTAATAAATTATTTCTTTCAGACGACAAAGACGAAATATTTAAAAACTAAAATGATTAAATAAAGGAACAAATATCATATAATTAAGTACTATCAATCACAAATCTTAAAATGGGTCAGCATAATGTGAACGTTTAATGTAACTCCACTTTCACTTTGAAGATATAGGCGTAGAAGATTATTATTTGGAAAATGAATCATATAATTACTAGATAGTTAAAAGGCACTAAAGTAATAATCGTGTTTCAAATTAAACAATTATTCAAATTAAACAAGGAGGGGAATGAATTCCCTAACATACACTTGGCGAGTGGAATAGTAAACACAGAAATCACATGCAAACATCCAAACTTTGAACAAATATATGTATAGGTCAAATAAATGTTTGTCCAGAAAGAAAAGCGTAGTGCTAAAATAGTATTTTGTCACGAAAAACATTTCCGTTAGTTGTTCGAGGACCGATAACTTGAGTACTTGAGGACTTTCAGGTGTTAAAATAAGAATGGTAATTGAATTATGTATCATCTACGCTAAAAAACTTCAAATCAAATCAAACCATTTTATTTCAAATAAACCATACAACGGCACTTTTGAAACGTCAATTAGTCAGTCAGTAGTCAGTTGTGAAACTAATCGTCTGTTCCAATTCGTAGATCCTATGGAGAAGAACAGACAAGAAACTCTATGGACACTCTTCACTTCGTCACTGGACATTGGCATCCCTAAGCCGGAGAGGAAGTTCTTAATAACAGCTCGAAGTCTGGAAAGTCCGTGCCTCGGAGAGCACATTAAGCTGTCGGTCCTAATTGTCATGAATATCTATCGCAATTGTATTAGGAAGTCAGTGCCCCCAAATATACTGTCAACTATTTCAACCTAAAAATTTCATTTCTCCCTCAGCGTGGCGGAGGTCCAAAGCTAGTCACTCTGTAAAAAACAGAGATTCAGGTAAAACCAGTTCAACTAGTAGCCGACCCAAATTATCTTGGGAATAAAGGCTAAGAAGAAGGAGAAGGAAGAACAATGTTTATTGATATAAGAAAAACCGTTTTTTTTTGTTTATTCCCTAAACAATAAGTGAACCTTAAATTATTCAAGAGCCCAATACCTTCAATTAATTGAATCCAGTTAACAAAATCCGTAATCGGAATGAAAATCGTATCGAACAGCAGCATTGTAACGTACATTCCGAATTCTGCTTACATTAATCCATCACATATTCCGTACCCAATATCTCAAAAACCGAGTAACAAACCTAACAAATGGAGGAATCCGATACCTAAGAATCCTTTGTTGGATCCGGCGGAAACTCAAGACGTTACCAACGCAAATGGGAACACTTTAAGATCCGAGATAAGGGATAGTGGACTCGGTGGATGTAGATGTAATTGTATATTCGTTGGATGTGTTAGAATCTAGTTATTTTACTACGATTTTGTCCTAATTTAATTGAAAATTTTAGACATCGCTATCTGTTTAGCAAAATTAAGATATTTAAAATCAGTTAAACAAAAAGTTATTTTCATTTACGTACGACATACGTACGACATACAACTGCCTCGTTGGTCTAGTGGTTAGCGTATGCGGATGCTGATCAAGAGGTCTCGGGTTCGATTCCCGGGTCGGACCAAATATTATTTGTGTGATTCACAAATATTTGTTTCGGAGTCTGGGTGTTTTCTATGTATAATATGTATGTATTTACAAAAAAACAGTATGTTTATGTATTTATATCAGTTGTCTAGTACCCATAACACAAGCTCTGCTTAGCTTGGGACTAGATGATGTTGTGTGTCAGATGTCCAAAATATAAAAAAATATATATTCAATGTCAAGCAATGTCCACTAGATAATTATTATTATTTATCAAACAACAACAATTTTTTTCAAGACAAAAGGACAACTCCGGCTTTAGGAATATATATCCTGTGTCGCAGAGGACTTTACAAATATATATGAAATAGATATAAATTATACTCAGATTCAGAACAATAATTTGTAGAGAAAGTATTTTCGTATGTGAAATTTGAACCCACTACACTTGGCTCTGTAGAAAGCCTAAACCACTAGGCCAACTATGCAGTCTAAAATAAAAATATGTTAAATTACGAGTATGTCATATTCAAATAAGGGTTCTAATTATATTATCTTTTCCTCATTTGTTTTCGATTGCTCTGCAAAAGCTGTCTCCCTTTCCTTTAGCTCTGAAATTGTTGTGCAAAATTTTACGTTATAAGGTTAGGTGTGTAGGCTTCATGCCTAGAGTATCTGTTGCAACACTGTCAAAAAAACGAAGTTTTGAGTCAGTCTCAAAAATCATTCTCACTAATCCTGTTACAACAGGCCTTAATTCTTTCCTGAGAGGAGGCCCGAGCCCAACAGTGCTAGATTATGGGTTGTTGATGATGATGACTGTTTTATCAAAGTTATAGATTTGCAAATCTGTCATTAGGCTTCGAAAATTACCTAACTTTAACCATTCTCAATTTATACTTCAATCCGACTTCCTTGTATATTCCTTACTAGCTTTCCGCCTGCGGCTTTGCCCGCGTGGAAACCGGTTATATCGCGCGACATGATAAGGAGTAGCCAATAGTCTTTCCCAAGGTCTAGACTTCTTACATGATTTTGTGTTTGACAATAAGGAACTTCTATACAAACCTTCGTCCCCTATTTCAACCCCTTCTACCCTTATTTTCGCGATAAAAAGTATTCTATGTCCTTTCCTAAGTTCAGTTCTATCTTCATACTAAATTTCATCAAAATCGGTTTAGTGGTTTAGGCATGAAAGTGTAACAGACAGACAGAGTTACTTTTGCATTTATAATATTAAGTACTCTTTACATCTCTGGTTCTAATGGAAGTACGCGTTTTGTTTTGGTCTTGGTGCACTCAATGGAATGAGTTTTTACATTTAAGGTATTGCTCACTTAAATTGGTCGAATCGTTATGAAAATAGGTCGAAGAGTAAACATTTTAATAAAGTTTTCAATTTTCAACTAAAGTATGTATGGTTATAAGATTCGTTGGCTGTTCTAATTAATCTTTAAGAAAAGTTTTATAAGACAAAAAAACAAACACAAATACTTACTTAGGGTGTTTTTATCGTGATGAGGGTAGAACACGGAACCTTAATAAGTATTCTGCAACGGCAATGTTAGAAAATACGGATTTAGGGGAAGCGTTTGTAGTGCCGTCTGTAATTATTCTTGATGCTCTTAGATGAAGAGGGTAGGAAAAAATAAAGAATAATAGCATCTAGTTATAATTGGCTAACAATAGATTTAAAGTTTTTGTAATTGGATAGACACGTGTCATTGTAATCTGTTACCTTCATCATCATCATCAACAGCCTTTAGCAGTCCGCTGCTGGACATAGGCCTCTCCTTAGAAAGGAGGGTTTGGCCACAAATCTGTTACCTAGGTGATCCGTATGACTATTTACACGCTTTATATTAGCTTCACTTGTTTGTTTGTAACCGACTCCTTTGGGCGTGAATTTGACCCACTTTAAACGGCCAGATTTCGTTTAAATTTTGTAGATTTATCAAGGACAGATGACAATACACTAATCCGAAAAAAACAACAAAAAAGAATGTTTTTCTTAAGTGTTTGCTTAGTTTTTTAAAATTATATTTTTTTTTCAATAATTTCAACATTGCAGTAACAAACGTATAAATCCAGTGGCACCGGTTCTCCAATAAGCTAATGCAATCAATATGGATTTTATCAATTTAAATTGAAAAAACCAAATAATTATAATCATCCTAATGAGAGGTATTCCACTTACAACATCAGTGAAACTAACATTTTTCAGGCTCTGGATGATTTAAAATGTCTTGTTGTTTTTTTGGTGATGGACTTTGACATATCCTCATAAACGTAACTAAGAAACCTATTACTTTACTAAGATAAAGATCGGATACTTTAGTCACTGATAAGATGCATAATTAATAAAATATTCGCGAAAAAAAATAGTGATCAGTTTCCGACCGCCGAGCTGGTAGTTCTGGGATGTCTCCCCTAAATTTAAACAAACTCAAACAAACATCGATCAAGTCCTGCAATCTGTCGGATTTTCATATGGAGCAGTAATTTATTGGGCTTTAACGAGATGATAAATACCACATCTCATTCCTACATCACCTGGCGAATGGGAGAGATTACCTCATGGCATTAAGTCCATCTTTGTATAACGATTGCAACAAGTTTGAAATAAATAAGTAATTTCTGGGGACATAATTGATCAGAAGCGGGAATCGATCCATTGTTCACTTTCACATAAATGTGTTGCTGGCCAGCTAATGTAATTAAAAGTCCAAGATTTAAACTTTTTTTTTTTTTAACGTAGGTATATACACACCAAAGTTATGTCTGTCTTTATGTAATACATCGTTCATTAGTTCTCTAAACAGAGCATTACAAACAACAACAGACATTCAGTTCGTTAATTTACATATCTACGTCACATCGTACTGGCATAATATATTCCGAACTACATTTCACTTGGGATTCTATGTTGGATTCTGAGCTCACCTTATGTTATAAACTTATGATAGAGGAATAAATGCATTGTACAAATGTAAGTTTATAATTAAAGCTATTAATTATAGAAGTTTTCATTTAATATTTATTTGTTTTTAAATAGCTTTGTATGGAAATTATAAAACATAGACTGGATCAATATATTCATTGCTATCTCTATTATAAGCAAATTCCTAATTCTTCTTCCTAGCCTGTATTCCCAAGATAATTTGGATTATTTGCAGACGGGGCTGCGTATGTCAGCTTGTATTGTTTAAATATATTTATGCGTTGCAGAATCAATATTTAAAATGTAAAAATAATGTACCTCTATTTAGATTCACCTACATATTTATCACGCACACATATTGACACAACCCTATTTTGTTGACATTGCTAACATTGGCATAAATTGGAAGGCAAATTATTTTAGAGAGAATTCAACACAAAGCTCTACTTCTAATGACGAAAATACTAGACTTGATTGAGCTTGTTTAATGTAAAATAATTTATTCATACATAGTTTAAAGCATGAGTAGAAAACTATTTATAAAAATAAATAAAACTAAAGTGTTTGTTTTCATTTCAAAATATTAATAGCTTTAAAAACAGAACTCACATAAAAAACTCAAAATGTTTGCTTACATTTGGAACAGGTGGACCGATCTTAACGGGACTTTCATTGGCACTAGCTTATGTTATAAGCATTAACTTATACTTGACCTCAACCAATATTATATATATCGATAGGATCTCTGTCTGTAATGCTTTTACGGCTAAACCACTGTATTGATTTAAATGAAAATTAACAGGAGGATATTTTGATTCTTGATCCCATGACCACATAGGCTACAATGGCATATATACACGGGCGGAGTCGTGGACAATAGCTAGTACATTGCTGACTAATTTCGTTCCTAAAAACGTATGTTTTATCATTAAGTAAAACGTCTTGTCGCAACCATATCACCACAACCACAACTCATCCAAATTTTTATTCTAATAATCCATTTTGAAAGGAAATTTAAAGCCTAGAATAATAAATCCTTTGTCCTACATAATTCAAATTAAATTATATTCTTTAAGATATCATATAATTTATGACCTTCTTAAGAAAACTTTATTTAGTAGCTAACTTCACTTGTCCCGAGAATCGCCGTAAATTTTAATTAAAAGTTTCATATTTCATTTTAACTAGCATTTTATGTTCATTTTAATTAAATAGTTTGAGATTTCGTTTCAGTTTTTAGCATATTTTTAATTAATCTTTTGATTATTCTGATTACGGTTAATAACGTCTTTTGTATATAAGCTCTGATATTAAATCCACACTATTATTACTAAATGTTATTACTCTGTCCGTCTGTCTGCTTTTATTTTTATTTGATTTTTTTATATATTTGATGTCCTTATCAGTGGGCCATATTGCTCCACGCTGTCCTTATTTTCATGTAGCTTTTCCTGTAATGTTTGTATAGGAAAGCTCAACGCATTCTACTGACAAACACTGAATATGCAAACCATTATTCCTTCAAAGCTATGAATAGTTTTGCAAATACATGACATAAAAATGTCATAAGAATCTAATAAAATTTACTCGTCAAAATAATTAATTCATCAAGGTGACTAGTACATTTTATTGATTTATTTTACAACTTTCTAGAACTTAGACGAGCGTGTTTACCGAGTTGAATCTTTTTCTTCTTCCTAGCATTATTCCCAATATTATTTGGGGTCGGCTACTAGTTCAAATGGTTTTACCTGAATATCAGTTTTTCCACGGAACGACTGGCATCGGACCTCCGCTACCTTAAGGAAGAACTGAAATTCGAAGGATGAACTAGCAGTCAGTAAATTTGAGGGCATTGACTTCCCAATAATGATAGCCGTAGATTTTAATGACAAGCAGGACCGACGGCTTTACGTGCTCTCCTAGGCATGGGCGTGAATCACCGCCAAACTTCCAAACTCCGGGCTGCTATTAGGAATTTCCTAAGAAAAACCCAAAAACACTTTTTGGCCCGACCTTAGATTTGAACCCGAGACCTCTTGATTAGCTGTCGCATACGATATCCACTAGATCAACGAGGCAGTTTAGGTGGTCGTCACGCCGCTTTCAACTTCACCAAGTGTCGTGGGTTCAAATCCCACATCACATCATATTAACGACCTTTAACAATTCACGGTTGAATTCAGGCCGTCTAGCCAAGGTGGTATAATAGACCTAAGCTTCCTTCTTACGCAGTGATATAAGTATACTCTTCGATACAAATCTTCTTATCACAAACCACCCAAAAGTTGCTATTTTAGAACCATCTAAAACGATAGCTAAAACGGTGCTATTACGTAGTCGCTGTCTCAAGCTCTTTTTCATGGGCCGTGATGAAAGGGCCACGGCCCCCAAAAAAGCACATCCTACTGACTTTATGATTTTATTATGCGATCCTAAATTCCTAATATTCTTGTTGATATAAAACAAAATTAGATAAAAGTTCATTGAATCCCCGGCCTGTGTTTTTTGAACGTCGAGAAGCTTACGCGGGGAAAAACTCTGAACATTGGTTTTAATTAACGATTATTCTAGTATTTTAGAGAGAAGGTTGAACCTATTACATTTTTTTTTCTGCTAGTAGATGGCCCGAGGTACTTCAGGGTTCCAGAGCTTTCCGTTCTAGGGTACACCTGGTTCTCTGGCTATTATATATATACTACCTATATTTAAACATATATTATCGTGGATTGTTTTTTTTTTATTGTTGTATTGGAATAGGCGTTCGTCTTCCATCTCACCTGATGGAAAGTGTAGATGAAGACGAAGATGGTACACGCCCATCCAAAAGAAACCTGTTCACTCTTCTATGTTTATAAATATGTGGTTTTTGGTCAGTTTGAATGCGATATAACTACCAGCTGGTGGTATCCAGCAGGATTACTGTCGGAAAAAAGGGTAGGTTGTTGAAAAAATATATCAGAAAACTATGATAACCACCAAATATATGATGCAAAAAAGTATTGAATCGTTTCAGATTACCTACTGCGATCACTGTGATATGAGACATTTTTTTATCTATTTATTGGCTTTATTTATAAACACAAATGATACAAAAAAGAAAACAGACATTTTTGTATTGGTGAAAGTGATGCACAAGCTGTTCTTTAGGTTTTAATATCATTCTTCTTCTAATTTAACAATTTTTTTAACATTCATGATATTATCATTTAAGAAAAATAAACTGGTAAGCGTTAATAACATGACGAAAAATGTAATTACACCAAAAAATTTGAATACTTGAATAAAAATGAAATTTCGTCAGCCAAGACTAAGAGATGCCGAGATAATTGAAATGTAGGAAGACAACAAAGGAGGGGTGTGTCTCATATAAACGTAGAATTGAATACTTAGGATATGGCATCATCATCATCAGCCTATAGCAGTCCACTGCTCGACATAGGCCTCTCCCATTGCACACCACTAAGTAAAAAGTAAGTAGAATCTGGAATTAGCTTTATAACTAAGCTATCAGTGTAGTACAATGAAATATGTTTTTAAAGGGGCAAATGAATAGACAGATCATTTTTATGTAATTTTTAATACATAAAATTTAAGAGAATGAGTGCCATTTCATAAATGATAAAGTGATGTGGTAAGAAACATAATAAAAAAACAAATTGAGCACCTCCTGTATGTTTAATTAATTAATTAGATCATAATTATTAAATGAATTAGTAATTATAGTCAACATTTATTTGAAGTGAATCGTCATCATCATTATCAGCCTATTGCAGTCCACTGCTGAACATAGACCTCTCCAATTGCACGCCACTTAGTTCGATCCTCAGCTACTCGCATCCAGCTGCTACCAGCCGTCTTGCGCAAATCGTCACTTCACCTGGCCTGTGGACGTCCTACACTACGGTTGCCGGGACGCGATCTCCACTCAAGAACACGTTAACCCCAACTGATGTCGGTTCTGCGGCTAATATGGCCAGCCCATTGCCACTTCAGCCTGCTAATCCTGTGGGCTATGTCGATCACTTTAGTTCTCTGCCGGATTACCTCGTTTCTAAAGAAAGGTGTAATAATGATTCCAAAACTTGTTATTATTTCGCCTTCGATATTTCTGGACAGATACGATCACTATGTCTTTAATAAAAAAGGTTCCTACACTCTCACGTCAAGAGCTAGCAACACACACGTAACTGGGAATCAAGTGTCCATTACGCATTTTGCTCTTGCAGTGATATAATTTGTTTTCTTATGCCTCTTTTCCCTCTTACGACACCCATGAAGTGTTTAGGTGTTTAGAATACAGAGTTCTAAATCCATCAACACAAGGAAAAGCTAATTATTAAAACCAGATATTTAATAGTTATTTACCAATTACCTAGCTTGTTCAGTTAATTACAAGTCCAGTCACTAAATACAATATGAACTAATACCTGCCAACTAAGTCACCGTTTCTTTTTTAATTAAAGCTTATTGAGCAGTTTATTTCTCCTTTGAAAGACTACCGCATCCTTCCTTTCAAACAGCCTTATAGAGGCTCAGATTGCGGCCAAATCCTGGCCGGTAATATTGCTCACAATCTTGTTTCATCCGCCTAATTCCGTTTAATACCGTTTCACTGGTAGCTCATAATTACAACGAAGTAAGCTCCGGTATGTCAGCCGGGTTTGTGCCCCAAATCCTTTTCTTAATTTGATTTGAGTGATAGAGGATGTGGTTAAAAGTTATGGTTTTAAATGTGTGTTGTAATCAAAAAATTCGGTGCAAAATTTCGCAGGTATTTTTAATGTAATTAAGAAAAATTAAAGCGTTAATTAATGAAAATGAAAAGAGTTTTATATATTTCACTAATAATATCTTAATTTAAATCCTTTTTTATACATTTCATAATATTATTATCCTTAACCTTAGTTCAATAGTTAACTATATTAATGACTGCAATAACAACAGTACAGATAGTTGATATAGGGTTTATATGAAATATTCTTTCTCTTGTGCAGTGATGTGCAAAATTTGTTCACCCATTCGTTCTTTATGAAACCTATGGAATAAATATTCGAGGTGACACTCTGTGTTCTTAATCGTTCACTACACGGAAAGTTACACCATGTATATAGAAAATCTCTTAGGGCGGCAGTAGTAATGACTAAGGCGGTGAACATACCTCTCTCCATTGCGCTAGTAATGTGAAAGTACTCATATGAGTGCTTGACCTAATAAGATTTCAAATAGAAAATCTGAGTTTTGTTAAAAGAGTTCAAGGAAGTTAACCAAAAAAAAATGTAGAAGTAGTAGCCGTTCTTTCGAAGTTTCTACAGACAATGTTGCCACTGTTTATATATTTTTTTAATCTTTTAAATTATTTCTTTAATAAAGTTTGTCTGTTAAACTCTTACATATATTTTATTTGTTTGAAATTAAGATATATAATACGTTCTGCATTATTTTGAAAAGAATCGCTATCACTCAAGATTGGTTATATTAAAATTTAAAAACAAAATTAGTACTATTTTACGTAGACTGTGAAATGAAAAAGCGGCCAAGTGCGAGTCGGACTCGCCCATGAAGGGTTCCGTACCAGCAAGTAACATCATATAAAAGTTCTTGTAGTTCGTTGTAACTTTCATCGATGTTTTTATACTAGTGTATTGATTGGATGAAAGGTATATTGCGTGTTACGATTTATGAGGTATATAAAAAAAACTACTCACTAGATCTCGTTCAAACCAATTTTCGTTGGTAGTTTACATGGTAATGTACAACATATATTTTTTTTAGTTTTATGACTCTCTTACTTTAGAAGTTAGAGGGGGGGGGACACACATTTTTCCACTTTGGAAGTGTCTCTCGCGCAAACTATTCAGTTTAGAAAAAAATTATATTGGAAACCTCAACATCATTTTTGAAGACCTATCCATAGATACCCCACACGGATAGGTTTGATGAAAAAAAAAATTTTGAGTTTCAGTTCCATGTATGGGGACCCCCAAAATTTATTGTTTTTTTTCTATTTTTATGTAAAAATCTTAATGCGGTTCACAGAATACATCGACTGACCAAATTTCAACAGTATAGCTTTTATAGTTTCGGAAATAATTGGCTGTGACATACGGACGGACAGACAGACAGACAGACAGACAGACTTGACGAATCTATAAGGGTTCCGTTTTTTGCCATTTGGCTACGGAACCCTAAAAACTGAAGAACGTAGTAGTATTCCCATTACTTTTTTTTCTGTGTCTGGGTATGTAGGCGCCGTCGTTGCTTGCCCTCAGAGATTGTTTCTAATCACCTTAGGCCACTCGGCTATGGGTACTATAAGCCTTAATTTCAGAAATAAATAAAATAAATATTTTTTCTTCTTCTTTAACTTCCTCAGCTGGATGACTTACAGTTAAGCAGAAAACTCCTGCAGCCATAATGTAATTTCTTATTTTTTTAATAAAAGATCATATTCATAGATACCCTTAATAATGTAAATGCTCTGGGCGGCTGGCACAGGAAATTAATTTATATTCTTTTAATAAGGAAATCTCAAGTTTCACTTACTGGCTTATCTTTTGTCTCGCTGTTAGAAGTTTTTCAAACGTTTTAAAAAGTTGATACTGTTGCAGATTTCAATACCATTTATTTATGCTTAACTTTGAATAATATTCATAAGAAGTTCTTATCAAAGTCATGTTTCATTTTTACCCAAAAATAACGGAGCTAAAAAGAAGGGTATATGTTTGGCAGTCTACATATATTAGGTATAGTTGTTAAATCGGAGTATCTAAACCACTGAACTGTTTTTAGGGTTCCGAAGTTTATGACTCGGAACCCTTACAGATTCGTCATGTCCGTCTGTCCGTCCGTCCGTCCTCGACTTACCGTCCAAACGGTAAATGCTAGTAAGACGAAACTTTGCAAGAATATGTGTTGTAATTACGCCGACAAAGTGCTACAATAAAATTATGAAAAATATTTTTATTTGGGGTACCTCCCCTATACGTAAAGTGGGGATGATTATATTTTCTCACGGCCACCCCATCGTGTGGGGTATCATTAGATAGGACTTTTAAAAACAATAAAGGGTTTCTAAGACAATTTTTTGATTTAAGTATATGTTCGCGGGATATTCCACTTTAAAGGGCACTTTTTTGTAAAAACAGGGCGTCCCCCCCTCTCTAAAAGCTAAATGGCTAGCTTGAAAAATCTGAAAAAAATCGTGAAGGTGGAACTTTGAAGGAAAACTATAAGAGATTAGATGACTTTATTAGTTCAGGAGTTATAGAGGCTTAACTTTTACAATGCACTTACTTGGAAAACGTCATACTAACTTAACGCATTATTATGTAAACATAACAATTATTCATTGGATACGATTTCTAATCCACGTACCATTATGGGTGACTGAGGAACCCTTTCCTGTGCGTGGCCTGACACACACTTGGCCGATTTTTTGTTCAATAGATTTGTTCTAATTTTTTTTTGGAACATAGGCTTATAGGAATATGGGACCTACGGTTATTGGTTTTTAAACTTTTTCTTGTTGGAAATTAATTTTACTTCATTCGTGATTACAAAATATCATCATTATTTAAGTTGAAACATCTCCATTGCTGGAGTCATTTAAAGGCATCCTTTAAAGTTCGCCACAACATTCGAACCTGTGCTACTCCTATGTAATTACATTCTGCGAGCTTACAATATTAAATAAATACAAATTTGGACTCTAGAATACCGTAAACGACAACTGAATATTTCCGAATAATGTCGAACACCGAGATATTGTGCTGTCAATTCAAATGTATACCAAAAAGTAGGTTAAAACATAAAATTCTTACTTTTAAAATTGGTCGAGTAATATTGGGAGTGGATTGTAATATGACAGGGGATATGAGGTGACATCGGTTTACGTTTTTGTATTTTACTCGCACTGTCGATATCGTCAAATGATTTGTACGATATTACAGCTCTGGCGTAATAAACTTTGTCATGGTTTTAAACAATAATATGGCTTATATATTAGAATGATACTTGGGTATTCGTGGTCAATTTTATTATCACAATAATAAATAACAAAATATTGTTATCTAATTCAATTTATTTGAAAAATAACTGTATTGCTAATGTATTGATTATACATTTATTTTTACACCTAGTAAAATTGATTCTGATCCTAAAGGTAATCAATTAAATTTTGGAGATGTAAATATTAGTTAGCTGTTTATAGTTCCACGTATTTCCAGCTATTAATGGTGGTTTAGCTTGTAATTGCCAACGTCAATTAATGTCAAACATTTGCTGTTGTAAAGCAAATATACGATGCTAAACACGAGCCAACTGAAGGCCCCCGCGGACGTTTAGTTATTGGGTTACAACACATACTCAGTGTAGTTTGAGCATTGTAAGATTTAAAATTACCAATATTAATTTAGAATTTAATTTCTTTGCCACTTATATGTCTTTCAAATATTCAAAGAAAAGAAAATGTCTCAAGTGTTTTTTTTTTGCGCTTTTGAAACATTTCATCTTCGTTTATACATAATATGCATTAAAGATTTCATTTCAAATTGGGTCAAAAGTTCTCAAGACGAGTGCATTTAACCTTTTTTTTTCTTTTGTTTCGTGCGGGAATCGACACGTATACCACCAGTTGGTGGCTATACTCGAACCGACTAAAACCGCACACTGTCTCGTGTACTATAAACCGAGGAACCAGGTCATACCCTCAAAAGGAAGTCCGTCTAAAGTGCGTTTAAACTTGAGTATAATAAAAAGCGGCCAAGTGCGAGTCGGACTCGCCCATGAAGGGTTCCGTACCAGCAAGTAACATCATATTAAAGTTCTTGTAGTTCGTTGTAACTTTCATCGATGTTTTATACTAGTGTATTGATTGGATGAAAGGTATATTGCGTGTTACGATTTATGACGTATTAAAAAAAAACTACTCACTAGATCTCGTTCAAACCAATTTTCGTTGGTAGTTTACATGGTAATGTACAACATATATTTTTTTTAGTTTTATCACTCTCTTATTTTAGAAGTTAGAGGGGGGGGGACACACATTTTTCCACTTTGGAAGTGTCTCTCGCGCAAACTATTCAGTTTAGAAAAAAATGATATTAGAAACCTCAATATCATTTTTGAAGACCTATCCATAGATACCCCACACGTATAGGTTTGATGAAAAAAAAAATTTTGAGTTTCAGTTCCAAGTATGGGGACCCCCAAAATGTATTGTTTTTTTTCTATTTTTATGTAAAAATCTTAATGCGGTTCACAGAATACATCGACTGACCAAATTTCAACAGTATAGCTCTTATAGTCTCGGAAATAATTGGCTGTGACATACGGACGGACAGACAGACAGACAGACAGACAGACAGACAGACAGACAGACTTGACGAATCTATAAAACTTTAAGTTTGTTTCCGTTTTTAGGGTTCCGTAGCCAAATGGCAAAAAACGGAACCCTAAAAACGGAAACAAACTTAAAGTTTCAAATCTACATATTTTAATATATTCTACTAACTCTTCTTGTGAGAAAACTTCATGATAAACTATAATTTATACCTTCCAACTTACCCAGCCAGACTTCCTTCCACAACAAACTACCTCACAATTTCATTCAAACTTGCATAACAAAACCTCAACGGACAGCTAACATATACATACCATAAACAACATACATATACATAGGTAATTAAGTATATAAAACAAGGGTATAATAACAATGTTGGACTACAGTAGGCAATAATATTACTAATGTAAGGAAGATCGTTAGTACCAAATGTTGTTTGAGCCGCAACGCATACTGGGATGAAATTTAAATATATATTATGCTTGAGTGCAGATTAAAATTGAGTTGACTTTAAAGTGTTGATTTTATTCTACAAGAGACTGTTTGAAGTTGGTCGGTGAATACTTAATTTCTAACATTGTTCTTGTATTGTTAATGTTATAAACCGAGCAGACCTTTTTTCATCATCATCATCAGCCTATCGCATCCACTTCTGGATATATGCCTCTCCAATTGCACAAAACTCTAATCAATTATGGGCTTATCGCATCCAGACAGAGGTTTATAGTAAATTAGTACGTTGATTTGTTTACCAATAATTCCTCCTTAGAACCTTTCACGGGCGTGAAATGCCGTCAACTTCCATACTCCGTTCAGCTATTAAGAATTTTTAGTAAAAAAAAGCCACTAACAGTCCGATTAACAATCGCTATATAGACGAATGACGCAGTCAATAGACACCATATTTATTACGATTTTATCTTATGAACCATTAAGTGTCGGGTTTCCAATGCTTATGACTTGTGCACACCGGTATGTTCAGTTGTCACTCTTGTAGAGGTTTCAAATGTTTGCGAAGAAAATCATGTAAAGTTGTGATTACCGTAACTCTCTAGACATTTTGTAAAACAATGTTAAAATTTATCTTGCATTTTGTTCAAATAAGTGCAAACAAAAAGTGCCTCGGCGGCGCAGTGGTGTTGTACTCGTATGCGACTGTTGTGCTTGAGGTCTCGGGTTCGATTCCCGGGTTGGAGGAAATGTTAGCGTGATCCGCAAATATTTCTTTCGAAGTTTGGGTGTTTTCTATGTATGTATTAATTACGCATGTAATTGTGTAAAAATAATTATGTATGTAATTACAAAAAATAAAGTATTCATATCAGTTGTCTAGTAAAAGTTCTGCTTAGTTTGGGACTAGATGGCATGCGTATAAAATGAGTGAAATATTTAAATAAAATACTTAAATTTAAACATTTTAAAATGAATATTACCATTTACCATTGAAATTGAAAAAACAAGATCTTAAGTTCATTTAATGATTAGCGTTTCAATTTAATTTGTCACACAGACACACAGACTTTAAGTAGCTGTAATTGAAAACGTGTCTGAACTTTTTATTCGCTGATTTAATTTTAGGATACTCTAAGTAGTGCACGCACCGTTGTATTAAATTAAATTAACTTTAGTGCAAGCTGTTCTTATGTTCATTTTATAGTTTTCAATTGGTTTTTCTATCCTTCTTCATTAAGAGGTAAAGTTTTATTAGCTATTGTTTTGAACCTGTGAAGAAATAATTACAGAATTAAACTCAATACCCCAATACATGAAACAAGTGGTTGATTAAGAATAGAGATATATTATCCCAGAAAATTGTCATCATCATTAACTATTCATAATGTTCCACTAGGTACCAGGCTCCGGTCTTCTCTTAGAAAAGGGTTAAGGCCTTACGTTCCCAAGCTGACCAACTTCGGGTTATGGACTGGCAACAAAACTTTGTGGCTAAGTATTCTTACCATTCATCATCATCATCATCAACAGCCTGTAACAGTCCACTGCTGGACATAGGCCTCTCCTTAGAAAGGAGGTATTGGCCTACTATACCACGGCCACGTAGGCCAGACGGGTTGGTATAGGGTTGGTTTCAAGTTTTCCTTCTCTTTGCATCGATGTTGTCTTGCGTAGTTTATCCCTTAGTCGCCTTTTACGACACCCGCGGGATGAATACGGGTGGTGACACTCTGTATTCTTAATCCGTCACCACACGGTTTCGTTCTTCACCACATTCTTACCATTGGGTCACCACATTCTTACCATTGGGTGTTTATAAACCGGCTGAAAACCTCCAACTATGCTTCACGACTGCTATCCTATGATTACAACCGGCTGCTAAGCGTGAACTCCGAATCATGGAGACGCTTATGGTATTACAAACGGTCACCCATTCAGGTACTGACCGCACCGTTGTTGCTTACCCTCGGTAATTATTTTTAATTACGTACGGCATGTGTTTGCAAAGATTAACATTAAAAAAAGCGGCCAAGTGCGAGTCGGACTCGCCCATGAACTGTTCCGTACCAGCAAGTAACGTCATATAAAAGTTCTTGTAGTTCGTTGTAACTTTCATCGATGTTTTTATACTAGTATATTGATTGGATGAAAGGTAAATTGCGTGTTACGATTTATGATGTATTAAAAAAAAACTACTCACTAGATCTCGTTCAAACCAATTTTCGTTGGTAGTTTGCATGGTAATGTACAACATATATTTTTTTAAGTTTTATCACTCTCTTATTTTAGAAGTTAGAGGGGGGGGGGGACACGCATTTTTACACTTTGGAAGTGTCTCTCGCGCAAACTATTCAGTTTAGAAAAAAATTATATTAGAAACCTCAACATCATTTTTGAACACCTATCCATAGATACCTAACACGTATAGGTTTGATAAAAAAAAAAATTGAGTTTCAGTTCCAAGTATGGGGACCCCCAAAATGTATTGTTTTTTTTCTAGTTTTATGTAAAAATCATTCACAGAATACATCGACTGACCAAATTTCAAGAGTATAGCTCTCTATAGTTTCGGAAAAAAGTGGCTGTGACATACGGACGGAGAGACAGACAGACAGACAGACAGACAGACTTGACGAATCTATAAGGGTTCCGTTTTTTGCCACTTGGCTACGGAACCCTAAAAATGATCTGCTCAGATACTATCAATTCCTAGTTGAATATTGTTGCCCGGTAACACAAATAATGTTTCATTTCAAAACAATTTTCTTTTAAAATATAAACAAAAGTAACAATTCAAGTATTGCTGCTCTCACAACAAAAGCGAAAATCTTTATTGAAAACTACTCGACTTTATAACGCTTCACTGACTTAACAATTTGTGTTGATAGTAACACAAATAAAGAAAGTAGTTTCAAGACTTTTAATAGTAATATCAGAAATGATATAATACTAGTTACTTTTTGCGGAGTTACCCGCAGTTGTTGTTCTACTTTTGGAATCAGCATCTTTGATACTGCATTTTTGGGATGAAAGGTAGCCTGTCTAATATTTCTGTATAGATGGCGTGTGAGTTTAAACGGTTAAATGGCCGCCTTCTATTGAGCTAAGTGTTGCAGTTTCAAACTGGAATTACAATTTGTGTAATACACGTTTAGTTGCTCTGAGTCTGTGAGATATTTGCAATCGATCAAAGACTGCCTCGTTGGTCTGGTGGTTAGCGTATGCTACTGCTGAACAAGAGGTCTCGGGTTCGATTCCCTGGTCGGATTCTGTGTGATCCGCAAATAATTGTTTCGGAGTTTGGGAGTTTTTCTAAGTATATCAACAAAAAAGTATGTTTATGCATTGATATTAGTTGTATAGTACCTAAGCTCTGCTAAGTTTGGGAATAGATAGCGTTGTGTGTAAGATGTCCGGGAATATTTATTATTATTTATTTATGTATGTATATAACCTGTAACAGACGAATATTGCTAGTATGAGAATTTTCTTTATGACAACTTTCATCCAGATCTTTTAATCCGTTTTTTCGTCAGAGAAAAACTTACATCCACACAAAGTTTCGCCTTTATAATATTAATAAAGTACATATTTTACTTTTTCCTCGTTCTTGGATATACATTTTCTGTATTTCGTAATAAACTTCATGTTAATACCGTTGCGTGTATAATAAAAAACTTACAAGGGAAAAAGCTTTTGATACTTCACATCGTAATTACTTTTATAAATGTATTTTTTTATTAAACTAGAAAGGTAATTAAGTCATATAAGTATCGATCACGACTTATTTTTGTTTATAATTAAGACAGGATATAAACCATAATTAGGTTTACTTGAAGTAGTTATTAACAACATATTGAGAGAGATTTTTTACGATCAATTCATACTAATATTATAAATTTATCTACGTATGTCTGTCTGTTGAACATGGAGACACTTAGGAAGGACACATACTGCTTACCACGATAACTGACAAATATGATCGGAAGCTCAAAAGCCTCGTATAAAAGCTAGTTATGTAATTAAATAATTCTTTGTGAGAAAATTTTGTTCATGAAAGAATGTAAAGTGTATGTTATATTGAAAATTTTGAGACAAAAGGGCGGAAAATGGGAAAACCAATGTGCACTCCAAAATCTTCTTTCCGAGTTAGGGCCAATGTCAGTGATGTCATCACTTACTTTACAAAATGAGTATACAATTTCATGCACCGTTCACATTGAAGGCTTCTCCATTCCTTTATCGGACTACTAGGCGCAGGTAAAAGTTTTATCCGTACGTTGTTGACATACCCAAAAGACGAACTAAACGGTTTGACAGCTCGTTTTTGGTGAGACTCGCCAAAGTTTGGAACGACCTGCCTGGGTCTATTTTTCCTGATGAGTTGAACTCGAGCCTTTAAGAGTAGAGTGAACAGGTTTCTTTTGGATGGGCGTGTAGCATCTTCGTCTTCATCTACACTTTCCATCAGGTGAGATTGAAGACAAACGCCTATTCCATGACAACAAAAAAAAATAAAAAAAGAACAGGAACTATCGTTGTATCTCTAATACAATCGTCCCATTGTACGCCACCCCTATCTTCGAAACGTTGTTGCGAGTAAATGGGCGTTTCTAGTCCATTAGCCTTATGGCCCCCGTATCTTACCCGTAACTTGTACATGGACCACTAATTGTAGTGTGTACGGTAAGAAAACAGTGTATATTGTGATTTCTTATTCATGTAAGTGTATGAATGTTTATGTGGCTATTGGTGTCCAGATGTGTAGGTAAATAATCCTCTTTGCTTAAAAGAAACATGTTAGATTATTGTTGGTCTAGTGCTCTAAGTGTTCACGGCGCTTTCCACTTCGCCTGTAGTGTCGTGGCTTCAAACGTGGGAATGTGTGTGATCCAGAAATTGTTGTTTCGAGTCTCTGTATGTGTTCTTTGTGTCCGTTTAATGTATGTTTGTAAAGTTACCTACGACACAGGATCTATATTCATAATGCGGGAGTTTTTATAAAAAAAAAAAATTGGCGTATGTAATATATTTTATCGATAGTAAACCTTATAGCCTCGTATTTGTATAATATGTGAATATTTATGTAAAAATCTTAAATTACTAACTCTAACTACTAACTACTAACTCTATCATCATCATCATCATAAACAACCTATAACAGTCCTCTGCTGGACATAGGTCTCTCCTTAGAAAGGAGGTTTTGGCCTACTATACCACTCTGGCCAGACGGGTTGGTAAAGGGTTTGTTTCAAGTTTTCCTTCTCTTGGCAGTGATGTTAGCTGCTTATTTTGTTCCTTTAGTCGCCTCTTACGACACCCATGGAATGAATAGGGGTGGTGACACTTTGTATTCTTATTCCGTCACCACACGGTAGTCATCACACACACACCAACAAAATAAATAAAATTCTCTAAATACCTTGTCAAAATAACACTGTCTATTACGTTTACGCGGTTAAACGGTAAAACGGTAAACGGTAAAAATCGATTTTAATAAAATTTTGGCATTTAGATACTTATTTATATAATTACATTTATTTACTTAATAAAGGGTGCGGACACGGGCAAAAAAATAGTCACAATGATTGAAAATAGTTATATCTAAAAAGTACCCAACTCGCAGTCGGCCCTCAACTGAGAGAAGACCGGCGCAGCAGTTCCACTACTGGGCTCGGGTTTGCTGGTCTCCTTATTATGGGCTTATTGACTGCCTTGTTGGTCTAGTGGTTGGCGTATGCGGCTGCTGATCATGAGGTCTGGGGTTCGATTCCCGGGTCGGACCAAATTTATTTGTATCATCATCATCATCAACAGCCTTTAACAGTCCACTGCTGGACATAAGCTGGACGTAGAAAGGAGGTTTATTTGTGTGATCCACGAATATTTGTTTCGGAGTCTGGATGTTTTTCTATGTATAAAATGTATGTATTTACAAAAAAAGTCAGTACAAATTTATATCAGTTGTCTAGTACCCATAATACAAGCTCTGCTTAGTTTGGGACTTGATGAGGTTGTGTGTAAGATGTCCGAAATATTTAATGATTTTATATCTTATAATATATCAGTTTACACATAAATACATATAACAGGTATGTGGAAAAAGTCTTTAGAAAAAAAAAACAACCCCAATACCTCATTCTATCCCCCCATTAACCAGCCAATTACACAATTAACTTAAGGAGAAAAAGCCTGATAAAGACGGATGAGCAACAATACGAGGATGTACTGTACTCCCATAATTACAGCTTTCACGTAGTCAAAAGCAAAAAGGTTTCATCCCGCTAACTAGTTGATACACAAAAAGTTATGGCGATACAACACTGTAAGGATGAATAGTGTTGGGTAGATACTAGTGGGGTTCCGTATCTATTTTACAGATAATTTATGTGTCTCTTTAGGATCCACATGAGGATTTATTTAAATACTCTGATAGTTGGAAATAAATGTCATCATCAACAGCTTTTAACAATTCACTGCTGGACATAGGCCTCTCTTTAGAAAGGAGGTATTGGCCAACTATACCACGCTGGCCAAACGGGTTGGTATAGGATTGGTTTCAAGTTACAGAGACAGTGCCCGCATCAGGAGCGGGCAGGCGCTGGAGAAGTTCAGAAGGAGATCACACCATGGACTTCTCTCCCTCCTAAACGGAGAAGCGCGGATTTGTTCAATATGTTAAAAATTATTCCAAAGTATTTAAAAAGACTTGCGCTGCTGCCAAGTCTTTATATTTAAGTAAAAATATTAAACAAGCAGAGAATAAAATTAAAGCCACTTGGAACATGATTAATGCTGAATCTGGGCGGGTCAAGCCACGTGAACATGATTTTGAATTAAGTATTGGTGATAAAACTGTAACTGACAATTTAGACCTGGCGCAAACATTTAATAATTTCTTTGCTGATATACCTAAAAATGCAACCAGCTCCCTAAGATCATGTCCGGTTGATGCTCAATCACTTATGAGAGGCAGTGTGAAAGAGTGTACTGTACCATTCAGTTTTAATTTTATAAACCCCACTGACATAATAAAAATATTTAAGTCAATTAATTGCAAAAAGACAGCAGATTTATGGGGTATTTCTGTTAAATTAATTAATGGCATTATTATTAAGATAGCACCACATTTAGCAACAATATTTAATCGATGTGTTGATACCGGTGTGTTTCCTGATTTGATGAAACACAGTAAAGTAATTCCTTTGTTTAAAGCCGGTTCAAAAAGCGACCCTAGTAATTTTAGACCTATTTCTATTTTACCAGCTATTAGTAAAATCTTTGAAAAAGCCATACTAATGCAATTAGAAACACATTTTAATTCTAATAATCTACTGCATAGTGAACAATATGGATTCACAAAGGGTCGCTCAACAGTAGACGCAGGCTCTAAACTACTTAAACATATATTTAGTGCCTGGGAAAACTCTCAGGACGCCATTGGTGTTTTCTGCGATCTCTCAAAAGCATTTGATTGTGTGATGCATAGTACACTTCTGCTGAAACTTAGGCATTATGGCATAACAGGTACAGCGCTTAATCTTGTTGCTTCTTATCTTAGTGAGCGAATACAGTATGTTGATATTAATGGAATAAGGTCCTCCGGATCACCAGTGAGTATGGGCGTGCCACAAGGCTCAATTCTGGGTCCCTTTTTATTTTTGGTGTATATAAACGATTTGCCATTTTTTACTAGTAAGTTATGCGATATTATTCTATTTGCTGATGACACTTCTCTTATATTCAAAACCAATCGCAAAAACGATTACTCTGACGAAGTAAATAGGTCCCTCGCATTGGTCCTTGACTGGTTTACATCAAATAACTTGCTTTTGAATTCTAAAAAAACCAAATGTATTAAGTTTAGTTTGCCAAATGTAAGGAATAAGAGTACAAATTTAGTTTTAAACAATGAAGTTATTAATTTTGTTGATTCAACGGTTTTTTTGGGAATTACTTTAGATAGTAAGTTACAGTGGGGCGCCCAAATATCGTGTCTCGCAGGGAAACTCAGTTCTGCAGCGTATGCTGTCAGCAAAGTCAGACAACTTACGGATGTGGAAACAGCAAGGCTAGTATATTTCGGTTATTTCCACAGCGTCATGTCGTATGGCATTCTGCTATGGGGCAAGGCAGCTGATATTCAAACAATTTTCATTCTCCAAAAACGTGCAGTGCGTGCGATTTACAAACTAGGTGCACGAGTTTCCCTTAGAGAAAAGTTTAAAGAGATAGGCATTATGACAGTTGCATCACAATATATATTTGCAAACATTATGTTTATAAAACAAAATATGCATTTATATCACAGGAATAGTGATGTTCACTCGGTGAACACGAGACATAAGCATAAATTAGTAGGTCAATATCATAGGCTACATAAAACGCATAATTCATTTATGGGTCTTTCCGTGCGATTTTTTAATAGGTTACCAGCTAGTGTTATGAGTCTATCAGTGGAAAAGTTTAAAAATGTAGTCAAAACTTATCTTATACGTAAAGGTTATTATACAGTTGACGAATTTTTAAATGATAAAGAAAAATGGTTTTGACTACTTCCTCCTTATCATTTTATTCTACTCATGTGAATGTTGTTATCACATTGTTTAAGAACATGATTTTACTTTTGTAAGTAAAGATTCTACGTGACTAATAAAGGCCATTCTTCTCTTTCTTTTGATCTTATAATTAATATTTTATATTTAATCTTTTGTTACCAGTAATTTGGCCAATATTTGAGCACATATAGTTTTTACCTTTGTTGTAAGTAGATGCTCCTACTATGTTGTACCCACTGAGGCTGTTGATTTTTTTTTTTAAATTAGCATAAGTTCTAATTTTTAATCACTATAATTTGCATCAGTCCTCTAACATGGTGTATAGTATATTAGTGGCAGCACCTTACCCCCATATCAGGTTTATTATATTAACACATTAAAACTATGTAAACATTGGCGATTTGAAAGGAGTGGCCGCGAGTTTTTATTGCCATGTTCTTTTCTCCGGCTCTACCTATTGTTTGCGAACATGGCATAAATGTACATGTAGAATCTTGACCTGTCACAAGAGATGTATTGCATCCTAAGTGAATAAAGAATTTTGAATTTGAATTTGAATTTGAAGGGCACACTGTGTGGTTTTTAGTCGGTTCAAGTCCGACACACCACCCCGCCGTAACCCCCGGTCGGGTGACGGTCCATGATGATTTTCCACACATAAAAAAAGGGTTGGTTTGAAGTTTTCCTTCCGGCCCATCCAGAGATTATTTGAAACGAACACGCAGACATACAAGCAACAATTTAAAAAAATTTTTTTTTAATATAACATGCATTTAGTACATTTGAAACAATTACTAATATATTATTATGATGCTTCAATTTTATTCTGTATTAAAAATCAGTCATTCGTCTATAGGTTTTTAATCATATTTTCTTATTATAATCTGTTATATTGACTGCCTTGTTGGTCTAGTGGTTAGATGCGGCTGCTGATCGAGAGGTCTCGGGTTCGATTCCCGGGTCAGACTGAATATTTGTGTGATCCACAGATGTTTGTTTCGGAGTCTGGGTGTTTTCTATGTATATTATGTATGTATTTACAAAAAAAAAGGTATGTTTATGTATTTATATCAGTTGTCTAGTATCCATAGCACAAGCTCTGCTTAGTTTGGGATTAGATGATGTTGTGTGTAAGATGTCCGAAATATTTATTTATTATTACTGTTTACATTTTCAAATACAGATTTCCAAATTTCATCTTCTTTAGGTACCATCTCCATCACGGAGGTCGGCGACCATATGTCTGTATCTATCCCTTGCTTCGGTCATGCGAATCAATGCTTCTGTGCTGTCCACCTTCAACCAGTCTCTTATGTTTTTTGTCCAAGATATACGTTTTCGGCCTCTACCTCGTCTCCCTTGAATTTTCCCTTCAATAATTAATTTTATTATATTATATTTACTATTTCTATAAACATGTCCGAAATAAGCTGCTTTCCTCTTTTTTATAGTTTCGATTAATTCTACCTTTTTGTGCATAATTTCAAGTACTCTAACATTAGTGACTTTGTCTGTCCATTTAATTTTAAGCATTCTTCTATATATCCACATTTCAAAAGCTCTGAGTTTATTAATTAGTTTTTGTTTCAAGGTCCAGCTTTCAGATCCGTAGGTTAAAATAGAAAGAATATAGCATTTCACCATTCTCCATCTGAGTTTTAAGTTGATCTTTCTATTAGTCAACAGTTTTTTCATTCTTTGAAAGCTGTTTCTGGCAATTTCTATTCTTGTCCTAACTTCTTTTTCTGAATCCCAATTTTCACTTAACCAACAACCCAAATATTTAAAGCTTTTTACTCTGTTTATTTTATTGTTATCTAAGAATAATGGTAGCTTTACGGCTGGAGTTTTACCAACAATCATATAATTAGTTTTATTTGTATTTATTTTTAGTCCATACTCTAAAAGTGACAAATTTAATTTCTGTAACATTATTTGGAGATCTTCAAGGTTACTGGCGATCAAAACGGTGTCATCTGCGTAACGTATACTTTGTATTAATTTACCATTCACGCGTATTCCAAGCTCAAGTTCATTAAAGGCATTTCTAAATATCTCTTCTGAATAAAGATTAAATAAACAGGGTGATAAAATACAACCCTGCCTTACTCCTTTTTCTATATTTACCTCATTTGTTAAATTATTGTCAATTTTAATTTTAGCTTTTTGTTGCCAATATAATTTTTCAATAAATATAATGTCATTTCTATCTACTCCTATAGATTTTAATATTGTAATTAATTTATCGTGTTTGACGTTGTCGAACGCTTTTTCAAAATCAATAAAGCACAAATAAACATCCACTTGGACTTCCATACATCTTTGAACTAAAATTTGAATTGCTGCTAAAGCATCTCTGGTACCTAATCCTGCTCTGAAACCAAACTGTGTTTCACTCAGATGCTCTTCAATTTTCTTGTAAATTCTTGATTGAATGATTTTTAAAAATACCTTTAGGAAGTGGCTCATAACACTAATCATCCGGTGGTCACCGCAGTGCTTCGCGTCGTGTTTTTTAGGCAATGGTGTAAATATTGATAAGAGCCAGTCGTCGGGGAGCACGTTGTCAGGTTCATAAAATTTATTAAATAATAAAATCAAATTATCTACATTGTCTTCAGTTATTAGTTTTAATATTTCTACAGCAATTCCATCGGGTCCCAGTGCTTTTCCATCCTTCATATGTTTTATGGCCGAAATCAATTCCGATCTTAGTATTGTTGGGCTTGCTAGGTTGATCTCATTTAAAGGCTCAGGAAGCCTCCTGTCATCCCTGAAAAGGTTTTGAACATATTCCTCCCAAACTCTACAAGCGTCTTCTCCGTCAACAACTATACTTCCATTTTTATTTCTTAGTGTACTCTCTATTTTCTTTTTGTTTATATTTGTGAATTCCTTAACCTTTTTGTGCAAATTAAAACTATCATGTTTATTTTGTAATATTTCAATTTCAGTACATTTCTGTTCTAACCAATGTTCTCTTGCCTTTATAATCATTTTATTAATTTTTGTATCTATTTCATTGTATTTCTCTCTATTTATACTTTTATATTTCCTTCGTTCATTCATCAATTGTATTATTTCATCGCTCATCCACTCCTGTCGCTTGATGTTTTTCTTAGTAGCTAAATCTTCCATTGTTATATTTCTTATTCCTGTTGCTATATTTCTATATGTCGACAAAGCGTCTTCTCCCTTTCCACATACAGACTCAATGCAGTTGTTAATTTTTACACTTACTGATCTCTTTACTTGGTCATTTTTAAGATACTTTAGGTCAATTTGCGTTTTATTTGATTTAAGTTTAACCTTCTTTAATTTGATAATTATTTTAGCAAACACGGGATTATGGTCAGAATTTATATCGGCTCCAGGGTACGTTTTAACTTGAATTATAGAATTTCGATACCTCTCCGCAATCATAATATAATCAATCTGGTTTCTTACTACATGAGTTGGTGTATCTGCTGGTGAGCGCCAGGTATAAAGTCGTCTTGCAGGATGTTGAAACCATGTATTTGTAATAATCATATCATTATCAGAACAAAATTCCACAAGTCTATCTCCTCTTTCGTTTCGCTTCCCCAAACCAAATTTCCCTACAATTTTCCCTTCTTCGCCTTGTCCTACTTTTGCATTCAAATCTCCCATTATAATATTAATGTCTTGTGTTTTTACTGATTTTAGCAAATGGTTTATTTCTTCATAAAACTCCTCTAGCTCCTGAGCATCACTATCTCCAGTTGGTGCATATACCTGTATAATGTTCAGGTTTAGTGGATGAGCGTTGATTTTAAGCATCATACATCTGTTTGACAAGTGAATTATTTTGGATATATATCTCATAAGTTCCTTTCTCACTAAAATACCAACACCATGATAGTTTGATTTCAGATTCGATGGATTTCCCGTGTAGAAAAGTGTAGCGTCATCTTTATCAATTCTTCCACTGTCAGAGAGTTTTGTCTCACTGACTCCCATTATACTTATATTTAATCTTACCATTTCTGCTATAACATTATCCAGTTTTCCCGGTTTATTTAAGCCCCTGACATTCCATGTACTCAGGTTTAGGCTCTCTTGTTGTTTCTTCTTCTGTATTATCTTCATACTCGGAGGTTTCACATATTCTTCGCCAGTAACCAATTTAACATCGTCAAGCCTGGCAACTTTACGACGCCGAGCGCTAGTCGGTTCACATGGCTTACTACACTTTAATTTAGACATGACATATGGTTTTACTAAGGGCCAAATACCAAATACCAAATTTCATACCGAACCCTAAAATACTCGCAACTAACCACAAAAAGGAACACGAGCGAGTCTGGAGTGTGGTAATAACCACGCATCATTAGCTTAATGGCGAAGATATGCCCAGTTTGAAGCCTTTACCATTCATTTTGCACTCTCGTTCCTCGGAATGTAATTGTATATATGTTGTACATGTATTATTATGCAAGTTAAAGCGGTAAATACGGGTTAAATTCATTAAGTGTATATTGAAATTACATTTGATTGCCTCAGTGGCATACGTGACTGTTGTGCTTGACGTCTCGGGTTCGATTCCCGGGTCGAACCTAATGTTTTTGTGATGCTCAAATATTTGTATCGGAGTCTGTGTGTTTTGTATGTATATTAAGTACTAGTTTTTATTTACAAAAACAGTGTGTTTATGTATTTATATCAGTTGTCCATTACCCATAATAATTTTGGACTAAATAACGTGTGTAAGATGTCCAAAATATTTATAGAATTGTTTACATTTAAAATCTCGAGGCTCAAATTTGTACTAATACATAACTAAAAATGTTTGAAAGCTGAAGAGTTTATTTCTTTGGTTGAACACGGTAATCTCAGGTAGTACAAGTCTGATTTGAAAAAAGCCAAACACCTGTAAATATTAAATGTTACTTCCTAACACACGTGGAGTACAGTCCCCCTAATTCTTTTCTATTCTATTCTGTATTATATTTCTCTATTCTCTTCTCTCATTGGCTAATATTTTGTTTTGATCACGTGACTGAGTGACATAAGCCAATGAAATAAGAGAATACAGAAATAGAATAGAAAACGAAAAAACGTTTGCAACTTGGTTAAGGGGGGCAGGTATACTCGTATTCTGAAATAGATTCTGATTTTTAAATTTTAATGGTTGGTTTTTAACTAAAACTCTAGATAGTGTTATCAAATTAAGAAGAGCTTGTCTATGCTCGTACAGCTTGTAATTGTTACAACTTTCATTATTAGCCGGGATGTGCGTAGGTACTATTATTAATTTGCCGTTTGATTGTTTAGATAGCTCGAGTATCCAGACTACAGCAGATCTTACACAACTTTAAAGTACTCTTATAACTGTCCGTCCCCCTAGCCCAGTTGCAATCTTTTTTCGATTTCGATTCCATTCTTTTAATAATATTTTATTTTAATATTGCGGCCAAGTGACAGCCAATGAAACAAGATAATAAAGAAATAGTATACAGAATAAAATAGAAATCAAAAAATATTTGCAACTTGGCTAGAGAGCTAATTGGTGTAAGCCATGTTTCTATTAGTCCTGGTTTATACACTGGACCAAAACCTCCTTTTTCAACAGAGCCTTATGTTCAACATTGGACTGTAAAAGCTGTAGATCATGATGATTACGAACAGGTTTCCTTAACCATGATTTAAGTAAATGGAGGAAGTTTAGAACTTCTTCAAACTCGAATCAGTAGGCGTTGACAAATTCTTGCGAACATTCTGGAGACATCATAGATATGAAGTTTGGTGACTTTGTTGAGCCTATGTTTATTTCGAATTAGTTAAGCCGTTACCAGAAATTGATAAACGGAATGGAAATACCTAATCCTGGTCTAAAACGATATGTTTTATTAGTTTTGCGTATGCAAAGAATTTAATTATTTTTTTCACATAACTATGACTATAAGCAGAAATATTGCTTAAAACTATGTGAGCAAAATTTAAATCTACTTGTAATTGTCACATCAAAACTGATTCGAATGAACAGTAAAGTAATGCATTGTATTGCACTGCACTGCACAGAACTATGGTGTATTTGCATTGCACTTTACTGTTCTATGCAGTATGTTTTGTGTTCCTATCACATCGATAAAGTGCTACAATAAAGTCATGAAAAATACTTTATACTAAATTTTTATAAAAAAAAACTCCCCTACAAGTAAAGTGGGGAGGTTTTTTTAATCGCGTCTCCCCCATTATATGGGGTACGGTTAGATAGGTCTTTTTAAAAACATTAAGAGGTTGCCAATACATTTTGATTAAGGTGTCCATTCCCGAGTTATTTAACTTTAAAAGACATTTTGCTTAAACAGGGCATTTCCACCTCATCTGATAGCTAAACGGCTTCCTCGAAATGTCTAAAAAATATATGATCGTAGTCCATGTGATGAACTTTAAACGAAAACTATAACGGTTTAGATAGTTTTATTAGTTCAGGAATTATAGAGGTCTAACCTGTGAAATATGCTTACTTTGAAAAATTCGTAGAAAAATTACGAAATAATAAGTAAACATAACAATTATATCTATGGGACACGATTTTAATTCTACTTGGCATTATATATATATGACTACGGTCTGATACGCACTTGCCTCATTTTCTCCAGTGATATTTACAATACAAGACAACAAATGTAATTTGTTGAAAATGGTTTCTTAAAATATAACTTACAGGCCAGGTGGATGGCGGATGGTGGATGCGAGAAGCCGAGGATCGAACCAAGTGGCGTGCAATTGGAGAGGCTTATGTCCATCAGTGGACTGTGATAAGCTGATGATGATGATGATGAATATAATATATTAATTAATATCATCTAAGTTACAAATGTATCCCTAATACTTTTACCATTAGGTCGGCTTTATTTTGGCATCTAACGAGCATTTCATACCTTACACAACCTTACACATATTTTATTCTAACTAGCTTTTAATTTCCTATCCTTGAACAGGGTTCATAGAGACCCAAAACTATTATTATTTATGTTTGGAAACTATAAAAAGTTTGTTTTTGTCTATGTTATGTTATATAATATATAAGTACTATATTTTCTTACGTTTCATGTAGTATTCGTATGGTCACGGATTATGAGTTTAGATACTTTAGAGAAGCGATTATGAGAGAATTATAGTGGACAACATGAGATACAAAGTTGAAGAAAATTTTGATACAAATCCTAAACCTTCTTTTAGAGATAGGCCTATATTCAGCAGTAATCCACTATAGGCTGTTAATGTTGTGTATTAAACTATTTTCTTTGAGTACAGTCTTCAAAATTTAAAAGGCGAAACCTGTGAACTATTTTGCCAGCATTACAAATATATTCAAGTAGGAACTACATTGTTTTTAGCACGAATACGACAGCTCAACTTCAGTACAACCCTCATACAGAGGACTAACTTGAAATGAGAGCATTTGTACTGTCGTGTTTTGTTGTTGGGTGCGAGACCGGAGGCCCTATAATGCAGAACCAGCTCAATAGGCCACCATAGTGTGGAGTCACCATGTCGCATTCATCAACAGCCTTTAACAGTCCACTGCCTGACATAGGTCTCTCCTTAGAAAGGAGGTTTTGGCCTACTATACCACGCTGGCCAGACGGGTTGGTATAGGGTTGGTTTCAAGTTTTCCTTCTCTTTGCATTGATGTTGTCTTGCGTAGTTTATCCCTTAGTCGCCTTTTACGACACCCGCGGGATGAATAGGGGTGGTGACGCTCTGTATTCTTAATCCGTCACCACACGTCGCATTGTCAAAGTGAAATTCAATTGATCTGTAGATCTTTCAGTTCATTCAGTTCATCGGAACAGATAGTGCACTTATGTTTGCTCATACACTTGGGCGCTATAATATCTCCTGCGTAGTTGACTGGTCTCCGTTGAAACTAACCGCGTGGGCGAAGTCGGCCGAGGGTACATCATCTTTGAGAGATATTGAAGTTCTATAGTGAAACTGTTATTGAACTTTTTAGCAACCCCACAATATGTAACCGTTGCCAAAGATGTTTTTTTTAAATTTAATTCATCAAATTAATATTTCGAATCAAGGATGTTCAATTCTCATCCATTCAAAGAGTAACCTGGATAGGATTGCTTAAATTCGCAATATTTTTACCTTCGCTTACCACTAATCCCTAACCCACTGGGAAAAATAATCCATCGTAAAATGCATATTTTGACGAAATATCTACATATTAATACGTGAAGCAAAAACTTTGTACCCATTTTTACGTAAATTGCGCCTACAGAGGTGTATTTCGCACACTTATAGTTTATGAGAAGGAGGAGGTGCGGCAAGCTAATACAATGCAAATATGCATAAAAAATACATTGAATCAATAAATATAACGTCACATATAATACCAGATATTTGACACACACACTCACATAGATACTCTTTTGTCAAATTACCATTGTAGCGTAGCCTTGGTGAAATCCGTAATAATAGAAGTTATCGTCTTCGACAATAGAAACTTAATAATGTTGCCATTTATAATTCAAATTAATTATGTTGTAATTTCGACCACTAGTTAACAACCTTACATTATATAAAACATGCAGCGTAAATACAGCATTGAATATAAGATCTTTATATAACAAAATTTATAACGTTTCTAGTATAATAAATTGCAATTTGTGGGCACACCATCGTTTAATGAGACCTCATTCACGCTTCGAATGAATTTTCACACTGAACATTTTCAATTTTCGTCACCGAGTTAACAACTTGTATTCAACCTGCTAAAACTGTGACTGTGCTCATTTTGCTTTGAATACAGAAATTATGGGTTAAACGAAAATACTTTAAAATTTTACACGTAGAACATAGTGAATAAATATGAAATATTATTAAACATGTTTATTATTAGTAAATGTGCAATTACAGCCTGTTAAAAAAATATAATATAATTTACTTGAAATATAATATAAATTTTACTTTTCCTTTAAAAATATGACCGTCAACACATGGGTGACCATTTTTTGTTAACGGAGGGGAAACCCCTACGATTGCCGACTTTTCGTGAATTAACTAGCCTGGAGTATGTAGTTTGCCATTACAAATCACTTGCAACAGTCAGTCTGAATCGCCCTGCTTTGAGAAGTACCCGGACCACATTATTTCAGGTCACTCCTGTATGGACGAGGCAGAGGCTCAATTGGTATTACCTAAAAATATGCCCAAGCAATAATCTTTTAGTATCTATGGTAGTGTACAGTACTGTATGGTAGCTACAATGAATGGGCGGGCTTGACCGGTACTTCTTCTTCTTCTACTACTCACAGAAGATCAAATTAAAAATGTTGGCATTGTATCATGCTCTGTTTCGTTGGTGAATGGGAGACCAGAGCCCCAATGCTGCAGAATCAGCTCCTCAGGTTCCTATAGTGTGATCACCATACTGAATTGCCTGCATTCGCAATGGGTATGTTGACCACTACTAGACTACTATTAGATTCTACTCATTCTTTCCATCAGACAGAGTTAGTAGGCTGTTATAAAAAAAATCTCTGTCAATGTTCCAAGGAGTTCTATAGGAGAACTATGTCTTGCTCTAAATAATCTGGCTGGTTGGCAAAAAAAAACGGTATTCTGCAATTCTTTAGTTGCTTTTCACCAAGTAAATAAACTCACCAGAGACGCAATTACCCTCCAGGCCCTTAATTCAAAGGTCAATGGCGCACTTGTGACTATTTTGTATTTGCTATTCTCATTAAAAGTCGGCGAATGTCGACACTACATTTTACCTCATTTTGGTGGATGCCTAAAAACGTGTTACCGTCCCTATAACAAAAGAAAACGACGTCTGCAACACGCCATTCCATTTTGCTGAGTGTAATACGACCCGTCTAATGGTTTACTTATTTCCCAACTTAGTATAAAAATCTGTTCTGAAATTGAAACCTAGAACAGTGATCAATATCAACAGCCTTTAACAGTCTACTGCTGAACATAGACTTCTTCTTAGAAAGAAGCTTTTGGCCTGTTATACCACGCTGGCTAGACGGGTTGGTACAGGATTTGTTAGAAGTTTCGTTTCCCTTTGCAGTGACCTTCCTTTATATATTTTGTCCGTTGGTCACCTTTTACGACACCAACAGGATGTATTGGGGTGGTAACACATCGTATTTTTAATCCGTCACTACACTTGTAAAATAGACACAATAGTGATATAATTATATATACACAATATGCACAAATTCAATTACAATCCAAATATATATTAATTGAAATTAGGATCTTCAGGAATTGGATAAAATATTCAAACGAGTTTGTGTCACAAACTCTAACTTTGTACCAGCTTCTCGAACAACAATTTTATAAAATAATTTTATAGTCAGAGCTTGGAACAAGCTTCCATATATATCAGCCCAGAATGTAGACGATCCGACTCGACATATATTTACTTGATTCTAAGAAGGACAACTGAATGAAAACCTCTGGATTTTATTAGTAGTTTCAAATGATTACCTGTTTATATAACAATAGTAATCATGATCATCAAAAGCTTGATTATTAGGACACTGTTGATTGATTTATACTAGCTGAGCCCCCCGGTATTACCCGCAGCTAATGTTGTAAAGCACGAGTAACGCCGCGGATCGAAGCTCGTCTAAAAAAATGTCCTAATTTACTCCTTATGCTATCAGCTATAAAAGTGAAAGTCCCGTCCAAATCGGCCCAACTATTTTGGGTTACATGACAATCAAATCCGAAACCTCTTGATCAACGAGGCTAATGGTATCAAATTACTCATTAAATACAGTCTAATATCTAAACCATTTACATTGTTTTTAGGCATAATAATTAATGTATTTATATGCTTTGAATATTTTCAGAACATTGAAACCCAGCATCTAAACATGCAATATAAATAGCAGTTATATCATCGTTAATAAAAGGGGTTATCAACCGTGATTACTTATTGCGATACAAATAGCTTGTTTGATTCAAATTAAGTTAGATTACAACAGATTTAAGTTCGATTAAGCTGGCATTAAGTTGGATTATGCTCAAATTATTCTGTCAAAAGGGTATTGCGGTTATTCCATATCGAGAGAAATGATCCGAATTCTCCGATATCGAATATTATTGAAACGTTTCACTGAATGTTGTTAGTATTTTCACAAAGTATTTTATTATATTTATAAGCATCGTGGTTGATTTTGTTTCTGCTATCCTCATATATTCTAAGTTAGTTTATATCCATGGTAGTAGAGCCGTGCTGATTTCAGCACGAATGAGCCGGCTTGACTGGGGCAGTACTACCCTCACACAGAAGATCAACCTAAAGTGACAATATAATGTACGTTTTTCCCGCGATTATTGTTGTAACGCCGTGGAGCTAAGCTAATGTAAACAAAATAGACGAAGTTACTCCTCAAGTCATCAACTTTTCGTCAGTGAAAGTCCCGTTAAAATTAGACCAGCCGTTCCAGAGATTAGACGGAACCACAGAATACATAATAGTACTCATACAGAAGCCTCACTCCGAAAAGTAAATTAAAGAAATCGGGGCCCTAGGCGTCAAAACATTAAGTTCAATTCAGATCGCACAGCGCCGAATCAACTACAATTATATTTACCTACCGTTGCGTCTCTTTCTATCGTGTAACTCTTACCTGTTCTGACGACGTCTATTCGACCGGCATGCTCGTCCCGGCAGGCAGGCGGCCGACTATACTTAAACTGCGGAGTGACACCCCCCTGACGGAACAAACAGAACTTTTTGATGTAAGCACCTTAGATAGTTTGATATTTATTTATTTACAACTTCATGCACTTGTGTACATCGGCGGATTTAATGCCCAAGGCATTCTCTACCAGCCAACCTTTGGGGGGTGTAGAAATGTAGTATAGTAGGTGCATCGAGGTTAGAGCTATACAGAGTAATATGCAATTGATACAAAACTAAAACTAAACTAATATAGCATAAATTCACATACATATACAAGTATAGATACATACAAAAATAAATACATACACATATTGTGCACTGTGAATAGGGACTTTAAGGAGGCATACAATTAATTAATTGCGTGACTCTGCCATCTCGAGAAGTTAATCATGCACGTTCTATTAAACCTGCATCGATTAGTGGACATCCTAATTTCCAGTGGCAAGGCAATCCTTAGCAGCGCCGCTTGCACAAAGATTGAAGCGTTCACAAAGGCTGAGCTGTGAGTGGGACATAGGAGTAGCGAATTATTAGTTGAGCAAAGATTTCTGTTGTGATTGGAGGACAAGATACGTAAAAAGGGGTCTAGTTATGAAGGTGTGAATGGGGAGTAGAGGAAAAAAAGAGGGTGGTCAGCGCTATGCATTTAGTAGAAAAACTGTTAATTTAATATAACATACCAACACTTCAATTTTTCATATTTAGATAGATTGTTCAAATATTTACAAAATATCAACATGAACTACAATAAGCATTCAAAACTTAAGCCTCGAAAATTTAGGAGGAATATAGTACGTCTCTAATTGGCTTAAATAGCCTTTGTAGGGTCTTGTGTATTTTCCTTCCAACTTAAAACTCACTTGTCTTAATAATAACTGTGCTTCTTTGTTACCTACTTATAAACAAGTTATGTAATCTTGCCAAGAATCATGAGTTTTAATCATTTTACGAGAACGAGCTGTTGTAAATAAAAAATGATTATATTTTAATATTTTCCTTCATGTTTTTAGTCATTTCTGGCTAACAAGATGGAAAAAAAAGTATAAAGAAGATTTATACAAAAGATAAATGTGATATTCAATATTATTAATATTATTTATTTAATGTGTGGAAACATTCATTATGTGATGCAGGATTAAAATTTACTACGTAGTTAGATATTACATCGCTAGATGGCGCTGTCTTAAATTTTAATGTTACTGACATTAGCTGGCAGCAGTCCGCAACCGAGGCTATATCATTTAAAGATGGCGTTATGTGTGAGATGTTCGAAAACTTTATCTATATATACATATACTAGCTGACCCGTGCCCACTTCGTTGGGCATAACTTAAACATAAAAGTTAGACATATGCTGTCGTTGACTTTTTTGTAAGCATTTTCAAGCTCCACATCTTTTCTCTAAAACTCAAAAATATATCTTTCATAGCTAAGGCAGCGTTCGTAAGAAACGCTTTCATTCGACTGTTTTTTCTCCGATTCACTTTGCAAAACGGACTACCACGTAAAAGCCTTTTTATTTTTCGGTTTTTTATATAACCTATGACACTCAGCAATAATGTGGCTTTCTATTGGTGAAAGAATTTTTAAAATCGGTTCAGTAGATCCCGAGATTACCCCTTACAATTTAACAAACACACAAACTTTACTTCTTTATAATATTAGTATAGATTTACACAAATGAATCCCTATTTCCCTTGGTCACGCCATCACGCGTGAACGGCTGGACCAATTTACCAGTATTTTTTGTTTGTTGTGTTTGTTATTGTCAGGAGAAGGTTCATAAGAAAGATATATAATATGGACAATTAGAAAATTAAGACAGGACAACGTCTGTCGGGTCAGCTAGTATATTTTATAGGACATAGTTTAGTAACATAATCAATTTTTTGATTACCATAATAATATTTGTTTTCTATCAATATATATATACCGATTAAATATTTGTAAGGGTTGCTTAAATTTTGGTATTAATTTGTTACACAGTTCTGTGTGGCACAATAACTGTTAAAATATCACAGCAAGTCATAATTCTCAGTGCCGTAAATGCTCGTAAATGTGATAATAATATAATCTCTTGTGTAAAGTAATGAAAGTTTATAACGCGTAAAACAAATTAAACCTTTACGACTTGCTGTAAAACAAACGACGCCCTTATATTCAAATTGTTTTGAATTCAAATTTTCAAATCGTTAATTGCGATATATATGTATAATGTTTAGTCTTTGTTTGACTTGACGTGTTTGTCTTTCTTCCTAACGTTTTGTTTACGTGAAGAGACTACAATATGCTCTTCGTATCTTGAAATATGGAACATTGATATATGACATGCTTACAAAAATATGTCAGCCAATCGGGTTACAATAATAATTATATATGACGTCACATAATTTCTGCTGCAGCAAATAAATTCCAATTCAAAATTTTCATTTCATTTTGTTCTACATATATATTCAAAATCAAATGATGACTGCCTCGTTGGTTAGCGTATGCGACTGCCAAACAAAAGGTTTCGGGTTCGAGTCCCGGGTCGGACAAAAATGTGTATTGGGTTTGTCTTACAAGAAATTCTTAACAACAGTTCGGAGTATGGAAGATTGGCGACGTTTCATCGGCGGTGGTCCCGGTTGTAATGAACATGATGGAAATCGTTATTGGGAAGTCAGTGAATGAATCGGAATCAACTCTACACGTGTACCCTTTCTGTTATCATCAGCCTATCGCAGTCCACTGCTGGATTATAGGCCTCTCCAATTCCACGCCACTTAGTTTAAATTTCGGCTACTCGCATCCAGCGTACTCTTGCAATGATGCTATAATTACAGATTGCTATAGTATTATGATCATCAATCTTTATATATATAATTCTTGTGTGAGTGTGTATGTCACTGAACTTCTCTCAAACGACTGGACCGATTTTGATGAAATTTTTTGTGTGTGTTCAAGGGGATCTGGGAATGGTTTAGATTTGCAATTGGACCCGGTAGGTGGCGCTGCGATCAAGTTCTGGAATTTTAAAGTTGGGCGGTACGAAGTTCGCTGGGTCAGCTAGTTTCTATATATTTGTGTTCTATATATCACAACGCCTTCTACATAGCTTCAAACTGAGCAGAGCTTAAACTATGAAAGCTAGATTTACTGATCGAATATTTAAATATTTTTTTGTAAACACATATCAACAAATATCAGTTAACCATACAAATATTAGTTCAGGATTTGAACCCGAGACCTCTAGCACAGCAGTCGCATACTCTACCACTGAGGCGATCTCTCAAATGAGAGCACTGCCATTTTTGTTATGCGCTGGTTTGTGTCTAAAATAAAAAGAGGGAAACTAAAAAAAGATGTAATAAATTAATAAACAAGTTGGTTTCTTTACGAGTTTTTCTTCCGAGAAGTGGCTTTTTAACTGAATTACACTGAGTTGACTGAGCTATATCTTATGTATAAAAATCTCGTGTCACGGTGTTTGTTAGTACACTCCTCCGAAACGGCTGGACCGATTTCTATGAAGTTATGTGTGCATATCGAGTAGGTGTGAAAATCGGCCAAGATCTATTTTGACTACCTTATTGGTCTTGTGCATAGCGTATGCGGCTCCTGATCAAGAGGTCTCGGGTTCGATTCCCGGGTCGGACCAAATATTTGTGTGATTCACATTATATGTGTTTCGGAGTCTGGGTATTTTCTATGTATAACATGTACATGCGTATTTATATCAGTAGTTTAGTACCCAAAATACAAGTTCTGCTTAGTTTGGGACTAGACTATGTTGTGTGTGAGATGTCCGAAATATTTATTTATTATTATTATTTTTCACATTCCTAGAACGCGAGCGGAGCTGTGGCCATCAAATCGTATTGTTATAATATATCCTAGTCACAAAATCACTTAACATAGTGGTTCTACAAAATAATATTAACATTATTTACTAGCGGAATCCTGCTGAGTTACCTGTGGTTGTTGTATATCCGCATGTACCCAAAGCTAGTCCAAAAAGAGTAGTCTAAGTTACTTCCTGTATCATCAGCTATTTGTTAGTACAAGTCTCATAGAAATCGGTTCAGCCGTTCAAGAGATTAGCTGAAATGAATAATTTAATACTTTTATATGCATTTAGTTGACAAATGTTACTTTGAAGTTACAAACATACCTTCAACTTAATTTAATTGTGTTTATAAGGATGATGTTCGTGTGTTGACGGATGAAATCCAAAGAGAGCACCAGCGAACTGTGTGTTTGTTCCAGATAATCTCTCCAACGGCTTGACCGATTTTGACGGAACTTTCAGTGACAGTGACTAAAAGACAGCTCTAGCAGCATTGTTAATATAAATTCCTGTGTCGCGGGGGTCTTTACAAACATATATGAAACGGACACAAAGAACACCCAGACTCAGAACAACAAATTGTGAATCACACAAAGTGTTATCCCACGTGGGATTTGAACCCACGACACTTGGCGTGGTAGAAAGCAACGTGGCGACCGCTTAAGCCACTAGGCCAACCGTTAGAAGATAGAAGATAAAATCTTGCTTAAATTTAATATATTTTTTATCTTGTTTCAGGTACTGCAATTGCAGTTCATGTATGCAAGAAGAATGAAGATTACAATCATGTATTGAGACACTATAGGAGGTAAGGATTTATTTTATAGTAGGTATATAGATAGATGTAGATATAGTACGTATAGTATATAGATAGAAAGGATTTATTTTTTAGAAGCGCTCACAGGCGAATGGCCTTAGGTGACTGGAAACAATCACCGAGGGTAAGCTACGAGGGCAAGGTGAGACCTAGATGGGTAACCGTTAGTGACATATGTTATGAGCGTTTCCGTGATTCGGAGGTTACGTTAGGCAGTCGGTCCCGGTTGTTATCATAAGATAGCAGTCCTGAAGCTTAGTTAAAAGCATCTAACGGCAAGATTACATAGCCACAACGTGTCTTGTCAGTCCTCACCCCACTAGGCCAGTGTGGGGACGTATGGCCTTAACCCTCTCCTGAGAGGAGACCAAGCCCAGTAGTGGGACATTATGGGTTGTTAATTATTGATATACATAAATAGATAGTAGCCTAGGCTATCTGTGAACAGTTTCTTTTAATTTATTTCAGTAGTTTTGTCGTGAAAGCGCGACAGACATACAGATAGAGTTAGAGTATTTTGACTACTTTATTGGTCTATTGGTTAGCGTATGCGCTGCTGATCAAGATGTCTCGGGTTCGATTCCTGGGTCACCCCAAATGTGTGTGTTTGGGTGTTTTCTATGTAAAATATGTATGTATATCAGTTGTTTAGTACCCATAATACAAGCTCTGTTTAGTTTGGGGACTAGATGGCGTTGTGTGTAAAAAATTATCGAATATGTCCGAAATATTATCATCACTCCTTTAATAACTTAAAAAATACAAATTCAATCAGAGGGACATGTATAGTCAAGCCAAAAGTGTGTCTTAGTCAATCTATGTTATCAGTTAATCTGTAAACGCGGAAAACACAGTATTACAATCTATAGTCTATGACTCTTTTGACACCTCTTTGTGACGTTCAGAAATGAACGCTACATATCTTTATGAAAGAAAAGTCTTGACATTGTTTTTTGTTTTTTCGGAAGACGGTCCCCTTTTCATCTCATCCATATTTTTTTATCATTAAATTCAACGACGACGACTTGAAGACTGAAAGACTTTACAATTGAAAACGTTAATTAATTGAAATTGGCAGAAATAGCTGATATTCGGCTGGTTGTCATTTCATCAAAAGAAGAAAAAGAAAATTCCTTAAAATATAGGACGCTCTCTATCTAAACATTAAGCTGATGTTGATAATGAAACGTTATTGCTGTAAATAATTGAAGAAAATATTGCACCAAAAGCCAATTCAATAGTTTGCTCTTAAACAGACAGGAAACATGGATCAAAGTTTTCTGAAGTTAGTTTGAAATGCTCTTTATCTAATCTAGGATTAATACCTTTGGTCTTGGGTTTTCATCTTTAATAATTGTAAAATTAAGTTTAATATTTTTTCTTTTTTCGTTTGAGCTGAATGCGGTAAAACGAATAATGAACCAAGTGGCGTGCAATTGGAGAGGCCTATGTTTAGTAGAGGCCTGCGATAGGCTGATGCTGATGAAGGTTATTTATGAAACTTTCCATGATAACTGAATACCAAAAAATAATACATCTATCTCATACACACTAGTTTGATTTAAATTTAGGAATGACCTGTTCTTGAATAAACAGGCAGCTGATTATACATATTACAGATAAATCACACCCTTCACTGATGATCGTTTGCATCACACAATGATTTGCCTTAGTCAAGTTTTTAATAACAATGCTACCAACTTTAATTATTTACTATATCTACCATAAAATTCATGGCAACTACGATTAAAAAAAATTAAACTAAGTTACATAAATGGCTGGTAGAAAACTGCTTATTATACACTAAAGAATTTATGACCATGAAAATATAACAATAATAAATAATATTAAATATTTATTAACAAATATAATCCTAATATTTACAGTGTTAAATATTTCTAAAGGTAGTAGAGCCACGCTGATTTCAGCATGAATGGGCCGGCTCGACCGGGGCGGTACTACCCTCGCACAAAACACCAGCCTAAAATGACAGCACTCGTGCTGCTCGTGTTTCGATGGTGGGTGCGAGACCGGAGGCCCAAAGATGCAGGGGTGACAGTTATCGGGGTATGTGTGTGAGCAGTGGAATTCTGTGGAGTCATTGTGGGGGAGACGTGGGTCGAACCGTCGGCCAGGGAGACCTGTAGAAACGGTGGTGCCGCTGGCCGCCCGCGGCATAGAGAGGGGCCCAACCGCGGCTAACCACCTCGGAAGGCTGCCCCGTCAGGTCGCGCATAATCTCGGAGTGGCTCGTCGTGCCGGTTGGTGACCGGACGGTGGGACCCGGCGACCACTTCCGGGAGGGTACGGGGGCCCTTCCGTCCGACGGTTCGGTCACCGTCTTGCCTCACCGTTACTTGACGACACAGTCTTCCGAGTCTCGGTCAAACACTGCCACGATGACTGTCATGCCTTTCACGTCCCCTTATCCCTACATAACCAAACCATGGCAGCAACAAAGAGAAGTCATATAAGTACCACAGCGGCATCTACTTTTCCCACCAACCCGCTTTTTGAGGTGGAGTTCACAAATATTCGTGGACTCCATGCAAACCTCAATGCCGTCCACTAGCACCTTGAGACGGTACGGCCGGCTATGCTTTTTCTAACGGAGACACAGATACGCCGCCCTGCCGACACGACATATCTCCTCTATCCTGGATACCTGCTTGAGGAGAGCTTCCTCGCGAAGGCTGGGGTGTGTCTTTTCGTCAGGGCGGATGTTTGTTGTCGCCGTCTGCGCTGCCTTGAGGATCCATCCTTCTCCATCCTCGGGGTGCACGTGGATTTCGGCTCTACAAGCCGAATTTACGTGTGCCTTTACCGTTCCCACACAGGAGACTCAGAGACAACTCGTCTATTCGATCATATAAGTCTGGCAGTGGATAGAGCGCAAGAGCAGTTCCCAACTGCCGAACTGGTGCTTCTGGGAGACTTTAACGCACACCATGAGTCCTGGTTGGGATCTCCCAGAACTGACCATGCTGGTCGAACCGCCCACGCATTCGCTCTCACGCATGACCTCACCCAACTGGTACTCCAGCCCACCAGGATACCAGACATACCGAGCCAGGCGCCCTCCTTGCTTGACCTTCTGCTGACGAGTCACCCAGCGCAGTACAGTACAACGGTTCTTGCCCCCCTGGGATCCTCCGATCACTGCCTGGTGTCTACCGCGGTGCCCCTTGATGCTCTGCCACAACCTGTGACTGCATCACGACGACTATGGCACTACTCGTCAGCAGATTGGGATGGAATGCGGGAGTACTTCGCATCCATCCCATGGGCTCAACGCTGCTTCAAAGAAAGAGATCTGTCGCAGAGTGTGTCTGCCATTGTTGATGAGATCACTGTCGGTATGGAATATTATATTCCCCACAGTGATGTCGTCAGCACGAAAACCCGTCCCTGGTTCAATAGCGAGTGCTCTCATGCGGTTGCACTTAAGCAATCAGCCTATCGTGCATGGGCCAGGGCCCGCGCTCAAGGCGACCCTGACATCGATCACTTCAAAGCAGCGTTTAACAAAGCCACAAGGAATTGCAAGAGGGCTTACAAAAGAGCGGATGCTCAGCGCATTGCACAGATTGGCCAGGAACTCATTTCACACCCTACGGGTAGCCGTAAGTTCTGGCGACTGGCTAAAGCTGTGCAAGCTAACCACTGCCATATCCCGACGGAACACTCGCTCATGAGCCGCAAGAGAAAGCGCAGTTGCTTGTCGATCTCTTTGCGGCTAACTCCCGAATCGATGACCGTGGCGTGCATCCGCCTACGATTCCGATCTGCGACTCCACTATGCGGGACATTCGTATTCGACAAAGGGATGTCTTTGTAGAGCTTTGGTCACTCGACGTTCGGAAAGCCAGTGGACCCGACGGTATCCCAGCGGTGGTTCTCAAGAACTGCGCCCCAGAGTTGTCTCCTGTATTGACGCGCTTGTATCGGCTGTCTTATTCCTCAGGAATTGTCCCGGAGGCCTGGAGAGAGGCGAATGTTCAGCCTGTCCCCAAAAAAGGCGAGCGCTCCGATCCGGCCAATTACCGACCAATAGCCATCACTTCCATTCTCTGCAAGGTGCTCGAACGGATCATCAACAGACAATTGGTCAAGTACCTAGAAGATCACTCCCTACTAAATGATCGGCAATATGGATTTAGGCCGAACCGATCTACGGGTGATCTTTTAGCGTATGTAACACACCTTTGGGGTGAGGCTATTGATAGGCATGGCGAGTCATTGGCAGTCAGCCTCGACATGGCCAAGGCATTTGATAGGGTCTGGCACCGGTCGCTTCTCTCCAAACTTCCCACATTCGGCCTGCCCCGCAAACTCTGCGACTGGGTCGCCGCCTTCCTGCACCAACGCCGCATTAGGGTCATTTGCGATGGCGCGGCCTCTGATTTTAGACAGGTAAACGCTGGTGTACCTCAGGGCTCCGTCCTGTCGCCCACACTGTTTCTTCTGCATATCAATGATATGTTAGCCCTTGGCAACATACATTGCTATTCAGACGATAGCACAGTTCATGGGCGATATTTTGGACACCCTACAGCCAAGCTAGCAGACATTGAGGTAAAACGGCGGGAGCTTGTCGCTGAGCTTGACCGGGTTCTCGGCCGCATCTCTCAATGGGGAAATGAGAATCTGGTCGAGTTTAACGCCAAGAAAACACAGGTATGCGCGATCTCTACCAAGAAGTCTCCCTTTCTTCCCCTCCCTACTTTTCAGAGCTCTCAACTGCCACTGCAGGATAGGCTCAGTATCCTGGGGGTGGATATCTGTCATGATCTCAACCTGCGTGAATACATTGAGAGCGTCATTAAGGCGGCATCGCGAAAGTTGGGCGTACTGAATAGGGTGAGACGTTTCTTCGCGCCCGAGCATCTGTGTCTTCTTTACAAGACCCAGGTTCGTTCGTGCGTGGAGTACTGCTCTCATCTTTGCGATGGATCCGCCCAGTATTTGTTTGACGCTCTCGATCGGTTGCAGCGGCGAGCAATCCGCATTATGGACAGTAACGAAGTCACCGAGTCCCTTAAGCCCCTGCAGCTGCTAAGAAATGTCGCCTCCATGGCAGTCCTCTATCGCTTACATCATGGAGAGTGTTCTGAAGAGTTGTTCCAACTGGTCCCCCCTTCCCCTTTCCTATACAGGACAACACGTGCTGGCCTCGGAAGCCACCGCTTCAGAGTGGTTGACATACGCTCTCGAACTAAAGATGTGTTTCCTCCCTTCTATGACCCCGGGTCCTTCAAGCGGGGCGTGAAAAAGCATCTTACTAGGCCGCCATAGTGTGGGTCACCGTACTGCACTGTCCGTTGTGGCAGTGAGGATGGTGGCCTTCACTTCTGGATTCTGTTCATGCTTTCCATCAGGCAGGGCAGAGTCATTTTGGCAGCTAATATAAAAAAAAAAAAAAAACAAAAAAAAAAAAGCCAAATAATGTAGTAGATAAGTTTTTAGTGCTATTTAATCTGATTAATTGCCAGTTCATACATTTCAGATAATAAATATTGACATGCCATAAGTAAGGCACACACACACACACACTCACACACACACACACACACACACACACACACACACACACACACACACACACACACACACACACACACACACACACACACACACACATACACACACACACACACACACACACACACACACACACACACACACACACACACACACACACACACACACCACACCACACCACACCACACTCACCTCTATATATCCACGAACTCTTTCACCACAGAAACGAGCACAATTCTTCGCATTTTCCATCATATTACGCTCTAACTGCACTTTCATTTCATATTTCTCAGTTTCATAAAATTGTAACGTAATTATCTAGAGCTGAAAAGGCTGGTAAATCTGTCATACAGGTCCTCCTAGTACAAATACCAGTCTCTCGCACAGTTTTCACGTACTTCATTATGTAACACATAATATAAGATTAACACTTTCGATTTACTCCTAAATTTTCCACATTCTTTTCCTTACAACGTGAGGTGGGTCAATTTTTACTTGAGAAAATCCAGTTCTATAGAACGTTTCTGTCTATTCCTTTTAATCCTTGCAATCTTGAACCGTAGGTATGTTTTTTATCTTTAAGCCTATCAAAGTGACTCCAATCTACCTGATAGAAGCCATGAGTAGAATCCAGGGGTACGGGGTCAACATCCTCGTTGTGAGGGTAAGCAATGCAGCATGGTGACCCATACCATGGTAGCCTGGTCAGATGTTTCTCCATCACTCTCTTGGCCTCTGTAGGCCATGAAAAGGATGCAGAATGACTGGACCTTCGGTCTCACACTCACCAACGATATACGACAGCAAGAATGCTGTCATTATAAGAATGGTCTTCTGTGTGAGGGTAGTACTGCCCCGGTTCAGCCGGCCCATTCATGCTGAAATCAGTGTGGCTCTACTACCTATGAATGTATGTATATATGTTATAAATACATTTTATACTATCACAAAAAAGTGTCCAAATACTAAGAAAAAAAGGAAAAGTAAATAAATGCCAATTTAAAAATTCTCCTAAAAATAATAATACTCAACTTTCACTAAAACTCAGTCACCAAAGAAACGGTTTTCTAAAAGATATTTCAAATATTCCCTTTACAGTTTATCGGTCGAGTACAGTTAAATAAAAAAGTGCTTATCAGCTATGTTGAGATGGTACGTTTTATTGGCTTTAAAGTTTTATGTTCTCGACTGTACAGGTTATGTTGAGGATACATCGAGTGTTTATCGCGATTTATATGTACCATAATGTTACATAAAATTTGTAAGAAAGCGATAAAGGCAGTATTTAAGAGGTTGTTTTGTAATAATTTGAATTTTATGATTACATGAGATTGAGGGGTGAGATCGTGTTTTTTTTTAATTTACTTCACTTGAGAAACTGAAGTTTGTTAGGGTTCAGTGCCAGGAGTCTTAGTGGGTACCCTATATCCACTAAGACTATCATCCGACTGTGACACCTAATAAAATAAACATTAAACAAATACGGAAAACATTATAAAATAAACATTTAAGTAAAGTCTTCACTCCCCATATAGAAACATGAGTTTATTTTTTTTATTTTTTGTCGTTTAATGCTCTCAATAGTAAAAATGAAAATTTTCACAAAATATTTACTTCCATCATCATCTTCATCATCTTCCTAGCCGTTATTACCAAATTTATTTGGGGTCATCTACTAGTAATAGTTCCATATTCTCTTTAAAAATAAATTATTCAAATATGAATGACGAATGAATATTATTTTAAACCTTAACATTTATTTTATTTTATAATATAATATCTAACGTTGTATGGAAAGTGATACGGAACCAGGTGTTCACAAGTCCAACTCACACTGAGTCTATTGTTTTAGTGATTCATTGTGGCATAGTACCTAAGTACGTGCGACAGGTTTAACTTTTACATGATTCATGTTCACTTTTATTAACGGGCTTCTCATTCGTGTTCAACAGACCTGTAAGTACATAAGTATGTATGTCTTGTAAAAAGTAATTGGCTACTAATTTAGGTTAAAATAATTAATACTTCTAGATACTTAGTTCCTTCAGTAAGCCAGGATATGACGCGCATTTTACTTATAATGTTCATAGAATAAAAAGAGTTACTTACTCCAAACAACGTCAAGAACTTATAGAAGACTACCTCGTCAAACCTTTTTAGGTTAACTGAAACAAACCTTCAAGACATACGAAAAATATATTTCGTTTAACTAAACACCTATAACATAATTCGTATTTATCAAATATTTTAATATATATATCTATACCAGCTGATGCCCGCGGCTCCATTCGCGTCCGTTTTCTTTATCACATAGGTGTACAAACATAAGTTTAGATCCCATTCTCGGATTTACTAAATAAGCCCACAAAATTTCATAAGAATCGATCGAGCCACATCGGAAGAGTATGGCAACCAACAGTGTGACACGCGAATTTTATATATTACTAGCTGATGCCCGTGGCTCCGCTCGCGTTCTAGATGTATGAAAAAGAGATGTTGGCTGATTCTCAGACCTACCCGATATACACGCAAAATTTCATACAAATCGGTCCAGCCGTTACGGAGGAGTAAGGTAACTAACATTGTGTCATGAGTCATGAGAATTTTATATTTAAGATATATTGTTTTTTAATTTGATTGAATTGATTGAATTACAAACAAACAGTTCGGTTTATATATTTTACATATGAACACAAAAAAATAAAAACAGTGTCCTGAAGTCGTATCCGAAAAATCCTCAGTGTGTTCTCAACTTATTTATTTAACGCCGACTGACAAAGTAACAACACAGACGCGTCGAAATGTTAAATTGAAGAGCGGTATTAAATTCCAATAAATTTCGACCCATTGCTTAAGGGCGATAGAAGAGGAATAATAATTATTCTTATGTATATTTATATATATATATAGTACCTATATGTAATGACGATAAAATGTGTACAGTCAATAACAAAAGAATAAGAATAACAAAAATGAAAATTGTTTAAAATTGTTATGACAATTATAATTTTGTTTCACGTCCGTGTTTCCCCGTGTTTGTATGATCCCGGTTGGTCCAATCGTTATTGGTAAGGCAGCTCCTCCAAATATACTAACAACTAGTTCAGGCTTTGAATTCATTTGATTCTTAGGGTTGCGGAGATCCGATGTCAGTCGCTCCGTGGAAAAAATTGATATTTAGGTAAAACTGGTTAAACTAGTAGCCGTCCAAAACTAAACATGGGAATAATAAAGGCTAGGAAGACGATGATGAAAATTATAGTTCTCTTTCGCACTTCATAGTTATGAAACCTTGATACGAAAATTTTATATCAGTATCAGGAGACATGACATTCCTTGATAAAAAAATGAAATTAACTAAACAAATTTTTAAAACATAAAATAACTTTACAATGAACTTAATAAGGCATTAACACAATTTCTAATAACAATCATTGTTTCAGTGTTGCTCCGGCGCCCCGGGCTCCCGGGATTAGCAACGACAGTCCGGACTATCCCGGGAATTACGGTGAGTAATGGACGAGATTATTAATGCACCTCTAGGGATCCCGGTGTGGCGATTAGTTAGGTGTTGTTAATTTGATATTCATATTTTTCGAGATATTCTAAACATGAAGATAACATCATTTATAAAGCGATAAAACATTTTAAGGTTTGGAGATAATTTTGGTGTAATTAGATCAGTCTCGAATGTTTTTGGGCTTTTTTTTAATCATGAAAGTATGAATTTATTAAAGAAGAATAACTTAACAGTTAAATAAATAATTATTATAATCTAAGCTATGTCACTTTCGCTGTAAACCATGTAGCATTTATATTTATATTTTTATTTACCTTAAGGGTACATGGGGCTAGTGCCCACCATCGTCAAAAAAGTTACAGTTCAATTTGAAATGATCGAAGTAAATACTGCTTGTTATATAATTTGGGGCCCCCAATGTCTTGTGTACCCAGGCCACCGCATAGTTAAAGACGGCCCTGCCACTGAGCACTTATCGTTTACAACAAATATTAAACTTCACACTTTCTAACGTTATGTGTAAGTAATATATTATGTACAATAGTTTTTACATCCGTCCATCACAACTTCTGTTACAGACTGTACTTAAAGCGTAGCAACGCGCGTCTAACATGTAAGTTCGTACTCACATGGGAGTAACTAGTACAGTTAGGTAAAGTTTGATCCAGTTCTCTGTAGAGCGAGTTTCAAACAGTGAACACTGCACTATTAATCAACCTAGGACAATGAAAAGTATTAATATAAATGAAAATGTAATATGGTTTTTTTTTATTATTAATTTTATTGTACACATATAAACAGAAAAAAATCGGCCAAGTGCTTGTCAGGTTACGTATAGAATAGAGTTCTTTTTTTTTTTTTTTTTTTTATCTTTATTTGTTACATATAAAATGTAGAGGCTTTTAATCAAACATGATTATGCCAGCCTCATTGTATCCTATAATAGCTATTTACATTATATATATTGTATGGACAGTTTCAAAAAAAACATACCTGTACTTATTACTACTACAAAAAATAGACTCAATCAAAATTCACACTTTGAACAATCAGTTACCTCTCCTTAAATTGCGAATAAATGTGTAAATTTTGATTGCGTCCTCGCTGCACGGCTTGGATAAGATTGACTGAAAAGAACCTATATTTAAGATATTAATTTTTAAGCTGGACACCAATGTTTCCCTTTCTTTTCTGTATCGAACACATTCCACCAACAAGTGATGGACATCTTCAACAATTCCACATAGTTCACAGTTAGGGCTGCTGTCTTTTTTCATTAAAAATCCAAACTTGTTAAGCGGAACGTGTCCGGACCTTAATCTATGTGCAATAATTACATGTTTTCTACTCATACTATTATTTAAAAACCATGGGATACGAGGAGGTTCACACTGCATCGTTTTGTACCATATTCCTTTTTCTTGTGAAAGTTTATCAAAATATTCTTTCCAAATTCCATAACAACTAGCATTAAATTTAGGTAAGAGTTCAAAATAACAAGGTTTAATATTAATAATTGTACCATTAATAGCTCCACTTTTCGCTAAAGTGTCAACCAGCTCATTTCCCCTTAATCCGATGTGCGATGGCACCCACTGCAACTTCAAAGAGACGTTATTATTTTCGAACCAATATAGCAGATTTAAAATATTGTAGGCTATCGATGCACCTCTGGATCCAGAGGCGCATCGAGCCAAATGTTGCAGGGCGCTTTTACTGTCAGTAAATATGACCACCTTTTCAAAACTATTACTTTTAATATAACGCAACGCCTCCAGAATCGCACTCAATTCCACTGTCATTATACATAAATTTTTATCGCATATCCTAAAACTACTACTGACCTTATTACAAGGATCAAAAAATGCCGATCCCAAACCACTAGCACTCTTTGAACCATCAGTATATATAGTGTGATAACCGTTATATTTATTGTGAAGTTCATTAAGGATGTTAATTTTTAGTGTATCCCGATTATAAATATTTTTATTTAATGTAATGCAATCCAAATTATAATGTATTACTTGAAAAGTTTTGATGTTTGAAACCCATGTATCTAGTGTAAACATTTCTAAAGGATAACTAGTATTTATATCTTCCTGTTTAACTTTGTTGTACACTATTACCAGAAGCGGTTTCTTCTTTTTTGACCAATAGCTGTTGGTACAAAGAGTGCTTAGTTCACATAATATTTCATAGTTTAAATTATTGGAGCATGATTTTACTTTCAATAAATACTTTATAGCTAAATATTCCCTACGTACAAACAATGGTGAAATACTCAGCTCGCTCTCCATGACATGAATTGGCGTACTCCTGATAAAACCGCCGATAATTCTTAGCGCCTGGTTCTGAACAATATCTAGTTTATGTAAATGTACCTTCGCACTGTTATCGTAAATAAAACTACCATAATCTATCCTACTTCTAATTAGTGTTATATATAATTTACGCAAATAATTGGGGTGAACACCCCATGAACTGCCTGATAAAAGCTTAAGAAGATTCAGAAACCTATACGTTTTACAACTTGTCTCATTAATATGTTTCCCCCAGCGCAGAGACCTGTCGAGCCATACACCCAAGTATTTAACATTTTCAGACGATTGTAAAACTAAATTATCAATTTGTAAATTTACTTGTACTTTTTTGTGCCCTCTACTAAATATGACATATTTCGACTTACTGCCAGATAGTTGAAGGCCAACATCTTGTAATATTTTGTACATTGTGTCTAAAGATTTTTGCATTTTATTTACACTATCCCTCAGAATATCACGACTACTTGTATACAGAACGAAGTCATCGGCATACTGGCAAATTTCGACCTCTGCTATGTTTAAACATATCTTATGAGTGACAATATTAAATAATAGCGGTGAAAGAGGATCACCTTGCCCAATTCCCCTATTAGTCCAACGACAGATTTTATCGTCAGGGCAACTCCCGTCATTTATTTCTATCAACAATCGCCTTTCACTTAAGTAGGACCACAGATATTTTGATATTTTAGCACCCACATTTAATTCTTCCAAAATTTTAACCACTGCCATTACCGAAATATTGTTGTATGCGTTATCGATATCTAGAAAGCATGCAAGGGTAGATTGGTTTTTTGAAAATCCTATTTGTATATTACTTATTAACCTTACCAAAGAGTCTAATGTTGATTGTGCCCGTCTAAATCCAGTTGTTTTGGGTGATAATAAATTATTTTTTTCAACATACCATTCTAAACGTTTTGCCAACATTGTGTTGAAAATTTTACAAATACACGAAATTAACGCGATTGGTCTTAGCTTGGGTATGGAGCCAACAGTGTCATTGACTTTGGGGATTGGACAAATCTTCACATTGCGCCACTGCGAAGGAACTATGCCATTGTCAAATATTAAGTTAAATGTTTCTAACATATAAGATTTAGCTACACAGGGTAAATTATACAACATTGAGTATGTAATGAGATCATTTCCAGGAGCTGTGTCTTTCTTTTTTAAACATTTCATCATTTCCTCCATGCTGAAATCAGTTTCAAGAGATGTATTTATCGAATTAAATGTCGGTGTCTGTGGCCTCACAAAGTCAGGAGCCAAATTGCATAATAAATCCTCTTTTTGATCGATAGAAACTTGTAAATATTTTTTTTTGTATCCTTTAATCCATCGCATTCGACGCCACATCTCTGATACTGAAACAGTCTCATCAATATCATCACAAAATTTACGCCAGTTCTCCGACTTAGCTTTCATTATCAAACATTTTGTGTCACGTATTTTATGTTCCAGTCTAGAGAAGTTATCTGGAGTAGGATTTTTCCTAAACGTTTTCAATAATAAGCGACGTTCAGCAACAGACCTAGAAAGCTCCGGTGTCCACCAGGATTTTGGTTGGAATTTAGGTGTAGGATCTTTACTTAATTTAATCATAGGGATACTGTGATCAGCCGCGTAATTAATCTGTGCGACAAAGAAATCATACCGATCTTGGACGTTATTTGTTAATTTCAAATCCGTGAAGCTATTCATAAGAATGTCTCTGTATTTGCTCCAGTCAGCCAACTTATAATTGCGCCTTACAATCAAATTATTATGACTCTTATAATCTAACGATACTTTTATAACTAGGTGATCGCTGCCAAGTGTCTCACTTGTCACATTCCAACTAAAGCTTACAGCAATATCAGTGGAAATAAATGTTATATCGGGAGAAGATTCCTGAAGCGTACCATTGACAAGTCTTAATCTAGTCACACTCCCGTCGTTTAAAGAAACGAAACCATTATCTATAGAAGCGTTCATTATTTGAACACCTCTTGTGTCATTTTTATATGACCAGTTTGTGTGATGCGCGTTGAAATCACCCGCTATTAAAGTTTTTTTTGAAAATAACCCAAACAAACTATCCCAATCTATCTGAGAAGTACTAATACTTGACGGACAATATACAGACACAATATTCTCGAGAATGCGACAATTTAATAATCTAATATGTATTATTTCTATACCTAAATTATTTATTCTATGCAAGGATGTTTCTACCTTAACTGACTTATGTATAACAAACGCCACACCTCCATATGAGTCTTCTCTGTCTCTCCTGTATGTGTGATAGCCACCAATATTAAGCTCAATACCTGGGTTCAACCATGTTTCACTCAAGATGGCTATATGAATAATTTCCTGTTGCAATAGACATTCAAACTCCGATTGCTTCGGTTTTATACTTTGAGCATTCCATTGGATTATATTCAGCTTCAAATGTGAAGATTTACTAGCCATGACAGAACAGATTTAAAATACTATTACAGAACTCAGTTTGCTTTAGGATCTCCATGAAATATTTTTTTAATTCATTTAATAATAGCTTAAATACTTCATAAATTTTATCTTCAATATCCGTTCGAGACAATGTAATACACTTTAATTTATTCAACAAACTTTTAAAGTAATTCTGCTCTTCATGTCTATCAGCTTTTTGTGAATTTTCGATACACATACTTTTAGGTTCTGTCTGCACTTCTGTCGCCTCTAATATATCTTTTGACTTCGTCTTTTTGGATTTTTTTTTAGTTTTCTCAGCACTAGTACATTTATTTGTAAAAATTTGTACATTTTGATCGGTTTCAGTAATTTCATCAGATGATTTTTCTTGATCGGTTAATGTCATTTGGACAATGCTACTATAGGTATTGTTAACATTCATATAGGATGTTCGAGCAGCATTTTCTGTACTTTTCCGGGCTTTATCCTTTTGTTCATTCTTCAAAAAAATCTGTAGAGCTTTTTTGTAACCTACATCTTCTTGACTCATGATTAGGCGTATTTTCTTTTCTTTCAAAAAGAAAGGACATGACTTATCAAGAGCCATATGAGGGCCTTTGCAATTCAAACATTTAAATGTCTGTGTATTACAGTTAGCATGTTCTTGTCCACACTTAGGACATAGAACATGATTAGATGGGCAAAATTTCTTAATGTGACCATATCTCCAACAAGCAGAACATTGCATAACTTGGAAAATGTAGTTCTCTACTCTAAACCTACAACCATAGGCATAGACATACGGCGGAATAGAAGCGCTTTGAAAACAAATACGTACAGATTCACTATCTATCCATTTTCCAACTCTGTCTATTCTTTTCATCCTTTTAATAGCCAATATTTTAGTTACACAGCTTAACGATTGCATAATTTCATCCTCACTTATGTCCAAATCCACACCTTTTATTACTCCGTAGGAAGTAATGCTTTGATCTGCATAATTTGTTTTAATGTCTAGTTCTACTAATTTTTGGCAATTAACTATTTTCTCTGCTTGTTCTTTACAACTTAATCGTACCAACACTTTATATGGATTCTTATATTTCAAAGTAATAATATTTTGTACATTTTCTTCCCTTAATAGCTTGGCCAATGCCATTTGTTTTGGTAACATTTTATGTGAAGATAAAACTATTTCGCATCTACCCTCAATTTGTCCTTCGTCTTCATTTGTACTCATATCCCGTACATCCGATGAATAACTCCTCAAAAGCCTCTTAGGTCTTCTCCTGACAACCGTAATAAAGCCCTCTTCATTACTACCCTCACTGCTTTCCCTTTGCCTTTTTTCCACAACTATAGAATTATTTACATTTTGACTATTATTACCGAGGGTATTTCGACATAAATTTTGTAACTCACTTTCACACTGATTTATTATATCCGTTTCACTTTTATCACCGTCATCTTCACTAGGCACCGAATTGCTATCAACCATAATTGCTTTTAACTAAACACTTTAAACTAAATAGGTATTGCAAGCTCGATACACAGTAAATATCCGTGCGCTCGTTACTGCGTCTCGCGCGCAACGGAATAGAGTTCTGTATTCACTAATAATGCCTCGTGAATTTATAATTGTATTCGATAGATAATAATAATTGTCATGGTTACCTATTATTTCTTTAATTATGCATCAAGTTTTTTAAATAAGCGAAGTTTACAAGTTAGACCTATAAGATGACCGACATATTAAATTTTTGTAATATAAAAATATATATAAAAAAAATTTTGACATCTAACAACATCATCTAGTCCTAAGCTAAACAGAGCTTGTACTATGGGTACTTGACAACCGATATAATTACATAAACATATTTTTTTGTAAACACATACATATTAATTACATAGAAGACACCCAAACTCCGAAACAAATATTTGCAGATCATACAAACTTTTGGTCCGACCCGGGAATCGAACCCAAGACGCATACGCTAACCACTAGACCAACAAGGCAGTCATTTAGTCATACAGTCAGTTAGTCATACATATATATATTACTATGTTCTTTGCATGTTTTGGAAGGGCATCTTTTGCAATCTTTTTTAGATGAATATTTTACTTAAAAGCTAAATGTTAGTACCTAATATCTCTGAGAATACTGTGGTCTCCTATAATTGAAGGAGTGCACTAACAAAAAACTTTTGTATTTTGAAGCAAATTTATTGTGTACATCCTTTGTTGGAGGTCCTCAACACTAAATAAATAAATTGACCATAAAGCCATTATAACATAATGAGTTTCATTCAGTTTTAACCCCAACAATATATTAATGAGTACAGAAACTTCTACAATAGAAGTAAATCATTTCTAAATGGTTACTTGGAGACGATAAATAATATAACAATGTACATTATCATGCGTAAATTAAAGTACTCGGTTTGAAATGTTTGAATCATTTGTTGGTTAATGGTGGCTAAGTTGGGAATGTGTGGAATTAGTTTTAAGATGTTGTTTAATTGTCTGTATGTGTGTGTAGGGATGTATGTAGATATTATAAAGAGCATAAAATGTTAATAATAATAATTAATGTGAGTCATGGAGGGTTAAAGCCACAGTAAAACTTAATTCTTTAATAAAATTGATAATTTTTTTTTGCCATAGAACAATTTATAAAACGTTACCTGACTGCGGAAAAACTTTTATTAATATTTAAAGAGCCGGTCATTTGCACTTTTATTACAAACTATTGAGTCTTCGTTAATTGAAACTCGGTCGACTGGGGCAGTACTACCCTTACACAGAAGATTTATTTATTTATTTATTTATTTATTTATTTATACTTCCTGCAAATACATTGCAAAAGGCGGACTTAATGCCATAGGCATTTTCTTCCAGTCTACCTTTGGGTGATGCAGAGCTGTGTGTATCAGGTGTATAATTGGAGCGAGTTGCAAGGATTTCTTGAATTTGATAACTTATAAGTATTCTACGTACAACTGTATATAAATATGATAGATACTATAGGTGGATAAATAAATACAATATCATAGATATAAAACATTCTACATAAATACATGTAATATATACATATATATATATAATAGATACATACTGGAAAGATGATGTATAACTATAATGTTGTTACTCTGATGATTCTCCGTAGAGCTTGCGCACTTTATTCTTGAAGGTTAATCGGTTTGTAGTCATTCTAATGTCTAGGGGGAGAGCGTTCCAAAGACTTACAGCCTGGACAAAGAAGGAGGAGTGGACAGTGCGGGACTTATGAGAAGGACAAAGGAGAAAAAATCAAAGATCATCCTAATAATGACAGCATTCTTGCTGTCGTATTTTTTGGTGAGTGTGAGACCGAAGGCCCAATCATTCTGCATCATTCTCGCGGCCTCCGGAGGTCGGGAGAATGATACAGAGTTATATGACTAGGCCGCCTTGGTTATGGTTACCATGCTGCATTGCCTACCCTCACAATGAGGATGGTGACCCCTACTCCTGGATTCTACTCATGCTTTTCATCAGGCAGAGTAGAGTTTCTTTGGTTGGTTTCAATATTAAAAAAAACAACAATGAAACACAAAAGCACATAGACTCACAAAATATTTCCCGTACTTTTGATTTCACCATAGTCGAGTCAAAAAGAATACTACCATATCAGAAATATATTAAAACGAACACAGAACACACAAACTAGGTACAACAATGTGTGTGGTTACAAAAAGTATTGTTCCATGTAGGCTTTGAACCCACAACACCCAGCGATGTAGAAAGCGGTGTGATGAATGCTTAAACTATTTCACCATTTGTGCCATCAATAGTTTCAGTAATAATAATTATATAATGATTACAATTGACCATCTCTGGCGCTGTGGTAGCGAATGCGACTGCTGTTCTTGAGATCCTGGGTCCTTTACCCGGGTCGGACCAAATAGGTATTTGTATGATCTGAAAATATTTATTTCGAATTTTGGGTGTTTTTTTTTGTATTATATATATGTATATGTTTTTACAAAAACAGTATTGTTTATGTATTTATATCAGGTTTGTTGTACCTATAGTACAGGCTCTTCTTAGTTAGGCATTAGATGGCGTTGTGTGTAAAAAGTCCAAATTGTTTATTATTAAAATTAAATGTATTCTGCTGCTTTATATACGTTTAAAAATATGTTTAATAATTTGGAAAAATGGAAATAAAAAACAAATCCATAGTGTCCGTCCTACAATGCATCAAATTTCCCTCAGTTACATTTCAGAACGTCTAGGTACATCATCCCACCCAAGCGAAGTCAGCCACTAAATCTCGCTTCTCGTTTTTTCATTTAATTAATAGATTCAACCTAGTTTTGTCTGCTTAATTAATGCACTGTTCTACTAAAGAAAATCGCATTCAGGTAAATAGTAAAACTCAATTATTATGAGTTACGATTACAAAGTACATATAATAATTTAGATCAGTAATGTTCTTCTTAAGGGGAAAACGGCAATTAATGGCAGAATAACTTATCCATACTAATATTACTGACTGATTTGTAGGTCTAGTGGTTAGCGTATGAGGCTGCTGATTAAGTTCTCGGTTGCGTTTCCCGGATCGGAGCAAATGCTTGTAATCCGCAAATATTTATTTCGGAGGATGTATAATATGTGTGTATTTATCCGAGTCCGACTCGCCCATGACGGGTTCCGTATCAGCAAGTTATATCATATAAAAGTTATTGTAGTTTGTTGTAACTTGGATCGATGTTTTTTTAATAGTGTATTGATTGAATGAAAGGTAAACTGCAGTTTACGATTTAGGACGTATTAAAAAAAACTACTTACTAGATCTCGTTAAAACCAATTTTCGTTAGTAGTTTGCATGGTAATGTACAACATATATTTTTTCAGTTTTATCACTCTCATAGTTTAGAAGTTACAGGGGGGGGACATTTTTCCACTTTGGAAGTATCTTTCGCGCAAACTATTCAGTTTAGAAAAAAATGATATGAGAAACCTCAACATCATTTTTAAAGACCTGTACATAGATGGTTTTCATGAAAAAATGTTTTTTGAGTTTCAGTTCCAAGTATGGGGACCCCCAAAATGTATTGTTTTTTTTCTATTTATATGTGAAAACCTTAATGCGGTTCACAGATTACATCTACTTACCAAGTTTCAAAAGTATAGCTCTTATGCTTTCCGAAAAATGTGGCTGTGACATACGGACGGACAGACAGACAGTTTTATATATGACGAATCTATGAGGGTTCCGTTTTTTGCCATTTGGCTACGGAACCCTAAAAAGTATGTTTATGTATTTACATCAGTTGTCTAGTACCCATATTACAAGCTCTGCTTAGTTTTGGACTAGATGGCGTTGTGTCATTGTGTGTAAAAACAACTATGTCTTTTACGCATTTACACTAACCTACGCTAAACCGCTGTAACGATTTTAATAAAATTAGGTATAGAGGTATCTTGATCCTTTAGGAGCCGCTTTAGTCGATATATACGTGGGCGGAGCCTCGGTCTAAATCTAGTCAATATTAGAGTTTGTCTGGGTTTGTTTGTTACTGTATTTTTCCAAATGACTTAAGAGTCTTGTGGGATTAAATCGGGCTAATAACTGATGGGTATTTTTTTAAATGTCACTTATAAACGTAATCCTTAGATTACAAATAATTAGTAATATTACAACAAAAATGTATAGTGAACTAGCTTTTGGCCACGGCTCCACCCGTGTTATTTATAATATATTTTCTGTTATTCTGAAGTATAAATTATATAACTGTTAAGTTTTAAAAAATCCGTTCAGTAGTTTTTGCGAGACTGAGTAACAGCCCTTGAGATATTCTGAAAAAATCGCATTAACATCAGTAGTATTGTTTTATTATAGACATAAAATATTAATTTACAAAAATAAATAACAATCAATAAAGTAAAAAAATTAAAATGAAAGCAAAACAAAAACACAACCCTCGTTCTGACGAAGTCCTGAAAATAAGGTAATCTGTTTTTGAAAATAGGCAAAATAAAATTGGAGAAAACAATAGGCCAAAAGTAATTTAACAATACTTAACTTCAACTTTTAAGAACTTAAACAATCTGGAACTTTCACAGAACTCTACTGCCAAACAATTTTTTTTCGTTCATTGCATCAATGTGCCTTATTTCTATCTGTATAAAGTCGTATTTGGTGCAGATATTAAGAAAGTTTAGTATGGATTAGCGGTCTGGAAGCGGGAAACTTTATCGTGGAATACTAGTGATGGGCATCAATTAATGAGAAAATAAATCGACTTTGTCATATTATTATTGAGATAAAAACAATTACTTTCTTATATTTTTGATTTTAGTATTTGCGTTCGTATTATATAATACTAAATTATGACTACATATCTTTATTCTTATTTTCACGTATTCATTAGTTTATCTTATATTATTTCTAAATCGGTTTTAAATATTTACATCATATTTCTTACAAAACTTTTCATGCAGAAAATGATTCAAAATATTTTACTGCGTTTAGTACAATGTTTCATAAGTGACAACCAAATGTATATTTAACGCCCTTAAATTGCTGACAGTAATTTTATCGACTGGATTTGATTTGATTGGATTTGATTATATATATTAGATTGAGAACACGGAGTGTGATCCTCCCTCCCCCCGCAATCTTCCCATGGATTTTGTAAGAGACGCTTTAAAAACAAACCACACAAAACAGCATCACTGCTGCTAGAGAAGGGCTTAAAAGAAGCCTATGTAAAGCAGTGGACAATTGAAAGCTGTTGATGATGATGAATTTTATTCCAAGACTTATATTACGTTACCAAGGTGATGAGGAAATTGGGAATCGAGAGAATAGGTACATGAAAAGAAATGCAATCGTTGGGTTTTGCTCACAATCGAATCACAATTGTATGGGTAGTTGAAGATGTATTGGAGTAAATAAATTAATTTCAACAGCTGTCTGATATAAAGGTGATTTTTCTCTCTAATGTAGTAAAGTCGAGTGAGTTAGTATATTTACATTTCACCTGAAATTGTAACCTTAGCTCTATGTAAACACTCTACATTCGTCTTGGGTTGTTAACAGCCAAATTATGTAAATTTTTATGTTTGTTCATGTTTCTACAGACCTGAAAATAGGTTCTACTATTAAAGATTATGTTATCCTTAATAAAAAGCTTCTAGAAATTTTTACAAAATATATTTTCCTTTTCACACTTTGAATAAGAATTTAGTTTAATTGGTGTCGAACTTATTAAGTGTTAGAAACTTTCACAAACCAATCTGATATTTTGTTTTTCATTATTTAATTAATACTTAAGTACAGAATTACTTTATACCAGTTAGCTGCACGGTTGGCCTAGTGATCTAAGCCGTAGCCTCGCTTGATGCAATGGATAGCGTCTACTGCATCAGGTGTTATGGGTTCAAATCTCACATGGAACAACAATTTGAGGCTCGGCAAAATGTTGTTCTGAGTCAAGATGCTGATGTTCCTAAAGTTCCCAGCGACATAAATTGTCCTAATGCGAAAGTAAAATAAAAAAAGTAAGTGAACAATGTAAGAAACAATGTATCGTCTTATTCTTTTCAATCTTGATGGTAACAACACCACCGTCAAATAATAACCCCATGTTTGACATTTAACTTTTATGAAATTTTAGATTACAACGTAGTCTATACTTTTCTTCCTAGTCTTTATTACCAATATTATTTAGGGTCGGCTTACTAATAACAAAGTCTATACCAAAATAATAATACTCGGATTTCCTCGCGAGCAGGCGTTGTCTTTCTAATTATGAAAAAAAAACACAGAGATTACGGGCTTAACGTTGAATCAGGCTGTATGCCTAATATTCGGCAGATGTTGCCAATTCGGTCTTAATGAAATAAAAAAATGAAAATTACGCTCTATTTTTTGTGGTTGAAATTTTGTAGCTTTGTAGATGTTTAACGTTGACTGTTTTTTCAAAATGTTTTTTCTAAACACATTTAATTATCAAAAAAAGTCCGTTGAAAAAGACTGACAACTTAAAGTTAAATAGATTTAAGACTCCTTTCTAATGAGAGGCCTATGTCCAGCAATCAACTGTGGAAACTAATAACGTCAATCCCTACTAATATTATAAATGCAAAAGTAACTCTGTCTGTCTGTCTGTTACGCTTTCACGCCTAAACCACTGAACCGATTTTGATGAAATTTTGTATGAAGATAGAACTGAACTTGGGAAAGGACATAGGATACTTTTTATGATATATTTTTTTTAATTTTTTTTTAACCGAATTCTACGCGGGTGAAGCCGCGGGCGGAAAGCTAGTAAAAGATAAATAATAAAAAAATAATTGCGGTTTTTGCGATGTTTTATTCTCATCACTAGTTTAGACCGCAGGCAAAGCAAAAGTTTTAGTGCATCGAGAGTTAGTTCACTAGTGGGTACTTTTAAACTAAACCGTTTGGAAATTGCTTCCCTATTTTTTTACTTTAACTTTTTAATTTTTTTATTTCAAAGTCGGTTACGGCTGCAGTTTTTGAGTGCGAAGTGTGCAAAGTTTCAAACTGGTCGAAGTTTGATGAAAATATCACAATCGTATTTATTAAAGGACTTTTGTTCTTTGTTTTAATATTGACTGTTTATTTTTTTTATTTTTTTAGAGCTTTGTTTGTATTTCTCTCTTATTTAATACTAGGTACTACTACTAAATTCAATACTAATGTTATATGTGTGCGAACCTACTTCGTCATATTTCTGCATCACCTGGGTGACTGTGTGTGTGAGAGAGAGTTTCTTTCTTTTCTCGTGGTAGAACTCGTGGTAGAACTACGGCCTTATTTCGAAACTCACGAAACCGGTTATTTGCGCGGTTAAGCAGCCGACGCTGTTGCGAGTTTCGCCCACCACGTTTGCGGGCGCGGTGATCGCAAGACAGCCAGACAATTTATGAAAAATATTTTTATTTGGGGTACCCTACACGTAAAGTGTGGAAGTTCTCCATTGTGTGGGATATCAATAGATAGATCTTTTAAAAACAATTAAGGGTTTCTAAGATCATTTTTTGATTTAAGTATCCGTTTGCGAGAAATTCCACTTCAAAGTGCACTTTTTTGTAAAAACAGGGCGTCCCCTAAACTGCTGGCTCAAAAAATCTGGGAAAATTCGTGGTGGTGGTCCGTAAGGAAAACTATAACGGATTAGATGACTTTGTTAGTTCAGTAGTTATAGAGGCTTAACTTGTAACATGCGCTTCCTTGGAAAACGTCTTACAAAATAAACGCATTAACACGTAAACATAATTATGTATGGGATACAATTTTAAATCCACGTACCATTATGAGTGACTGAGGAACCCTTTGCGCTGGTTCCCACTACGCCGGACCGGTAAATCTACCGGAAACCGGACACCGGACAGAGTGTTCACATTACACCGGAGCCTCGGACAGTCAAGTACTCAGCTCAGTTAAATTTGGACCTGTGCACACAATGGACGACGAAATTGTTGTGTTGTGGTGGTATCTTAATAGAAGGCAAAATAAAAGAAAACATTGGGTACATCCTATTTTGAAACATTAATAGGTGAACTTAGAAGTGACGAACCAAATTTCTTCAATTATTTTCGAATGACAGCAACACTATTGACGATTTACTGATGAAAATATGAGCCGAATGACGTGAGGACTGAGGAGAGCACGGGCGGCACGAGGGGAGTACAGGTGTTGCGAGCGGGGGAAGATACCGGATCAAACTCGTTCACATTGCTCCGGTCCGGTATTTTTACCGGACGATCGTAGTGACAAAACGCACGGTAAAAATGCCGGACTCGGAAAAAATGCCGGATCCGGGATAATGTGAACAGCTTCATATAACTTGTACAGCCACTAGCCCTTCCGGCAGTTTTACCGGTCCGACAAATCTGCCGGTCCGGCGTAGTGGGAACCAGCGCTTTCCTATGCGTGCCCTGAAACGCACTATGCCGATTTTATTTTATTTTAAGCAAAAGAGGTTAAGGATATTAAAAACCATCTAAATTTTCATGAACATTTGCTGTCTAAGTTTCTAGACTCGAGCTTCAAATAGGGCATCAAGCTATTCACAAAATTAAAAGCATATTGACATATGTTATCGAACGAATTTAGGTAATTATCTCAAAAAGTCTTTAACGATATTTCAATTCTTAATTCCCACACTATAAAGTTTTACAAAAGACTATTAGTAATTTAAAGAATAGTTCTGACTGTCATGACAACTTTGATTGCTTTGCTTTACTAAAGTGTGTTTATTGTTGTAGGTAGTTTGAACCTGAGTCGATCATGGATAACTCACCAAGGAAATCGAGGCTTCAAAACTAAGTGAGTGTTGTTTTATCAATTATATTTTATACCTAGCTACGTTTAAAAAATGCATAATAAAGAAAAAACGCTGTCGAATATTTGTTAACATCAACAGAAGTGTTCTGTTATTCTTAAATATTCATCAACAACCCACTGCTGGGAACAGGTCACCTCTCAAGAAAGGGTTAACGCCTTACGTCCCCACACTGGCCGAGTGCGGGTTGGGGACTGGCAAGACACGTAGTGGCTACATAATCTTGCTGTTGGATTTTCAAGCCACCCGAAGGCCTCCAACTAAGCTTCACGACTGCTATCTTTTGATAACAACCGGGACCGACTGCTTAACGTGACAATCACGGAAACGCTTATTGCATATAATGTCACAACCGGTCACCCATCTAGGTCCGACCGCGCCGTCGTTGCTTACCCTTGGTGATTGGAAACAATCACCTAAGGCCACTCGGCTATGAGCTCGCTTTTATATTTAAATTAATGAAATAAAAATAAGTATAAAATGGCGATGTAATTACTACTTAACAACCCTTTACGTAAGTCTATTTCCTGAGAATAATACTATCATATTATCTGGTTAAAGTTACACCTAACTTATACCAACTTGATAAGGATTAGAGGCTCGCTAATTTCAGCACGAATAGGCCGGCTCGACCGGGGCAGTACTACATTCACACATGTCGTGTTTTGTTGGTAAAGGTAATCGTACACTTATCAGAAACATCACTTATCATTCTGCATCATTCTCCCGCCCTTCGAAGGCCGGGAGAATGATGCAGAATAATCAAACCAGGCTGCCATGGTAAGGGTCACCATGCTACATTGTCTACCCTCACAATAAGCATGGTGACCCCTACTCCTGGATTCTACTCATGCTTTCCATCAGGCAGAGTAGAGTCACTTTGGCAGGCTTAAATATAAAAAAAAAAAACGAACGCGTCGAACGAGCCGAACGAAACGAATTTTAGAATTCTTTGTATGAAATATCATGAAACCTCGCACACTTCAAATAGTCCGCATCTGGAAAAACCCCAGAAATCCTAGACGAATTCGGATGATGTCATAAAATTCGGCGCGGATTATGCGGTCGCCTCGATCGATGCGCTCGCATTCTATCAGTTGCGTATGACAGAGCAACGCACGAGTACTATTTCTTGAAATGATTTCTTCGACGCGGTCGATGCTTTCGGCGCGGTCGATTCTTCTGGTGCGGATAGTGTGCGAGGCCTCCTTGACTTCGATTCGTTCGACGCGTTCAGCTCCGATAAATGTGCGTTCACCATAAGTGTGAGACCGGAGGCTCAATTATTCAGCACCATTCTTCTGGCCTCTGGGGGCCAAGAGAATTGTGTAGATCATGGTGTGGTCTGATGACCACACCAAGATCTACAGCATGCATACAATGCAGCATGGTGATCCATGCTGCATTGTCTGCGCTTGCCATGAGGATGGTGACCTTCACTCCTGGATTCTATATCTGGATCCTGGAAATTCTAGATATCTATATTTTTCACTAATGCGGAAAGCATTAGAAAGTTAGACGTAGTCACATTCAAATTCAGATTATTTATTTCGGACTCTGAATCCATATTGTGTTAGTTACAGTGACTTAACCTTGTGTTAGTAATAAAAATATAATAAATAAGTACTTAAATATTAACAACTGTGGACGTACAACCAGCTTAACACGAAGAGGAGTCCTACCTATCAGAAAATAAATTCAGGTAGCTGTTGGTAGACTTTGGTAGACTTAAATAATATATCTACATTCAAAAAAAATTCCAATCATAAAACAAATACAATTAAATCGAAATTATGATGAAATACGATTATAAATTGTTCCGTATTTGCTATACTGCCAGTAACTAACCCAGAAGAGACACAGTAAATAACCAATGATTTATAACACGTATATATCCGGGCACTAAATATATGAAGCAAAACGTACCACAGTATATCATCACTATTGATACTCTGGTACGTGCCAATGCATAGTAATCGCAGCTCTGAGTAAAAACAGATAGAACGGAAACTTGCCTGATGTGTTTAAGTTTTTAATGTTTGTTGAAGCTAAATGCTGATGAGTTTGCCTCAAGTTAAAGGGTTTGTTTGAGAGAAGTACTGGTGCAGTAATATTGCGAGCTGGCAGATATTGCGCTGTGTAGTTTGAAATGTTGAGTATTCAACGTTATCACTTTGTTGGATATTTGCGGAATTAATTTTGTTTAGAATTTGTGATTACTACAGATACATATCTGTAGTAATCACAAATTCATGTACTACATTATGGATTTTGTGAAGGAACGGGTGAAGTTTCCCTTCAAAGGGAGGATCTTCCAACCAGGCGGGCGTGGTGATCGTGTCTGGTGGGCAACGGCCCAACGGTAAATGTGTATCGGCGCAACAACTTCTATATCGCGATTCAGGATTAGTACTTAATTAGTACTTACTCCGTGTAGTGCGTTACTCTGTAGTTCCGCTTATCTTCGATAGATGGTGCTGTAGTATGTTTTTGTTGGGTTATAGTGGAAGTTAACAGAATACGAATAATAACGAGATGGCGCCACGCTATCACGGAAACAAAGTAATCAGTGCAATTTGAGTTTTTAAAATATTTAAACATTATAAATATTAACATAAATGTGATAATATTTGAACTGACAGTGCAATAAACGCAGGAAAGTGTTATCTCAAATTAAAAATTGAACAGAACAAAGTTTTAACAAAAATAGTAAACATCAACTAAACTTAGAAAAAAGCAATAAAATAGTGACTTTAGTTAAAATAGATTATAGGAAAGTATAAAACACTACACGCAGTATAAACTTTGTAAAAAAAGACCATTAAAAGGAGAAACTTGTGAAAATAAAAGAAATAAAAAATAAGTGTTTAGTGACAATTTCTTCTACCTACAATTACTGCGTTATAACTTTTTGCACTATGAATCACCACAATTTGAATTAATAAAATCAAGTAAAAAGAAAACACTTTTTTCAACAACTTTGTTAAATCAAACGGTGGCGTATACCGTTAATAGATGTTTGAGAAACCACTTGTTACAAGTTCGAACCTCACCTTCAAGTTGTCTTTTTGAACATTTATAACAAAATCAAATTGGCTTGTGTAGTTGGATTAGAATTTAAAATATTAAACAAACGACAGTTCGGCAACAACAATATTTAAAAAATATCAACGATGACTTGTGCTACCAGCGATTGAACGCTAGATGGCGCCACAAGTCAGTTACCTACAACACAGATTGTCATTGCAACCTTAAGTCATACTATTGAAAATAAAATAAGGCACATAATCTTGATTCCAAAAAAATTCTTTGTTTTTCTTTTCAATACCAAAAATGATTCAATGCTCAGGGTGTCAACAAAACATTACCGATAATGAACATCTCAAATGCGCACTTTGTAACAATTATTATGATCTACTCTGCGCAAATGTTCTTATTTATAACTATAATGTGATGACTACAAATTGCAAAAATACATGGAAATGTCAAAGCTGTAAATGCAAAATGCCTAAGGGTGATAACACCAATACTCCAGTGCGTGGAAGCCAACAAATTACAGATGATATGAATATCACAAAACGACGCAAACCAACTAACACACAGTCAATTGATGACTACTGTGAAAACAGCTTATCAGTAGATGATTTTACTGGTGAAACTATGAATTACAACATAGACGACAATAGCTTTCTGTTGCAAAAGCCTACAAGTGAACCATTAACACTTGAAAATTTCAGCCTGTTATTAGACAAAAAATTAGAAGCTATAAAGTTCACTATTATACAAGATATGAAAGACACGATTCAAACAGAACTAAACAACTCAATTAAATCTATAAAAAGTGAGATAGACACGAAAATTAATAATTTATCACAAGGTCAAAATACAATAAATGAAAAAATATTGAAAATTGAAAAAAATATTGAAAATATTGAATATGAGCTAAATATATTAAAAAATTCAAAAAAAGTTGTTCTCTATGGCCTTAATGAAACCTATCATGAAACAGAAAATGACCTTTATAATCGTGTATCCCATGCATTTCAAGAAATAATGAATATAAATATAGACCCTTACATAGAGGATATAAAGCGTATTGGCAGACGAGGAAATAACAACAGACCATTGGAAATCGAACTTATCAGCAAGCGCATGACAACACACATAACTGAAAATTTTAGGGAGTTCAAAAACACGGGATTAGCTGTAAGACCATTTATGGACAAGAAAGCCTTACAAAATTATAATCATCTCAAATACCATCTTAGACTGGCCAGAGGGAATGGCGATTATGCCATTATTAAGAACAATAAACTATACATAAATGGCAAAGAATACATACCGACAGAGCATATATTAGAACCACCACTAGCATCAGGAAAAAACAGCCCCATGAAAACAAGTATGGAAACCAAAGCAAAAGATGAAAATACAGCACAAGTGAGAAAACAATCGTCTACACAAACAACACAGCCTATTTTAACAAGTCAGACCGGCTTTAAGACATTTCGTTAACAACCCTATTATAATCTTCCAAAATATGCAAAGTATAGGCAATAAAGTCGATTTACTGGAACAATTACTATTAAATTCTAATATTGATATGCTGGCACTCTCTGAAATATGGAAAAATGAACATTACTGCCATTCTGTCATGCCCGTAGGATATAAAATTGGATCTATATTTTGTCGAAAGACCCGTGAAGGAGGAGGAGTCTGTATAATTTTAAGAGAAAGTTTAGACTACATTAACAGAATGGACATTGTAAATTTTTCTAAAGAATTTATTATAGAACTATGTGCAATAGAAATTCCTAAAACAAACTGTATATTTATAGGTATATATAGAGCAGATCGAAATATTGACATATTTTATAAACAAATGGATAAATTATTACACAAATTAGACCTTAAAAATTCTCAAAAATACATAATAGTGGGAGGCGATTTTAATATAAATGTACATAACCAAAGTAAACAGACCATTGACTTTATAAATTTTATGCGAACTCATAATTTGACTCAAATAATCCGCGACCCTACACGAGTAACAAAAACGACATCCACCTGTATTGACCTATTGTTTACAAATTACAAACCTCTCATAAAAAGATCGTCTGTTCAAGATTACGGACTATCTGACCATAGAGCTTTAGAGATAGAACTAAACGTTGAAAACTTGGCTATTTGCCAAAATAAAATATGGTATACAAAAAAAAGGATATTTAGTATAGAAAACGTGGAGCGCTTTAAAAACTCACTCACTGATGTAAAATGGGAAAATGTTATAAAGGAAAATAAAAACTTAAATACAAACTATGAATGTTTCATCAATTTAATAACGCAACGTTTAAATGAAACCATACCAACTAAAAGAATTAAAATAAAACCTAAAATTACAAAGGGATGGCTTACAACCGGCTTAAAAAAATCATGTACTCATAAAAGAGTTCTAAAAACTATAATAAACATAACGAATAACGACGTAATAAAAAGGTATTATAAACAGTACAGTAACATCCTAAAATCGACAGTCAAAAAGGCAAAGAAACTGGAATTCACCAGACAAATGAGCAACTCTGACAATAAAGTAAAAACAATGTGGAATATAATTAATACAAAAACAGGGAAAACTAAATTCAAGGGCCAAAAAAATATATCTCTGAAAATTAATGACAAAAAAATTCGATGCCCATCAACCATATCTAACATATTTAACGACTTTTTTGCTACAGTAGGACAAACCCTAAATAATAAAAATAAATCTACCACCGGACATCCAGTGGTAGATCCTTTGTTGAGTTCCATGTATTTACGTCCAGTTGACCAAAAAGAAATATTAAGGATTATCAAAATAATCAAAAACAAACACAGCTGCGGAATAGACGATATACCACCTATTTTATTAAAACAATGTGCTAAAGAGCTTTCCATCCCACTAACCGCGTTAATAAACCAAAGTTTCCAAACAGGCCAATTTCCGGATTTACTAAAAATCTCACTAGTAAAACCAATACACAAAAAAGGTGACACATCATCTCCTTGTAATTACAGACCGATCGCCCTCCTGCCCACCTTTTCAAAAATCTTTGAGAAAGCGATGTGTAACCGTTTGTATGCGTTCTTGGAGAGATACAATGTTCTAGATGACAGTCAACATGGGTTTAGGAAAGAAAAGTCAACAACACTGGCTGTCTACAAATATGTTCAAACATCCTTACAATATATTAACGACAAAAAGCACGTAATCGGATTACTATTAGACATGACTAAAGCTTATGACAAAGTCCGCTATGATATTCTTCTAACGAAGTTATACGGCTGTGGTGCACGAGGATCTACCTACGAATGGTTTAAGTCATACTTATCTAACAGAACACAAATAGTACAAATTGAACACTTTAACAATGACAAAAATGAAATAGAATTAGTACGATCCCAAGTAAGACAGCTAACTGGTTCCATACCGCAAGGAAGCGTGCTTGGCTGCATACTATTTCTAATCTACATAAATGACTTGCCTAAATCATTAGATAAAGAAAAAACTTTACCCGTATTATTTGCAGACGATGTATCAATACTACTAAAATGTGACGACCCTAATGACTATCCTAACATAGTACACAACACTCTCGAAACGGTAACACATTGGCTTACAGATCATAACTTAGAAATTAACATAAATAAAACTAAAATTATGCAGTTTAGATCATATAAAAAACCTCCCTTAAACATCAATATAACTCACGAAAATATACTTATTGAAGAAGTAGACACATTTAACTTACTAGGAATCAACATAGACACGCATCTTAATTGGAAAGCACACATAGAACACATCAAATCGAAATTGTCTAAATTCACTTACGCTCTCTTCCAAATTAAACACAGCACCAACATGGAGACTGCACTATCCGCTTATTATGCATACGCATACTCGTGGATGAGATATGGTATCATGCTTTGGGGCAACAGCGTTAATATAAAGGAACTTTTCCTAATCCAAAAAAAGTGTGTCAGAATTTTATCCCACATAAATAACAAACAAAGTTGTAGACCTTACTTTGTGGAGTATAGTATCTTGACCCTGCCCTCAATATATGTACTCGACTTATGTACATTCGCTTATAAAAATATAAATATTTTCAAAACTAAAAAAGATATCCACGACATACCCACCAGAAATAGAAATAAACTATACCTGCCACCGTCTAGAATAAAAATGCTCTATGAAAGTCCATATTATATGGCAATAAAAATATTTAACAAATTGCCAAAAACTATAAAAAACTTGGAATCACTGAACGTTTTTACGAAACAACTGAAAAAGTTTTTAATAAATAAATGCTATTACACAGTTGAGGAATACCTGACAGACACAATTATTTAGAGATATGACATATGTATGAGTGAAGAGGCGTTGGACTTGCAAATTTACATTTAACCTACTATGACATGCTCTGATTATTTTGTTAATATTGCAATGCTTGAAAAAAGCACTAAGTTATAAGTACTTATGTCAATACTGTAACAACAAATTGTACACTTAGTAAGCAATAAATGATTTGATTTGATTAACATATATAATATAATAACTAAACCAATTAAGTATATATCTAAACTTAATAAGTATATAACTAAACCAATTAAGTATGTAACTAAACTAAATAAGTATATAACTAAACTAAATAAGTATATAACTAAACTAAATAAGTATATAACTAAACCAAATAAGTATATAACTAAACTAAAAAAGTATATAACTATACTATATAAGTATATAACTAAACTAAATAAGCATATAACTAAACTAAATAAGTATATAACTAAACCAAATAAGTATATAACTAAACTAAATAACTATATAACTAAACCAAACAAGTATAGAACTAAACTAAACAAGTATATAACTAAACCAAATAAGTATATAACTAAACTAAATAAGTATATAACTAAACTAAAAAAGTATATAATTAAACTATATAAGTATATAACTAAACTAAATAAGCATATAACTAAACTAAATAAGTATATAACTAAACCAAATAAGTATATAACTAAACTAAATAAGTATATAACTAAACCAAACAAGTATATAGCTAAACTAAATAAGTATATAACTAAACTAAATAAGTATATAACTAAACTAAATAAGTATATAACTAAACTAAATAAGTATATATACCAATGTTTGATACCAAGCGTGGTACCGTTGGACTGGGTGTGTGACACTAGGGATTTTAAATAAAACCACACTGTGCACTGTTCTGTGGGTTCGTAGGACTCCACGGTTTAATTGGCAGACGCCTTGAACTCAAAACCAGTCTGTTCTATCATACAAATATTTAGCCGACTTATATACTAACAAGTGTAATAAAACGATAGCGGGATCTAAGTTTCGGTACAGCTCCATCTAGGGAACGAAAATAAAAATAAAAATATCTAACCAGACTTTGATCACACTATGTTGTTGGTTTCGAACATACCGCCCACCAAGGACGTTACTGACGGAATGTCCTTATTCAAATTTATCTGAATATAAATATAAAGTTGCTTTCAAAGCATTATACAAAAAATTAAGTTGAACAGAATAAAAAGACAATTGATCTAAAACCTTAAAAAATAAACCTATGTGCTATAAAAATAAACTATGTGTTGTAAACAACAGTACAAACTTATCGACTAAACTTATTCTAATGTACATATACTAGTAGATACATGATTTCATGAATCGGACATGTGTAAATATTTTTTGCTTAACATTAGCTTTATATGAAATAAATTATTCACCTTTCTTTTATAAATTGATTAGCCTACAGAATAATAGTGAACCAAATCAAGCTCTATGGTATAACGGGCAAAACACAAATCTTAGATGTTGGTCTTTTAAAAGTTGAGGACTGCGTGCGTACCGTGATTATACGGGTGAATCCATCATCACCAGGGTGTTTTTCTAACACGCGACCCATTAACCAACGAGTCGGTGGCAAATCATCTTCTTTTATTAGTACGACGTCACCAAGTTTAGGTTCGGGAACTTGACAAGACCACTTGTATCGATTCATCAAGTTACACAAGTATTCCTGGGACCAACGTTTCCAAAATGACTGCACCATTTTTTGAATCAGTTGCAAACGGGACAAATGACTTATATTTGAACTACTATAATGGTTATCTGGTACATTCACTAGCGGCTCGCCAATTAGGAAATGTCCAGGTGTTAAGGGTAACGGTTCGCCAGGGTCAGTAACATCAATAACACTCATCGGTCTAGAATTTAGACATGCTTCAACTTGGTTGAGGAGCGTACAGATCTCCTCATACGTGAGCGTTGCATCACCGATGACCCTTTTTAAATGGAACTTCGTTGACATTACGGCTGCTTCCCACAGGCCACCAAAGTTGGGACTATGAGGAGGTATGAAGTGCCATTGTGTTCCATTAGATGCGAGATTTTCGGCTATTGATGGCTGGAGTGTTTCTAATTGCCTGAGCTCTCTACTAGCACCCACAAATGTGGTGCCGTTATCGCTATATATATATTGGCACAGTGACCTCGCCTAGAGACGAACCTTCTAAATGCTGCCAAGAAAGCCTGAGAGCTCATATCGCTGACCACCTCAAGATGTAAAGCGCGAGTGGCCATACAGACAAAGAGACAAATGTAGCCCTTATATGAACGGTGCCAACGACCCTTAGTTGTCCTTATATTTATGGGACCGGCATAGTCTACGCCGCTGTTTGAGAACGGTCTTGCAGGTGTACAACGAACAGCCGGAAGTGAACCCATTAGTTGTTTTTTGATACTGGCCTTATGTCTGATACATGTCACGCACTTGTGTACATGCTGTTTGACCAGACTTCGTATACCCATGATCCAGTAAGCTGTCTTCAAATAGTTTATCATAATCTGAGGCCCTCCGTGTAACGTTTTTAAATGTGCCTCGGCTATAACAAGGCGAGTTAGGTGACTCGAGTGAGGCAGAATAATAGGATGTCTACTAATAATAGGATGGATATCTACAGTAACAACATAGAAAGAATTCAGAAACGGTTTATTCGCTATTTGGGCTTTAAATTTAAATTACCTCATCTTGATTACGAACAACAATGCATCAAACTTCATCTTTTACCTCTTTACTCTCGTAGAAAAGTATCTGATATTTGCCTTCTTTCAAATATAGCGCAGAGCAAACTGGATTGTTCTGATTTACTTTGTAAAATTCAATTTAATGTGCCCACTAGAAATTTGCGTTCCAAAAATCTACTCCATGTGCCACTTTGCCACAGTAATTATCGGTATAATAGCTTCCTACCGCGAGTTTCCAGGTTGTTTAATGAGCTGAACCATACTGATCACATTGATTTGTTCTACAATAGCAAAAATAGTATCAAAAGTCTTATGTCTCATGAACCAGAAATATTGTTCAAGTAATGGTATGTAAAATGTAAAAGTAATTGTTCAAGAATCTGTTATATTATACAGTTGATTTCAGTCGGTTTATATTCTACAGCACTGTCTTCTTTCTACATGCGGAAGCTTTAAATTGGCATATAGATAAGCAATATTATATGTACATTGTAAATTTGGCTGTAAGCTCCCCGAATAAAAAAAATTAAAAAAATAAAAAAAATTAAAAAAAAAAAACAAATAAGTATACAACTAAATTAAGTAAGTATATAACTAAACTAAACAAGTATATAAATAAACTAAATAAGTATATAACTAAACTCAATAAGTATATAAACTAAACTAAATAAGCATATATAACCTAACCTAAATAGGTACTTAACTAAAAAAATAAAGTATATAACTAAACCAATTAAGTATATAACTAAACTAAATAAGTATATAACTAAACCAAATAAGTATATAACTAAACTAAAAAAGTATATAACTAAACTAAATAAGTATATAACTAAACTAAATAAGATTATAACTAAACTAAATAAGTATATAACTAAACCAAATAAGTATATAACTAAACTAAATAAGTATATAACCAAACTAAAAAAGTATATAACTAAACTAAATAAGTATATAACTAAAATAAATAAGCATATAACTAAACTAAATAAGTATATAACAACTAACCAAAATAAGTATATAACTAAACTAAACAAGTATATAACTAAACCAAATAAGTATATAACTAAACTAAATAAGTATATAAATAAACTAAATAAATATATAACTAACCAAAATAAGTATATAACTAAACTAAACAAGTATATAACTAAACCAAATAAGTATATAACTAAATAAAATAAGTATATAACTAAACTAAACAAGTATATAACTAAACCAAATAAGTATATAACTAAACTAAATAAGTGTTAATAGGACTTGAAAATAAACGATTATAAAGTGAAATATTCTGTTTTAATGTGAAAACTTATTTTGTACATAGCGACATCTTAGAACACTCAAGCTAGAAGGGAACCAATATGGCGGAGCCATAGATAATATAATTTATACATAGACAAATATTTTATTGCTCTCTACACCACCCCTCAAGAAAATATTTCTATAACTTAAAACCCCTTCTACAAATCATCCCTTTAAACAAAACTACTTTGATAAAACAAAACTCTTTAAACTTAAATTTTTCATTTTTATAAAATAAACAACCTTATACTCTAACATTAAAGTTCTAACAACTTTTCCCTTAGTTTTCTGAATTGTATACCCCCCAAACATTTGGTTAATACATCACTAAGTTGGTCACTATCTCTATAATATATTAATTAAAGATCCAATGTCCCCTTAACATATTTCAAAATATTTAATAACGTTTAAATAACAATTTACTTCCTAATCTGCTTAAAATAGTTAATACAGCACATAAATCTGGCCTAGACCCTAACACTACGTTATGCTGCCAATCAACTTTTTACACTTTGACTCTATCTCTTCACTCTCTGACTCCTCCCTTTTTAGTAAATCGAATTTAAAGTTCTTATCTATAGGTAAAGATAAAGGTTTACATTCACTTAACCCATACTCTCTTATCAAACATTTTAAATAATTCTTTTGAGATATATAAGTACATCCCTTCACAAGATCTTGTTCTACTTCAATACCTAAATATTTCTTTACATTTCCTAGGTCTTTCATTTTGAATGAATTACATAAAGTTTTTTTTATCTTTAAAATTTCTAGTGAGCAATCCCCAAATAACAAAATGTCATCAACATACAATAACAGGAAAGTCTTGCTGTCCTTAACACACTTTGAATACAAGCAAGAATCCTTGTCAGATGATTTATAACCCAACTTCACAACAACATCATGAAATGTTTTGTACCAATTAGATGGAGATTTTCTTAACCCATAAATAGATTTATTTAGTTTACAAAATTTAAAGTCGGATTTAAAACCTTCTGGCAAATGTAAATACACCTCTTCCTTAATGTCACTATTTAAGAAAGCATTACATACATCCATCTGCATTACTTGCAAATTCATCTTTGTAGCTACAGCCATGAAAATTCTGAAAGTATTTAATTTTGCAACAGGTGCATACACATCATATTTATTATTTAAATTTTGCTCAAATCCTCGAGCCACTAATCGAGCTTTATATGTACCATCACCTTTCTTTGTCAACACCCATTTAGTTGAAACCACATCAGACCCTTCAGGTACCTCAGATACTTCAGTCCATGTGTTCTTTTCTTTTAGCTGATTTACCTCCTTCTCAATAGCTTCATTCCATAGACTTTTATCATCAGATTTCATCGCTTCCGAGTAAGTAATCATTCCCGCTTCATATTCATCACATAGCCTATTTGGTTTTTTCACTACCCTTCCACTCCTGGTTCTTATCACCGGTTCTTCTTCTTCATTCACTGATCTTTCATCTCCTGTACTATACCTTTCCTCCTCACCTCCTGAATCATAGTTTTCCTCTTCTCTTTCTTCATTTTCTCTATCCTCTGAATGAGATACAGTCTCTTCATCTAAGTTTTCTAAACAAATCACTGGTTCTCCCTCTACATTTTCATTCTTTTTCTTATCTAGGTTCTCTGAAATAATAAGTACTACATCTCTTTTCACAAGTACTTCTTTTCTTTGTTCATAGTAAATACGGTAGCCTTTAGATTCCTCATAACCCACAAATACTCCTTTTTCTCCTTTCTCATCCCATTTTAACCTTTTTTCCTTTGGAATGTGTATAAAACCTCTGTTCCAAATGTCATTTTCAACTTATTTAAATCAAAATCTTTGTTTGTCCAGATCTGGTATGGAGTTTTGCCTTCTATTCTACTTCTACTACTTCTATTCAACACATACACCACCATATTTATAGCTTCAGCCCACAGCTCTTTTTTCATTCTTTTCGCTGCTAACATTGACCTCGCTGCCTCCACTAAGGTCCTCATGTCACGTTCTGCTCTACCGTTTTGTTCCGGTGTATATGGTATGATAGTATCATGGATAATACCCTTACTCTGTAAGTACTCATTTAATTCAGCATTCACAAACTCCCTACCGTTATCAGTACGTAGTCTCTTTAATTTTAAGCCTGTACTTCTCTCTGCAACAGTTATAAACTTCTTTAAGTGCTCATTCACCTCTGATTTTTGCTTGAGAAAGAAGATGTGCCTGTAGTTTGAATGGTCATCTTTTAGCAATAAGAAATAACGTGATCCCCCTATGGATTCCACCTCCATGGGTCCACATAAGTCTGCGTGTACCAGTTCTAATGGCTGGGAAGCCATGCTCCCACTGTTTTCAAAAGGAAGCCTATGCATCTTACCTTTGAAGCACGCCTCACATGATGCATTGCCCTCTGTATACTTAATATTGTTTATATTCAAAACATCTCTGACCAACTTCAGATTTTGATGACATAGTCTCTCGTGCCACTCACTTACAGTTAGTAGCGCTGCACTATCATAGTATTTGAAGTCCATAATGTAAAAATTACCCTCGCGCGTCCCCACAGCACGTAACTCCTCATTTTTGTACACTAAACACTCTTTACCCAATGTCACTTGGTATCCCTTTTTTGTTATACTTGTCACAGAGAACAGATTCACTTTCAAGTCCGGCACATACAGTACATTACTTATAGTGGTATTTATGTACTCTTGCCCATTAAAAGATCTCAAAAATACATCCCCAACTCCTAATATAGGAAGACGCCGACCATCCCCGACCACAACACATTTGTTTGACATTGATATCTGTCTGAAGTTTGAAAGTAGGGTGCGTTCCGAAACCATATGCTCACTTGCTGCACTATCAACTAACCATTTCTTATTTTGGCAAAACCTCTCATCCAAGTCTGTAATATCTGTTGATAATGCACTGATAAATGCATTGTTTTTTTCTTCTGCACTATTATTTTTATGCAAACCTGAGTTGTTATTTTGCAGGCGATTTCGGCACTGTGATTTAATATGTCCTACTTTATTACAAACAAAACACTTGCGAATGTCTTTGTTACTTTTGCACTCGGTCACAAAATGTCCACCTCGTCCACACTTGAAACATTTAACCTCTTTTTTGACCATTCCTCTCTGGCCCCGTTTCTGCCCCGCATACAGAGCAACACTTTCCTCACCTTGAGTGCATTTTGACTTAGCCCTCTCCTCTTCTACCAGTAAACGTGCCACCAGCTCATCATATGTCTGCCTTGATGACTCTGTAGACTCCCAAGCTGTTACAAAGTGATCCATATGTGATGGCAAGGACATCAACACCTTAGTTATAAGTAATTTCTCAGAAATATCTTCACCAGCTTGTTTTAGCTGAGATTTTAATTCTTGGAGTTTGGCTAGGAACGTTGCAATGTCTGTGCCTTCAAACTTAATTTGAAAAAAACGTTGCTGTAGTATATGCAGACTGGTGCTAGATTTGTGTTCATAAATACTGTGAAGCTTATCCCACATTTCTTTAGCGGTACTGCATGTTAAAACATGAACCATAGCACTCTCACTTAACCTCATCACTATTTGCGCCTGAGCCTTCGCATCTTTTTTCTTCCACTCATCTTCACTTTTACTTTCCTTTACTTGTCCATCCAGTATGGAAAATAGTTCCAGCCCCCTTAAAAGCACTGACACCTGGAATTTCCACATGCTCCAATTTCTTTGTCCTTCTAACTTGGTAATTCCAATCCCCAACCCACTTGCTGATCCCACAGCGTTGCCATCCATGGTTTGGTTGTTGATACACACCCTGCGTGCTGAATTCTATTGAGATGCCTCCACCCGGCACCGCAAACCCACAGCCGCCAAAACCAACAAAGAATCTCTATTTGGAAGTCTTCACCTAAAACAGAATTATATGCCTGGGCCCATAACCTGTTAATAGGACTTGAAAATAAACGATTATAAAGTGAAATATTCTGTTTTAATGTGAAAACTTATTTTGTACATAGCGACATCTTAGAACACTCAAGCTAGAAGGGAACCAATATGGCGGAGCCATAGATAATATAATTTATACATAGACAAATATTTTATTGCTCTCTACAATAAGTATATAACTAAACTAAATAAGTATATAACTAACCAAAATAAGTAAATAACTAAACTAAACAAGTATATAACTAAATCAAATAAGTATATAACTAAACTAAAAAAGTATATAACTAAACTAAATAAGTATATAACTAAACTAAATAAGCATATGACTAAACTAAATAAGTATATAACTAGCCAAAATAAGTATATAACTAAACTAAACAAGTATATAACTAAATCAAATAAGTATATAACTAAACTAAAAAAGTATATAACTAAACTAAATAAGTATATAACTAAACTAAATAAGCATATAACTAAACTAAATAAGTATATAACTAAACCAAATAAGTATATAACTAAACTAAATAAGTATATAACTAAACTAAATAAGCATATAACTAAACCAAATAAGCATATAACTATACTAAATAAGTATATAACTAAACCAAATAAGTATATAACTAAACTAAATAAGTATGTAACTAAATTAAATAAGTATGTAACTAAACTAATTAAGCACATAACTAAACAAATAAGTATATAACTAAACCAAATAAGTATATAACTTAATTAAGTAAGTATATAACTAACCAAAATAAGTATATAACTAAACTAAACAAGTATATAACTAAACCAAATAAGTATATAACTTAATTAAGTAAGTATATAACTAAACTTAATAAGTATATAACTAAACTAAACAAGTATATAACTAAACCAAATAAGTATATAACTTAATTAAGTTAGTATATAACTAAACTTAATAAGTATATAACTAAACTAAACAAGTATATAACTAAACCAAATAAGTATATAACTAAACCAAATAAGTATATAACTTTTAGTTTTAGTTATATACTTGTTTTTTTTTGTTAACTTTTAGTTATATACTTGTTTTACCAAATAAGTATATAACAAAACTAAACAAGTATATAACTGAACTAAAAAAGTATATGTATATAGAATCAACCTCTGTTTAAAGTTTGTGGTTTAGATAACCAAAGCAACTTTAACACATCGATGCTCACGGTGGAGCATCAGATTATATTTATGTCATATTTTTTCTGTCACTATATAAAATAAAAATCTACCAGTCAATCTAGCTTTCGTAGTAGTAATTTTTTTTTTTTTTTTTAAAAAAGACAACTCCTGCATTAGGAATATAAATTCCTGTGTCGCGGGGGACTTACACGGGGACAGTTAGTTTGAAACTTGCTGGCGTTGTGTGTTACATGTCCGCAATATTTATTTACTTGTGGTCGAAATACGACCACAATCAATTTGAATTATAAGTGTCAACATTATTAATATTCTATTGTCAAAGACTTTTAAATCACGGATTTCGCCAACGAACAAAAGAGGATCTATGCGTATGTGTGTCAAATACATATTGATTTAATGTATTTTTACGCATATTTATAAAATTTAACTTACTGCACTCCACATAAACTAAAATTTTGTTCTATATATAACATAAAGGGATCACACATTGTTAAACAATGTGGCCATAAAGTGATAACAGAAACAGTATGTTATGAGTTCTACCATAAATTCAAATTGAGACCATTATGCGGCGGCATGGCCCAACCATGTACTGTAATTTCATTAATCTTAGTTTAATTTATGCATAGTTAAGTTAACTGCTGTTAAGCCACGCCTGGTAGTAATTATACTTCGTTGGACTTTATTTTGTTTGTTCGCTAAGAAATGAGAGGAGTATTTTCGTTAAGAAGAGGAGGTAAGGTTAAACAAAATAGAGAGATCCTTTCTTTATGGAAACAATTATTTTAAGGTGTAAAGAGGTACTCAACCGTTTTAGCATACAACTTAAGTTTATATTTAATACTAGCTTTCGCCCGCGACTCTGCCCGCGTATATCTCGTTTATTGCAGTAAAAAGTAGCCTATGTGTGATTCTGATATATAAGCTATATTACTGTAAAGTTTCATCCCAATCTGTTCAGTAGTTTTTGCGTGAAAGAGCAACAAACATACATACGTACATACATACACACAAACTGACTTGACTGCACGGTTGGCCTAGAGGCGCTTCAGCCGGTCATCGGCGAATGGGCAGTGCGGCAGCACGGGACCCTTACCTTCCGACTGACGCAGGTTCTTTCCGGGCATGGTTGCTTCGGAAAGTACCTGCACTCGGTCGCCAGGAGGGAATTGAGTCCCGCCTGCCACCACTGCGACTGCAGTGAGGATTCGGCTCATCACACGCTGGCGGTCTGCCCCGCATGGGAGACGCAGCGCCGGGTCCTCACTGCAGTCATCGGAGGGGATCTCTCACTGCCGGCCGTCGTTCGTTCCATGGTCGGCAGCGAGAGCGCATTCACCGCGGTCGCAACCTTCTGCGAGGACGTAATCACGCAGAAGGAGGCGGCGGAGAAGGTCCGGGAGGACGACATCCAATCGGACCAGATTCGCCTCCGGCGACTCGGGCGGCGGAGGCGCGAACATCTGCGCCTCATGCCGCCTTGAGTGTGGCCGCGGGTGGACGGGACGGGTTTTCCCTCCACCCGCATCATGTGGCCAGCCGCGAGGGGGCGGCGTCAGTGTGTGCCGGACGCCGCCTAAGAGAGGATCGTCATCCGAGACGGTGCCCGCATCAGGAGCGGGCAGGCGCTGGAGAAGTTCAGAAGGAGATCCCACCCTGGACTTCTCCTACTCCTAAACGGAGAAGCGTGGAGAGGGCACACTGTGTGTTTTTTAGTCGGTTCAAGTCCGACACACCACCCCGCCGTAACCCCCGGTGGGGTGACGGTCCATGATGATTTTTCACACATTAAAAAAAAAAAAAAAAAAGTGGCTTAAGCGGTTGCCACGCCGCTTCCTACTACGCCAAGTGTCGTGGGTTCAAATCCCACGTAGGACAACACTTTGTGTGATTCACAATTTGTTGTTCTGAGTCTGGGTGTCCTTTGTGTCCGTTTCATGTATGTTTGTAAAGTCCCCCGCGACACAGGAATTTATATTCCTAATGCGGGAGTTGTCTTTTAAAAAATAAATAAAATAAATAACTTTTATTTAGTAAGGATTGTACTATTTTAATAAAAACAAGCTTATACATGCATCAATATAAATAAATTAAGTTGCAAGTGTCTGTTTGTAGTATCAAAAGAACAGTTTTTTACATCAAAAAGGATATTTATTTTTATGTCCTACAGTCTGCCTGTCTGTTAGGCCTCATTTCTAAAACGGTTTTACTAGTTTCAAAGGAATTGTCACTGTCAAAAAGCTAATAATATAAGGAGCATCTTAGCCTAATTTTTGCCTTTGCTTCTCGCGATTCAGTAACCAGATAGTAATAAATGCAAAGTGCATTACAGATACGTTTTACTGCTGTTTTCTGGCTATTTTCAGACAAACAAATGCAGAAGTACTATGTATTTTCTTAGCTACCAAAGTGACTCTACTCTGCTTGATGGAAAGCATGAGAAGAATCTCCGAGAATGGGTCACCATCCTCATTGTTAATGAGACAATTTAGCATAGTGACCCACACTATGGAGGCCTAGTGGGATACAACTGCATCGTGTGGCTTCCGGTCTCACAATCGCCAACGAAATATCACGAATAAATAATAACAAATAAATATTTCGGACATCTTACACACAACATCATCTAGTCCCAAACTAAGCAGAGCTTGTATTATGAGTACTAGGCAACTAATATAAATACATAAACATATTTTTTTTTGTAAATACTTATATATTATACATAGAAAACACCCAAACTCCGAAACAAATATTTGCGGATCACACAAACATTTCAGTCAGACCTGGGAATCGAACCCAAGACCTCAAGCACAGCAGTCGTATTCGCCACTACTGCGCCACTAAGGTATTCAAACTGTCATCCTTAGGTTAGTCTTCCGTGTGAGGGTAGTATTGTCCCAATCGAGCCGGCCTATTCGTGTTTTGTATTTATTCCTAATAATTAATTATTTTTATTAAATATGTATTCTATTATGATGACTAATATTGTTTTCTATTTACAGGTCAACGACTCATAACCCTAAAAAACTCAGACTAGGCAACTTACCTCATGAAACCAAGGGTATGTATATAGAATAGAAATAAATACCGGGTTAATTTGTTTACTTATTTATTAGCTTACTATTAGAACTCAGTTAGTACACCGACGCATTCGTATGCGGCAGCGAGTCACTGCGAAACTATTGCGGTAGCGAAATATCTGCGAAACGTTAGTACATAGCAGTTTTTTCGCAAAGAAAAATATCTCAATATTTTCGGCTTCCATGGTAAGAAAATCTGTCCTCAACGGCAGAACGCATGCGATCACCTTGCGATGCGAAACACCACTAGCGAAACATCTGCGTCTGTGTAACGAAGATTTCGCAGTTCCTTGCGAAACAATACCGACAAGGACGCAACTTTTTCATGTAGCCTAGTGCTAGAGTGAGACGTAGCGTATGCGAAATTCTGCCATACTACTGACAGTTTTTTCGTTGTTTCGCTGCCGCATACGAATGCGTCGGTGTACTAACGGCGTTAATACATTTAATTATATGACGCCTTCAGAGTTGCGTAGGAGCGATGCACGTCGCTCCATCAAATCTGGTACTCAGGTTAAAGTGATGGGACTGATAGATGACCCCAAATAAAATTGTATGTAATGTACCATATAATCAAATAGTTGAGCATACTATTGTTTTAATAAAAAAATCATCATTCGACGACCTCTAACACTTATATTATAAAGCTTATTTCGTGAATTTCAACCTATCATGTCCGTGTGGTGACGGATTAAGAATGCAGAGTGTCACCACCCCTATTCATCCCACGTGGGTGTCGTAAAAGGCGACTAAGGGATGAACTACGCAAGACAACATCAATGCAAAGAGAAGGAAAACTTGAAACCAACCATATGCCAACCCGTCTGGCCAGCGTGGTATAGTAGGCCAATACCTCCTTTTCAAGGAGAGGCCTATGTCCAGCAGTGGACTGTTAAAGGCTGTTGATGATCATTGATAATCTGATTACGAGCTCTATGCAGCAAATGCAGCACATCTCGTAGGGCATTATCAAAGCTCTTTCTCTAATGAATTTAATCAGGAACTATTACGCCAACTCTGAACACGAACTCGATTTTATAACTTGTACGATTTTGCAACGTGGTGTAGATGTAATTCGATTCTTTCAAGTGCTGCAGTGGATAAAAGTGGAAAATAAATGTACCTTGTTTTAATAGGTTTCAATGTAATTATAGACATTGAAGTCAATAACTTGACCGTTGTACTTGACTTTCTCGACATTCTGTATATATAAAATTAATGTTTGTCTGTATGTCCTTAATAATCGTAAACTATAGAACCGATTTAAATTAAATTTGATACACAAGTAGTCCAAGGGCTAAGAAAGGGCTTAGGCTACTTTTTACCGCGATAACCGACCACACGCAGGCAGAGCCGAGGGCGAAAGCTAGTAACAAAATAAAATATGAAAAAGATTTTTAATCGATGTCAGTGAAGTCAAAATGAAGACTAATTTCTCGGCAGTCCATGTACAATACATGGATATTTGTATATTTCTTAGGTGTCAATAGATTAATATTATTTTAAGCACAGATGACATAGCCTATAGAAATTATATCCAAAGTATTTACGTAGTCAGGTATAGCTTATTAAACTTATTAAAGATTAGCTAATTAAAAAGGAAATAAGTGCTACTTACCATGTTTTTACACAATTCGAAATAGGTTAAAAATTGAATTCTAAAAGATACTTAAATAGGTAGTTATAAATAGATATAGAATTGTAACTAATAAAACCGTGTTAATTAAACCAAACAAACCTATTTTCCTTTGTTACAGAGGTGGAGTTTGACAGATATAAAAGAGACTTAACATCAGGGAATATAATTTTAACACAGCATTTTAGTGAAAAAGTTGTCACTCCTGGAGAAGAGGTAGGTCTGCATTATATTTCAGATCTCCTTGTGACTTTTTTGATTAAGTTTTTGATTCCTGTCTTTTAATGTGATTCGTTAACAGATTTGCATAGAAATTTCTATCGTTAAATAAAGTAGTTGACGAATAGTGATCAAAGTTCGTTCATATTTTTTTATTTTTTTCTTTTCTAGCTTTCTGCTTATTTCTTTAGCTTTGTGATCATTATCAAAATAAATATTAACTTGTGGAAATATTAACAAACTTCTGCGTAAGCACAATTTTCATTAAAAAGAACAACGGTTTCTTTAGTTATTAAAATATAGATTTACAAAAAGTGTATTATCACTGTCTTAACGTTTAATAAGCCAATAGTAAATTAAAATGATTTCTAGGTTCATTCTGTTCAAAAAGACAATATTTTTAATAATCTGGAAAAAACCTAGTTCAATATAAAAAATTGTAAGTTCGAAATTATGTTTTCAGAATTCCTAAAATGTACTTTAACTCAAAAAATTAAATTATACAGCAATAATACTTGATAACTTAAGTAATGAACTAACTTCAGGAAACAGTTCTATAAATAGCGTAATAAATGACTAGTTATTTATCAGACACCTATCCTAAATAACAAAATAAATTTCTACTTTCGCAGATTCAATCACTAAAGTACAATATATATCATATTCCAGACACAAATATAATTTATCAGAGCCAGTATCGACACCAGAAAGCCTCTAATTTTAGTATAATGAAAAAATATATTGTATACGAGTTATGATGATGATGATGATCTTGTATGACGAGTGGTTCTGTGCATTACCTCAAGCCTTTTAATCTGTTTTTTTTTTAATATCTTCATCAACATTTTTTTTAACTAGCGTTGGAACGTATTATGAACAAACTTATTTTAATTTCAATAGCCTTTATTAAATGTAGTTTTGTTCTATTCCAGGTTAGTCTCCAATGTACAGCAACTGCAGTCAGACCTCCAAGATTCATTTGGGAAAGAGATGGAGTAGTTATATCATCCAACACAGATCAAAGGTGGATATTATAATATAAATATATATTTTCGGGTTTCATTGTATATAGTTAGTTAAATATTTTTATGTGACTATACTAACCTTTTTTTAAATCCTCTTAATTTACTAACATGATGTAGTTAAAGAATGTTATGTGAAAATATATCAATTTTTTGGAACTAGGTATAAAGTTACTACCATCTCACATTACACTATAAAATGTTTGCTTTAAGCCGATATTACACGGATCAATTTCGTTTCAATATTGCTTTTAATTTCCTTGCTTCAATGGCATTGACACATCCAATGGCATTGACACATCTAAACACATTTCAATTTGATTGACCAATATCATTGAAAGTTAAGATTTATTATTAACTTTCAATGCAATGGAATCAATATTGACTCGAATCAATATCAATCTCAATGACCAGTACTCGTGAATACGAACTACTTTTTTCATTAGGTACATAACTACATACCTACTCGAACAAAATATATCGAACAGCTGATTATATTTTCGAGTAGGAAAGTTGGTCTCATATAAAAAGTTGTTCGTATTGATGAGTTCTCTCACCAGTCAAAATTTTGTTTATTATTTAACACAAATTAGTGAAACACCCGCACGTACGATTTAATGCAACATCGCTAGGCAAATGAACATTGACTGACTTGTTGAATGTTTTGTGTGTAAATATAAATTCGGGCAATGTTCAACGCTTTTCAATGGAATTGCTGTCAATTTAGTTGATCCGTGTAATATCGCCTTTCGGTAGAATATGAAAATTTTCTTCAATTGTCTTACAATATTTTTTTCTCTTATTGTATAAGCACCCATTTTCGTTTCTCACTCCGCTGCTACATTTACTAATTCTTTGTCATGCTTTTCTTCTAGGTATACTCTAGGTCAAATGATGTCACCAACAGGTGCAGGAGTGGTATCTCAGCTAAATATATCAAGATCTAGAGTAGAAGATGGGGGACTGTACTCGTGTTTGGCTTTTGAAGGAGAATCTAATACTGGACATGCATCTAGAATTGACGTATATGGTAACGAATAATTTTATATTATATGAATTTTAACGCTTACTAGATTAATGGGTTTCTATCTTCCTTGCTACCTTAAATTACAATTGGTTTCCTTTATTTCCGGATTTTTGTGATATGAAATTCTCAAATTCTTTGTAAATTCCAAAATTATGATGACATACTTGTATTCCTTTCAGGGCCACCTTATATTAGAACTTTGCCTCCAATAAAAGTACAGAGCGGAGAGCCTTTAAAGCTTAGATGTCCATATTATGGATATCCCATAAGGTAATTTTTACACACAACTTATACTTGAAATTCATTTAGAATATGTAAAACTGGCTTACTATTTTTCTCTCATTGTTTCATTATAAAGGCCATGTTACCTTTTTACGTCGAAATGTTTGTGTGTACGTACACAAAATTATATCATTATTTTCTTTGATTTTAAAACTTTCTAAATTTTATATAGTCTATATCTATAGTCTAGTATCTTTTATTAGATTTTTTTGTTTTACCAATTATGCTGGATACTTGCATCAAATCATTATTGGATCTACTATTATATTTTTGAATTTAAAACTATTTTTAGGAGTTACTTTAGCAGACAATGATTAGCAATATTTTGTTACCTTCCACCATAATTTTTGGTAAATATGGGAATAAATCTGTTAATTGATAGTTAATATCTCATTTACAGTAAATTAGAATGGGAACATAAAGGTAAAAAAATTATTAGCTCGTCACTTTCCCAACATACTCGATATAAACGAACATATTTTACCACGTCCAACAACAGTAAGAACACAAGAAGAAAACGCAAAAAAAGGCAACTTTTTGAATCAGGTGAAGATGGAGTTCTAAACATAGCTAGAATTTTGAAAGAAGAGAACGGAGATACATATACTTGCATTGTATATAGCCCTTCAGGTGAAATGGCTAGAAGGTAAGAATTTTTGACTTTCCTGTAAAAATGTTTAGTCACATCGGAACTAATTTATTATCTTTTTTCAATCTTGTACCTGAACGTTGAATGAATGGCACAATCCTGACTCAGCGTTTTTTTCATGTGTCCGTCCAACCGATCTTTAGATAAAATCATTCATAATGGTACGCAGTTTGCATACCTAATTATTCAAATTTTTATTTAAAGATTGAATGGAATCTTCTTTTTTATTTCATTCTGGTTTTTTGTGAAATGTTTAGATAATCTTATTACATAACATGAATTAACATTAAACAAGAATATTACATAAATAATAATTAAAATTATTATTATATTATAACTATTTAAGTCTTGTTTTGACCGTTAGATAAATTTACAGATCTTTCGAAATTCAAGTTGTGGAAGCCCCTGAATTAGATGAACTACGTGTAGGCAGTGGACTAAAAGAGGGACAGATAGTACAAATTACTTGTAATATCATCAGTGGAGACCCGCCCATTTATTTCTCATGGCTAAAAGATGGAAAAAAACTACCGGCAACTTTAAAGGTATTGTGTATAAAACTGTAAAACAAGTGGTTCACTAAGTACCGGTGTTAAAAAATTAAACGAAATTAAGTAAAAATTAAGTAAAAAAAAAATTGATCGATTTTTCTCTCATCTTGCAAGGCGATGATGGTCTCTTAACCTTTCCGGTTGATAATTGACCATCATTCTTCAGAGCAGATTCAGGCGTAAAAAATTCTTCGGATCACGCTTAAATTGCTGCAAAAACTGATTTAAGTTTACAGCCGGATGCAGCTTCTTGTCTGTCGTGAGCAATCGCGATAGGTATCTATCGGGCCAACAATTTTTTCATCACTATTAAGTAAAAGTGTAAAACAATATTTTTTTTTTTTTTTTTTTAATAATAAATCTTTATTTTTCTTTCTCACACAGATATTTTACAATTTCATCATCTTATAATTACTCTTCGTATAGTATATACTATCGTACTTCTTCGTGTAAAACAATAATTCTGACGGCCTTTGCCACTTCGCACTTTCTTTTATTTTTAAATCATGTCGTGGACCTTTTCAATGATTTCCTCGGTATCTACGTTATCCACTGGTCGCTGTGTTCATAGATGGCGATAAGTCTCCATAGACAGCATCCACCTTTGCTTTTATCTCCTCGCATTTTTACATATGTCATACCATGCTCGTACTTTTTTTTAGATTACTGAGAGAAGCTCTGAACTATTTAGTGTACTGATCATCAAACGTGTGTCATTAGAACACTGTGGAAAATATACGTGTATAGCAACCAATCATGTTGGTAAAGTAAACCAAACTGCTGATCTTTACATCAATGGTAAGAATTCAAAAGCCTTATATAAATCTGCATCATAATCACAACTTGTATGACGAGACTTGAGTATATTGATTGATAACTAAATCTACTTACAGTTGCCCCAAAATGGATAGAAGAGCCCACAAATACTTCATTATTACTGGGACAGCGAGGCGTAGTATATTGTAATGCTAATGGATATCCAACACCTCAAATACATTGGATGAAGCGTGACGGTAAGTTTTAAAGACTATAAATATCGAGGGTTTCACTTCACTATTATTCTCGTAAACTTTATAACGTGGATAGTATAAAGACAGAGCTTGGTTTATTTTGTAATTGTGTTTGTCTTGTCTTGTGTCATGTAGTAATTATTAATTTCAAAAGTTATAATTCTTTTCATCTCTCAAATTTAATTAAATTTAAACTTTGAACAAAGCCTAAACCGTCAAGTGATGTCAAATAGATTTAATTTATTTTTGAAATTGTTCATCCATTATTTCCATTTAAATTTTATTTCAGCAACACTAGGTATTTGGAGACCAGTCTTAGATTTAGCTGGTGGAGGAGTCATGAGCTACCCAAACGGTACCCTGATTATTGAAGTAGTATCACTTGCTGATGAAGGCATGTACGCTTGCAACGTAGAAAATGGAGTAGGCGATGCACTGAATAAGAATTTATGGATCAGTGTTAATAGTAAGTTTTATAGATTTCAAGATCTTGTATATTTATGTAATTATCTCACAGTTAATTGTAGATTTTAAGAAACGAAGTATCTGATAACAAGTGCTAATCGACTCAATAGTCATAAGTGCGTCGCCGTTATTTTAGCCCTTTCCTCCAAAATCGAGGAGAGATTGAAAACTAACGAAAGAACTATATAACATGGTTATATATGTCGTCCGTGTTGTGACGAATTAAGAATACAGAGTGTCACTACCCCTATTCATCCCGCGGGTGTCGTAAAAGGCGACTAAGAGATAAACTACGCAAGACAACATCAATGCAAAGAGAAGGAAAACTTGAAACCAACCCTTTACCAACCCGTCTGACGCGCGTGGTATAGTAGGCCAAAACCTCCTTTCTAAGGAGAGGCCTCTGTCCAGCAGTGGACTATTGCAGGCTGTTGATGATGATGATGATATATGTAAGATCGTGACATCGCTCTAGCTCAATTTGGCCTATCTGTATAATTTTACACTGTATCTAATTCACATTATATATTTGTATGTTTCAACCTTAAAATTATTTTTAGAGCCAGTGCACTTTGAGTCTGTGGGTGCTAATTTGACCACTAAGATGGGACTTCCAGTGGCAATATCTTGTCGCCCCCTAGGAGATAATCCCATTAGAGTCAAGTGGTCTCTAGATGGGAAGCTCATAGATTTTACTTCTTCCAAGTAAGTTTCTATTTTAATTAAATATTCTTAGTCCAATTAATGCAGTTTAATTAAATGTACAAAAATGTTTATTACACAAAATATACTACCTTATATAATACTAGCGACATCTTTTGGCTGTCCAATAAAGTAACAATTAGGCGACTATAGCAAAAAGTTCCCGAACCAGCCACGAAATAAATTTACTGAATCCAGTGACTGGTACTTCTACTTTGTCTTCCTGTACAATAGAAGGATACCAGTAGATGGCATTAAAATATAAACACTTGTAAACCAATATTTGTATGCAGGCTTACAATAACAGAAACCACGACACACAGCGGTTTGAACAGCGTTATAAATATTAACTACGTGGAAAGCAGAGATGGTGGTACTTATGAATGCAGAGCTAGCAACCCCTACGGTGTAGCAGCTTTCAATGTGCATTTGAATATACTAGGTAAGGATTTCATTTATTAAGGTTCGAGCACATTATGCCGGGCCGGGCCGAGACGCAGCGCAAAATGCTAACTTAGCACATTAGTGACGGGCCGGGTCGCAGCGCATTGACGGATTTTGAGTACAGTGTACTGCATGCGCAACTTCTGTGTATTTAGTGCAACTGTACCTTATGGATAGCTCTGACGAAGAACTTTCTTTTTTTTGCCTGCTGTTAGAAGCAGAAGAAGAAGTTAGAAGAAGAAGTATCAAAAAACGCAAATTTCGTAAAATAAACACGCGCGTACGCGCGTGCACACCAATCCGCTTGCTATAGCACACGTTGACGGGGCGCAGCGGGGCAGGGCGGGCCGCATCGCACGGACGCAAATCCGCGTCGCAATACAAACATACAATTTGTATTGAAGCGATTTGAGCGATTTTTGCGCTCCGCCCCGACACGCTGCGGCCCGGCATAATGTGCTCGAACCTTAATAAAACACTTGTTCGTAGATTTCCAGTAGATATGCGTTTTTATCTTAGATGTTTAATGAATATCATGACTTTTTGTTATGCCGTAGGTAGAGTAAATTAATACTTTGAAGGAGTTTTTTTACTTATTCTTGAATAATCTCTCTTCAAAAAATTTAATTTAATAAACGTACATTATTTAATAATTTACCAGAATTCCTTGAACTAACCTAAACTGTATCGAATATCTTGTCTTATATTCAGTATTAATATCCTCGTTTTAGTTGCCTTATAACAGTATTCATAAATAAAATATTTTACAATTAATTTCAGAGCCTCCAACACCTCCCCTGGACCTTCAAGCAGATTTAGTGACCAGTAACTCAGCTAAGTTATCCTGGCGAGACACCATCAGCACTCACGTTCAGTACTATACAATGCAGTACACTACTAATGACTTTATGATGTGGGACAGTGCTAAGAGCATTAATATAACTAGGTAAGCAAATTAACAAAAATATAATGTGAATGACCAATGTCATTTAAATCATATTATTGTATTAACTGGTCATATTTTTGTATAAATTGGTCAAATTTTTGTATAAATTGGTCAAATTTTTGTATAAATTGGTCAACTCAAATTGAATATTTTAAATGTCAAAGCAATCGAAGTCTAAAAAATAATATTTGATGACTACGTCTGGTGACGCCATCTCTGTAATGTATCTATAATTAATTTACAAGGTGTTAAGCTTTCTCCCATCCACTACCGCGACATTGATCGTGCACATAACTAGACCACAGGTGGCGCTTATTTTGAGCGTGTGTAAACCTATGGTCTGGGTAAAACAGTTACGTTCAACTCACCGCCTAAGCTTGATGTTTTTGCATCGCTCGTAAAGCATCAGCTTTGAACTTATTAAAACGGACGATATAACCCGTGGTTATAAGTCTTTACGCCGCGCTCGACAAGAAGTATCGTCTTTAAAAATACTGAACAAACGGAACGTCCCACAAAGCAGCTCACCATCGCCAGGATAGAATTGCTGACGTGACCGGGGGCCCCTGGAGAAGATCCATCTTCATCGTCGACCTATCTTCATACACATCGAGGTAGGTGCACGATCATATCCTAACCGCCCCTGCCCCTGGCGAAACACCTAGTTTGTTTGGTATTCATTAAACTTAAAACCGCTTTATTGGCGATAAAATTGTTTGTGGTCCTTCGACGCCGGATTAAGCCATTCTTTGGTTATCCAGTCCTGGATGTGAATCCATTTCGCCCCTACAGGGTCACCTAGTAGGAGAAAACCCGCCCTTTTAGGTTATAGTAACCCAAAAAGAGTACTTAGGTAGGTACGGCAACGCCTGCGCCGCGCGTCGCGTACATACTTCGGTAGTTTAAATCATTCATTTCGCTAAACAAATATCATATATAAAAAGGTAGATATATTCACTCTATCCTTATTTATAATCCGCAGCATACTTCAAGTTATTTAAAAGTAAAATAATTACAATTTATCATTTTACTAAGTCGATTTATAAATATTTTACGGTAGACTGAGAACATTTAGCCACAGCCCGCGTAGATAAGATTTTACCTACTACCTACCTAAATACATATATTGTAGTTTTATTTTTCAAAGGTATTCTTTTGCGGTAATTTTGCATTTTATATACTATATATACATTTTAGTTGTATTCAAAAATGCCGAAAGCCGACTCGGGCCCCGATACAAATGTAAACAAAATCTCACTATTAACGTTGGAAGCTAAACGTAATGCTTTGTTCGAATGCCTACAAAACGTTTATGATTTGTCTACGGAGGTGACCGACGAAGCCTCGACAGAGAAATTCCTTTCCGCGAGTAGTAACATTGATGTAATTCGCACGGAATTCAATAAGGTCTTAGATGAATATAACATATGCTTATTGTCGACGTCTCCAACCGCTAAGCCCGATTATAAATCTCTAATCTCCTTTGAAACGCTATACTGTCGAGTCAAACAAGTAATTGCATCTTGTACTATTGTAAAGAAACCTACCGAAAATATTACGCCGAAAAGTAAAATAAAGTTACCGCCGATTGAGTTGATGAGTTTTAACGGTGACATTCGCTCATGGCCACTGTTCTTCGCAAATTTTAAATGTACTATACATGATAATCCATCTCTTTCGGACTATGAAAAACTTCATTACTTGTTAGGCACACTGACTGGCAAGGCTCGAACTGCCTGTTCAAGCATTGTGCCTTCCGCAGAAAATTATAAAATATTACTTGAAACGCTCGTGAATAGGTATGAAGATAAACGCACACTCGCGGCTACCTATTTACAACAAATACTTGATTTTAAGCCGTTAAATTCCGCTACTGCAAATAATTTGGATATTTTCAACGACAAGTTTGTAAATGCTGTTCGTGCCTTACATAATTTAGAAATAAAAAACTTGTCGGATTTAATCTTTTTACAAATCGCCTTGACAAAATTAGATTCTGATACTGTTCACACTTTCGAAAATAACAATAACCAGTCAGAGATACCCACCTTTGATAATTTAGTTAATTTTATAAATAATCAAAGTAAAATATTGCAGCGTGCGCCTGCTGTCACTCCTAGCAGCGCAAAGAGACCAGTGGAGAGTGCACGCATCAATAATAATAATATTAATAAAAAATCGCCCCCGCAATATAATGCATACGTTAGTACGGTCGAAACTCCGCTAAACGCTACCGCTCACAAGTGCCTCTGCACTAATATTACGCATCAACATTTGTTTAAATGTCCCGATTTTAATAAAATGACTCCTCATACACGCTATCAAGCCGTTAAAGGTGTTAATGGTTGCATTAATTGTCTAAGTAATAAACACAAACTAAATAACTGTCAATCCACATCAAGCTGCCGTGTTTGTAAACAAAGACATCACTCGCTTTTACACTTTACGCGGGAAGTAAACCTCGTACCCAACGCTAGTGCTGCGAGAACGTGCGCCGCTGTGCCAACACACAGCGAACCAAGCGAGCCGGTGACGTCATGCATACAGCCGGCACTCGGGTCGACTCCTACTAAACAAAACTCGACTGCGCTCACGCAAATGGACATCGCGTTGTGTTCGACGTTCATTGCCGCCCCGCGTCCTAGTGTCTCAGACACCGCTCGCAGTGATACGACGCAATGTAAAACACCCACTACTGTTTTGCTCGCTACCGCGCAGGTAGTAACGTACGATAGTCGAGGTGATAAGCACATAATAAGAGTATTACTTGATTCCGCTTCGCAAAGTCACTTCATTACAAGAGAATGCTGTGATCGTTTGGGATTGCGCCCGAATAACATGCAGCGTGCTACTGTGAGAGGTTTCGGGGGGACGGAGAGGACATCTGACGGGACAGTCACCTTAGACATCTTTTCTCGCTTTAATAGTAATGTTAAATATAATGTAAATTCTTTGGTAGTCGATCGAATTACCGACGACTTACCTACCGCATTTGTAAATGTTTCAGAGCTGCCATACCTAAATAAAATACAGTTGGCAGACGAACGCTTCGCCGAGCCCGATAAAATCGATGTTTTGATCGGCGCCTCTTTATTCCCGCATCTTATTTTGCCTGATGTAGTTTCTGGTGAACCGTCGGCACCCCCCGCTATTAATACCGTGTTAGGCTACGTCCTTATGGGGACTGTACCTACAATAAGCAACCGCCCGGCAAGCATTACGTCTTGCTGTGCCATAGTTCAAGAACCTATGGATAAATTAATTACTCGCTTCTGGGACCTGGAAGAGGTACCCGGCTCGCCCGTTCAGCACCCCGCGGATGTTGAATGTGAAGAATTTTACCGCTCGACTACAGAACGTGACGCGTCGTCTGGCCGTTACACCGTCGCTCTTCCGTTTGATAAAGACGTGTGTTTACTTGGTAATTCCTTTAATATTGCACGCAAACGGTTTCTTTGCTTAGAAAAGAAGCTTGAAGCTTCTCCTAAATTACGCTCCGCTTACGACGACGTCATTAGTGGTTACATCGCTAAAGACATTTTATCGCTCGTATCTGATACTCAACAAGAGCCCAATGGTTTATTACCAACTTATGTGATCCCGCACCATGGGGTTCTCCGCGAAGATAAGGCCAGCACTAAGCTACGCCCGGTGCTCGACGCGAGCTGTAAGACTACCTCCGGCATCTCGCTTAATGAGGTGTTGCACAGTGGGCCGAATCTGCAAGGGGATTTGTTTAAAATAATTTTAAATTTCCGCTTACACGCTGTAGCGATGACCGCTGATTGTAAACAAATGTTCTTAGAAATCATGATTCGTGAATCTGATAGACGTTATCAGAGAATTCTTTACCGCTTTTCACCAGACGAACCGCTTATGTTACTTCAGTTTAACAGAGTCTGTTTTGGTTTAAAATCAAGTCCCTTTCAAGCGCTCCGCACTGTGCAGCAGCTTATAGCTGATGACGGTGCTAATTATCCTCGTGCCAGTGAAGTCGCATCGTCATGCCTGTATATGGGTGATATCGCATACTCTTCAAATAGCGAGAGGGAGGCGGTGGACACTGCGAAGGAATTGATTGCCATTTTTAAGGGTGCGCAATGGGACCTTGTAAAGTGGAACAGCAGTTCACGAGCAGTCCTCAATGAACTTCCCGAATCGCACAGGCTTCCTGCTGAGGTTGAATTTGATAAGGCTACGCAGCATAAGATCTTGGGTCTTCGCTGGTCTACAGACCAAGATAACTTTTATTTCAAGATTGAACCAATGGATTCTGATGCTAGATGTACCAAACGCACCATCCTGTCCACCATTGCTAGACTCTGGGACATAATGGGCTTCGTAGCGCCAACCATTTTATATGCAAAGCTGCTGATCAAACAGCTATGGCAGCTTAAAATGGATTGGGACGATACCCCACCTATACATATAGTAAAGGTGTGGCGTCAGTTTTGCTCAGAGCTCCCGCTGCTCAATGAAATAAATATTCCGCGCTATTTAGGAGTGATGGATGGCTGTGTGGTGACTTTGGTCGGGTTCGCTGACGCTAGCGAACGAGCCTACGGTGGAGTAGTATACATTCACGTTAGCTCTACTACTGGTAATACGGTACGCCTATTATGCGCCAAATCAAAGGTCGCACCTTCCACGCCTCATACGGTTGCTCGCCTGGAGCTTTGTGCAGTAGTCCTACTGGCAAAGTTATTACGCACTGTATTAGATAATTATCAAACCCGCTTTCCAATAAACGTCTACGCTTTCAGTGATTCCCGAGTCGCTCTTTATTGGATCAAAAGTTCACCACATCGATGGCAGACCTTTGTGGCTAATCGAGTCGTTAAAGTCACGGAAAGTATTCCTGCTGAAAGGTTTCATCACGTCGCGGGGTCTGACAACCCAGCCGACTGTCTGTCACGCGGAGTCACCCCAGCCAAGTTGAAGGACCATCCCTTGTGGTTTCAAGGGCCTTCATGGCTTCGTTTAAATTCTTCGCAGTGGCCCATTGAAGGCCTCAATGACGGTATAAACGACGTGGATGTTCCTGAACAGAAAACACTTTTATACGTTATTTCAGCACCTAGCGACGACTCTGTAATTTATGAGGCTGCTTGTCGCATGTCTTCATGGAGTAAACTTTTACGTGTTATAGTATATATTTGTAGATTCGTTAAATTGCTAAATCGCCGTGAATCGGCTTTTATTACCGCGACTGACTTGGAATTTGCAGAAAATAAATTGCTTCAAATTCTCCAAGAAAGGCATTTTAAAAAGGAAATTTTGAATTTAAAGGGTGACGCATCGCTCTCTCCGGCTCTTAATAAATTAAGACCGTTTTTATATGATGGCTTACTCCGAGTTGGAGGCCGTCTCACTAGTTCTGATTTGAATTTCTTACAGCAACATCCAGTACTCTTGACTCGGCAGGATCACGTAATCAATTTACTTATTGATTACTACCACAAAAAGTATCTACATGCAGGACCTGAATTGCTCATGTCCTTGCTTCGACAAAAGTATTGGATCTTGTCCGCTCGTCGTACTATACGTCACATAATCCACAAATGTAATATTTGTTTTCGCGCTCGCCCACGTTCGACATACCCGCTCATGGCTGACTTGCCTGACTGTCGCACGAGACAAGTTGTTAAACCATTTACAAACACGGGTTGCGATTACGCGGGACCTATAGCTTACACTCCGATACGCCGCAGAGGTACGAAAGCTCTCAAAGCTTATATATGCGTTTTCACATGCTTAACGACTCGCGCGTTACATCTAGAAGTAGCCACGGATTTAAGTACAGCCAGTTTTTTGGCTGCCTTAAAACGTTTCTTGTCTCGTAGAGGTCCGGTTCAATTCATGCATTCCGATAGAGGAACGAATTTTGTCGGCGCGAACTCTTATTTACGCGATTTATACAAGTTCCTTAACAGTAACGAGTACCGCTGTCGCTTTGAGGAAGAGCTGACAGAAAATCGCATTACCTGGAAATTTAATTGTCCAGCCGCAGGACACTTTGGCGGATGCTGGGAGAGCATGGTCAAAGTAGTTAAAAATCATTTGTTTAAGGTAATTGGTCAACAGCTGTTGTCTTACGAGGAGCTGGTTACTATGCTCACTCAGATAGAATGTTTATTGAATTCGCGGCCTCTTACCGTACTCAGCTCGGACCCCGCTGAACCAACCGCCTTGACTCCTAGCCACTTTTTGCACACCGCTCCTTTACTCTCTCTACCCGCGTCTGAAGTTAACACTGAAAATTTAGGTTTGCTTCACAGACATTCACTGTTAGACAAACTCGTGCAGTCCTTTTGGAAGAGATGGAGAGTAGAGTATCTGCACAGTTTGCAGACCAGGGAGAAGTGGAATACTCCTTCTCTACCGATTACACCCGGTACCGTAGTAGTCGTTATGACGGATAATTTACCTCCCTTGTCATGGCCATTAGCGATTGTGGATAAAATTCATCCCTCAAAGGACGGTATTGTACGCGTGGTTTCAGTAAAAACCGCCAAGGGCACGTATCTTCGCCCTGTAGTACGCCTATGCCCGCTTCCTACTCAGTAGTATGTAAGTCGTTAGGGTTACCACTTTATTTAGTATTAAGTTCCGCTTATGATTATGATAATTTACCGCTTTATTTAGTATTACGCTCCGCTTAGATAATAAGTATTCCGCGATAAGTTTGTTAGGCTTAGACATAGCTCTTATGAATGTTTTTAAAGGTGACCCTTTAAGGTGGGGAGGAAATGGTGACGCCATCTCTGTAATGTATCTATAATTAATTTACAAGGTGTTAAGCTTTCTCCCATCCACTACCGCGACATTGATCGTGCACATAACTAGACCACAGGTGGCGCTTATTTTGAGCGTGTGTAAACCTATGGTCTGGGTAAAACAGTTACGTTCAACTCACCGCCTAAGCTTGATGTTTTTGCATCGCTCGTAAAGCATCAGCTTTGAACTTATTAAAACGGACGATATAACCCGTGGTTATAAGTCTTTACGCCGCGCTCGACAAGAAGTATCGTCTTTAAAAATACTGAACAAACGGAACGTCCCACAAAGCAGCTCACCATCGCCAGGATAGAATTGCTGACGTGACCGGGGGCCCCTGGAGAAGATCCATCTTCATCGTCGACCTATCTTCATACACATCGAGGTAGGTGCACGATCATATCCTAACCGCCCCTGCCCCTGGCGAAACACCTAGTTTGTTTGGTATTCATTAAACTTAAAACCGCTTTATTGGCGATACCAACGTCCTATATTGTACGTCCCGAGAACATAACTTTGACTGCCTCAGTGGCCCAGTGGTAGCGTATGCGACTGCTATGCTTGAGGTCTCGGGTTCGATTCCCGGGTCGGACCAAGTGTTTGTGTGATCACAAATATTGGTTTTGGAGTTTGGGTGTTTTCTATGTATAAAATGTATGTATTTATAAAAAAAGGTATGTATATGTATTTATATCTGATCAGTGGTCTAATATTCATAATACAAGCTCTGATTATAGTCCATTGAAAAGTTACATTTGGGGTTGCGTTTTTTAGAGGACGCAATTTTATTTTTTTGATGTGTAGGGGGATCAGTGTAAAGCTAAAACCAAGTTTGTGGGGTCTGATCTGAGATAATCTTTGTGCATCATAGCATATTTATTAATTTTTAAATTTGTTCATAATCACTATTATAAGATTTTAAAAAGTCAATAACAATAAGCTGCTTCATCAAAACAGAAAAGTTGTTAGTAAGTTTATTTGTAAATGTCGTGATTTATTTGAGATTGCTAAATTAGTTTAAAAATAAACATAAATAACGATAATAGTAGGGACCAATAAAACTTTGTAGAATCCTGTAACATCAGTCAGATGTCCAAAACATTTATTATTATTCTCTTTATTCAAGTCAATAAACATATTAATTACATTTTTAAATATATAAATATAAAAAATACATTTAAAAATATAAAAAAAACTCATTATTATTATCCTATTCAGTCACAACTTCCTGCAATAACTTTGAACCTAATCAATAATATTAAATTCAACATATATATGTGCAAAGTGACTGTTGAAAACCATTTGTGGAGCATACTGAATTACTTTTCTAAGTTCATGATATTTTTATTTGCGGTTACCAGCAAACAAGCACTACGTTTTTTGACACCAGCACTACATTCATTTCAGACAAGAAAATGATCTACGTCAGAACATAGAATTACGTGATCTTCAACCAGCTATGGACTACCGGGCCAGAGTGTCTTCAGGCAATCAAGTGGATTTAAGCCCTTTCACACAACCTGTTCACTTTACTACTCAACAAGAAGGTAAGTGAATTTCAGGACATAAGAATATGTGGCTTATCATTTTCATTCAGTTAGTTTATAGCATTCAAAGTTTAGTAATCTGTGTACCAACTGCTATAGCTATTACTAAAGTAGTTGGTACTCGGCTTACTAAACTTCGTAAATCCCGTAAATTCATACAAACGTGTTTTATCAAAATCTTTCTGAAAATGAAATTAATATTGCCTTGACGTGATTGATTTTACATTAAAATTAATCACTAGTACCATCAGATTTTGTAATCTGTTGCAATACTTGCAATACACAATACAATATTAAAAAAATAAAATAAAATTAGAAACAATAAAAAAAATGTATCATGGTAATTTTATTTATTTATTAAAAGGTAAAATACGGTATAGCGTTCATGCTTATGCAACACTGTTATTCTATGCGACAGTACATAACCGTTATTATAATATAGACTACAAAATATTAATTGTGAGAAGTCTAAGGAGTTATATTACTGTTAATCCAAGTACTGTATTGATAAACATTAGTATAAATAGAAGGAACATTTTCTGTACCGCAAACAGAAAAACCAAAGCTGACAATGCCTGCTACTACATATTTCCCATTAGTTTCATAAATGAGAGGAAATCCACCGTCTCCTTTGCAGGAATCTTTGCCCTTCTCACCTCCGGCGCATAGTTGGCCTTTGCCTAAACTTAGGCCACGTATTTTCTCTGAGTAAGCTGCTTCACATTGCTGTAGATAAAATGAAGAAAAAAACATGTATTAATAATAAGTTACTCTTATATGGATTAATTCAGACATATCTTAAAAACCAAAGCATAATATAGTTTCCAGTAGTAGACAAAAAATCAATAATAAATAAATATTTTGGACATCTTACCTAACGCTGCCTAGCCCCAAAATAAGCAGAGCTTGTATTATTGGTACTAGACAACTGATATAAATACAATACATACATATTGTACATAGAAAACACCCAAACTCCGAATCAAATATTTGCAGATCACATAAACATTTGGTCCGACCTGGGAATCGAACCCGAGACCTCTTGATCAGCAACCGCATACGCTAACCACTAGACCAACAAGGTAGTTATGATAATAGTATCATTAATAGACACTGCCACTAGAGAAAACGTTTAAAATCAAATGATTAGTCAATCAAGTAACCCGGCCACTTCCAACACGCTTATTCAATATTTTCATTTAAAATTAAATAATTTAAGTCTATAACAGTCTTAGAATTTCCATAACAAGAAGATTGGCAAGACTACGCTATGCAGATACGTGATTGCTTACTTGAAAAATACCACGTTTATTGACTAAATGAAATCAAATACGGCGATTTCAATTTTGTCTACCTCGTTGGTCTAGTGATTAGCGTACGCGACTGCTGATCGAGAGGTCTCAGGTTCGATTCCCGAGTCGAACCAAATGTTTGTGTGATCCGCAACTATTTGTTTTGGAGTTTGGGTGTTTTCTATGTATAATATGTATGTATTTACAAAAAAAAAGTATGTTTATGTATTTATATCAGTTGTCTAGTTACCCATAATACAAGCTCTGCTTAGTTTGGGGACTAGATGGCGTTGAAAAAAAAAAACCAATATTTATATATACCTATATATAAAGCAAAAAATTGAGTTTTCGGATCCTAGGTTTTCTTTCCCTTTGAAGTGCTATTACCGGCATAGTATACTTTCTTAACCGCCTTTTACGACGTCAACAAAATGAATGGGGCTACACATATACAAACACTAATCTTTATATTTATATATTAATACTAACAAATAGAAGTAAATATTGAAGTATTGTCGAAAATCTAATTCACAAGTGAAGCTAATGGTCCAAGAGCCCGTGAACTCCAGACATTCGTCATTTTATAAAAGCTGAAAGTTTGTCAGCGCATGCTCCCAACACAGGTAAGGACGATGGACCATTATGAAGTTTGGGTTGCAGTGGCTTTGGCATGTACACGATACTAAAGGTGTGTAAAATACGGATTTAATTTCATCAAATAATACAGAGCGATTTTTGGCCAGACACTTATCATCGCGGCAACCCCTTGCAAGACAATCTTAATGTTAATGTTATTCTAATTCTAATTACGTTAAAGTATAACTCTATAATTTAGACATGTCAATAAAGACAACATAAACCATATAAAATTATAAGAATTAAGAAAAAATGAATTGACAAAAAGAATTATTAAACAAATGCTATTTTAAAAACCCAATGCGGATATTTTTCACTGTCTTGCATGTATTTTATAAGTTTCTCAGTGAACTTTGTTATAATCAAGATACATTTCTGGTCGCTAAATTACAGTTCACATTCCTTCGGAGGCCAAACAATTCACATTATTTGTATCAACTACAAATACCTAAATGAAATAAATTAACTTCACAGTTCAACTTACAGCTTTTGCGACCAGAGGTAGACTCAAGTGTAGCTTAACGGGACTAGGCCCATAGGATGTGCCCCACCCCGCGAAAATGAAATTAATTGGACCAGTTTTGAGCGTTACGTCCTCAGTTGGAAGACATATGGGCCGAATGAAATCTGAAGTAAAAAAAACAAAATTTTACTAACCTAACTATTTTAAGTTGAATATTGACTGTTTCTGTAACAGTACTGATATACTTATTTTGAAAATAAGATGAACTCTAAGATGGAATAAAATAAAATATTAATAATTAATCCTATTTTTTCAGATCCTTGTAACAAATATTTAAACAAAAAATCAAGTGTGTTCACGAGAAAACCTCTTACTTTTTCATAAAAAAACAATTTTCATAATTTTTTTATCCAATTTTAACTCTTTACATTACTTTAGCAATACTTCCTGCAAATTAATTAAGAGTTTTTAAAACATAATTATATGACGTATGTGAACCTGTATATGGTGCAGTTTTCTTCATTCTAATTAAACCTATATCATTTATTCTTGAAACTTGGCTAGGCTTATACTGAGGATGTGGAATAGTTGTATCAATTTCTATTCTTGTCTCTCCTTCTGTGCAGTCTTCAACATCTGAGCCGAAGACACAGTCAGGACCGTCATTGGTTTTGTTGTACTCTCCAAGGCGAATCATTGAGCTGAAAAGAAGAAAATATTTATTTATAGCCTCAATTATATGTAATACTAGCTTTTAGCCGCGGCTCCGCTATATATCGGTTAACGGTTCCGGTGAAAAGTAGCCTATGTTCTTTCTGAGGCCTTAGACTGTCTGTGTACCAAATTTATTTTAAATCGGTTTAGTAGTTTTGGTGTAAAAGTACGAAAAACACACAGACAGACATTTTTAAAATTAGTTATTTTTAAAATTAGTTAAGATTTGTTATTTTACTTGTTTTCATTTTATTCTTATTAATTATTCTCTCAGTTCACACTTCTCTGTCTCTCACGTCTATATATATATATATAATAGCTAGCCATACACGCACAAATCTGCCCGCCGGAACTGTCCGACAGACGTGGCTGGCGGACAAATTCGTGCGTGTATGGTGAGACACAGATTTGCACGCCGGCTGCCGGCCCGCTGCTCGAAGAAATTGCATTTAGTGACAATAAAGAGTTTTGGACAAATTTTATGGAACTTTATAAATTTTTGCCTTGTTTGTGGAAATGTAAGATGCAATTGTACCTTGATAAAGATTTGAAAGCACTAGCATAGGAAACATTGGTCGACAAAAAAACTTAGTTGGTCTTTCTTCGAGACAAATAAAACCACCACATCATCATCTGCCTGCCTTATCCAAATTTTAATTTCGGTCGGCGCAGTTTGTTTTATCCTTCCATTCTACTCTATCACACGTTATTTCACTGTTAACTCCCTTACTATTCATAACTTCTTTCACACAGTCCATCCACCTTTTCTTTGGTCTTCCTCTTGCCATGTAACCTTCAATTTCCACACAACATTTTCTTTGCCACATTTTCCTCATTCGTCTGAATAACATGTCCATACCAAGATAACCTATTACTTCTTAACTTTTCATCCAGTGGCGCTACTTTCAGACTTCCTCGTATGTATTCATCTCTGACCTTGTCCATCCGCGTAACACCACACATCTCTCTTCAGCAACGTTCAGGGGTCTCTCATTCGCTTTCTTAATAGGCCAACTTTCAGAACCAAACATAATAAAACCACCACATGTTATTGCTAATTTATGCTTTGAAATATACATTTTTACAGACTATGGTATTTGCTGGAATTACGATCTAAACTGCTGCTCGTACTCGTGTGGGGCGAATCACGGATCTGTTGCGTATATGGCTAGCAAATTATATTTTTTGATTAATAAACAGTTTTACTTACGGTGTCGCAATGTTTAACACTGGACCAGTTATACAGTGAGCTGAAGTGATTACATATTTGCCACTAATGAGAGTACCACCGCACAATCCCTCTCGTGTTTTACTTGTTGGACGAATATATTCTATTATCACTGTCCATGGATATTGATTTAGAGCTGTTTCTCGACTTTCTGAAAGTTAGTTAATTATCATTCTTTATGATTTTTCTTTATGATTTTAAAAAGACAACTCCCGCATTAGGAATATAAATTCCTGTGTCGCGGGGGACTTTACAAACATACATGAAACCAACGACACTTGGCGTAGTAGGAAGCGGCGTGGCAACCACTTAAGCCACTAGGCCAACTATTTATTATGATGGTCTTCTGTGTTTGCAAATCTATTATAAATAGTACAAACCTATCTGCTTTGAACCGGAAAGATCATCACCACAGCAACCAGTATCGATTGCTGGCGGGGAAGTAGTCATATAAGCAGCACATTCGGTGTTGGATTTTGCATCTGTAAAAAGTAAAATGTATAAAAATATGTAAAAAACTGAAAATTGGGTGTTCCAGTTAAAAAAAATGCATCATTTTTTGTAAATACATTTAAAGCAAATGATATTACTTAAATATGGAAAATAAAATGTATTTACTTTAAACTTGTAAGTGACTCTAGCAGTTTGAATCCTGCATTGGTGAACCAATTAATTGGGGCAAGTAATTTTATTGATTAGTTTCGAGTTTTGGTATATATCATAATTACTATCCAACTCACAATTATTATTCAAAACAGAATATCAAAAACAGATTGAAGTTTTTTAATAAAGCCAGTATTTTATTAATCAATCACAATAATTAATCTTCTACTACCGAGATATGTTTTTGTTGCACATTAACCTCGGGACGACAACACTGATTCACAAACTACATTTGAATAAATATACAAATTTACTATTTACCAAAACATATTAAGTGATGACTTTTCCTCATAAAAATAAATAAATAAATATTTCGGACAACTTACACACAACATAATCTAGTCCCAAACTAAGCAGAGCTTGTATTATGGGTACTAAACAACTGATATAAATACATAAACCTCCTTTTATTTTTGTAAATACATACATATTATACATAGAAAAACACCCAGTCTCCCGGGAATCGAACCCGAGTTCTCTTGATCAGCAGCCGCATACGCTAACCACTAGACCAACATGGCAGTCAAATATTAATATTATTTTATAAATTAACGTAATTTAGGATTTTGAACTTACTTCCTTGTTCAAGACAACATAATCCTAGAAATAGGAATAATATTGATATAACGTTCATTGTGAAAGCACTTGAATTAAAACTGTATGTACGTCTATGTTCGAAGACTTCTTATTTTATATGAATCAAGTTGAAGTAATCACCGTACTTCTGAGATAAATCATGTTTTTCTTCATATCTTCATAACATGAGTAAATAACTTTCGATTTTTGGCCTTATTTTGTAACAGATAGAGTCTAGAATTAAATAACATGTCATGGATTATGACCGGTTTAACACCCACCTCTACGGGGTCAAGAGAATATAAATATCAAACCATTTTAAATACAAGTTTTTTTCAACTTGTTTGTTTGTTTTAAATGGAGAATTCGCTAGTGATTCAGATATTGTAAATTATGTCAATGGTTATGCGAAAATGACTTAAGGGGCTGAAAACCAAAATAGAGGTAAATAAAGATCGTTTTGTATAAAAACCTATCGCTCATATCATTACCAAAATCAATGTCTTTATAATTGAACATATTCCTCACATAGTGGTTATTTTCAAAACACGATTTGAAAAACTTCACTCGATAAAAAAAATAATCAAAGTAGCCTCTGAAAATAGTTAAATTTTGACTTTACACAGTTGTGCTTTAAGTAATGTAAATGAAATTAAGTAAAATTGTGTATCATATGTAACTGAAGGAAATGGTTAACTTTGATTTTTTTAAAAATTGCAACATTTACAAAAATTAACGAATTTTGTGGTTTGGCACTTACGCCCTTCTATTTCAAGCGCTTTTTCTCTGTCACTCCTATGGAGAATGACAGTGAGCGCTGAGGCGCGCTGCTAAACGGACCTATGTCGCTCGTCTCGCGCTATATTTAGCTGATAAATCTAAAAAACTTTATTAAAAAACAAAACAAAATCATATTATGATGGAGGCTATAAGGTAAGAATAATTTATTTTATTAATAAACTTATAATTTGATTGACATGTAAGATTATTTAACTAGATATCCTTAAAAAGACGTAATGTAGTTTCATAACCTTAAAAACTGTCAACTGTGTAGTGGAACAAGCTTAAGCTAGAGACACATTATCGGAAGCGGCTAATGGACGCGGCTGATAGCCGTGATCTAGAGTATGAACATACACTCAGCTGTGCAAACTATCGGACGTAAGTCGTGGACAGACTGACCTTGAGCGTTCGGACGTCCGACAGAAATCTGGCACAAGACCGACTGACGAGACTGTGCACACTTATTTTTCCACTTAAATCAATTTATTATCATAAATATGTATATTACTGAGTCAATATTTTAATACATTGTATGAAAATATATTACCAAGGCACTCTATCAGTGTTTTAATAAAATAATGTACAATTTACAGTCGCAGCTGTTAGCCGCGTCCGTCAGCCACGTCCGATAATGTGTTTCCAGCTTTAGTCTTGAAGAACGTAACATATATAGACTTACTAAAGTCGTAGACTCTGCCATTTTAGTTACACAATGTATAATATGATGGCCTTATTTTATGCATAGTCATTTTTGATAATGTATCTAACCGCATAATATTATCATCATAATAATTAAGCAATAAAGATATTAAATTAAATAAGTACTATTATTTAATCACAGGTTGCAAAATGTGGAATTCTCACAAAACGTTCAATGTTCTGAAGTTCCAAGGTAAGAACTGTAAAATACTGCACGTCCTGAAATGTCACTCAAATCTAACTAACAATTCATGGACTATTTATTTACAGCAAAAGAAGACTATTGGAAAATAGCTAAGAAGGAGATGGACCGCAGAATGTAGTTTTGCATCATACACAAATCACATACTCGCTGAGCTCTGACGGTATCGTCGCGTTCAGAATAGTTTCATATTATATACTATGACTGTATTGTTTGGCAATAATATTGTTAGAATGTACATATGTTGGTAAAAAGACAGTGTATATTGTTTTGTAAACTTGCATTAATATTAACCCTTAATTACTCGCATGGGGTCAAATCATTTTTGGATTAAAAAATGAAGCACTTGTCGCGGCCTGATTCCCTCCGCGCCCTCGGTAGCTTCATAATGCGCGTCTAACTTTGTATTTTAGTAGCAACCAAGTCATGAAAGTGGAAGGCTTCGCCGCTACACTCTTGAGCGGTGACCCCATGTGAGTAATTACGTAACTTTTTTGGAAGAGGTAAGTTTTTTATTTTATGTATTTTTTTTGTGTATTATGAATTATATTTGTATTATTGTATGTTCAATGAATAATTGTTTGTTATAAATATGTTTTTAACAGCTTCATACAATGAAATTATCAAAAAAAAAACCGTTTTACTAAGAACTTAGTCTTTTCGTCAGAGTTAGTCATGGATAGGAGAGAACAGCACTTTGCGCAATAGCTGGTAGAGTATGAAGGAGGTTCTGATAAAAAAAGAAGTTGGAGGGTCATCCGTGTGGTGACGGATTAAGAATACAGTGTCACCACCCCTATTCATCCCGCGGGTGTCGTAAAAGGCGACTAAGGTATAAACTACGCAAGACAACATCAATGCAAAGAGAAGGATAACTTGAAACCAACCCCTTTTTTTTTTTTTTTTTTTTTATTTTTTTTTTATTTTTTTTTTTTTAACGTGTGGAAATCCCCGCGGACCGTCACCCCGTCGGGGGTTACGGCGGGGTGGTGTGTCGGACTCGAACCGACTAAAACCACACGGTGTGACCCTCTCTGCGCCTGTGTATTGGAAGGAGTCCAGGGAGGGGATTTCCTTCTGGACTCCAACCGGCGCACTGTTGCGGGCACCACCTCTGATGTGTACTCTCTAATTGGGCAACGTCCGGTCACACACGGACGCCGCCCCCTGGCGGTTGGCCACTACTGCGGACGGACGAGAAACCCGTCCCGCCCATCCGCGGCTACTTTCAGGGCGGCATGAGACGCAGGTATGCGCGCCTCCGCCGCCCGGGAACTTGAAACCAACCCTATGCCAACCCGTCTGGCCAGCGTGGTATAGTAGGCCAAAACCTCCTTTGTAAGGAGAGGCCTATGTCCAGCAGTGGACTGTTGATGGCTGGCTGGCTGATGATGATGATGATGATGGTGATGATGATGATGGAGGGTGAGGATCTGAGCCAGACAAGTCAGAGCAACTCCTAAGGAGGTAAAAAAACGTCTGATGGAAGTGCATGAGTTTGGGAAATCGCGTCCCACCAACCACTGCAAAACTTGTTCCATCAAAATGCTAGAAATATACAAGATTTGTGTGCAATGATCGTTCTGACATATACTGTCAACTGTGTAACAATGGTGATTCAGAGAGTACCTAAAAATACTAGTATATACTGTGACCTCAGTATACCTTAGTACAAACTGTTGATTATTGATAGTTATTTTAGTTTAACTTGTTTTTGTATAATTAGTTAGTATATCATGTTATTACTTATAGATATTATAAAATAAATAAAGTACTTTAATAATAAAATAGTTTTATTTACTTATATATTTCAAAATATATTAAAAACTACTCATACTATTTGGGGTCACCTGTGACCCCATGCGAGCAGTAATGTAATATTCTTTGTGCGAGTAATTAAGGGTTAAATAAAACAATACTACATAAATAAAAAATAAATAAATAATTAAATTGCATAAGTTGATAAAAAATGCTATGCAATAGCTTTACCGCGGCAGTCTCCGAGTGCCACATGACTTTTTTTATCATACCATTACGATAGCATTATATTCCATAAAATATTCTAAAGCCCTGTGTTAAAAGCAGAGTGCAAATTCAAAGACGAATATTAGTTCTCGGAGACTGTGGTAGTACCGATAACGAACCGCGTCTCAAACGCGGCGCTGCTTTATCGAACAAAAAGGGGTGTATCCATTGCTCAAGGTCATTGGCTGCACTCAGCGTCATAATAGATGTGAAATCCTAAATTCTAAAGGGTATTAAACTTTATTTGGGTATCGTTCATAATTATAAGGTTTTAATAACCGATATTTTAAGTCAAGAATGTATATTTATAATAACTGCGAGAGAAAAGTACTCACCCCTAGTTTTAGATCTGTCATACCAAAGAAACAACGAAGTTTACATTTATATACCGGCCAAGTGCGTGTCAGGCCACGCACAGGAAAGGGTTCCTCAGTCACCCATAATGGTACGTGGATTTGAAATCGTATCCAATAGATAATTGTTATGTATCTAAAAAAAAAATACATATTTTTTGAGCCAGCAGTTTAGCTTTTAGAGGGTGAGGGACGCCCCGTTTTTACAAAAAAGTGCCATTTAAAGTGGAATTTCTCACAAAACACCTATCTAATCATATCCCACACGACGGGGTAGCCGCGAGCAAAAAAAAAATGCCCACTTTACGTGTAGGGGAGCTACCCCAAACAAAAATATTTTTCATTACTTAATTGTAGTACATTGTCGACATAATTACAAAACTTTTTCACGCAAAGTTTCATCTTTCTAGCACTTACCATTTGGACGGTATAGTCGAGGACGGACGGACGGACATGAAGAATCTATAAGGGTTCCGAGTCATAAACTTCGGAACCCAAACAAACCACTAGTATGAAATAAATACATTAAAAACCAGTATATTGAACTGGATAGACAAGACAGGTAATTAAAATCCTTACTAATATTAATACGAAAGTATCTTTGTCCATAGTATATAGTAGGCCAAAACCTCCTTTCAAAGGAGAGGCCTATGTCCAGCAGTGGACTATTAAAGGCTGTTGATGATGATGATGATGATGATGATCTCTATCTATCTGTTGCGCTTTCACACCAAACTACTGAACTGACTTTAATGAAATTTGATACATAGTCCAGAAGCTGAGAAGAGACATAATTTGCTACTTTTTTTTCGCGATTACCAACATATACGCGGTAGGAGCCGCGGGCGAAAGCTAGTTCATAATTAAGATAAATCAATCATACACACAAAGTAGTATCCACTGTTAATTATATTATGCTTCAAGATATCTGCAGTATCAAGGTATTTTCCCAGTCAGGGACAAGACCTACAAACAATTTTGTATTAAATGATTATGACTGCCTCGTTGGTCTAGTGGTTAGCGTATGCGGCTGCTGATCAAGAGGTCTCGGGTTCGATTCCCGGGTCGGACCAAATATTATTTGTGTGATTCACAAATATTTGTTTCGAGGTCTGGGTGTTTTCTATGTATAATATGTATGTATTTACACAAAAAAAAGTATGTTTATGTATTTATATCAGTTGTCTAGTACCCATAACACAAGCTCTGCTTAGCTTGGGACTAGATGATGTTGTGTGTCAGATGTCCAAAAAAAAAAAAAAAAATTTATTAGAAAAACAATCACTCTATGAAATATCTAATACTTATCGTAAAAAGAAATAGTTTGATTACTTTCTTTGTATTTTTTAAATTCATTTTACATCTGCCAAAACACCAAACTAAGCAGAGCTTGTACTTTGGACACTAGATAACTGGTACTATTTTTGTCAATACATTATTCTTACAAAACAACCAAATTTCAAAACAAATATTTACAGTTCGATATTTGCAAATCGTACAACACATCTGACATGCAAATGAAACCTGCACCATTGAGGTAGTCTCTTTAAACTATTGGAGTTAATTAAAACTAAAATGGACTAAATAATACAAATGCTTAATAACTACGACGGTATCTCGTATGTAATATTATGTGGACAAAAACATTCCTGACGTTTAAATTTTTTCAAGGTACTGTAATTTTGATTTCACTAAAGAAATAGGGGTTATGTCCGTGTGGTGACGGATTAAGAATACAAAGTGTCACCCCTATTCATTCCATGGGTGTCGTAAGAGGCGACTAAAGGAACAAAATAAGCAGCTAACATCACTGCCAAGAGAAGGAAAACTTGAAACAAACCCTTTACCAACCCGTCTGGCCAGCGTGGTATAGTAGGCCAAAAGCTCCTTTCTAAGGAGAGGCCTATGTCCAGCAGTGTTAAAGGTTGTTGATGATGATGATGATGAATAGGGGTTAAGTCTACTACCAGGTACTTTAGGACTAATCTCTATTAAAATATGCAAAGAGAATATTGTAATACCTTATATACAATACTAGCTTATCCATACAGCCCCGTCTGCGTCTTCAATTGCCCGTAGCGTGATGTTATAACGCGGAAGCAAATTGTTTCCTCTAAAAAACGTTACAGTGAGCCAACTTTAAAAGATATACATATGATGTTCTGATCTTTTTTAGAACTTATAAAGTCATACATGTTTTTTTGCAATACCACAGAATACATAATAGTACTCATACAGAAGACTCACTTCTAAAAGTAAATTAAAGAAATCAGAACCCTTGGCGTCAAAAGATTAAGTTCAATTCAGATCGCACAGCGCCGAATCACCTACAATTATATTTACCTACCATTGCGTCACTTTCTATCGTGTAACTCTTACCTGTTCTGACGATGTCTAGTCGACTGGCATGCTCGTCCGGGCAGGCAGGCGGCCGACTATACTTAAACTACGGAGTGACACCCCCCTGGCAATACTTTAACCGTTTACTTACTTACTCTCCAGAGTAAAAAACATCGGATTTAGAATCGTTCTTCATTAGTCCCTCGTAATGATGTATAACCTATAACCATCCTCGATAAATGGACCATCTAACACTGAAAGAATTTTTCAAATTTGGCCAGTAGTTCCTGAGTTGAGAGCGTTCATCCAAACAAACAATCACATCAGCTTTATAATATTAGTATAGATAATAAGGAAAGACAGTATTAGGAAAAGCAGATTGCTAATACCGATGTTTACTCAAAAAAAATTGACCTTTGATGTCAAAGTCCTCTAAAATATATTTTAACGACACAATATTTTTTATAATTTATCAGTAACATATTAAATTTACATCAAAAACTAATAAAGTAATTCCAAACAAAAATCGCTCTTATGACTATTATCAAAACTAAGCAGCAATGTTCCTTTTAATCCAAGAAATGTATTCATATATGTTTGTATATATCGAAGGTACATTCGTATCTAATAGTTAATTGTGATGTTTATGTATTAATAATGCTTTAATTTTGTATGACGTTTTCCAAGTAAGCGCATTTTACAAGTTATGCCTCTATAACTCCTGAACTAACAAAGTCATTTATTCCATTATAGTTTTCCTTTAAAGTTAATTATATTTACCACAATCACGAATTTTGCGAGCCGTTTAGCTTTTAGAGGGGGGGGGGGGGGTGACGCCCCGTTTTACAAAAAAAAGTCCTATAAAGCGGAATTTCTCGCACACGAATACCTAAATCAAAAAATCGTCTAAGAGACCCTTTATTCTTTTTAAAAGACCTATCTAATGATATCCCACACAATGGGGTAGTAGCGAAAATAAATCATCCCCACTTTACGTGTAGGGGAGGTACCCCAAAATAAAAATATTTACCCCAATTATAAATGATTTAATTACAACACATATTCATGCAAAGTTTCATCTTTCTAGCACTTGGCTATCACCAATTAAAACAACGATGAAATCTTTTCGTATGGCAACCGGGATTGACGACTTTACGTTCTCTAATTTACTAGGATAGAATTGAATAAATTCCATAAGTTGCGTTAACACATTACCAACTCGGTTAACACTGCCACAGCCACGAGCCCGTTAAACGTAATAAAATAAATGTTTTGGGATCTGGTAGAAAAGCAGACACCTTAGTACACTCATCATTGGATACCGCATCTGGAAATTGTCATAAGGAAATTGTTGACAAGCTCCCTGAACAGTTAGCGTTAAGACAGCATGGGTTTGTTTCAAAGCTTTCTCTTTTAAGTGCTGTTATCTTGCAGAATTTGTTCCAATAGCTGACTCTTATTACATCCACGGTATGAATAGAGTTGGTGATACTTCACATTCTTATAGCGTCATCATACAGATATTACCTTTTATTTCATCTACTTACCATACAAAATACGAACTATACAAATAAAATTGATTAAACTCACATCCATTTTTAAATAAACAAGCTCCTAAAATTAGCATTGAAATAGATAAAACATCCATTTTGAAAATACAATAGCTAATAGTGTTTTTGTAATTCTTCATCGGGCTTCTATTATTGTTTGAACAGAAGTTAAGTAATCTCAGAATTTATAAACAATAGCATACACAAATGTCTATAATATAAACTTTTGCAACATGCAAACAAATTCTACACTTATACTTGTATTATTAGAATTAATTTTAGAACATTCGGTGAATGAAACAAGTTTTATATAGTACAAAACCGGTGTAGTTACTAGTCGACAAGTAACTTCTCACGGGTTATACCCACGTCAATAAACATAGTTTTTAAATGTTTTTCCTTGTTGACAACAGAAACAGAATTAAGTTTTTTTGTAAAACAAAATTGTGGTAATAATAATTGACACGCTCATCAACTTTTAGTAGCTACTAATTATAGATCTTTCCTAATAAAGAAGATTATTGTTTACTATGCCACACTGGCCAGACGGATTTGTATAGAATTTGCTTGTGCATTCACGAGTAAGGAACGGTGGGAGGCTGAAATACTCTTGGTTTTCTATATCCAATTTAGCTTAAATCTAGGACTAAAGTAGGAGTCCCGCAGCGCGATGTTTTTCTCACTTTAGGCCTAGAGCTGGAAGAGCGGAAAACTGGTCCTAAAGATGGCCAACTATTTTTGCTTAAAGGCCCACCGTATTGCTGGACGAGGCGGGTAAACTGCTTGAGAGGGAAACTTATGTAAGGTTGCCCCCAAATTTGTCGGCCGCCCTATTCGGTTTTCTAGAAGGGCGCTGAACAATTGACGCCGTATTACGCTTGAGAGACGTAATCAAAGTAGCAGTGAACTGTGTTGGCTTGCTGTAGGCCGTATCGTTGCACATTCAATAGTCTGCTATTAATAATCTTGAGAAAAAGCAACGAAGAAATTGCTTTATACAGATTTTCTATCACACAAACGTCTGTGCTAATTTCTTTTCACTATTCGTTTTTATTTAGTTGCCTTTTTAGCATTAATTGAGGCAGTAACACTCTATTTGTAACCCCGATGCAAAAGCGACGAGATGTTATAAGTTTAACGTATCCGTGTGTGTCTTGCCATGACATCGTAGCTCCCAAATGGATGAACCAATTTTGGATTTACTGTTTTATTTAAAAGGTATATTAATCAGGAGTGTTCTTAGCTGGCTTCCTGGTGGAAATCAGTCAAATCAGTCAGAGGTTTCTCATATTTTTAATTATAATTATGTGCATTATCATTAGCCTTAAATGATCTTAATTTGAAGACTCTGAATGTTTTGGTTTTTGTAATTTTGTTTATTTACCATCGTGATGAATCTATCATCAGTCATCATTAATAGCTTTTTATAGTTCACTGCTGGACATAGGCGTCTCCTTAAGGAGATTTGGGCCTGCTATATTACGGGTTTGTATTTTGCTTAGTTTCAAGTTTACCTTCTCTTTGCAGTGATGTTGTACTGCGAAGTTTGTCACTTATCGTTAGTTGTCTATTACGATACCAAATAAATGAATAAGGTTTAAGAACACGGATTTATAAAAGGAATTTTTGCCCTCGAATAGTGACTTGTGAATTTATAGGTACTGAGCTATTAAGTATATACCCGACTTTGTTTTTGTCTATCAACCTCGTACTGAGTGATTCATTATCTCAAACAGTAAATACCGTTGATGTTGAACTAATCATCTGCTCGTAGGCTAGGGATTTTTATATTTACTATTAAATCAAAATTCAATTAGATGAAAGGTTCTTTAATACATAAGGTAACTTACAGCTGTGACGGCCCCTAGCTCGACCCTAGCTGAGTGAAGTAACGAACTATTAGTTACTTCACTCATGAAGTAACTAATAGTTCGTTTGGAGGAGTTTCTATTCCTAAAGGCATCATTCTACACAGAGATTTGTTGGGATAGTGCCCCGCCTCGCACTATCTTGTGAGACACAGCCTAGTGACACGATGTCTCTCCACTGGCTTTAAAGGCCTGCCGCGAACAAAGGGAAGCTAGAAGTGATTACGTACAAGTTAAATACATTCTAATTGGTTTATTTTCACGCTATCTTCCGTTGTGCACTCAAGACTTGAGCGCACTAACTTTCTTCAACTCGGGGGACTGTGACGCAGAAATTAAGACATCATACCAGCCTGACCCGAGTCGCATTAAACTATGCTAAACGTAGACCGAATCACGGCTCTCGTACGTACGTTTCAGTACAAAGGTACCGATTCTCCAAGGGCGCGCGGCTACTATAAAGCTTAATCTGGCCGACTGAAGCCCCGAGTATCCAGACCTTAGCGCCCCAAACTCAAACGCACAGCATACACATCTTACACACCACCTCCGTATAAAACTATACAAAGATAGATTACCGAAAATCATTCGAACGCAAGCAAGAAAGCCAGAGGATCAGTCAGGATTCCTCACTCATTCAAACGTCGGTTATCCACTCTGCAAGCCTTATAAAGGGGCCTCCACATTCTTCTCATTCAATGGTACCGATAAACCAATTAAAGTGTAGATTACTTTAAATTATTAAATAACTAATAATTACAACACTCAGACTGAAATACAACTAATTACATTTATCCTAACCCTATGAATACAAATTGGAAATAATAGGCACGAACTCACCTGGGTTTCTCCAAAGCTAACTTATTTCAAATTACTCAATAAAAGACTTATCTACTCCACTGCTCTATCGACTGCGCAAGTGACTTCTCCTAGCTCCGTTCACCTTAGCCGCTCTCAGCCGAATGCCCTAAGTTCAAGACCGCGTCAAACATCATAACTGCCCGAATACCTAACCTATCCCTTTTTTTACCATTCAAATTCAAATTCAAAATTCTTTATTCACTTAGGATGCAATACATCTCTTGTGACAGGTCAAGATTCTACATGTACATTTATGCTATGTTCGCAAACAATAGGTAGAGCCGGAGAAAAGAACATGGCAATAAAAACTCGCGGCCACTCCTTTCAAATCGCCAATGTTTACATAGTTTTAATGTTTATAAACCTGATATGGGGGTAAGGTGCTGCCACTAATATACTATACACCATGTTAGAGGACTGATGCAAATTATAGTGATTAAAAATTAGAACTTATGCTAATTTAAAAAAAAAAAAACAGCAGCCTCAGTGGGTACAACATAGTAGGATCATCTACTTACAACAAAGGTAAAAACTATATGTGCTCAAATATTGGCCAAATTACTGGTAACGAAAGATTAAATATAAAATATTAATTATAAGATCAAAAGAAAGAGAAGAATGGCCTTTATTAGTCACGTAGAATCTTTACTTACAAAAGTAATCTTTACTTACAAAAGTAAAAGTTACAGTATCGATTGGCTTGTCAAACTGCAAACTTTTAATAGTTTATGTCTTACAGATGTTTGAAGTACCATTCAGAGGTCCTCACTCAAATTTTTTTACAGAATTCATTTAAGGATGCAATAAATTTGCTTTATTAGGGTCAAACCCTTATTTTGTGCATAGTAGTGACGCGTCCACTTGTCGCATTTGAAAGTAATAAATAAGTTTCTATATTTCAATATTGTTATGAAGGCGAGGCTATCACACAGCTCATAGAATACTCGTATGTGGTCGTAAATAAGTAAAAGTAAAATATAAAAGCATTTATTTGTAAGTTTTGTTCTTACAGGCAGCTCTTCTATTTAAATTTTTTACACGACCCGCTATAAAAAAAACTAATCGTTTCTACGCCTCTATATTACTCTTAATCCAAGAATTATATTCATACACATTAGTGCATAAAGCTGTGACTCTTTTTTGACCACAAGGGAAAGAACCAATACTGACAAGTCCAATAACTTCATATTTAGCGCCATCTTTGATAATGAGCGGCAGTCCAACGTCACCTCTACACGCACCCTTGCCTTCCTCACCTCCAGCACATAGCTTACGGTACCATATACTAGCGTTTAGAGATGTGTGAACTTCTTGACATTTCTGTGAATGAAGGAAGAAATAAATAAATAAGTATTTCGGATATCTTACACACAACGCCATCTAGTCCCAAACTAAGCAGAACTTGTATTATAGGTAATAAACAACGGTTATAATTGCATAATAATATATTTTTTTTGTAACTACATACATATTATACAAAGAAAACATCTCAATTCCGAAACTAATATTTGCAGATCACACATTTTCGGTCCGACCCGGGAATTGTATATGAGAGTATGTATACATACAATCTAGTAATCTCGACTGCACGGTTGGCCTAGTGGCTTAAGTGGTCGCCACGCCGCTTCCTACTACGCCAAGTGTCGTGGGTTCAAATCCCACGTAGGACAACACTTTGTGTGATTCACAATTTGTTGTTCTGAGTCTGGGTGTTCTTTGTGTCCGTTTCATTTAAGTTTGTAAAGTCCCCCGCGACACAGGAATTTATATTCCTAATGCGGGAGTTGTCTTTTAAAAAGAAAAAAAAAAGTAGTAACTATAACACGCACTTAAGGTTGAATCGTTGGTCTGTCGCTCAATAGGTCTTCGGTTCGATTTCTATCTTAAAAAAAAAGTGTGTGTGCGATTCACACACGATAGAAATGAAACTTCAGCAAATCGACAAATGAGATGAATATATAAATATAACAAGGGAAGGATTGAAAGTTTATTTGTTTAAAAATGATATAAAAATACACACAAACTCTGTTAAATAATAACACACCACGCTGACTTCATACAAAAAAGCTGTAATACGCAGTCTCATACAGTGTACAGTAGTACGCTCACGTACTTTTCACATATACTAACACACGTTAAATGCTAAGATACAAGCAAGTATTAAACAGTGTGGAACACACACACTCACCGACATTTTCTCTCTCGCTCTGTTTCACTAATTTTGTATTTGTGTCTCTAAACTGTTTTGCTTTCTCGCTCTGGTAAACGACAGGTAAGACACACAAGTATAAAATAAGTGAGCTAATGTTGTATTTGTGTCTCTTACCTGTCGTTTTTCCGTTGCATCCGGTTTGAAATCACAACGATTCTAAAGAAGTTCAATGATTAATTGAATTTTTCTGATTAGAGTATTGTTTAAAACAGCCCGTAATTTGGTGCTTAGAGACTTGACCCCTATCTCACAGAGCACGTAATGTCATCGTTCCTGCGCCTGATTAATCTCCAGTAAGAGGACACAGAGTGCATCTGTGTTCTGCGCATATACTTGTGTACCATAATAGTTCCTGCGTAAATGACTGCTCTCCGTTGAGACTTTTCACCGTGGCCAAAATCGTTGGGAGAACCTCACCACCATCATTCTAAGTGTAATACTTTTCAGTTGTAGCCGCTTACCTAACCCATCTGTTAGTTATAGGGTGCCATAAAAAGCAAGCAAGTAGACGAATCACGCAGAACATCAAAACTGTTTCTAATATATCTGCAAACTTACCTCCCGAGGCACGAATGGCAGAGATACTTGCAACAGTACCGGACTTCGTTTAGATGCCGTCCCCCAAGCAGCAAATTTAAACGGATAAATTGGGTACTTCATCATTGTTACATCCGAAGTTGGTAGACAAATGGGTCGGATAAAAGCTAAAAGTGTAAAAGTGTAGTAAATTTAACATATTGAAAAATAGCGACGGAACAAAATCAACTTCAAATTTAAACGAAATTAACACTCGCACACACGCGCGCATTGCACACATATACGAACATATGCATACTCATAAGTACTTATAACCGTATTATATATTTTTAGTATATTTTTATTGTATGAGTAGTCTCTCTCCTGTTACACAGGTAGTTACCTACCAAAGGAAGCGGAGTTTCAATATATTTAAAGAATGATTATAGAAACAAAGATTATTTTTGTTATTAAACTTTATGAACCAAGTGGGGTTACCACATCCTCATAGAATATCAGTTATTCTCGATGAGTGAACCTGGGTTCTATTAGCCAATCCATCTTTAAACTGGATTGGACCTCTACCTACTTGATTTTCAATTTGCGCCTATTCATGAGCGCCTATTCACAAAATGACCTGAGGATCATAACTTTATAAATTAATAATAATTAGAAACAAATTTGGCGTCTTCATCAAACCTGTATATGTTGCCATTTTTGACATTCTCACAAGGGCTATGTCGTTTGTCTTATATAGGTATTGTGGGTGTGGTACTATTTTCTCAATTGGTATCCTAATTGCGCCATCTGAACAGTCCTTGCCACCACCTATTGTCATCTTACAGTCAGGACCTTCATTACTCTCGTCATATTCACCGAGAATAACATTTTTGCTGTAAAGACAATTTTATTGACTTTGATAAAGATATAGTGCGATAGTCATGTCTCGACAGATGTGTATACTTAAAGGAGCAGAATGATGTCATTCCGCTGTTATGAACCAGCTTTTCAGTGCACGTATTTTTGTAAAGTCCCCCGCGACACAGGAATTTATATTCATAATGAGTTTTAAATCAAAAAAAAACATGAGGTGATTAAGAGTTAAGCAGTCGGTCCCGGATGTTATCATTAGCTGGCTTAAAAAAAAACATCCAACGGCAAGGTTACGTAGCCACAGCTTGTCTTGCCAGTCCCCAACCCACACTCGGCCAACGTGGAGAAGTATGGCCTTAACCCTCTCCTAGGAGAAGACCTATGCCCAGTTGTGGAACGTTATGGGTTGTTGATGATTGCTGTTGATGATTGCAGAAGATTGGCATTAAACTTTGTTGATTTCATTCGAATGAGTGAGAGGGTAGGCAACGACGGAGCGGTCAGTACTTCAATGGGTGATCATAAGTGACATTACAACATGGGTGTCACCGTGACCTGGAGCCCACGTTAGCAGTCGATCCCGATTGTTATCATAGAATAACAGTCGTAAAGTATAGTTAAAAGCCTGCAGGCATCTTAAAAACATGGGCTATCGCGGCGTTAACCCTCCCCTGAGAGTAGACCTAAACCCAACAATGGGACATATTATGGGTTATTCATTGATTGACTGAGTGAGAACACGGCAGTTTTAATGTAAATTCCCTCCCTCTCCCGGTTTTTGTATTAATGTTTACATGATTATAAAAAACTATTTGTGAAATTCTAATAGTTAATTTACCATTCAAGACGGTAAAAAGTTACTTACGGTATCTTAATTTTGATATCTGATCCTGTAACACAGTGAGCCACAGTAAGAACATATTTACCACTGATAAGAGTAGCACCACACATTACCCTTAATCTGTGTCCTTGTGAATATTCAATCCGAGCAAGCCATGGGTACTGGTCTATTTCTGTTGCATCTCCTTCTAGAACTGTACAATACCATAGTTATCCTTACTATTATTATCAATACAAAGGTACCTCTGTCTTTATGTCGCTCTTTCTTGCCAAAACCGCTGAACCGATTTAAATTAAATATGGTAGACAGTGTATAGTCAGACTCTATACTAAAATGAGTCGTCAGAAGAATTCATAGTCATCAGTTTTATAAGCATATGTACATCTCGTCTCATCGGCTTTAACACCACAACACCTTGATTCAGGGTCAGGCGGAAAAGCAGATAAACTAGTATCACACTGAGGAATGGCCAAGAGCATCTGAATTTAAAAGACATAAAACAAACAAAAACAAAAATATATATAAATAAATTTTTGAATATTTCGAATACCTTACACAATGCCACCTAGTTCCAAACTTAGCAGAGCTTGTATTATGGGTACTAGAGAACTAAAACAAACATTTTTTTTGTAAATACATGTAAATACATACAATTTATATACATACTTACTATATATAAAATATATTTAAACTTCGAGACAAATATTTAAGGATCACACAAACATTTAAACCGACCAGGGAATCGAACCCGAGACCTCAAGAACAGCAGTCGCATACGCTACCACTGTGCCACAGTCAAAATGACAATTCACAGATTTCATAAAAATACAATATTGTTTGCTTATTCGCAGATTGGAATATATGACCATGTATAACTTTTAATTTTAATAATTATTTTCTATAGAAAAGGGCAAATCAAATAAAAAAATCTTAATTTAAGAGTAAAAAAATAAGAACACATTTATCACTAGCTGATCACACGGTGTATTTTAGGTTATGTCAATCAACAGTTAATAGCTAAAGTAAGGTAAAGTTTAAAAATATAAAAAATGTATATGTTACAATTAGTAGATTTGGATACGTAGCACGTCATGATATGGTATATACGGTTTCTCTTAAGTTTTTCTCTTAGCTGTGCTGTTCTCCTCACTTTATTCTTCAATGACCCTCCATATACTTACCTTGTTTCTGATATAACAATCTTGTTCAAATTCTTTCGTAGTTATTATATGAAAAACTAGTATTTTTCGTAACATATTTAAAATGTCTTAGCGTTCTCAATAACAATATTTTTTTAGTTCTATCAGCAACTAAAAAGTATTGTTATTGAGATTTGAGATTTTATAATGCCTCATGTTACAATAAGTGCTGTTTTTATACAATATATAACTTACAATTAACGTGGCCTCATGTGTAATGACGTATTCTATAGCTCGTAGTTCTGGGTTTTTACTAACCTGGTATTTCATTTTTAAAGCTGTTGTTCACCCCACAACATCCAGTCTTTGGATCCGGTGGGAAAGCTGTAAGTTCACAGTTTACTTTCTTGACGTCAAAGTTTGGGATCGGACCGCAGCACACACTGTATTGGGCTGTACCATCACATCTATTGAAATAGCAAACATGGGATAAAACAATATGCAATTATACAAACGTATTGCACATATTTTTGTATGACAACTGAGACTGGTAGTGTAACGTGCTCCCCGAGGTATGGATTCGTCTTAATGTGTTAAGAAAATTACCGCCCGTCCAAAGACTTACCTGGCTGACGGATTGCTACTGATTGGATAAATTCGTAAAGTTATTCGAGTTGGTTGTGAGTACCTGCTCGTCCTTAAATCTGTGCTGTATATTATTTACTTACTGTGAAGTCTGCACAAATTTTCTTATATCCTCCGTCAAAGGTTGCCTTAGCAAAGTTTTGAATTGAGGGCAAGAGTACACACTGATGCATTCGCCTAGCTTGCCTTCAGGAGTAATGCACTGTTGTGTCTCATTCTGTTTTGGACAGCACACCTACAATACAAATATCATTTAAATCTGATGATCATTTTAAAATGTCATCATCATCAGACTTTGATAGTCCAATACTGGCCCTAGACCTCTTTTTAGTAGACGGTGGATGTGATATATAGCAAACAAATTTTTAATGGAGTTTGGAAAGTCATTCTCAATATCTTCGTTACTGAAAATCCTGTAATGTTTTGAAGATGTATTCAAGTGTGAGTTTGAGAAGAGTATGAGAAGTGACGAAGTGAGTATCCGTGTGGTGACGGATTAAGAATACAGAGTGTCACCACCCCTATTCATCCCGCGCGTGTCGTAAAAGGCGACTAAGGGATAAGCTACGCAAGACAACATCAATGCAAAGAGAAGGAAAACTTGAAACCAACCCTATACCAACCCGTCTGGCCAGCGTGATATAGTAGGCCAAAACCTCCTTTCTAAGGAGAGGCCTACGTCCAGCAGTGGCCTGTTAAAAGCTGTTGATGATGAGAAGTGAAGAATGTACAATACCCACAGCTGGCTCATCATCATCTATACCACAATATGACTTGTACAGCAGATCTTTTTCTTGAAGCGTCTTCTTGGCTTGGTTGACTAATGACAGTAACGATTGGCACTTGGAGATTGACTTGCAATGTCCTTGGCCGCCGCTCAAAGGTACTTCGCAAGGTCCTTGTTCTGTAAGATAAAAACAATTTATATATAGACTGCACGTTTGGCCGAGTGGTTTAAGTGGTTGCCAAGCTGCTTCCTACTGCGCCAAGTGTCTTGGGTTCAAGGCCCACGTGGGATAGCACTTTGTGTGATTCGCAAATTGTTGTTCTGAGTCTGGGTGTTCTTTGTGTCCGTTTCATGTATGTTTGTAAATTTATATTCCTAATGCGGGAGTAGTCATTAAAACCCAAAAAAAAACAAATGTATAATGTCTAATGGCGTATATCTTCAAATTCCTTGAAACTCAACTTCCTGAAAATGGTATTTTTAAGCAGAGCGTTTGCAGCAAGTGCGATCAAGACGTTCTCTCTCTAACATGTTTCTTGTGATCGGATTAGACAATGTTGTTATTATCTTTGAAAAGGATTTGTTTCAGTTTATTTTCTACTAACATTTCAAAGACGTCGTGCAGGTTGATGATTCATTTAGATTTGATAGGTACGTTTTTTGTGTATATCGGCGATATGTACAAAATAATCTGCCATAAAATATAAAATAAAAGGGTTTCCTGACATTGTGTCTTCTACGTGTCTATCCCTATAGCAAATCCAAATGTCCTTTTTAACCGACTTCAAGGAAAAGGAGGAGGTTCTCAATTCGTCGGAATCTTTTTATGTTCAGCTATAATTTCGTCGTTTATGAACCGATTTCAAAAATTCTTTTTGCATTGGAATGGGCGTAGCTTACAGGTGGTCCCATCGTCACCATATCGGGATCTGATGATGGGATCCTAAGGAAATCGAGGTAATTCCTCAAATATCATAGGCACAATGTCGCGATTTGGGTACTCGGAATAGTTTTTCATTGAAGTCGGTTCCTTTTTGTTAAAATTATATATCTGCCACAACACGTGTCGCAAGACATCAATAAAGTTGTAGTATATGCTGTTAATATTAGATATGATGTGACTTTTATTAATTAACTGCGCATAATTGTGTAATATATTTAAAAAAAAAGTTAATGGTTCCCAACAAATAGTTCACTCTGGTTTGGGAATCAGGGCTTACATCCATGATTAGTAATATATAGTAAGCCATTTTATGCTATTTGATTTTATTCAATTAAGAGAAATTATTATTATTGTATATGAATTGCACCCACTCGTGTACCTCGGATATCGACTAACCGACGTTTTCTATGAAAACTTCTAAACTTTGCAGCTGTTTACACAGTTTTTCTGGACTTTTTTTTATTTATTTTTTATTTTATTCTTTATGCACAAGTGTACAAAGGCGGACTTCCAGTCGACCTTATGGCGATGCAGAGGCAAACATGGTAGATGCACATACGAATAATAATTTTAATATATAGCACACATACTCTACATATACATGCATATTATATACATACACATACACACACATATATATATATATACATATATATACACATACCATACATATAAAGATAACATACATAAGTGTATACAATACATGATATATGTTTATACGTTAATACACATAAATACAAATAATACATATTATATTAAGTATATAAAAGTACAAGAAAGGGGAGCTAAAATTTAAGGTAGTTTATTCAGTGTGTCTGTAAAATGCCTCCGTGCTTGGAATTTAAATGTTTGTCGAGTTTTGCCATCCTGATCTCGAGAGGGAGCGCGTTCCATAATAGAATAGATTGCACCAAGAAAGTAGAATGCACGAAGTCAGAGCGGTGAGTGGGACAGTGGAGCAGAAGATTGTTTGAAGATCTAAGATTTTTATCGTGATTTGCACCTAAATATTGGAGATGAGTAGTTAAGTAGGAGAGAATTTGGTGAAGAGAGTAAAGAATATAGAGAATCTCGCCAGAAACTTGTTCATGATCTACTGAGAAACTACTTTTATTTTTATTTTATTTTTTTTTATTTATTTTTTTATATATTTAAGCCTGCCAAAGTGACTCTACTCTGCCTGATGGAAAGCATGAGTATAATCCAGGAGTAGGGGTCACCATGCTTATTGTGAGGGTAGACAATGTAGCATGGTGACCCCTACCATGGCAGCCTGGTTTGATTATTCTGCATCATTCTCCCGGCCTTCGAAGGGCGGGAGAATGATGCAGAATGATTGGGCCTCCGGTCTCACACTCACCAACGAAATACGACAGCAAGAATGCTGTCATTATTAGGATGGGTCATTTATTCATATTAACATACGAAGTTATTTTGGTAGAAATTCTTTTATCTAAACGCTTTCCTTTATTTCTTGCACAGTATTTTAAAACACATTCTGCTCGCCAACTTACTTCTTTATCACCACACAGCAATCACCAAATCAACAGATAAAGCTGAAAGTTATTTCCTTATAATCTGTACCAACTTACGTCCGAACACCACATAGCAAGGAGCTAAGAATACTAACAATGTTGATAAATAGTTCATTTTAAGTATTAATATCACAGATCAAAACATAAAACCACTTATACGTCCTAACATTATGATGTTGTTAACTATCTGAGTCAACACTTCGTATAGAAAAAGAAATCAAGTAAAACTGGTTTTGGTGTTCTACTACATTGGTTTACTGCGAGTCTCTTTCATGAATTCTTTGCTGTTATATATAATTTTCATCTTTTGCTATTTAACTTTCGAATTCAGTTCACCCCCAGGGTTGTGAAGGTCCAATGCCGGTGGACGATGATCTTAGTTTATACCGTTTTTTTAAATTTAAAAGGAAAAGTCCTTATATATGAGCTCCGCTTAGTTTGAAACTTAGTGCAGTCATTGAAGCATTATTGCTCCGAATTTTTTTACTGTAAACCGAATTGCATACAATTTTGGAATTAGGTTCATCTTACCCTTAACTTAAAAAATGAAAATGATTTGAACTCCGCAAACACCCTGGGGGTGGTTGCCACCCCTTCTCGGGGGTGAATTTTTTTTTTCAAAATAACCTCGGATATCGATAGAGGGCTTATTTTAAGCAAAGAATCATCTTTAAGTTTTTCAAAAAATCCAATACTTTTCAAGTTATTGGCAATTGAAAATTCGCAGTTTTTCACGTTTTTCATCGGTTTTTTGCAAATATCTCCAAAAATATACGTCTATCGAAAATTTTATAAAAAACAAAATTGTAGCAGGTAAAACAATGAACAATTTGGTTTTTTATAAAGTATTCTATGTGCGATATTAAGCTAGATATTAAAGATCAAAGCCGTTTTTTATTTTGTCTGAAATTTAATCGATGTGGTCAATGCCATTTAGCGGCGAGCAGATGAATTTTATGCATTCTAATACAAAAGGGTTTTGTAGTGCTTGAAATAAGCTTTAAAATGAAAACTATTAAAAGTCTTTTGCACGAAAAATAAGTGAGCTGTATTGCTCATAAGTGCCATTTCCACCAAAATTAAAATTAATCGTATTCCGCCTAGAATTAACTTTATTATGAAGAGTTTGATAGATAGTATCAGTTTGGCTGCTTCAGGACACATATTTTTCAAAAAAGTCACCAAAAAAAAAAAAAAAAAATCAATTTTTTAAAAAACCCACTTTTTTTTCATAATTCCTCAAAAATGACGACAGATACTCGTACGTATAAAAGTCTACGAATTAAAAATTTTGGTATTTTTTTGACAAACAATTTGATTTTTTTATTTTTTCTGTAAAACAAAAATTGACGGAGATATGATTGTTTAAAGAGCGCGTGGCAGCGCACTCACAGCCTCTCTTAAGCCCTTTAACCCTTCACCGTTTTAGAAAAAGGTTTTTTACTATATATTGCAATGAAGGATGTTGTAGCTCTCTTAATTACCTTTACAATGGTTTTTTATGAATTGTGATAGCATGAAAATTGAAGGAGTTATGGTCTAAAAACTTATCATATTTTTTTCTACTTAAGGACTCAGAACCCAGTAGGAGTCCCGCACCGCGATGTTTTTCCAACTTTAGGCCTAGGGCTGGAAGAGCGGAAAACTGGTCCTAAAGATGGCCAACTGTTTTTGCTTAAAGGTCCACCGTATTGCTGGACGAGGTGGGTAAACTGCTTGAGAGGGAAACTTATGTAAGGTTGCCCCCAAATTTGTCGGCCGCCCTCACAGATCATAGAAACACAGGAGATTAGCTTTGTACACAAATTTATTCGTGGTCAGATGTCGCCGCGTTTCTCCCACTTACTTCACTAACACAAAATCAAAAATTGTAAGCACGGCACACACGCACGTATTTCTCCCGCACACAAAGAAACTTACAGAGACACCAATAAACCCACTAATTAAACACATGCGAAAAGAGGGCGGAGCTTCTACCTGTAGCTACGGATTTCGAAAAACCACACATGTGCAATTTATGCAACTAGTGATGCGAAGTGATAATCATATAAAAATATCGAATGAAATTCAGTTAGCTGTATTATCTGCTCTTTCTCCTAAAGTTTTTATTGACTGTGAAAAGAAAAATAAACACGAGTTTCCCTCGAATATACTCTATACAAGCGATGTTTTATCATAATTGGAATGTTTACTAATTCACTACCAAAAAACCGGATATCATCTTCTCGAATCTAGACTAGAACACAGGTAAAACTGCAATAATTTTATTGTTAAGGATTCTATTGACCAGTAAAATGTAAATATTTATTTAAAACTTGCCACTTAGACAGTTTAGGTGTTGCGTTCTTAGTTAAGTAGTGTAATCTTACGGTTGCATATTTTTCCATTACGGCCTTTATTAGTATTATTAAATGGTTATTCATTGGCGATTGATCGTGTTAGTGAAAATTTATTGGGACCAGAATATTGTGCTATTTTTGTTGGGAACCAGTTTGAACCCCTTCCTGTCGCATTTATCCACATTTCTTTAATTTTTGGAACCTTCGGATAGCTAAAATTTTAAAATAAAATCAAGGTATAAATGATGCTTGAGTACCAATAAATTAAAAATCATAACTTTATCTACACTTTTTTTACGTTTACATAATCATAATATTACAATTTATTTATATCTTTAATAATCATTCGCACTTAATAGGATCGTATAAAATATCGACAATCATAAACATCACATCACATCTCTCACACAAAGGCCAACAGCGGCCGCTTCCCGAAACTATCGTGTGAGTGAGAGTGTCAATAAAATACTTATCCATTGCGCTATTAGACCAGCCGATTCATTGACCGATTTGTAAGCAAGCAATGGTTTTAGTTCTTAATGAAAGGGATTAATTTGGTATTTCATCATTTTTCTAAAATATTTTAATTAATTCAGTATGAAAAACTATAATATTATAATATTTAGATATGAAATGAGATGCCATCTTTCTTGTAATTCACAATACAGCTGTTATTTTTGCAAAAAATCACTGAACAACGCGACATTTTGTTGAAAATCAAGAGCAGTGAAGACGTCGCAAGTTGACATGCGACTAATGTCCGAAAATGGCATCAAGCCGCTTTGAGGCCAGATGCGTTCGCAAGCGACACGCCTCAATTGCATATCTCCTGTAGGTATTTCTATGATCTGTGGCCGCCCTATTCGGTTTTCGAGAAGGGCGCTGAAAAATTCCGGACATCTTACACACAACGTTATCTAGTCTCAAACTAAGCAGAGCTTGTATTATAGGTACTAAACAACTGATATAAATACATAAACATACAAACATCCTTTGTTTTGTAAATACATACATATTATACATAGAAAACACCCAGACTCCGAAACAAATGTTTGTGGATCACACAAGTATTTGGTCTGACCCGGGAATCGAACCCGAGACCTCTTGATCAGCAGCCGCATACGCTAACCACTTGACCAACAAGGCAGTCAATTGACAATTGACTCCGTGTTGCGCCTGAGAGACGTAATCAAAGTGGCAGTGAACTGTGTTGGCTTGCTGTTGGCCGTGTCGTTGCACATTCAATAGTCTGCTATTAATAATCTTGAGAAAAAGCAACGAAGAAATTGTTTTGTACAGATTTTCTATGACACCGTTTTATCACACAAACGTCTGTGCTAATTTTTTTGCACTATTGGTTTTTATTTAGTCGCCTTTTAAGCATTAATTGAGGCAGTAACACTCTATTTTCAACCCCATTGCAAAAGCGACGAGATGTTATAAGTTTAACGTGTCCGTGTGTGTCTTGACATGACATCGTAGCTCCCGAATGGATGAACCAATTTTGGATTTACTGCTATTATTTTAAAGGTATATTAATCAGGAGTGTTCTTAGCTAGCTTCTTAATGGAAATCGGACAAATCAGTCAGAGGTTTCACATATTTTTAATTATATTATGTGCCTTGTCCACATTAGCCCTAAATGATCTTAATTAAATTCATCCAATTCTTGTCTACGGTATGGTGATCTCTTACGGGACTCTGAATAATTGATATGTTTTTTGTAATTTTGTTTATTTACCATCATTATGAATCTATCGTCAGTCATCATTAATAGCTTTTTATAGTTCACTGCGGTACATAGGCGTCTCCATAAAGAGATTTGGGCCTGCTATACTACTGGTTTGTATTTGTTTAGTTTCAAGTTTACCTTCTCTTTACAGTGATGTTGTACTGCGATGTTTGTCACTTATTGTTAGTTGTCTATTACGATACCAATTGAATGAATAAGGTTTAAGAACACGGATATATAAAAGGGATTTTTGCCCTCGAATAGTGACTTGTGAATTTATATGTACTGAGCTATTAGGTATGTACCCGACTTTGTTTTTGTCTATCAACCTCGCACTGAATGATCCATTATCCCAAACAGTAAAAACCGTTGATGTTGAACTACTCATCTACACGTAGGCTAGGGATTTTCATATTTACTATTAAATCAAAATTCAATTAGATGAAAGGTTCTTTAATACATAAGGTAACTTACAGCTCATAGAATACTAGTTTGTGGTCGTAAATAAATAAAATTAAAATACAAAAGCATTTTTAGAAAGTATTGCCTTTCTATTTTAATTTTTACACGATCTTTTAATAAAATTAAATATGTATCATATCGTATCTACGCCTCTATATTGCTCATAATCCAAGAAAGATATTTATACACATTAGTGTATACAGATGGTACATTTTCTTGTCCACAAATGAAACCATAAAAACTGGCAAGTCCAACAACTTCATATTTAGCGCCATTTTTGTTCATGAGTGGCAGTCCACCGTCACCTTTACACAAATTCTTGCCTTCCTCACCTCCAGCACATAGCTGACCTTTCCATAAACTAAAGTTTCGATATAAACTTGTGTAAACTTCTTGACATTTCTGTGAATGAAGGAAGAAATAAATAAATAAGTATTTCGGATATCTTACACACAACGCCATCTAGTCCAAAACTAAGCAGAGCTTGTAATATAGTGCTACACAACTGATATACATACATAAAAATACTTTTACTACTTTTTTTTGTAAATACATACATATTATACATAGAAAACACCCAAACTCCGAAATATTTATTGTTTGTGGATCACACAAACATTTAATCCGACCAGGTAATCGAACCTGGGACCTCAAGAACAGCAGATGCATACGCTACCACTGTACCACGGAGGTACTCAAAATGACATTTCACAGATTGAATAAAACTGACATTGAAGGGCATTCCATTATTTCCATGATTCAACATTTTAAATTTTTCATCTACATTTTCGGTCCGACCCGGGAAACGAACCAGAGAACTTTATCAGCAGGAGCATACACAAACCACTAGATCAATAAAGCAGTCGAATCTTCTATTAAATTTGAAAATTGAAAATTGAACAAGGACCCGACAACTGAGCAATGAAGAAACTGACAACTGAACAATAAAGATACCGAAAATTTTACAATGAAGAAACTAATCGTGCCTTCTGAAGAAGATTAAATAGTAACCTAGCATGGCACTATTGCATAAAGGACCAGCCACGTTTATGGTTCATGCAGTGAGGCTATCGTCGCTCTCCAAAAATAGCAATGATCGTTATTCAAGTCTCAGCCAGCCAGCAGCCTCGGCCTCAACAGGGATACCACACACAGGACGCGATTGCTCCAACCTGGTTACCCCTTCGGCCTCATCAGCGCCCCGACTCACTGGGGACTTCACCGCAGCACCGCACACCGCTTGCGATTCCGACGCACAGGAATCAGCGGACTTCAGCCCCGACTCACTGGGGACTGGCGGCTAACAGTTCCGACTCACAGGAACTTGCGGCATCGTGCCTTAATTGCACAGTACTCGAAAGGAATTGCTGGCGCTTTATCACGAATAATAGGAGTAATCTCTATGCCTTCAACGCTAGATTACGACGAGAATTGTCGTGCGCAGCAGAATGATTCAGAATTAAAAAAGGACTGGAAAGGTGTTTGAGCAAAATACAACGACGTATTACGATGATTTCAGATCGCAGCTAAAGCATGATATCAGTCGAATACGGTCGTTACCCAGGAGAGAACGTTCAGATTGTTAAAATGCTGTTTACATAAATCCACACGTATTGATCGAGTGAGATTATCGGTATGTAATTCGCTAAGCGATACTATAATAATTTTTTGCTGAGTACGTTAACCTTGAAATATTATAATTAATGTGATTATCGTATACTTCGTAGAAAGTGCTGACAAGGAAAGTCGCAACTCTCGGTCATATGTTTGTTTTGTATTAATTTGTATTAGTATGATTGTTATTGGCATAGTTTATATTTACTATCTAGGAACTACCCCGTGATGTTAAGATTGTTAGGACATAGGTTATGTTTATTATTGTAAACTGTTAATTTAAAATGAAGATTGTCTGAATTGACTACCGTAAATTTTTGAAAGTATGTATTTACTAAGTTTTGTTATAATAATTATCCTTTTTAAAAGGTACCTGTGTAGCCACAATATATTCACGTAGTTAGATAAGCCACATATTATAAGATACAGACAAAGATTAAATAAAGTAATTATAGGCACGCACCATTTTAGTATATAAGCGCTATTGTTAATTAAATTAAAAGTACTACCATATACTATCAGAGACTATCACACCACCTTGAGTCACATCTATACCCCTTGCCACAACCGCGGCAAAGTACCTATTGCTTTAAAACAGTCCGGAATTTGGAGTTTCGAGTCTTGACCCCGTATCTCACAGAGCACGTAACGTCATCGGTTATCCTGCGCCTGATTTAATATATCTCAAGTGAGAGGACACAGAGTGCACCTGCGTTTTGCACAGATACTTGAGAACAAAAATAGTTCCTGCGTAAATGGCTGGTCTCCGTTGAGACTGATCACGGTGGCCAAAATTGATTAGGAGAACATCACCATCATCATCCTAAATATAATACTTTTCAGTTATAGTCGCTTACCTGACCCATCTGTTACTAAAAGTGTGCTATAAAAAGTAAGTGATTAGATGAGTCATTCAGACCAAAAAAAAAACTGGTTTCTAATATATCTGTAAACTTACCTCCTGAGGCACGAATGGCATAGATACTTGTAACAGTATAGGACTTCGTTTCGATGCCGTCCCCCAAGCAGCAAATTTAAACGGATTAATTGGGTCCTTCATCATTGTTACATCCGAAGTTGGTAGACAAATGGGTCGTATAAAATCTAAAAGTGTAGTCAATTTGAAAATTTAACATACTGAAATTTTACGACGAAACAAAATTAACTTCAGATTTAAACGAAAATAACACACAAACACACACACACGCACTTGCACACATAATGCAGGCACCTCACTTCGTTATGTGCTATTCGTTATGTGTCTACGCCGTATTCGCCCAAATATTAGTTATGCGCGCAAACAACAAACATGCCATCCACACTTCGAACTGGTATGCCAAATAAGCATCAAATAAGGCAAATATGTATATTGTAGAGATGTGTCATTGTCATTTTTATGGTGCACGAAACGAACATATTCTCCACACTTCGCCGTATGCGCGCGAATAACCCGCATAACGAATAGCGCATAGCGAAGTGTGGTGCCTGCTTAATATATACGCACACACGCATACTTATTACTGCTTTTACTCTATCATATATTTTTAGCATGTTTTTTAATGTATAGGTATTTTATTGATGTAATAAAACGAATGAAGATACTATCTCGTGTTTCAATATGTTTCAAGAATGACTATACTAAGATTATTATTGTTAATTTACTAGTAATGAACTTCATCAAGCTTGATACGTCCCCATGGAATATCAGCGCTTCTCGCTGAATGAGCCTGGGTTCAGGGAACCTCTTACAACCTACTTGATTTTCAATTTACACCTACTCATGAGCACGTGATCTTAGGAATTAAGAATCTCAACTGAAAGAATCTCCACATTATAAATTAACATTATTTAGAAACAAATTTAGCTTCATCAAACCTGTATATGGTGCCATTTTTGTCATTCTCACAAGGGCTATGTCGTTTATTTCATAATCACTTGTATTGTATTGTGGGTGTGGTACTATTTTCTCAATTGGTATCCTAACTGCGCCATCTGAACAGTCGTTGCCACCATCCATTCTCATCACACAGTCAGGACCTTCATTGCTCGTGTCATATTCGCCGAGAATAACATTTTTGCTGTAAATATAATTTTATTAACTTTGATAAAGATATACTGCCATAGTCATGTCTCGACAGATGACTAGACTTAAAGGAGCGGATTTATGTCATTCAGCTGGTATTATCTAGCTCTTCAGAGAATTATGATATGGTTATGACCCAGTCGGCCCCGGTTGTTATCATTAGAAAACAGTCGTGAAGCTTTGTTGGAGGCCTTCGGGCGGCTTAAAAAAAATATCCAAGGCAAGATTACGTAGCCACAGCTTGTCTTGCCAGTCTCCAACCCACACTCGGCCAGCGTGGGGACGTATGGCCTTAACCCTCTCCTGTGAGGAGGCCCGACCCTAGCAGTGGAAGTTATGAGTTGTTGATGATTGATGATGATGATTGCAGAAAATTGGCGTTAAACTTTGTTGATTTCGTCCGAATGAGTGAGAAGGTAGGCAACGTCGGCGCGGTCAGTACTTCAATGAGTAGTGGCATTACAACATGGGTGTCTCCTTTATCTGGAGCTCACATTAGCAGTCGTTCGCGGTTGTTATCATAGGATCATCACAGTCGTGAAGTTCAGTTGAAAGCCTTCGGGCATCAAAAACATCGAACGACAAGATACGTAGCCACAACGATGTATTGCTAGTCTCCAACCCGTGGAGCTCGCATGGGTGCGTCTGGTCTTAAGTACCCTCTCCTATGAGCGGACCTCACCCCAACAATGGGAAATTATGGGTTGCTCACTTACTGACTGAGTGAGATCACAGCAGTTTTAATGTGAATTCCCTCCCTTTTTGTATTAATGGTTACATGATTATGAAAGAGCTATTTGTGAAATTCTAATAATTAATTTACCATTCAAGACGGTGAGAAGTTACTTACGGTATGTAAGTTTCGATTATGGATCCTGTAACTCTGTGAGCCACAGTAAGAACATATTTATCACTGATAAGAGCACCACCACATCTCACCCTTAATTTGTCTTCTTTTGAATATTCAATCCGAGCAAGCCATGGGTACTGGTCTATAAATGTTGCATCTCCTTCTAAAACTGTACAATGTCATAGTAATCCTTAATATTATTATTAAAGCGAAAGTAGCTCTGTCTGTATATCGCTCTTTCTTGTCAAAATTGCTAAACTAATTAAATTAAATTTTGGTACACAGTTACTTTAGAGTCAGACTATTATAAAATGAGTCATCAGAAGGATTAATAGTCATCAGTTTTATAAACATACGTACATTTCGTCTCATTGGCTCCAACCCCACAACACTTTGATTCAGGGTCAGGCGGTAAAGCAGACAAACTAGTAGCATACTGGGGAATGGCCAGAGCATCTGAAAATAAAAGACGATTCTTCTAAGCTAAGAAAACCAAAAAAACAACATATAAAATAAAAAATCCTAACATAACGTCATCTAGTCCCAAACTTAGCAGAGCTTGTAACGAGGCATACCTTTTAAGTTTTGTCGTTTGAAGAAAAAAACACAACTAGAACCTTACAGTACTTTTTATTGTTTTTTAAAGTATTCACCACGTAGCTTAGTACACTTTTCCATTCGCTCAAACTCTCGAATTTCTACTTTTTCCTGCTTCAAATAATCAATCGTATGACGAGCGCGGTGTGAGCTTGCGTTGTCGTGGTGCAAGATGATGCGTCGCTTTGAGTTAGATTTTCGAAGTTCGGCGATGACGTGTGGTAAACAAACTGTGGTATACCACGCTGCGTTAGCCGTTCTACAATCTTCAAGTGCAATAGTCGCAACATGGCCGGTTTTTCCAACGAACATGGCCACCATCTTCTTTGAAGTGCTTCGAGAACGAACAACTTTAGTCGGCTTTGGCTCGTCTTGAAAACCCAGATTGTAGATTTTGTTCGGAATCAGGATCGTAGGCATAGATCCAAAATTTGTCACCTCTGATAATGTCGTAGACGTGATTTGACTCTCCTCGGTTGAACTTTGTAACATTTTTTTTCTGTTGTTTAAAATAAATTTGTAAATTTCACTAGTACAGAAGTTGCAGCGCCATCTCCTTGAATGTAGTTCTAAGTGTGTTTTAATTTAGCTCGTTGTGCGAGTTGCTAAGTGGACTAGTTCACCAATTATGCGCAAGATGGCGTTTACATCAAGTGATTTAATTTATTTTAAACACTCTCGTTTTGAAATGTCATTGACATGAGCTGTCAATGACATAATTGTGTCTTACGTTTGACATTGATGTTGGGTGGGAGATGTTCTGGAAGATTCGACCGATTTTATTTGAAAGGTGGTGTTCTTCTCTCAAAGATTCATTTTTTATTGTACTTGTTGACAAACTGTTGAACGTGAAGTAATAGTGTCTAACTATCTTCAACATGGGGTGAATCCATGTGTCTAGAGCCCACAACTGTGGTGAGTTTTTTTAACCTTTTAATTATTTTGTTTTGACATTGAGACATTGAGAAAGTATGTAGGAGTGTTGTTTTGTTCATAGGGTTCAAAGCTACGGCTGAAGGAATAAGCCCTTTAAGCCATTCCGTGCTGTTGTCTCATGCCTGTCTGCAGAAGATGTCTTGTGATGTTTCAGCGCAGCGCTGATGTCTCATTCTCAGGCTCGCAGCTGTGTCTATCACAAGGTCACGTAATTTTATTTTCCAATATTACCTCCGCTAACTAGCGACTCCATAGTGATAGCCGGTACACGTCTCCCAGGAACATGAGCCTCCTTGTGCTCGTGGAAGTCCTCAGACGACTACCTCGAGTCTGTCGGAACCCCCCCTCACCATTTTTACCTGCCGGAAATACTTGGTTCCCTTAGAAAAAATTAAAAACAGAAATGGGAAAAATTTTCGAAATACGTCGCCATTTTAAGGGGTTGTGAGTTTTTGGGGGGGATGGGGGAGGGGTCTGAACCCTCTGAACCCTGCCTCACCATTTTTACCCGCCGAAAATACTTGATTCCCTTTAGAAAAATCAAAAACAGAAATTTGTACAAACATTATTTATACCACTTTATATGCATGTTTTATTGCTTTATGCATTATAGTCGACGGAGCCCCGCTATGCGGGGCTCCTATTTCTGGGTGGTTTAAAAAAAAATAACCACGATGGGTAAGGCGGCAGCTTCGCTGCGCTGCGCTCCCGCCTTACCCATCTAACCTAACCCAATGAAGTCGGATTGTGCCAATATAATTACCTTGATTAATTAATTACAGTAAAGCAATCCAAACAGAATCCAAGAACGTAGCCAAGTCGTAGAAAAAACACAAATCGATACGGAAGAACACATTCACTTAAACTCGAAAGCAAAGGAATGACACATAAATTTGAAATTTGCTGTCAATTAGTGTCAAAATGTTGCGTTTCGTTTCACGTTTTTCATATAAAAACTAAAAATTACATTTTAAAAACTGTACTAAAGCATAAAAATACGTTCCGTTTTGCATAATTGCAATTGTATTTAAGAATTTTTGATTTTTTTTTTAAAATATTTAGACGCAACTCCGGCAGCCAAAATTATTTGGGGGGGATTAAGACTAACTCCCTTAAGCCCCCTACACCACCAAAACCCTCAGATTCAGGTGACGTATTTCGAAACCCAACGCGCAGGATTTCCGTAGGTATCACAGTAAAAAATAAACAAATCCATCTGCAGATCGGTCAGGGTAAGCCCTGACCGATCTGGAGATGGATTTATTTATTTTATTTGTATAAACTTAACTTTATACTTTTTTCTTTGAACCCACCTATTTTTTTTTGTAATTGAATTTTGTGTGAACTAAATATTGAAATTGTAAATTTCTATTACAATTTATTTCTAATATATATATGTGATACTGTTGCGAGTGTTTTCTTTGAGGTGATCCCTGGTTCCCCGTACGCTCATACACACTCTTAACTTTTATTTCTTTGTTTTTTTTGATACTATCCTTTATTTATATTTAAACTTATTTATGAAAGGCGCTGTAGCATTTTTGTACATAGAATTATAATATTATACTGTTACTGTACTATTATTTATTATCGTATTAATATTATAATATTATATTTGTTATTATATTGTAATTGTAATATTATATGTGGGATATAGCTCAAAGCAAAGTAGATCCGTAAATCAACACTTTATTATTTCTATAATACATTTTATATTGTAAACATCGCAACATTTTCCATTTGTCTTACACATACTTTCTTCATAATCTTTACTGTGACAGCTTCATTGACAAAACAAACAAGAGGGTAAGATACCAAATTTCTTAAGAAAAATATCAAAATATCAACTCTAAACCACATATATATATATCTGTGAGTGTCCCGAATATTATTTGTATATAGAATTTCATATGTATTCGCGTTCACGAAAACGATATCCTCTGTGTTTGTACCTTGCTTTTTTTCTGTGCTTTCTATCTGTAATCTTAAAACTTCCTATCTTGTTGTGCTTGCTCCTTCTAATAAACTTTAACTGTGTAAGTGACTTAGACTTTTACTTTTACCGTGATATCGCTAAACTTTCTACACACGCTTACCATATCTACAGCGCCCTGGGCTCATTAATCTACCGCTGAGTAGCCGGTGAGTAGCCTCCCTGACAAGTTCAGAGGTTACAACCTTTGCAGAGTTTTCTTACACCATATGACGCGGGCCGCCTTGTGATCGTCGGAAAGCAGATGCTGTAACCAACGGCAAACCAGCTTCCTCAAACCAAGTGCTTAATGCAAGATCTTCTGAATGGTCGTCCCTGAGATGCCTAATAGAGCCTCTGTCTCTCGATACGTCACATGACGATCTTCGAGGTGGATTTTGGGCATCCTTCGCCAGATTTGTCAATAACACCAGTATGTCTATAATACCAGCGTTCGACAGTCCGCAGACATGGGGCTTCATCACTGAACACAGATATTAGCTCTTCAAAACACTGAAGCCGTGTCAGGCCTCTTCTAAAGTTGGAGAAAATTATTCCAAACAACGTTGTGACTAAACAATAGCATTAATCCTAATACTTTCAACTGTTTTCAGATGCCAAATTTAAACACACTGGAATAATAGAACAGTTTCAAATTCAAAATTGCCGGGAAATATGGAAACGACAGAACTTAAAGGCATGCCTAGTATTATAGGTACTAGAGAAGTAAAAAAAATACATTAACATAATTTGCAAATACATACAAAAAATAGTTAATACATACAATATGTATATGACGGCGTGTGATTATAAATTTATTACAGTACTGTTAATAGTGATTTATTGTAATCATAGCTCAATGTATTAGTTTTGTTGGATTTAGTCGATTCTGTAATCGATCACTGCACAACAGCATTTCTGATGATTAGGTTTTGATACCTGATTTTAGTCTAATTTTCAATGACGATTTCAAATCAGAAACTGAAATTTCTGTATCAGCTCTGGTTAAAAAAATATGAGACATGGGTTATTTTCATAATAAAACGCTTTAACTTAGAGATTATCCTAAGTTATTTAAGTTTAAGTTGAAAGAAACCTTCTTTTATATGATTTTCTTGCTGAAACTGAAGGCTGAGAGCCATTATGTATGCTCCAACAAAAGGCAGCCATCATATGTGTGTTATAGTAACCTTGATGGCGTTTCTTCATCGTACGAAGGTCCTGGTGGAATCGCTCGCCCTGTTTTTCACTTAGATCCGAAAGATTGGCAGAAAATAGTCTAGATGGTTGTGGAGAAAGTATAATTTGATGCTCAAGTTATATCCGAGCCTTCGAAATTGATACATTAGTTCTTGAACGTGTTGAGAAAAGTCCGGACTTTTCTTATTTCCAAAAAATGTTTGTATTAGCCAAACAAACTCATTTCATGTCTTTTTCTCACTATCTGTCATAGTCATAAATATCAGAAGCATGCTTTGGCAGTCCCAAGTCTCTTATAAGGTCGTTTAAATCATCTTGGTTGAATAGTTTTGGTACTATCAACTCACATTCAAGGTCACTATCACTATTGTCAGTTTTCACATTAAAATCCGTAGTGTTCTCGTGTGACCTAATTGTCTGACTAAGGTCCTAATCTGACTATCGTTCAGGTGATTATAATAGGACTCAAAACACGTCAATATGCGGACTGTATGGATGAATATTTCCATTTGGCATGATTTTTACCAGTTATGTTTACTAAGCAAAAAGAACTGTCATCGTGATGGTTCACGGGCTCTTTCGTGCGGTTTCGTTCCTAAATCTATTCCTTTTCTTATTTTTACACAAACATAGAAACTCAACATACCTTTTGCGGAATCCAAGGCCTGTCGTTCATTTCCAGGGAGTGTCCAAAGGGTTCCGTAGCCAAATGGCAAAAAACGGAACCCTTATAGATTCGTCAAGTCTGTCTGTCTGTCTGTCTGTCCGTCCGTATGTCACAGCCAATTATTTCCGAAACTATAAGAGCTATATTGTTGAAATTTGGTCAGTCGATGTATTCTGTGAACCGCATTAAGATTTTTACATAAAAATAGAAAAAAAACAATACATTTTGGGGGTCCCCATACTTGGAACTGAAACTCAAAATTTTTTTTTCATCAAACCTATACGTGTGAGGTATCTAAGGATAGGTCTTCAAAAATGATGTTAAGGTTTCTAATATAATTTTTTTCTAAACTGAATAGTTTGCGCGAGAGACACTTCCAAAGTGGAAAAATGTGTGTGGGGGACACACATTTTTCTAACTTCTACAATAAGAGAGTGATAAAACTAAAAAAAATATATGTTGTACATTACCATGTAAACTACCAACGAAAATTGGTTTGAACGAGATCTAGTGAGTAGTTTTTTTTTAATACGTTATAAATCGTAACACGCAATATACTTTTCATCCAATCAATACACTATTATAAAAACATCGATGAAAGTTACAACGAACTACAAGAACTTTTAAATGATGTTATTTGCTGGTACGGAACCCTTCATGGGCGAGTCCGACTCGCACTTGGCCGCTTTTTTTTATGATAGCTATAATTCGTAAACAAGAGCTGTTACAAAAAAACTGAGGGTATATCTAGAATCAGCGACTTCATAATTTGACGTAAACATCAAGTGATAAAAGTCAATCATTAGATAAAAGTTGCATTTTTATTATATTCTCCTTCTTTTATAATGGGTTTCATTCTACTATAATTTATTTTCCCTTTTTATTGTTTTAAAAGGCTTCTACCTCGGTCTAATAGTATAAAAATGAGTTCTGGATAATCACATAACTAGGTAACTTTTTATACCAAAAATACGTGGGTAACATCGCAGGGCACAGCTAGTATAATTTAATTTTATAGCAAATAAGTCCCATTTAAAGTAAAAAAAACTTGAGTGTGTTTAAAAGTAGCGCAGGTCTACAGACAGTAATTCGAATAACTTATTTAATTATAGTTAAGGTAATTTAGTTAACTTTGTTCATTAATTGTTCGGCGCCGACTCAAAGTTATTGAATCCAAGAACGCAAAGTTAAACCCAAGATTTTAAGATCGGCAGTACATTAACTGCTAGACCAACGAGGCAGGGAATTATCCAAATTCATAATTTAAATATTATTAAAAACGTAATTATGTTTACTTACGATTATTTAGCGCAGACAACAGCCCTAGGAAAATACAGGATATTGTGATAATAATCATTGTAAATCTTTAAATCACAATAAAATATCCAACTATACGTAGTGTACGTCTTCCCCCAACTAGGTATTAAAGCGATTTAAATGAAATTAGTAGTAATAACGACATATTATATACGTTATTTTTCCTTATATCTCTTTAGCTGCTGCAGCTGCTTGTTGATATGCAAATGCTAGATATAATTTATTTCTTCATATTATATAACCAGTAATACAAGTTACCTTGTATGCATATTTTATAAAGGTCTAAACTACTATTCAATAGCCAAAAATTTTTCATAGGTCACTCAGGTATTAAATTATCTAAAAATAGTAATAAATAGGCATATACACATATAATTTAAAGAAGATTCCATAACTTTATCATAATATTGTAGATGTTTTATTAAATATTAACTTTATTATTTATTTGTTTGTTAATTATAGTAGTATATTTCGATTTGCAATATTTTTTTTATCATTGTAACATGCAATCTTACGTTTTTCGAGTGATTAAAGTATAAATTTTAATAAATATCTCAATAACGATTAAAAAAAGTCGAATTCGAGTTTTTTCATTTTTTGCATTTTCTGAGAAGATTTACTATGGTAATATATATATTTACACCATCGGAAAGTAGAGATTTCATCGAATAGAAAACTTCCTATTTTTTTTAAAAAAGTTGATATTTTGACGGATGAAATTTCGATTGAAAATTAGTAGAGCAAGAGCCCAGAGCCGCCAGACCTACGTCATTAGTGCAAAGCTGAAATTTTCAGGATTATTAGTACAATGTCTTGTTAAGATGTATGTGTACCCATTAGCTTGAAAGCGGGGCCGTTTCTGAGATAGCGCGAAGTACAGATAGATAAAAATATTACTTACCTACGTTATAGGTGCAAAGCTAGTATTTACATATTTTTTCAAGAATATTATTTAAAATTAAAATTCATTACTGCCAGACACTTTCCGTGGGCCATTACTTCTGCCAGACGTCTTGAAAGTTGTGAAAAAATTAGGTAAACTACGTTATAGTAGCAAACCTAAATTTTATACATATTATCTAAGGTACTATTTTAAGACCCTTTGTATGACCAATCCAAAAAGCGTGTAAAAACCATTTAATATTTTACAATTATATTCTTGAAATAATACCAAAGATAATATACCTCAGCTTCCTAATTACTACAAATATATGTCTGGGGGGATGATAGGCCCTTCGGCCGCATACAAAGGGTCTTAAAATAGTACCTTAGATAATTGTATAAAATTTAGGTTTGCTACTATAACGTAGTTTACGTAATTTTTTCACAACTTTCAAGACGTCTGGCAGAAGTAATGGCCCACGGAAAGTGTCTGGGAGTAATGAATTTTAATTTTAAATAATATTCTTGAAAAAATATGTAAATACTAGCTTTGTACCGATAACGTAGGTAAGTAAGATTTTTATCCATCTGTACTTCGCGCTATCTCAGAAACGGCCCCGCTTGCAAGCTAATGGGTACACATACATCTTAACAAGACATTGTACTAATAATCCTGAAAATTTCAGCTTTGCACTAATGACGTAGGTCTGGCGGCTCTGGGCTCTTGGTCCATAGGGTTTTTTTTCGGTATTCCGTCAAAATGAGGTAAAAAAATAGATATTTCAAATCAAATAAATTACGGTGTATTCAGGAGATGAAAAGCTAAGTTTTCACAAAATTTCGTAAAAAAATAATTTTATTTGTAAAATTATTATTTTTTCACATAAAATTTGAGGTTAAGTGAAAAAAGTGTAAATGCAAAAGATGTAGATCTTTTTATTACCTACAACTTTGCCATTTAACTTTTTTCCATAGGACTTAGTTTTGCAGGAAATCGAGATATGCCATTTTTTCCCTTAAAACCGTAATTTATTTTTCCTTTAATTTTTGTACTATTCTCCTCCTTTTACAATGGGTTTCATCCTACTATAATTTATGTTCACTTTTTGTTATTTTAAGAGGCTTCTACCCTGGTCTATAATGTGTGCCTTATGTAACGAAGTGCTGCAAGTTGCTTTTTCATATTCAGGATTTTGGATACGGTAACCTCATTTAATATTTTCTATGACACCGATTCATCACACAAACGTCGGTGCTAATTTATTTGCACTATTAGTTTTTATTTAGTCACCTTCTATGTATTAATTGAGGAAGTAACACTTTATTTTCAACCCCGATGCAAAGGCGACGAGGTTTTATAAGTTTGATGTGTCTGTGTGTCTAGCCATGACATCGTAGCTCCGGAATGGATGAACAAATTTTGGATTTGCTTTTTTGTTGATAAGGTATATTAGTTGGGAGTTTTCTTAGCTAGCTACCTGATATAAATCGGTCAAATCGATAGGAGGTTTCTCATATTTTTAATAATATGTGCATTGTCCACATTATCATAAATGATCCTAATAAAATTTACCCAATTCTTGTCTACGATATGGTGATCTCTTACGATACTCTGAATGTTTCGTTTTTGTAATTTTGTTTATTTACCATCGAGATGAATCTATCATCAGTCATCATCTGTAGCTTTTTATAGTTCACTGCGGTACATAGACGTCTCTTTAAGGTGATTTGGGCCTGCTATACTAAGGGTTTGTATTTTGTTTAGTTTCAAGTTTACCTTCTCTTTACAGTGATGTTCTACTGCGAAGTTAATTGTCTATTACGATACCAAATAAATGAATAAGGTTTAAGAACACGGATTTTTAAAAGGATTTTTTGCCCTTGAATAGCGACTTGTGAATTTCTAGGTACTGAGCTACTAAGTACTGTACCTCGTACTGAGTGATTTATTATTCCAAACAGTAAATACCGTTGATGTTGAACTACTCATCTGCTCGTAGGCTAGGGATTTTCATGTTTACTATTAAATCAAAATACAATTGGATGAACAGTTCTTTAATACATGACACTTACAGCTCATAGAAACTCATTTGTGGTCGTAAATAAGTATAATTCTAACAAAAAAGAACCGACTTCAATGAATAACTATTCCGAGTATCCAATTCGCGACATTGTACCTGTGATATTTGAGGAGTTCCCTTAATTTCCTTGGGATCCCATCACCAGATCTCGATATAGTGACAATGGGACCACCTGTAAGCTACGCCCATTCCAATGCAAAAAGAATTTTTGAAATCGGTTCATAAACGACGAAATTATCGCTGAACATACATAAAAAAAAAAAAAAAAAAAAAAAAAAGATTCCGACGAATTGAGAACCTCCTCCTTTTTTTTGAAGTCGGTTAAAAAGTGAATTATAAAAGCATTTTTTTAGTAAGTTTTGTTTTTACAGGTAGCTTTTCTGTTTAAATTTTTACACGACCTTCTAATAAAATTAAAAAATATTATATCATATCGTATCTATGCCTCTATATTGCTCTTAATCCAAGAATTATATTCATACACATTAGTGTATACAGATGGTACATTTTCTGTGCCACAAGGTATAACACTAAAACTGAAAAGTCCAACTACTTCATATTTAGCGCCATATTCGTTCATGAGTGGCAGTCCACCGTCGCCTCTACACGCACCCTTGCCTTTCTCACCTCCAGCACATAGCTGACCTTTCCAAAAACTAACGTTTCGAGATGTGTAAACTTCTTGACATTTCTGTGAATAAAGGAAGAAATAATTAAATAAATATTTCGGACATCTTACACACAACGCCATTTAGTCCCAAACTACATACAAACATAAACATTTTTTTTTGTACATACATACGTATTATACATAGAAAACATCTCAACTCCGAAAGGAATATTTACGTCTCACACATTTTCGGTCCAAACCGGGAATCCAACCAGAGACCTCTTGATCAGCAGCCGCATACGCAAACCACTAGATCAACAAAGCAGTCGAATCTTCTATTAATACACTTCTATCTACTTCTCCGGGTTCTAGGTATGAGAGTATGTATACAATCTAGTAATAACTATAACACGCATATAAAACTGCCTCTTTGGTCTAGCGGTTAACATGTAGACTGTCGCTCAATAGGTCTCGGGTTAGATTTCCATCCTAAAAAAAAATGAGTTATTCTCATTGTATAGTATTGCTTAAAAACAGCCCGGAATATGGAGTTTCGAGACTTGACCCCGTATCTCACAGAGCACGCAACGTCATTGGTCCTGCGCCTGCTTTATCTCCAGTGAGAGAACGCATGGCGCACCTGTGTTTTGCGCACATACTTAAGAACAATAACAGTTCCTGCGTAAATGGCTGGTATCCGATGAGACTGATCACCGTAGCCAAAATCGTTAGGAGAACACCACCATCATTTAGTACTTTTCAGTTATAGTCGCTTACCTGACCTATCTGTAAGTAATAGGGTGCTATAAAAAGGGAGTGATTAGATTAGTTTCTAATATATCTGCAAACTTACCTCCTGAGGCACGAACGGCAGAGATACTTGCAACTTTACAGGACTTGGTTTCGTTACCGTCGACCAAGAAGCAAATTTAAATGGATTAATTGGGTCCTTCATCATTGTTACATCCAAATGTAACATTTCTTCCGTGAAGTAGGTGGATAGAAATAAAAAAGGGAAAGTTTTTACAATTTATTAAGTAGGATAATTAATAGGTATTTAATTTAAAGAATTAGTCCCAGGGGTGGGTTCGGAAACACCCACAACACGAAATGGTGTAATTAACGGATAATAAAGAACGCCACTGTCCTGCGTTAATATCCGCGGTAGTCCGGTCGCAGGGGGGCCGTTCCGGTTGTCGCGGAATAGTTTTCTGGCTAGGCTGGTAGCAACGGCAGCGTCGTTGTGTGCCACAATTAGGGTCCGGAGCCTGGTAGGTGAACCCTGAAATAATTCACATCCAGCCATTTTATGAATAGCCCATTCATATTGTTTGACTGCAACATCACGACCGAGACCAACTACACACACAAGGCATTAAGCAGAAGCAGCTGGCGTGATAGGCAAGTGATAGTGTCGATGATGGGCAGTCAACCAATTAATTATAAAATAAGTGTAAACAAATACTATTCTACACATATATAAGTAATAAAATCGTAACAAAGTAAAAACTGTAGGTAGGTACATTTAATATATTTTATTTTTTTGGAGGGATACTTCCTGCATGTTCCAGAACAATACAGAGTCTAGAAAATTAGTTTACAGAGTTTTTATCTGTTTGTCGGTATGTATGTCCGGGCAAAACGCAAAAACCACATTTGAATTAAAAACAAGGTTTGAATTAAATTTATGCAGATTCAATTCAAACCCTGCAGGAGCATTAGTAAAAGGTCGGGAAATATTATTACGCTATCACGCGGATGAGGTCGCGGGTAGCAATTAGTTCAATAATACATTTAGACTACAAAACGGTACATAAATAAGGATTTACTAATGACGGACATACTACTATACCGCGCACAGTACACAATTGAACATTTAATAACGACAGACATTTATAACACTACACAACAGTATATTGATAACAATAATTTAACAACTACGGGCATCGTACAAAATACGATCGCCATTATAATGATACAGCTATTTCCACAAGATCCGAACTATTACACTTTACATAAGTTACTCGTGAAAGATAATAAAAAGCAACACTCACCCAATTCGGGGTAACACGGCGCACAAGATACGGCACTATTTGGAGTAGGTACTCCCAAAAGGTACATAGAAATTATAATACTTTTAAATATATCACTAAAAGAAATTAAAATATTTGATTTAGTAGGCAGCGGTGGATACCATATGATCGGTAGACGTCCGTAATCACAATGAAATCCTTTCGGTGTCGAGTGTCATCCACTCATCGCGCGCAGCGGTCGCAAAACCTGTTTTGCTCATTCGGTCGTTCCGATGCGAGGGTTGCGAAACATATAGTGAGACCCGATATTGTTTATTATTGATTTAGTAGATTAGGTAGTATTAATATTCAAGAGCGTTACATACCCCCTTTAATAGGTTAGGATTTTAACTAAGTAAAATCCGCTAAATAAAAGCTTAGCTACGTAAGTTTAAAATCCTTAATATGCCATGTGCCTACGTCCTTACCAGACATATCTTCCAAATCAAAAACAAGTTTGGATCTCTTTCGTGTAATACGGCACTTCATGAATTTAGGAGCCAGTTTTTTTGAGAATCTGTTATCCTTGTCACTCTGATAAAATGTTCGCTTCCAAACAATATCACCTACATCAAAGTCAACGTTTTTGCGACGCAAATTATAATTGGCACTATTGCGAGAATGTGCTTTAACTAGTGACAGTTGTACCTTGTCGAAGATGTTCCGCAGTGCTCCTAAATTTTCAGCATAGCTGTCCCGAGGCACAAATACTAGATGCTCCCCTAAATCCGCGTCAAGGTAATGGTTGCCATCGCTCGGTAGTTCACGTCCAAATACGAGAAACGATGGTGTGAAGCCAGTGACTTCATTGACAGCACTATTCAAGGCGAACTGTATTTTAGAAATATACGTGTCCCAAGATCTATGATCGTTCTCTATAAAGGTGGACACTGCCGTCATTACTGTCTTATTGTACCGCTCGACTGTATTAATTTGCGGTGTATAAAGCGGGGTATAGTAGACGTTTGGGATACTGTACTGGCCAAATAAATCACGCATCAAATTGCTAGTAAATTGTTTACCATTGTCCATAATAATGGTGCTAGGGATCCCATGGACGAGGAAAACGTTGTCCTCTAAGATCTTTGATATTATAGAGGATGTAGCTCGTTTGATGGAAAACAATAAACAGTACTTAGAAAAACAGCACGTTACCACAAGGAGAAAGGTGTTTTGTTTTCTAGTTGCAGGCAGCGGGCCAACCAAATCAACGCTAATCATTTGGAAAGGACGGCAGCATTCCTTAGGTCTACCCATTATTCCTAAAGTGGAGTGATTCGGGTATTTATATGAGAGGCAAACCTCGCAGCTACCTACAAAATTCACAACATCTCTGTGTAAACTAGGCCAAAAGTACCTTAAACTTAAGCGCTTATGGGTTTTAAAAATTCCTAGATGTCCAGATGTAGGCACTGAATGATTTTTGGAGATAGTGTCGTGCCGATACTCCACTGGAACTACTTCCTTCCACTCAAATTCACAAGTTAGAGGGTTTAATGATTTTATAAAGCGAAAAAGTTTAGCGTTAGTAACGCGGTAGTTAGGGAATGACGTAGGTGAACTTTGACATCCTTCAAAAATATTCAAGTACCACGGATCGTTTGTAAGTATAGCGGGTGTGACTGGTACATCACCAATAGCAACGATTGGGACAGCACGGCTTAAGCTATCTGGCACTACGTTTTCAGTGCCTTTCCTGTGTTTAATTTCAAAGTTGTAGGCCGAGAGACGTACTCCCCACCTAGCCAATCTTCCGGTCGGGTTATTCAGGTTTAGGAACCACTTCAGAGATGAGTGATCAGTATACACCGTGAACTTAAGACCGTTTTCCAGGTAGCAGCGCCAGTGCTCGATAGCAACGAGTACTGCCAGCGCTTCGCGTTCAGTGGCACTGTAGTTACGCTCTGGCTGGGACAAGGATTTGCTCATATATGCTATGACCTTTTCCTGACCATCCAGAGTCTGAGTTAGAACAGCTCCAAGCCCATAGTCGCTTGCATCTGTATGGACTTCAAAAGCTTTACTGTAGTCTGGGCAGGAAAGTATTGGTGCTGAGACAAGATATTTTTTTAGTTTTTTAAATGCCTCATCAGCCTGAGGAGTCCACACAAAAGGTGGTGTATTTTTGCCCTGAGATGTCAATTTGTTTAAGGGGGATGATAGACTACTAAAATTAGGTATAAACCGCCGGTACCATGAAGCTGTTCCTAGGAAGCGCCTAACTTCTTTGCGATTTGTAGGAGTAGGGTAGTTTACTATTGACTCCACCTTTTCAGGATCCGCGTGTAACCCATTAGAGTCAACGACATAACCAAGATACTTGAGTTGTGACCTGAAAAATTTACTTTTTTCAAAATTAATAGTAAGGTTGGCTGTTTTCAGTTTATTCAGTACCCGCGTCAGTAGCGAAATGTGTTGTTTAAAGCTGTTCGATACTATTATGACGTCATCAATAAACACAAATACCCTATGCTCAAATTCAGGTCCGTAGAATAAAGCATCCATCAACCTTTGTTGAGTTGCTGGAGCATTAGTAAGCCCAAACGGCATACATTTAAATTGAAACGTACCGCGAGTAGGTATGTAGAAAGCAGTTTTCGGTCTATCCTCGTCTCGGATCAAAATCTGCCAGAAACTTTTAGAGAGGTCAATGCTCGACAAGTATTTGGCATCCCGAAGGTTATCAAGAATTTCTGATATGTAGGGAAGACTGTAGGCGTCCTTCCTGGTAACAGAATTTAGTTTTCTGCTATCGAGGCAGAAGCGCAGCTCCCCATTTTTTTTCGGAGTTAAGAGGACTGGAGATGACCAAGGACTCTCACTTGGTTCAACAATATCCTCCTTTATCATGTCATCCAATTGCTCAACGAGTATTCGTTGTTTCTCTGGAGACATTCTGTAGTACCGCTGACGAATGGGGGCAGCTTTCCCGGTGTCAATGGGATGAGTAGTAAGTGAAGTACGACCTAGGCCACGCTTTTCATAAGATATGTCGTGAAACTGTGATATAATGGCATCGGCCACTGATTTCTCGTGGGCAGATAATTTATCGTAAGAACACAGAAGTTTATGTTTTCTGTCTTCAACATCAGTTGCAGCGACCTCCGATTCCTTATAAAAAGCAATTCGATCTATATTTTTGGGAAGCAGTTTAAACAATCTCCAAAAGTCCATACCCAATATCAAGTCATGTTTCACTTTAGGTACCACATACACTTGGAGGTTTTGGGTCTGTGCCTGAAACGCAACTGGGAGGTTCATTATACCAATAGAGTCTAATTTGTCGCCACTGGCCGCAACAAATCGAGCAATGTCACCAGCCTCCACTTGAAATCCTGCCTTCAACAGGTTTTCATGGCTGTTGTTACCTAAGATGGTGGCGGAAGAACCGGTATCAAGAAGCCCAGTTAGGGATATGTCATTCACAAGTATAGATACATATAGCCTCGATCTATTAATGTTTGCGTTATCTAGGATTGACGAAACGGTATTGAGAGCAGTAAATTTAGAAACAAAACTTAACCAGTCTTTCCACTCGGACATGGTTGTTTTAGTTGGTAGAGTTGGTATTATAATACTGTTGCGGCAATCCTTCCCAATTAGTTTTTTGACTCTCGGGATCGAACCGGATTGCAATCAGGACACTCAGGAAAACGAACATCTTTCTTGCCACATTTAAAGCAGATCGGAAACCGATCCTGACTGCAATTCCTAAGGGAGTGGTTATTAGATCTACACCTAGGGCAAAACACAGGTCTTGACTGTTGCGTAGATAGAGGGGCGATATCATAGCTGCAGTTTTGATCCGCGCTATGCTCTCCAGTACTATCTATAGCGCACGTTTTATAAGAATTATTTTTATTATTAGAGTTAATGTAGTTAGGCTTATTATCATTATCTCTAGTGTAACTAGCTTTAGTAATATTTTGACTATGTTTGTAAGCGAACTCAGGTGCGAGTGTGTTATTAGTAATACCGGGTGGTTCATGAAATTTGGAAAATCTTGACTTAACATTTTCGTAATTGCGACATACGGATTTGAGATCCTCAATAGTAGTAACAGAAGGAGAAGCAGCCAATGCATTTGCATAATAGGGTCGAATATTATGTAGTAATATTTCGAGTTTACAATCTTCTGAGAAGGGTTTGGTCAAGCGTGAAAACATGCCGTGCATAACTGAAAGATAAACAGTTATGTTCTCATGCTCACCCTGTGTACGGGATCTAATCTCATCAGCTAGTTTGTAATCGTAGTCAGTACTGCTGAAATCCTCCTTTAGAAGAACACACAATTCATTCCACGACGTTATTTTGTCCTTATGGTAACGGTACCAGTGTAACGCGTCCTCCACAAAGATTTCGTAGGCTAATGAGAGTATTTTATCATAAGAAATGCCTCTAGAATGCACAAACTCCTCAACTCTTTGTATAAAAGAATGTACACAGTTCTTCCCGGAAAATTTCAACTTATTAATGTCCGTATGTATGCTACGCTCGCATGTGACAGCTATATTAGGTGATTCCACAGTACTGCCTGAACCTGAGCTGGTACTTCTAGTCTGAAGAGACTGTGGTTTCAGCGTAGCTAGTTCTTTTAATTGAGAACTTAAATTAGAAATGCAAATTTTGTGTATATCGACAACGTCCGCTACGCACTCGATTCTGTTAACGCGGTGATGAATATGATGCAATAGGTTTTCCGTTCGTGAAAAAAGATTTTTATCAAATTTATTGCGTAGAGTAATTAAATTGTTTTGAGATTTTATTAGAGATTCTTTAACACCTTTTAAATCGTCCGAAGGATTTAAATGTGATTCCAAAATATCTTCTGCAGGTAAAGATTGTGACAGTTTAATAATTTGTTTGCGAAGCTCCTGCACCGATTCACCACTACCACCGCGAAGTTCCACTTCGTACTCAAGTTCTAACTTTTGTAACGAAAGATACTTAATGGGATACGCCATATTAAATTTGGGTGTGTGTTGCAGTCTAATAATAGTTATAAGCGTTGATAACACAAAAGAATAGTAGATAATAAAGCTAAAGTTAACAAGTATAGGCTATGCTTATTTGCAACCTTAGTGACAAAAAAAATAAAAACTAAAATCGAGAAAATACGGTACAGTGTGAAAGGTAACAACCATAAAAGGACAACACAATATTATACAGTACTAAAAAGCAATGAGACACAACACAAAATAACGTGAAATAGAACTTAATACTAAGCAATTAAAGCCAGCACCAAACGACCCATCAAATGCAGCAGCTAATTACACCTTTCGATCGTGAGCGTAACCTGTGTTAGGCGCCAATGTAACATTTCTTCCGTGAAGTAGGTGGATAGAAATAAAAAAGGGAAAGTTTTTACAATTTATTAAGTAGGATAATTAATAGGTATTTAATTTAAAGAATTAGTCCCAGGGGTGGGTTCGGAAACACCCACAACACGAAATGGTGTAATTAACGGATAATAAAGAACGCCACTGTCCTGCGTTAATATCCGCGGTAGTCCGGTCGCAGGGGGGCCGTTCCGGTTGTCGCGGAATAGTTTTCTGGCTAGGCTGGTAGCAACGGCAGCGTCGTTGTGTGCCACAATTAGGGTCCGGAGCCTGGTAGGTGAACCCTGAAATAATTCACATCCAGCCATTTTATGAATAGCCCATTCATATTGTTTGACTGCAACATCACGACCGAGACCAACTACACACACAAGGCATTAAGCAGAAGCAGCTGGCGTGATAGGCAAGTGATAGTGTCGATGATGGGCAGTCAACCAATTAATTATAAAATAAGTGTAAACAAATACTATTCTACACATATATAAGTAATAAAATCGTAACAAAGTAAAAACTGTAGGTAGGTACATTTAATATATTTTATTTTTTTGGAGGGATACTTCCTGCATGTTCCAGAACAATACAGAGTCTAGAAAATTAGTTTACAGAGTTTTTATCTGTTTGTCGGTATGTATGTCCGGGCAAAACGCAAAAACCACATTTGAATTAAAAACAAGGTTTGAATTAAATTTATGCAGATTCAATTCAAACCCTGCAGGAGCATTAGTAAAAGGTCGGGAAATATTATTACGCTATCACGCGGATGAGGTCGCGGGTAGCAATTAGTTCAATAATACATTTAGACTACAAAACGGTACATAAATAAGGATTTACTAATGACGGACATACTACTATACCGCGCACAGTACACAATTGAACATTTAATAACGACAGACATTTATAACACTACACAACAGTATATTGATAACAATAATTTAACAACTACGGGCATCGTACAAAATACGATCGCCATTATAATGATACAGCTATTTCCACAAGATCCGAACTATTACACTTTACATAAGTTACTCGTGAAAGATAATAAAAAGCAACACTCACCCAATTCGGGGTAACACGGCGCACAAGATACGGCACTATTTGGAGTAGGTACTCCCAAAAGGTACATAGAAATTATAATACTTTTAAATATATCACTAAAAGAAATTAAAATATTTGATTTAGTAGGCAGCGGTGGATACCATATGATCGGTAGACGTCCGTAATCACAATGAAATCCTTTCGGTGTCGAGTGTCATCCACTCATCGCGCGCAGCGGTCGCAAAACCTGTTTTGCTCATTCGGTCGTTCCGATGCGAGGGTTGCGAAACATATAGTGAGACCCGATATTGTTTATTATTGATTTAGTAGATTAGGTAGTATTAATATTCAAGAGCGTTACACAAAGTTGGTAGACAAATAGGTCGGATAAAGTCTAAAATTGTAAAATTAAATTCAAATTTAAACGAAATTAACATACACACACGCGCGCGCGCAATCGCACACATTATATTCACGCACACATGCATACTCATAACTGCTTTTTATCTGATTTATATATTTTTAGTTTATTTTTTATTATATGGGTATTTCATTTAATAAAACGGGTGAAGATATTGTGTCCTGTTACACTGGTTGTTACCTATCAAAGGAAGCTGGGTTCCAATATATTTCAAGAATGACTATACCAAAAAGATTATAATAAAAGTTAAACTTTATCAAGCAAGCATGGATACCACGTCCTCCTATCAGTGCTTCTTGTTGAGTGAACCTGGGTTCTATTAGCCAATCCATCATTAAACCTTAAGGACCTCTACCTACGTACTTTATTTTCAATTTGCACCTATTCATGAGCGTGTGACCTTATGACCTGAGGATCTCAACTGAAAGAATCTCTACATTATAAATTAATAAAATTTTGCGTCGTCATCAAACCTGTATATGGTGCCAATTTTGTCATTCTCACAAGGGCTATGTCGTTTCTGTTATCTTGGTATTGTGGGTGTGGCACTGTTTTCTCAATTGGTATCCTAATTGCGCCATCTGAACAGTCCTCGCCACCACCTATTATCATCTTACAGTCAGGACCTTCATTGTTAGTGTCATATTCACCGAGAATAACATTTTTGCTGTAAATAAACATAGGTAGTAGAACCACGCTGATTTCGGCACGAATGGGCCAGCTTGACCGGGGCATTACTACCCACACACAGAAGACCATCCTAATAATGATAGCTTTCTTGCTATCGTATTTCGTAAGTGAGTGTGAGAAAATATGCCCAATCATTTTGCATCACTGCCTCGGCTTCCAGAGGTCGGCAGAAATATGCAGAAACATCCGACCAGTCCGCCATGGTATGTGGCACCATGTTGCAATTCTTTCAGTCACGATGTTGATGGTGACCTCACTCTTGGATTCTCAGAAGAATCGACCGCGCCGAAAGCATCGACCGCGTCGAAGAAATCATTTCAAGAAATAGTACTCGTGCGTTGCTCTGTCATACGCAACTGATAGAATGCGAGCGCATCGATCGAGGCGACCGCATAATCCACGCCGAATTTTATGACGTAATCCGAATTCGTCTAGGATTTCTGGGGTTCTTCCAGATGCGAACGATTCGACGGGGGTAAGTGTGCGAGGTTTATGAGATTTCATATAAAGAATTCTAAAATTCGTTTCTTTCGGCTCGTTCGACGCGTTCGCATTTAGTTTTCGCATTTATAATATAGTAGGATTACACTATATTATTATGATCTGGAGGTCACTCAAAGTAGTAGATCCCGGTTGTTATTATAGCATAACAGTCGTGAAATATATTTAAAACGTGAATCTTATAAACATCCAACGACAAGATTATATGTAGCCACAACATTGTATTGCTAATCTCTAACCCGTGAGGCTAGCGTGGGAACGTATGTTCTTAACCCTCTCCTGAGAGCAGACCCGAGCCTAACAATGGGATATTGTAGGTGAAATTGAGTGAGATCACGGCAGTTTTATTATTTGTAAATTATACATTAATGTTTACATGATGATAAAAGAGTTATTTGTGATTTTTTTATAATTTACCATTCACGACGGTGGAGCTACTTACGGTTTTCCATACGTATTGAGTATTCGTCCTGTAACACAGTGAGCCGCAGTAAGAACAAATTTACCACTGATAAGAGTAGCACCACACCTCACCCTTAAATCGCCTTTTTGTGAATATTCAATCCGAACAAGCCATGGGTACTGGTCTATTTCTGTTGCATCTCCCCCTAAAACTGTACAGTGCCATAGTTATTCTTACTATTGTTACTAAATCGAAAGTAACACTATCTGTATGTCGCCTTGTTTTGCCAAAATCACTGAACCGATTTAAATTAAATTGCATACACATTTAGTTTAGAGTCAAACTCTGGCCAAAATTACTGAACCGATTTAAATTAAATTGCATACACATTTAGTTTAGAGTCAAACTCTTGCCAAAATCACTGAACCGATTTAAATTAAATTTCATACACAGTTAGTTTAGAGTCAGACTCTTGCCAAAATCACTGAATCGATTTAAACTAAATTGCATACACATTTAGTTTAGAGTCAAACTCTTGCCAAAATCACTGAATCGATTTAAATTAAATTGCATACACATTTAGTTTAGAGACAGACTCTTGCCAAATCACTGAATCGATTTAAATTAAATTGCATACACATTTAGTTTAGAGTCAGACTCTTGCCAAAATCACTGAATCGATTTAAATTAAATTTCATCATAGTTTAGAGTCAGACTATAATAAAATGAGTTATCAGAAGGATTCACAGTCATCAGTTTTATAAACATACGTACATTTCGTCTCATCGGGTCCAACACCACAACACCCTGATTCAGGGTCAGGTGGAAAAGCAGATAAACTAGTAGCACACTGAGGAATGGCCATGGCACCTGAAAATAAAAGACGATAAAACCAAAAAACAATAATTATATAAATGAATCTTTAAATAGACACCTGACACAACGCCATGTAGTCCTAAACTTAGCAGAGCTTGTGTTACGGATACTAAACAACTAATATAAATACATAAACTTTTTTTATAAATACATACGATTTGTATACATACTTAATATACATAGAAAATACCCAAACTCCGAAACAAATATTTGCAGATCACACAAACATTAAACCCGACCAAGGAATCGAACCCGAGACCACAAGAACGGAGTCGCAAACGCTACCACTGTGCCACAGTCAAAATGAAATTTCACAGATTGAATAAAAATTACATTGAAGGGCATTCCATTTTTTCCACAATTCAATATCATCATGCTAAACTTTTTACAGCTTAGTCCAATTTGAGTAATTATTTTTTATAGAAAAGGGTACAGGCAGGGAGGCAAGGCAGGGAAATTTCTGGATTCATAATTTATACATTAATATAAACGTAATTATAGGTACTCACGATTATTAAGAGCAGACAACAGCCCAATGAGCATACACGATATTGTGATGATAATCATTGTAAATATTTAAATCACAATAAAATATCCAACTATACGTAGTGTACCGACGACTTCCCCCAACGAGGTATTAAAGCGATTTAAATCAAATTAGTAGTAATAACGACATATATACGTTTTTTTTCCTTATATCTCTTTAGCTGCTGCAGCTGCTTGTTGATATGCAAATGTTAGATATAATATAATTCTTCATATTATATAACCAGTTATACAAGTTACCTTGTATAGATATTTTATAAAGGTCTAAACTACTATTCAATACTACTCCTCTACTTTTAAGTATCTAAATAGTTTAGTTGAGGAACATTTCACTAAACTGCCAAATACTATTGCCATCACCATATATGCGTACCTATTTAAATATAAAAGCCCGTTTTGAACAAAGCCTGATATTTTCAACTGTCTTATGTGATCAAGTCACTCTTTCACTTACAAGTCGTGGCTAATCTTAAGGCAAACGTCTAACAGAAACAGAAGATTGACTCCACTAACATTCAAGTGCACCAATATTTTTATTGTCTACTAGCTTTTGCCCGCGCCCGCGTATAGATCCGTCATGGCATTAATAGTTTTTTCGTGTAAGAGCAACAAACATACATACATACTTACAAACTGCCGCGTTTATAATATTAGTAGCATTGCTAATTTAAAAACCAAAGGTTACAACTTTGTCAGAACCGTTGGACAGCTTTAAAATTTCAACTAACTGAGAGTAAAGAAGCATCGACACCAGAGAGTCACTAATGTGTGCCTTAAGTAACGAAGTGCTGCAAGTCGCTTTTTCATATTCAGGATTTTAGATACGGTAACCTCATTTAATATTTTCTATGATACCGATTCATCACACAAACGTCGGTGCAAATTTTTTTGCACTATTAATTTTTATTTAGTCGCCTTTTAAGTATTAATTGAGGAAGTAACACTCTATTTTCAATCCCGATGCAAAGACCACGAGGTGTTATAAGGTTGATGTGTCTGTGTGTGTCTAGCCTTGACATCGTAGCTCCTAAATGGATGAACTAATTTTGGATTTGTTTTTTTTGTTTAAAAGGTATATACCTTCGGTATATAGTCGGGAGTGTTCTTAGCTAGCTACCTGATAGAAATCGGTCAAATCGTTAGTAGGTTTCTCATATTTTTAATAATATGTGCATTGTCCACATTATCATAAATAATCCTAATTAAATTCATCCAATTCTTGTCTACAGTAGGTATGGTGAACTCTTACGAGACTAAATGTTTTGTTTTTGTAATTTTGTTTATTTACCATCGTGATGAATCTATCATCGGTCATCATTAATAGCTTTTTATAGTTCACTGCTGTACAGAGGCGTCTCCATAAGGGGATTAAGGCCTGCTATACTACGAGTTTGTATTTTGTTTAGTTTCAAGTTTACCTTCTCTTTACAGTTATGTTGTACTGCGAAGTTTGTCACTTATAGTTAGTTGTACTTTAGAAAACGATACATAATTAATAAATAAGGTATAAGAAAACGGATTTATATAAGGGATTTTTGCCCTTTATAGGTACTGAGCTATTAGGTATATACCCGACTTCGTTTTTGTCTATCAATCTCGTACTGAGTGATTTATTATCCCAAACAGTAAATACCGTTGATGTTGAATAACTCACCTACTCGTAAGCTAGGGATTATCATATTTACTATTAAATCAAAATTCAAGTAGATGAAAGGTTCTTTAATACATAAGGTAACTTACAGCTCATAGAATACTCGTTTGTGGTCGTAAATAAGTAAAAGTAAAATATAAAAGCATTTTTTAGTAAGTTTTGTTTTTACAGGTAACTCTTTTATTTAAGTTTTTACACGATCTTCAATTAATTAAAAAAAAAATATCTAATCGTATCTACGCCTCTATATTACTCTTAATCCAAGAATTATATTCGTACACATTAGTGTATACAGATGGTATATTTTCTGTGCCACAAGGTGAAGCACCAAAACTGACAAGTCCAACTACTTCATATTTAGTGCCATTTTTGTACATAAGTGGCAGTCCACCGTCACCTCTACACGCATCCTTGTCTTTCTCACCTCCAGCACATAGCTGACCTTTCCATAAACTAGCGTTTCGAGATCTGTAAGCTTCTTGACATTTCTGTGAATAAAGGAAGAAATAATTAAATAAATATTTCAGACATCTTACACACAACGCCATTTAGTCCCAACCTAAGCAGAGCTTGAATTATAGATACCAGACAACTGATGTAAATACATAAACATACTTTTTTTTATAAATATATATATATTATACATAGAAAAATTCTCAACTCCAAAACACCACACACACATTTTCGGTCCGATCCGGGAATTCAACCAAAACCTCTTGATCAGCAGCCGCGTACGCAAACCACTAGATCAACAAAGCAGTCGAATCTTCTATTAATACACTTCTATCTACTTCTCCGGGTTCTAGGTATGAGAGTATGTATACAATCTAGTAGTAACTATAACACGCATATAAGACTGCCTCGTTGGTCTAGCGGTTAACATGTAGACTGTCGCTCAATAGGTCTCGGGTTAGATTTCCATCTTAAAAAAATGAGTTATTCCGATTACATAGTATTGCTTAAAAACAGCCCGGAATACGGAGTTTCGAGACTTGACCCCTTATCTCACAGAGCACGCAACGTCATTGGTCCTGCGCCTGCTTTATCTCCAGTGAGAGAACGCATGGCGCACCTGTGTTTTGCGCACATACTTAAGAACAATGGACAAGGTAAAGAATGAGTTTATTAGAGGAAGCCTGAAAGTAGCACCATTAGATGAAAAGTTAAGAAGTAAGAGATTATCCTGGTATGGACATGTGATGCGTAGAGATGAGCAAAATGTAGTGAAGAAAATTTAAGTATGAAAGTTGACGGATATAGGAGTAGAGGGCGACCAAAGAAGAAATGGATGGACTGCGTGAAAGAGGATATGGCCAAAAAAGGAACAAACAGTGAATTGACGAGTAATAGAGAAGAATGGAAGAAGAAAATTCATTGCACCGACCCCAAATAAATTTGGGAAGAGGGTAGGAAGATGATGACTTAAGAACAATAACAGTTCCTGCATGAATGGCTAGGAGAACACCACCATCATATAATACTTTTCAGTTGTAGTCGCTTACCTGACCCATCTGTAAGTAATAGGGTGCTATAAAAAGGGAGTGATTAGATTAGTTTCTAATATATCTGCAAACTTACCTCCTGAGGCACGAACGGCAGAGATACTTGCAACTTTACAGGACTTGGTTTCGTTACCGTCGACCAAGAAGCAAATTTAAACGGATTAATTGGGTCCTTCATCATTGTTACATCCAAAGTTGATAGACAAATAGGTCGGATGAAGTCTAAAATTGTAAAATTAAATTAAATTCAAATTTAAACGAAATTAACATACACACACGCGCGCGCGTATTCGCACACATGCATACTCATAACTGCTTTTTATCTGAATTAAATATTTTTAGTTTATTTTTTATTGTATGGGTAGTTGATGTAATAAAACAGGTGAAGATACTGTGTCCTGTTACACTGGTTGTTACCTATCAAAGGAAGCTTGGTTCCAATATATTTCAAGAATGACTATACCAGAAAGATTATAATAATAGTTAAACTTTATCAAGCAAGTAGGTATACCACGTCCTCATATCAGTGCTTCTCGTAGTGAACCTGGGTTCTGTTATCCAATCCATCATTAAACCTCAAGGAATTGTACCTACGTACTTGATTTTCAATTTACACCTATCCATGAGCGTGTGACCTTATGACCTGAGGATCTCAACTGAAAGAATCTGTACATTATAAATTAATAATAATTAGAAACAAATTTAGCGTCGTCATCAAACCTGTATATGGTGCCATTTTTGTCATTCTCACAAGGGCTATGTCGTTTCTATTATCTTGGTATTGTGGGTGTGGCACTGTTTTATCAATTGGTATCCTAATTGCGCCATCTGAACAGTCATTGCCACTACCTTTTGCAATCACACAGTCAGGACCTTCATTAGTCGTGTCATATTCACCGAGAATAATATTTTTGCTGTAAATTTAAAAATAAATAAAAATAGGTAGTAGAGCGACGCTGATTTCAACACTTATGGGCCGGCTCAACCGGGGCATTACTACCCTCACACAGAAGCCTATACAATGTAGATAGCCCTCTTGCTATCGTATTTCGTACGTGAGTGTGAGACCGGAGGCCCAATCATTTTGCATCATTGCCTCGGCTTCCAGAGGCCGGCAGAAACATCTGACCAGGCTGCCATGGTATGTGTTACCATGCTGCATTTCTTACACTTGCAATGCGAATGGTGACCCTACTTCTGGATTCTACTCATGCTTTGCGTCAGGTAGAGTTATTTTGGTAGGCTTATGTAAATATTTATAAAAAAAATACAATTTTGTTGACTTTGATAAAGATATACTGCGAAAGTCAAGTCCCGACACATGAGTGGGGACCTATATTTTTTTTTTCACATATTGAGGTAAATAATAACACAATAATATATATTAATCAAATGGTTCACATAATAAATGTAGCAATTGTGACACCAGCGACATTTACCACATATTAATAAATACATATTTATAATTGGGTCCTAAAAGAAACGGAAAGTGCACGTTACAACTTGTGATCTCACGTAACACTCATTTAATTTCACATAATAAAAACAAAAATTAAACAAATAAAACTAAATTAGAAAGAAAAAATAGCAAGAAAAGAAAATTATAAGCATATGGCAAAAAAAAGACAAATTAGAGCAATGCTAGCTAGTCTTTCTTACAATAATCTTTTAAACGCCCCTTCACGCGTCGCCATTATATCAATACCGTTGAAATAGGTGTTATGGGATTCAACTAAGCGATGCAATGGGGCGCGTTTACCTGCATTTGTTCGGCATCTGGTTGTTGCGAAAATGTTTAGTGCGTTACGGGTATGAGTTCTAGTGGGTACCCTGTAACATAGTTTTCTGGCGAGCGGAATGCAATCGTAATAGCTGTGACAAAGATCATATAGTAATATAGGCGTCTATGTATATATATAGGCGTCTATGTTCCAAGGTTACATAATTATATTTGAATAGTAGATTTTTATATGAGTGTCGATTTTGATAACACTTATATTGCACACAACGCAGGAAATTTTTCTGAACGGCTTGAAAGGCTTCGACATATTTATGATACAATGGATTCCAGATAGGTACTACATACTCTAGTTGCGAGCAGACCAAAGAATTGTATAGGTGGAGGTAAGTAGACGCTTCAGTAAAATTGTATTGTATTAGTAGTAATTGTATTGTAGTAATTGTATGTAATATGGTATAGTACATAATAATAAGCAAATAATAGGTTCAAAAATGCATATTCAACTACTACTGTCTCTCTACAACATTTGATCCATCCTAAGGTTGCCTGGAAGAAATTGCTTTTAGCAATAAGGCCGCCCTTTGTACACTCTATATTTGATCAGTGTGTTCCTTTTTTTTTGTAACCCTGTAATTTTGTGTGCAAATAAAGAGTTATCTATCTATCTATCTACTGCTGAAGCGGACAACAAATCCATACATCTTAAAGGCTCTGTTAATAATGGTATCGATATGTACATCCAAGTGCCGTTACCGTCTAAAGTGACTCCTAAGTCTCTGAAAAAATCGTCTTTTTAGAAGCTTATCCCAGATAAACTATAAGTAAAGTTGGAGATACTTTTTTTTCGTGAAGGTTATTGTTTTACATTTGTTAATGCTAAGTTCCAATTTATTTCTGAATCGATCAAGATCCTGTTGTAATATGTAGTGATCTTCTTGTTTTTCGATTTTGAGATCATTGGCATAGAGTAAGAAATTATCGAACTTAAAGCAAGTACCAATATCATCAATAAATATGATGAACACGAGAGGGCCCAAAATGAAACCCTGCGGAACTCCAGAGCTGATGGAAACAAAACCAGATTCATGGCTGTTTAGGACCACCTTTTGTGTTCTATTTGTAATATAAGACTTAAACCAGCGCCATAGATTACCACGTATTCCATTAGAAGCCAATTTTTGTAGTAGAATTTTGTGATCTACCCTATCAAATGCCTTTCGCAAGTCGGTATAAATAGTGTCTGTTTGTTTAATATAATCCATCCACTCAAATAAATATGATTTGTAAATTAAGAGATTGGTATTGGTTGTACGTTTTCATTTCATGTCGGTTTCATTTTCATTTTGTATGAATTAGCTTTAAAGAAAATTATCGCTAAACACGGTTTTGTTGATTTCATCCGATTGAGTGAGAGGGTAGGCAACGACGGTGCTTTATAATATACTAGCTTTTGCCCGCGGCTCCACTAGCGTGTAGGTTATCGCGGTAAATATATGTTTTTTCTTATATGTTAGCTATATTATTATATTAATTGTGAAGTTTCATCAAAATCCAGTCAGTAGTTTTTGCGTGAAAGAGCAACAAATAAACATACATACGTACTCAACTTTCGCATTTATAGGATTATACTATATTATTATGATCCGGAGCTCACATATAGTAGTCGATCCCGGTCCGGTTGTTATTGAAGCATAACAATCGTGAAATGTAAAAAATATGGTGAAGCTAGCCCTAGACTTGCCAATAATAAGACGGTCGCCTGGGACACCGTTCGCCACCTGGTGGACGATGGTTAAAAAAGACTTGAAAGAAGCTCAATTAAATAGAGACAATGCACTTAACCGTGCTAAATGGAAAATGCCGACAAGGAAAGCCGACCCCAAGTAAATGGGATAAGGTCTAGGAGGAAGAAGAAGAAGAATAATCGTGAAATATAGTTGGAAACCCTCGGGCATCTTAAAAATATTCAACGATATATACTCAAGATTATACGTAGCCACAACGTTGTATTGTTAATCTCCAACCCGCGGGGCTAGCATGGGGACTTATGGTCTTAACCCTCTCCTGAGAGCAGACCCGAGCCCAACAATGGGACATTATGGCTTGTTGATTGATTGATTTAGTGAGATCACGGCAGTTTTAATGTAAATTCCCTCCCTCTCCTGGTATGGCAGTAAATTGTATATTAATGTACATATGATGATAAAAGAGTTATTTGTGAAATTCTTATAATTTACCATTCGCGACGGTGGAGCTACTTACGGTATTCCATACGTCTTGAGTATTCGTCCTGTAACACAGTGAGCCGCAGTAAGAACATATTTACCACTGATAAGAGTAGCACCACACCTCACCCTTAATTTGTCTCTTTGTGAATATTCAATACGAGCAAGCCATGGGTACTGGTCTATTTCTGTTGCATCTCCTTCTAAAACTGTACAATGCCATAGTTATCCTTATTATTATTACTAAATCGAAAGTAACACTATCTGTATGTCGCTTTGTCTTGCCAAAATCACTGAACCGATTGAAATTAAATTTCATACACAGTTAGTTTAGAGTCAGACTATAATAAAATGAGTTATCAGAAGGATTCACAGTCATCAGTTTTATAAACATACGTACATCTTGTCTCATCGGGTCCAACACCACAACACCTTGATTCAGGGTCAGGTGGAAAAGCAGATAAACTAGTAGCACACTGAGGAATGGCCATGGCATCTGAAAATAAAAGACGATAAAACCAAAAAAACAAGAATTATATTAATAAATATTTTAAATAGACACCTTAGACAACGCCATGTAGTCCCAAACTTAGCAGAGCTTGTATTGTGGATACTAAACAACTAATATAAATACATAAACTTTTTTTGCAAATACATAAGATTTGTATACATACTTAATATACATAGAAAATACCAAAACTCCGAAACAAATATTTGCGGATCACACAAACATTAAAACCGACCAGGGAATCAAACCAGAGACCTCAATAACGGAGTCGCAAAACGCTACCACTGTGACAAAATGAAATTTTACAGATTGAATAAAAATTACATTGAACGGCATTCCATTTTTTCCACAATTCAATATTCAAAGATTTTATCAACATAGATAAAAACTAGATATCGTGTGTTGATACACACATACACGAAACTGTAGTATAAATTTATGATGTGACAAATCAGGTAAATAATCTTGTTTTTAACATATTTTAAGTATACAAAAATATTAAGAATTCATTGTCCTTGTTCTGTAAGAATTAATATTATCTCGCTACCCAATAATAAATAAGGAGAATCAACTTTTAATTCCTACTAATAATAAATGCGAAAATAGCTCTGTCTGTGTGTTACGTTTTCATGCCTAAGCCGCTGAACCGATTTTGATGAATGGTAATAAAAAATAAATGATAGTATAGAAATACATGGAACCTTGAGAATGGACATAAGCTACTTTTTATCGCGATAACCGACATACACGTGGGCGGAGCCACGGGCAAAAGCCAGTTTTAAATACAAGACTGACGGAAAGAAAACTATACTTTTAAATTAACAGCATTCGTAATCTATAGGGAAGGTGGGGACCCTTCGTACGCGGGGCACATTCATACAGTCAAAATAAAACTTGAACGAAACAACGTACGGTCTTGCTTTTGTATGTGTGCGTGAGTCGAGGTACCAACTTTAAGTCAACGTAGTATCGCGCCATTCGCACCGGTGAGAGTGAAGTGACAGACACGAACGTGTTTTCGCGCTAGGTAAGTAATTTTTTGATCAATGTTTTTGTCTATTGTTACCGTAGATAAAATAAGTTTTCGTGTAGAGTATTCTATTAGTAAGTAGCAAAATATACTTAATATACGTTTTCAATACTTAATTTATGACGTTTTCCTATTAATAATAAAAGAGGTCATATTTTGTTATTATTCAGTTAGTGGGGTACTTTCGGACAGAACTAGATGGGGCACGTTTGAACGCGTACAAATGTGGTCCAACTGGTAGGTAGTTATGATTTAGTGTGTTAGGGTGCTGATTGCAAATTCTTGCATTAAGTTTGTCCTGTATGTATATATTTTCCCTTTATTTTTGATACCTATTTCTTAATATTTCTTCTCAGAAACATGGTGCGGACTTATAAACCAATAAAGACAAGTAGACAAGCTGTAGATGGAAAAAAATGAACTTTATTTTTGTGTTTAATTTCATTGCTAATAAAAGAATTTTGATTTATATGTGGACCTATCGGCAGCATACGACACCGTGAACATACGGAGACTACTCTGGAAGGTGGGGACTATCACTGGTGATACCAAATTCGTCCGTATCCTTGGCGAACTCCTGCGTAATCGGAATTTCCAAGTCCATATGCTTTCCGATAAGAGCAGATGGCGCTGCCAAAAGAACGGACTACCGCAGGGTAGCGTACTGGCCCCGATCCTCTTCAACATCTATACGAATGATCAACCATTGTTCCCGGATACAACCCGGTTCGCTTACGCGGACGACTTGGCGCTCGCAACTCGAACCTATACCTTCGAGCAGGCAGAGGTAAATTTGACAGCCGCTTTGTCCGGTCTCGACACTTATTACGACAAAAATAGTCTGAAACCCAACCCAGAGAAAACACAATCCTGCGCTTTTCATCTGCGCAATAGATCAGCGAATCGTACTCTCAACATCTCCTGGCGAGGCACTCCCATTGCACACTGCAGCCATCCAAAGTACTTGGGAATCACCCTGGACCGATCGTTGACGTTCAAAGTGAACTGTGAAAAAATCAATCAAAAGGTTTCTACACGTAACAACCTACTCCTCCGTTTAACATCCTCGAAGTGGGGAGCTGCACCTTCGGTTCTGCGTACCACAGGTTTAGCGTTGTGCTTCTCTGCAGGCGAATACTCGTGCCCAGTGTGGCAGCGATCTGCCCACGCCAAGAAGGTGGATGTAGCCCTGAACGAAACATGCCGGAGAATAACTGGATGCCTGAAGCCGACGCCGGTGGAGATGCTGTATCCACTAGCAGGCATTGCCCCCCCAGCAGTCCGCAGAGAGGTAGCCTCCGCTATAGAAAAATGGAAACAGGAAACTGATCCTAGACACCCAATGTATGGACAACACCAAACCACGGCAAGGCTGAAAAGTCGAAACAGTTTCCTAAATATAATTCCTGTGGATACCAACAACCCTCCCAAAGCCAGAGAAAACATATGGCGTAAAAGGTTCCCTCTCTGCAATTTCGTCCCCTTAGCCGAAAAACTACCTCCAGGAGATAAACTTCCCTGGCCAACCTGGAAGGCGCTTAATAGGCTGCGTACCCAGGTTGGCAGATCTGGGGACAATCTGACAAAGTGGGGATTTATACACCCAAGCGCAAATAAATGCGATTGTGGCGCGTCACCACAGACAATGGACCATTTGTTGACATGCCCCACGAGCCCAGATTCGTGTACGCTTGAAGACCTGCACCAAGCAAGACCAAACGCAATCCGCGTCGCCGAGCACTGGGCCAAAATAGTGTAAAGTGTTGCCATCGACACGATAAGAAGAAGAAGAAGAATTTATATGTGTTGTTTTAATCGCACGTACGAACTACCCCACAGCGTACGAAGGTAACACTGTACATAGGTGCCCCGTTGTTGGGGCAGATTCGTACAAATTCCAGATTTCCTTTAAATCATAATTATGGTTGAAACATCAGATGAAATCATGTGTAATTTTTTTATATGAATCTCAGATAGTTAGACTATAAATTTAAGCTGTCAGGTGATTGATTCATGAAAAAATAAAAATAAATAAAAATAAAATGTAAAAACCGTACGAAGGGTCCCCACCTTCCCCTACTGTTGAAATTATAATTACATTAGTAGTACTGTCTCTTGCTAATATTTTGATCTATCCTAGGGATGCCTGGCAGACATTTTATCCGACAGAAGAAACAGAGGGATTTCTCAATTCAACTCGTATTTGTATATTTTTATACGTTTATCTTTTTACAGAGTAGTCCGATTTTGATAACTCTTCTTTTGGTAGAAAGGGTATATTCCGAAGTTTGTCTTTCATCAATTTAGAAAAAAAAAAAACCTTCTGGTAACAAAACAGGGAATGATTATTTGCTGATTCGCAGATTGTATTATATGATCATGCAAAACTTTTTATAGCTTAGTCCAATTTGAGTAATTATTTTTTATAGAAAAGGTACAGGCAGGGAGGCAAGGCAGGGAAATTTCTGAATTAATAATTTAAACATTAATAAAAACGTAATTATAGGTACTCACGATTATTAAGAGCAGACAACAGCCCAAGGAGCATACACAATATTGTGATAATAATCATTGTAAATTTAAATCACCATGAAATATCCAACTACACGTAGTGTACCGACGTCTTCCCCTAACGAGGTATTAAAGCGATTTAAATCAAATTAGTGTTAATAACGACATGTATACGTTATTTTTCCTTATATCTCTTTAGCTGCTGCAGCTGCTTGTTGATATGCAAATGAATATAATTTATTTCTTCATATTTTATAACCAGTAATACAAGTTACCTTGTACAGATATTTTATAAAGGTCTAAACTGCTATTCAATACTTATCCTCTACTTTTAAGTATCTAAATGGTTTAGTTGAAGAACATTCTACTAATTTTACAGATAGTATTGCTATCACCAGATATGCTTACCTGTATGAATATGACCGCCTTTTTCGATCAAAGCCTGATATTTTCAACTTTATTATGTGATCAAGTCACTCTTTCACATACAAGTCGTGGCTAATCTTAAGGCAAACGTCTAACAGAAACAGAAGGTCGACTCCACTAACATTCAAGTGCACCAATATTTTTATTGTCTACTAGCTTTTGCCCGCGCCCGCGTATAGATCCGTTATGGCATTAATAGTTTTTTCGTGTAAGAGCAACAAACATATATACATACTCACAAACTTCCGCGTTTATAATATTAGTAGGATTGCTAATTTAAAAACCAAAGGTTACAACTTTGTCAGAACCGTTGGACAGTTTTAAAATTTCAACTAACTGAGTGTAAAGACGCATCGACACCAGAGAGTCACTAATGTGTGCCTTAAGTAACGAAGTGCTGCAAGTTGCTTTTTCATATTCAGGATTTTGGATACGGTAACCTCATTAGATATTTTCTATGACACCGATTCATCACACAAACGTCGGTGCTAATTTTTTTGCACTATTAGTTTTTATTTAATCACCTTTTAAGTATTAATTGAGGAAGTAACACTATTTTCAACCCCGATGCAAAGGCGACGAGGTTTTATAAGTTTGATGTATCTGTGTGTCTAGCCATGACATCGTAGCTCCGGAATGGATGAACAAATTTTGGATTTGCTTTTTTTGTTTATAAGGTATATTAGTCTGGAGTGCTCTTAGCTATCTACCTGATAGAAATCGGTCAAATCGGTAGTAGGTCTCTCATATTTTTAATAATATGTGCATTGTCCACATTATCATAAATGATCCTAATTAAATTTATCCAATTCTTGTCTACAGTATGGTGAACTCTTACGAGACTCTGAATGTTACGTTTTTGTAATTTTTTTTATTTACCATCGTAATGAATCTATCATCGGTCATCATTAATAGCTTTTTATAGTTCACTGCTGGACAAAGGCGTCTCCATAAGGAGATTTTGGCCTAGCAGGCCCAAATTTACTACGGGTTTGTATTTTGTTTAGTTTCAAGTTTACCTTCTCTTTACAGTGATGATCTACTGCGAAGTTTGTCACTTATTGTTAGTTGTTGTTTAGAAAACGATACCAAATAAATTAATAGGGTAACATAAATCCGTGTTTTTGGATTTATGTAAGGGATTTTTGCCCGTTATACTTACTGAGCTATTAGGTATATACCCGACTTCGTTTTTGTCTATCAACCTCGTACTGAGTGATTTATTATCCCAAACAGTAAATACCGTTGATGTTGAATAACTCATCTACTCGTAAGCTAGGGATTTTTGTATTTACTATTAAATCAAAATACAATTAGATGAACAGTTCTTTAATACATGAATCTTACAGCTCATAGAATACTCGTATGTTGTCGTAAATAAGTAAAAGTAAAATATAAAAGCATTTTTTTAGTACGTTTTGTTTTTACAGGCAGCTCTTCTATTTAATTTTTTAGACGAACTTCTATAAAAAAATTCTTATCGTTTCTACGCCTCTATATTACTCTTAATCCAAGAATTATATTCGTAGACATTAGTGTATACAGATGGTATATTTTCTGTGCCACAAGGTGAAGCACCAAAACTGACAAGTCCAACTACTTCATATTTAGTGCCATTTTTGTACATAAGTGGCAGTCCTCCGTCACCTCTACATGCATCTTTGCCTTTCTCACCTCCAGCACATAACTGGTCTTTCCATAAATCAATGTTCTGAGATTTATAAACTTCTTGACACTTCTGTGAATGAAGGAATATTAAATAAATAAATATTTTGGACATCTTACACGTAACACCATCTAGTCTCAAACCGAACAGTGGTTGTATTAGGTACTAGATAACTGATGTAAATTAATAAACATCCTTTTTTTAGTAAATACATAGGTACATATTATACATAGAAAACATCTCAACTCCGAATAAATTAGGACAGCATTACCATCATCATTCTAAGTACTTTCAGTCATAGTATTTGCTCTCGATAGCTGTGTATATGACTGAATTATTTTTTATAATATTTTAATGTATTCATCATCATCATCATCAACAACCTTAACAGTCCACTGCTGGACATAGGCCTCTCCTTGAAAAGGAGGTATTTAATGTATATATGCTCTTTATATATCTTTACATTGTACATATCTAGTAGAATTCTATTTCTGTTTCTATTTCTATTTCCATTTCCATTTCCATTTCCATTTCCATTTCCATTTCCATTTCCATTTCTTTTTCTATTTCTACTCTACTCTACTCTACTCTATTCTATTCTATTCTATTCTATTCTATTCTATTCTATTCTATAGTCGCTTACCAAACCCATCTGTTAGTAATAGGGTGCCATAAAAAGCAAGCGAGTAGACGAATCACACAGAATATAAAAAACTGATTTCTAATATATGCATACCTCCCGAGGCACGAACGGCAGAGATACTTGTAACAGTACAGGACTTCGTTCCGATGCCGTCCCCCAAGCAGCAAATTTAAACGGATGAATTGGGTCCTTTATCATTGTTACATCCGAAGTTGGTAGACAAATGGGTCGTATAAAATCTAAAAGTGGAAAAGTGTAGTGAATTTGAAAAAATTACGTATTGAAATTTTACGACGGAACAAAATCAACTTCTAATTTAAACGAAATTGATACATAAACACACACACATGTACTTGCACACATAATATATACGCACACGTGCATACTCATAACTGCTTTTACCCTATCATATATTTTTAGTATGTTTTTTATTGTATAGGTACCTAATTTATATAATAAAACGAATGAAGATACTGTCTTATATTACACTGGTTCGTACCAACCACAGAAAGCAGAGTTCCAATATATTTCAAGAATGACTATACTACAGATTATGATTGTTACTATATTATTAATAAACGTTATCAAGCTAATAGGGTTGCCACGTCCTCATAGAATAGCAGTGCTTCTTGCTGAGTGTACCTAAAGTTCAGGAAACCTTTTACAATCCTTGATTTTCTATTTACACCTATTCATGAGCATGTGACCTTATGACCTGAGAATCTCAAGTGAAATAATGAAAAGAAGTACATTATAAATTAATGATAATTAGAAACAAATTTAGCGTCTTCATCAAACCTGTATATGGTGCCATTGTTGTCATTCTCACAAGGGCTATGTCGTTTCTTTTATCTTGGTATTGTGGGTGTCTTACTATTTTCTCAATTGGTATTCTAACTGCGCCATATGAACAGTCGTTGCCAACATCTTTTGTCATCACACAGTCAGGACCTTCATTGCTCGTGTCATATTCACCGAGAATAACATTTTTGCTGTAAATGTAGTTTTATTAACTTTAATAAAGATATACTGCGATAGTCATGTCTCGACAGATGAGTAGACTTAAAGGAGCGGATTGATGTCATTTAGCGGGTATTATCTAGTTCTTCAGAAAATTATGATATGATTATGAGCCAGTCGGCCCCGGTTGTTATCATTAGATAACAGTCGTGAAGCTCTGTTGGAGGCCTTCGGGCAGCTTAAAAAAACATCCAAGGCAAGATTACGTAGCCACAGCTTGTCTTGCCAGTCCCCAACCCTCACTCGGCCAGCGTGGGGACGAATGGCCTTAACCCTCGCCTGAGAGGAGGCCCGAGCCCAGCAGTGGACGTTATGGGTTATTGATGATTAATGATGATGACTGCAGAAAATTAGCGTTAAGCTTTGTTGAGGTCGTCCGAATGAGTGAGAAGGTAGGCAACGATGATGCGGTCAGTACTTTAATAGGTAGTTACATTACAACATGTCTGTCTCCGTGATTTGAAGTTCACGTTAGCGGTCGATCGCGGTTTTTATCATAGGATCATCACAGTAGTGAAGTTCAGTTGAAAGCCTTCGGTCATCTTAAAAACATCGAACGACAAGATATGTAGCCACTACAATGTATTGCTAGTCACCAACCCATGGGGCTAGCGTGGGGACGTATGGTCGTAAATACCCTATTCTGAGAGCGGACCCGAGCAAAACAATGGGACATTATGGGTTGTTGATTCAATTGATTGAGTGAGATCACGGCAGTTTGAATGTAAATTTCCTCCCTCTCCCGGTTTTTGTATGAATGTTTACATGATTATACAAGAGCTATTAATGAAATTCTAATAATTAATTTACCATTCAAGACGGTGAAAAGTTACTTACGGTATGTAAGTTTTGATTATTGATCCTGTAACACAGTGAGCCGCAGTAAGAACATATTTACCACTGATAAGAGTAGCACCACACATCACCCTTAATTTGTCTTCTTTTGAATATTCAATCTGAGCAAGCCATGGGTACTGGTCTATAAATGTTGCATCTCCTTCTAAAACTGTACAGGGCCATAGTTATCATTACTTTTATTACTAAATCGAAAGTAACATTGTCTGTATGTCGCTTTTTCTTGCCAAAATCACTGAACCGATTGAAATTAAATTTCATACACAGTTAGTTTAGAGTCACACTATAATAAAATGAGTTATCAGAACGATTCATAGTCATCAGTTTTAGAAACATACGTACATCTTGTCTCATCCGGTCCAACACCACAACACCTTGATTCAGGGTCAGGCGGAAAAGCAGATAAACTAGTAGCACACTGAGGAATGGCCAGAGCATCTGAAAATAAAAAACGATTTTTCTAAGCTAAGAAAACTAAAAAAAACATATAAAATAAAAAAAATCCTTACACAACGTCATCTAGTCCCAAACTTACCAGAGCTTGTAACGAGGCGTGCCTTTTAAGTTTTGTCGTTTGAAGAAAAAACAACTAGAACCTAACGTTTTATTGTATTACAAAGTATTTACCAAGTTGCTTATTACATTTCTCCGTTCGCTGAAACCAGTTATTATAACATTTATTCCTCTCTTAAAGTAGGGCTGTTCAAAATGGCTGACTTGAAAGCGTCGTCTGCTTCTTCACCTGACTGGAACCTTTGACCACGAAGACTTTTCTTAATTTTAGGAAATGTAAAGAAATCGTTATGACTTGGGTCAAAACAAGACTTTTTCCTGCTTCAAATAGTCAATCGTTTGACGAGCGCTGTGTGAGGTTGTCGTGGAGCAGGATGATGCGTCGCTTTGAGTTAGATTTTCAAAGTTCAGCGATGACTTGTGGTAACGCACGCGGCGTTAGCCGTTCTACGATCTTTAAGTGCAATAGTTGCAACATGGCCGGTTTTTCCAACTTACAACAAAATAATAATATAATACTAACAAACAATATGTTAATACTACTACTAATAATATACAACCTAGTATAAAGTCTCTTAACCTAAGATCACTGTAGTAATATTCCCAGCCCAAACACATGGGTGTGGCTCTCTTCACCCGTACTCGCACACAAAGGGGAACACAGAGTTATCACATTGTATTGGTAGCGTGCCCTGTCATAAGTAGTTTGTTTAACACAACCGCACACCTGTAACACATATATATTTATTTTTTATTTCCTTTCCACTTAAAATGGCAATCCATCAACTTCCACGGGGAACCCGGAGACTCACAGTCAGATCACACGTGACATGCACGTGGCGTGGCCTGAGTCATTTCCGCCTCCCATCAGCACGAGCGGACAAAGATCACCCACGCAGGCGTCTTGAAGGCCTGGCGTGGAGGCCTAGTAGGCCTCCACGGAGCGTAAAGGAACTACATCTTCATACCAAACCATACAACCCTTACTTGAACAAGCGACACCCTGTCCCTGTCCTCCTCTAGCGACCAACCGGAAAAGAATTCCACTTCCATCATCTGTCACCTCAGAGGAATTTCTCGAACGAAAAAAGTAGCACAGACATCTAGAATTCTGTCTTGTGTATTACAAAGAAAAATTAAATTTTATCCTACTTCCAAATTCCTACTTTATCAAAATTACAATAATGTTCATATATTGTTTCTTTGGAAAACCATTAATTATTTATCACGACAAATCGAACAATGCCAACCCTAACGCCATCGGAACTTCAAAGAACTATCACTACACTTGAGGTGGCCTTCTACGCCTCTCCTACTTTGTTCGAAAGATTTATTTCAATAATCTTTTATTGAAATAAATCAATAATCTTTTATTGAAATAAATCTTTCAATTTCAAACGACCTACTCTTGTAGGTCGTTTGAAATTGTTTGTATTTCCATTGATTACAACAGATTACAATATATATATATACCATCCGAAATAATTACGGTCTGCTTGACGTTTTGTTCTTCTTTTTCTTACGTTGTTACGTTGCCAGGCGACGGTTTTTCAGCGCGCGCAGACTTACGTGCCACAGACAGCCTCAGTGCCGCCTGGCGGAAGAACCTTGTCGCCGCAGCATGTGGTGGTGTCGAGGATATTGCACCGCCACACACTATCAATAAACTGTAACTGTATCTGTAATTCTAATAACCATCTCATCCCACCGATAGAGATCTCAAACTATCTAACGCCATTAATCATCATTTACAGATTTACCCCGTGACTAAATAATGCATCGTTACAGTCACATGACGATCTTCGAGAATTAGTTGTCTCACAGCAATGATGTTATCTTCAGTGTAGGCGGATTTTTCCTTTGCGAGATTTGTCACTAACACTAGTATGTCAAATTCTGGAATTCTAAATACCAGCTTTCGACAGTCCGCAGACATGGGGCTTCATCACTGAACACAGATGTTAGCTTTTCAAAACACTGAAGCCTAGTCAGGCATCTTCTAAATTTGGAGAAAATTATTGCACGAACATTTTCCTTAGAAAGATTCATTTTCGTACGTAACCTGACATACCAATCAACGTTGTGACTAAATAATAGCATTAAATGATTAATCCTACTTCTTTCAACTGTTTTGAGATGCAAAATTTAAACACATTGGAATATAGAACAGTTCCAGAAATATGGAAACGACAGAACTTAAAAAATACATTAAAATTTTTCGCAAATACATACAATATATATACCGACATACTTAATATAGGAATAAAATGACACTGAAGGGCATTCAATTATTTCCATGGTTAAATATTTAAATATTGAATCAGCATTATTATAAGAAATACTAGATATAGTGTCTTAATAAACACATACATTGAACTTTAGCATAAATTTATGATATAAAAGATCAGGTAAATAAACTTGTTTAAACAGGTTTTAGGCAAACAAAATTAGAAAATAAACCATTAAGAAGTCATTGACCTTCAGTTCTCTATGTATTAATATTATCTCGCTATCCCATAGTAAATAAGGAGAATCCAGTTTTGATTATATATACGAGACAGAAAGACAGAAAGTCGTTGCATTTAGTAATTAAGTCGCCGTTTTATCCGACCGAGTTTTTTTTTAAATAATCTAATTTCAAGGGTAAGAAAGTAAGGATAAGATCATACAGTATCTTTTAGATTAGATAACAACCAACAGTTAACAGGTAAAGCAAGGTTTATAAAATATAAAAATATACTTAATATACATATAACAATTAGCAGATTCTAACCACAAAAAATTAGCAAATATTTAACCGCTGAAAGAACTGAAAAGCAGAAAATAATAAACTATTATTACTTAACCTTTACAACTAACTTCTGAAACCAGTGTGAGCATACCTAAATAATTATGAGTCGGCCGCAAACAAGACAATTCATTAATTAAGTGAAGCGTGTTGACACGCTCTTTATGGTTAAGGTAATTTAGTTATCTTTGTTCAATGATTGTTTAGCGCCGACTCTAAACTATTCAATCCAAGCACGCGAAATTAAACCCAAAATATTAAGATCGGCAATCGCATACATTAACTGCTAGTCCAACGAGGCAGGGAATTATCCAAATTCATAATTTATATATCAATAAAAACGTAAATATAGTTACTCACGATTATTTAGCGCAGACAACAGCCCTAGGAGCATACACGATATTGTGATAATAATCATTATAATTTTTAAATCAAAAAATATCCAACTATACGTAGTGTACCGACGTCTTCCTCCGACAAGTTACTAAAACAGTTTAAATCGAACTAGTGTCATGTTTACGTTATTTTTCCTTATATTTCTTTATTGCAGCTGCTTGTTGATATGCCCATGTTAGCTGTTTTATTTCTTCATATATAACCAGTAATACAAGTCAGCTTGTCGAGGTACTTTACAAAGGTCTAAACTACTATTCAATACTACTCCTCTAATTTTAAGTATCTAAGTGGTTTAGTTGAAGCACATTTTAGTCCGGTCATTTTAGACATAAAAATAGTGATCAAATAAAAAAAAATCCGACAGAGCCAAATCTTCGTAGAGACCTTAGGTTTACCACAAGGAATAAAGTGTCAAAAGTCCCCATCAGTCCCATGTGAGCTTAGGGACTTATTCGGGGCCCAAGGTCAAAATTTTAGGTTTTTTGGATTTTTCTCGAAAACGGTAAGTTTTATCGAAAAAGTACCTCAAAGCAAAGTTGTAGATTTTAAAATTCTCTATAAAAATGGTCCCTATGATTTTTTCTCTAAGACCCACTATTTCCCAGATATTGCGCTTGTAAGAATCACGTTCTACATAATATGCACACATTTCCACACCACCTGTGAGGTAGTGTACTTGGCGCGTTTTTTTTTTAAAGTTTTCCACCGATTTTCCTTTTCATTCAAGTTTTTGTTATCAGACCAGGCTTGACTTAAAATGTCTTGGTAATTGTCTACCAAACAAATAAATGTTAATTTTTCAGGCTTCTCTGTAATAATAATTCTACTACACTTTAATTTCAATCGTATTTTTATAATCCCGTTTCCTAAAGCTACATTTTGGCAAACATTCTTCAGTTCATCTAACGAAAACTGGCAGTCATCGCTACTTTCAATGAAATTGAAAATTTCCTCCATTGCAGAGTTTATAGCCTCACTTTGAGGACGGCCAATTTTACCGCCAGTATTAGGTCTCAGGAAGGATTTGTAACAACTGTCATGGTATTTAGCGTCAGCAGCAACTAAATCTTACTGAAAATTAATACGCGCAAAGACTGCTTTTGACACATCATCAGAACGATCTTTAGCTAATTTTAAAATGGAATCTTTGAATGTAAGTGTAGAAACTTTATGAATTTTTCGGCGATAAATCTTCACTTTCTTCTTTTCTGCTTCTTCATCCGCTTGATCGCCACAAAATAAGCAGTGGTTTTTAAAACAAAAGCTGGATTCACTTATTCGTGCTCTAGTATGAGGTGGACTTACTTTTAAAGTACTGGCGTGTTCTTCCTCACGTTGTCTTTGTTGCAGAGATTGAAGTTTTTCAGGTGTATGATTTTCTGCAATCCACGTGAATTGTAACGGACTTTTGGCTTCTTAAATAATCAGCAAACTCATCACTTCTCGCGACACTTGCATCGATTAAAGTTGGCATTCCACGACTGACCGCAACAGTTTCATCTTCAGTCAAAAGTTTATTACAAGTAAAGCAAATTGTGTCATTTTTTTTTTTAAATATTAATCAGCACTAACTTCAATAGTAGACGCTTGTAATAAATACGTATAGTCACTCGAACTGCTCGTTCAACACTAAAAGAAGCAGGTATACGTGAACGACACCACATGGACAAAAGAATAGGCAGATGTTTTTCAAGGCCAGATGTTATTCAAGTAGAGGCCATTCGGTAAGGGACCGGCGGTCATTTTAGAGTAAATTTTCTTAGAATAGTATAATGTATACATAAAAGAGACACGAGTAGGCATTTTTGCTTGCTTGAGTACCTAAATATGTATATACGTGGCATATGTGTGCATACTATGTAGAACATGATTCTTACAAGCGCAATATCTGGGAATAGTGGGTCTTAGAGCAAAAATTATAGGGACCATTTTTATAGAGAATTTTAAGATCTACAACTTTGCTCTGAAGTACTTTTTCGATAAAACTTACCGTTTTCGAGAAAAATCCAAAAAACCTAAAATTTTGACCTTGGGCCCCGAATAAGTCCCTAAGCTCACATGGGACTGATGGGGACTTTTGACACTTTATTCCTTGTGGTAAACCTAAGGTCTCTACGAAGATTTGGCTCTGTCGGAATTTTCTTTATTTCAATTGTCTAAAATGACCGGACTATTTTACTAAATTGTCATATACTATTGTCATCACCAGATATGCGTACCTGTTTTAATATTACCGCCTTTTTCGATCAGAGCCTGATTTTTAAACTGTCTTATAATAACATGTGATCAAGTAACTCTTTCACTTACAAGTCGTGGCTAACCTTAATGAAAACGTATAACAGGGGCTTGATCGAAAGCATGATTATAATCCAAAAGTGCTTGCCATACTTACATCAATGCAAGCAGCATGGCGACCCACATTATGTCGGCCTATAAAGACCCGGGATTATAAATGGTAAAGGACTGCCATAAAGGCGACATCTCTTCGCAACTGCAAACGTTCCAGGAACTTGGTGGTTTCGGGGCTGTCTATAATGAGAACTGCTCGCCTCTGCAACCGATCGAGAGCGTCAAGCAAATACTGCGCAGATCCATCGCAAAGATGAGAGCAGTACTCCACTCAGGAGCGAACCTGGGTCCTAAAGAGACGACACAGATGCTCCGGCGAGAAGAACCGTCTCACCTTGTTTAGTGCGCCTAGCTTCCGCGAGGCCACTTTTGTGGCGCTCTCAATACACTCCGTCGGTTGAGATACCAGCAGATATCCATGCCCAGGATACCAAGCTTATCCTGTAGTGGCAGCTGAGTGTTCTGAAAAGTAGGGAGGGGAAGGAATGGAGATTTTTTGATGAGCGCGCAAATTTGTATGTTTTGGCATTGGACTCGACCACTTAGCAGAGAGTGATCTTCCGGGTAATGAATCAATTGCTTGTAAATTATTCGTTTAAGCACCTTGCAGAGTATGGAGGTGACAGCTATAGGACGGTAGTTGGCGGGATTGGAGTGGTAGCCCTTTTTGGGGATAGGTTGGACATCCGCCACTCTCCAGGCCTCCGGGAAAATTCCTGACTAATATGACAGGCTATACAAGCGTGTCAGTACTGGAGACAACTCTGGTGCACAGTTCCTTAGAACCACCGCTGAGATTCCGGTACTAAACTATTAGGAATATACCCGGCTTTGTATTTGTCTATCAACCTCGTACTAAATGATTTATTATCCTAAACAGTAAATACCAATGAGGTTTAACTACTCATCTACTCGTAGAATAAATATTTACATATTTACTATTAAATCAAAACTCAATTAGATGAATAGTAATTTATTATATGAGATAACTTACAGATCATAGAATATTCGTATGTGGTCGTAAATAAATAAGTAAAAGTAAACAATACAAGCATATTTTAGTAAGTTTTGTTTTTACAGGTAGCTCTTCTATATAAATTTTTGCACGACCTTCTATAAAAATTAAAAAATATTTATCTTATCGTATCTACTCCTCTATATTACTCCCAATCCAAGAATTATATTCATACACTTTAGTGTAGAGAGATGGTACATTTTCAGTGCCACAAGGAGAAACACCAAAACTGACAAGTCCAACTACTTCATATTTAGCGCCATATTCGTTCATGAGTGGCAGTCCACCGTCACCTCTACACGCATCCTTGCCTTTCTCACCTCCAGCACATAGCTGACCTTTCCATAAACTAACGTTTCGAGATGTGTAAACTTCTTGACATTTCTGTGAATGAAGGAAGAAATAAATAAATAAGTATTTCGGATATCTTACACACAACGCCATCTAGTCCCAAACTAAGCAGAACTTGTATTATAGGGAATAAACAGCGGTTATAATTACATAATAATTGTTTTTTTTGTTACTACATACATATTATACAATGAAAACATCTCAACTCCGAAACTGATATTTGCAGATCACACACATTTGAGAATTGTATATGAGAGTATGTATACATATAATCTAGTAGTAACTATAACACACACATAAGGCTGAATCGTTGGTCTGTCGCTCAATAGGTCTTCGGTTAGATTTCTATCTTAAAAAAAAGGTGTGTGCGCGATTCACACACGATAGAAGTGAAACTTCAGTAAATCGACAAATGAGATGAATATATATAACAAGGGAAGGATTGAAAGTTTATTTGTTTAAAAATGATATAAAAATACACACAAACTCTGTTAAATAATAACACACCGCACTGACTTCTTACTAAAAATCTGTAATACGCAGCTGCATACAGTGTACAGTAGTACGCTCACGTACTTTTCACATATACTAACACACGTTAAATGCTAAGATACAAGCAAGTATTAAACAGTGTGCAACACACACATTCACCGACATTTGCTTTCTCGCTCTGTTTTACTAATTTTGTATTTGTGTCTCTTACCTGTTGTTTTTCCGTTGCATCCGGTTTGAAATCACAACGATTGTAAAGAAGTTCAATGATTCATTGAATTTTTCTGATTAGAGTGTTGTTTAAAACAGTTCGGAATTTGGTGTTTAAAGACTTGACCCCTATCTTACACAGCACGTAACGTCATCATTCCTGAGCCTGATTAATCTCCAGTGAGAGGACATAGAAAGCACCTGTGTTCTGCGCATATACTTGTGTACAATAATAGTTCCTGCGTAAATGGCTGCTCTCCGTTGAGACTTATAACCGTGGTCAAAATCGTTAGGAGAACATCACCATCATCATTCAAAGTATAATACTTTTCAGTTATAGCCGCTTATCTAACCTATTTGTTAGTTATAGCAGGGGGGTGTCACTCCGCAGTTTAGGTATAGTCGGCCGGCTGCCTGCCGGGTCAGACACGCCGGTCGAACAGACATCGTCAGAACAGTTCAGAGTTATACGATAGAAAGAGACGCAATTGTAGGTAAATATAATCGTAGTGATTCGGCGCCGTGCGATCTGAATTGAACTTAATGTTTTGACACCGAGGGTATCTATAACTTTAATTTACTTTTCGGAGTGAGTCTTCTGTGCTGGTACTATTATGTATTCTGTGGTTATAGGGTGCCATAAAAAGCAAGCAAGTAGACGAATCACACAGAACATAAAAAAATGTTTCTAATATATCTGCAAACTTACCTCCCGAGGCACGAATGGCAGAAATACTTGCAACAGTACCGGACTTCGTTTAGATGCCGTCCCCCAAGCAGCAAATTTAAACGGATAAATTGGGTCCTTCATCATTGTTACATCCGAAGTTGGTAGACAAATGGGTCGGATAAAATCTAAAAGTGTAGTAAATTTAACAAATTGAAAAATAGCGACGGAACAAAATCAACTTCAAATTTAAACGAAATTAACACTCACACACACACGCGCGCATTGCACATATATACAAACATACGCATACTCATAAGTGCTTTTAACTGTATTATATATTTTTAGTATATTTTTATTGTATGAGTAGTCTGTCTCCTATTACACAGGTAGTTACCTACCTAAGGAAGCGAAGTTCCAATATATTTAAAGAATGATTCTAGAAACAAAGATTATTTTTGTTATTATATTATTAATAAATTTTATCAACCAAGTATGGTTACCACATCCTCATAGAATATCAGTTATTCTCGATGAGTGAACCTGGGTTGTATTAGCCAATCCATCTTTAAACTGGATTGGACCCCTAACTTCTTTTATTTTTAATTTGCGCCTATTCATGAGCGTATCACATCCTTATGACCTGAGGATCTTAACATTATAAATTAATAATAATTAGAAACAAATTTGGCGTTTTCATCAAACCTGTATATGGTGCTATTTTTGTCATTCTCACAAGGGCTATGTCGTTTCTTTTATTTTGGTATTGTGGGTGTGGTACTATTTTCTCAATTGGTATCCTAATTGCGCCATCTGAACAGTCCTTGCCACCACCTTTTACCATCTTACAGTCAGGACCTTCATTACTCTCGTCGTATTCACCGAGAATAACATTTTTGCTGTAAAGACAATTTTATTGACTTTGATAAATATATACTGCGAGAGTCATGTCTTGACAGATGAGTAGACTTAAAGGAGCAGAATGATGTCATTCCGCTGGTATGAACCAGCTTTTCAGAAAAATTTGTGCACGTATTTTTGTAAAGTCCCCCGCGACACAGGAATTTATATTCATAATGAGTTTTAAATCAAAAAAAAAAAAAAAAAACATGATGTGATTATGAGTTAAGCAGTCGGTCCCGGATGTTATCATTAGCTGGCTTAAAAAAAAACATCCAATGGCAAGGTTACGTAGCCACAGCTTGTCTTGCCAGTCCCCAACCCACACTCGGCCAACGTGGAGACGTATGGCCTTAACCCTCTCCTAGGAGAAACCTAAGCCCAGTTGTGGAACGTTATGGGTTGTTGATGATTGCTGTTGATGATTGCAGAAAATTGGCATTAAACTTTGTTGATTTCATTCGAATGAGTGAGAGGGTAGGCAACGACGGAGCGGTCAGTACTTCAATGGGTGATCATAAGTGACATTACAACATGGGTGTCACCGTGACCTGGAGCTCACGATAGCAGTCAATCAAGATTGTTATCACAGAATAACACTCGTGAAGTATAGTTAAAAGCCTGCAGGCATCTTAAAAACATCCAACGTCAAGATTATACGTAGCCACAAAGTTGTCCCCGTGCTGGGTTATCGCGGCCTTAACTCTCTCCTGAGAGTTTTTTTTATGTGTGGAAAATCATCATGGACCGTCACCCCACCGGGGGTTACGGCGGGGTGGTGTGTCGGACTTGAACCGACTAAAAACCACACAGTGTGCCCTCTCCGAGCTTTTCTGTTTGGGAGGAGGAGAAGTCCAGGGTCAGATATCCTTCTGGACTCCCCCAGCGCCTGCCCGCTCCTAATGCGGGCACCGTCTCGGTTCGACGACCCTCTCTAAGGCGGCGTCCGGCTCACACCGACCCTGAGAGTAGACCCATGCCCAACAATGGGACATTATGGGTCGTTGATTGGTTGATTGAGTGAGATCACGGTAGTTTTAATGTATATTCCCTCCCTTTCCAAGTATGGCAGTCAATTGTATATTAATGTATATAGATAAAAGAGTTATTTGTTAAATTCTAATAATTAACTTACTATTCAAGACGGTGAAAAACTTTTCACCGTCTTGAATAGTAACTAACTAATAACTACTTACGGTGTGGTAGTTTTGATTCTAATTCCTGTAACACAGTGAGCCGCAGTAAGAACATATTTACCACTGATAAGAGTAGCACCACACTTCACTGACAATTTGTCTCTTTGTGAATATTCAATCCGAGCAAGCCATGGGTACTGGTCTATTTCTGTTGCATCTCCTTCTAGAACTGTACAATACCATAGTTATCCTTACTATTATTATCAATACAAAGGTACCTCTGTCTTTATGTCGCTCTTTCTTGCCAAAACCGCTGAACCGATTTAAATTAAATTTGGTAGACAAATAGTCTATAGTCAGATTCTATCAGAGTCTATAAAATCAGAAGGATTCACATTTTTATAAACATACGTACATCTTGTCTCATCGGGTCCAACACCACAACACCTTGATTCAGGGTCAGGCGGAAAAGCAGATAAACTAGTAGCACACTGAGGAATGGCCATAGCATCTGAAAATAAAAGACCACCCTTCTAAGCTAAGAAAACCAAAAAAAAATAATTAAATAAATATTTGGGATTAAAGTATAAATTTGCCGATTTGTATTGAAAAATTGAAAACGGAAAAAAACGAAATTTTTCAAATAATAGCATTCGTAATCTAGGCATGCCTTTTAAGTTCTGTCGTTTAATATTTAATATTTCCCGGCAATTTTGAATTTGGAACTGTTCTATATTCGAATGTGTTTAAATTCTGAATCTTAAAAACGTTGAAAGTATTAGGATTAATGCTATTGTTTAGTCACAGCGTCGATTGGAATCTGTCGGGTTACGTACAAAAATGAATGTTTCTATGGAAAATGTTCGTGAAATAATTTTCTACAACTTTAGAAGGGGCCTGGCACGGCTTGAATGTTTTAAAGAGCTAATATTTGTGTTTAGTGATGAGGCCCCATGTCTTTTCAATTCCAGCGTGGACATACTAGTATTAGTGACAAATCTCGCGAAGGACGCCCAAAACCCACCTTCACTGAAGATAGCATCATTGCTGTGAGACAACTAATTCTATAAGATCGTCATGTGATATATCGAGAGATAGAGGCTCTATTAGTCATCTCAGGGACAACCATTCAGAAGATCTTGCATGAAGCGCTTGTGATCCTGATTCCAAACAACAATCTATAATCTGGGTCTCTCAAGACGAGCCAAAGCCGACTAAAGGTGTTCGTTCTCAAAGCACTTCAAAGAATATTGCACTTTAAGATCGTTGAATGATTAACGCAGAGTGGTATACCACAAGTCACCGCCGAACTTTGAAATTTTAACTCAAAGCGACTCATCATCTTGCACCGCTTGAGTATTTGAAGCAGGAAAAAGTAAAAATTCTTGACCATCCTCCATACAGCCCTTTTTTTTACGTGTGTAAATCCCCTCGGACCGTCACCGGCTTGCGGCGGGGCGGTATGTCGGACTCGAACCGACTAAAACCACACGGTGTGACCTCTTTGCGCTTATATTTTGGAGCGCCTGCCCGCACTGTTGCTGGCACTATTTCCGATTAAACTCTCTCATTGGGAAACGTCCGCCCCCTCGCAGCTGGCCACTACGCTCCGATGACTGTAGTGAGGGGCCGACGCTGCGTCGCCCATACGGGGTAATCAGCCAGCGTGTGCTGGACCGAGTCCTCACAGCAGTTGCAGTGGTGGCAGGCGGGACTCGATTCCCTTCTAGCGACCGAGTGCAGGGACTTTCCAAAGCAACCGTGCCCGGAAAGCACCTGCGTCAACCGGGAGGAAAGGGTCCCGTGCTGCCGCCCTGCCCACTCGGAGACCGGACCGGCTGGAGAGCCTCCACGGCGGCGAAGCCTCTACGCGTAGAGTCTCCAGCCGGAACGACCATCTAACCATGGTAGATCAGCGAGCGGCTTCATTCCACTCGTGTCTGTCCTCGGGAAGTCAGCCTCTCGCCTATCAAATTTGGCGAGCAATACCGCCACCAAATCCCACGGGGGCTTTAAGGTTAAAGTTCTAGTTGTGTTCTTTTCTTCAAACGACAAAACTTAAAAATGCTGCCAAGTGCGAGTTGGACTCGCCCATGAAGGATTCCGCAGCAGCGAGTAACATCATTTATAAGTTCTTTTAATAGTGTATTGATTGAATGAAAGGTAAATTGCGGTTTACGACTTTTGACGTCTTAAAAGAAAACTACTTACTAGATCTCGTTCAAACCAATTTTCGGTGGTAGTTTACATGGTAATGTACGACATATATTGTTGTTGGCCTTATCACTCTCTTAGTTTAGAAGTTACAGGGGGGGGGGGACACATATTTTTACACTTTGGAAGTGTCTCTCGCGCAAACTATTCAGTTTAGAAAAAAATTGTTTTAGAAACCTCAACATAATTTTTGAAGACCTATCCATAGATTCCCCTTACGTATGGGTTTGATGAAATTTTTTTTTTGAGTTTCGGGTCCAAATATGGGGACCCCCAAAACGTATTGTTTTTTTTTCTATTTTGATGTAAAAATCTTAATGCGGTTCACAGATTACATCTACTTACCAAGTTTTAACAGTATAGTTCTTATGGTTTCGGAAAAAAGTGGCTGTGACTTACGGACGGACAGACAGACAGACACACAGACAGACATGACGAATCTATAAGGGTTCCGTTTTTTGCCATTTGGCTACGGAACCCTAAAAAAAGACATGCCTCGTACTGTTGAAATTTTAATTACATAAGTAGTACTGTCTCTTGTAGACCAGGGATTTTACCTCATAAAATAACAAAAGTGAACATAAATTATAGTAGGATGAAACCCATTGTAAAAGGAGGAGAATAGTACAAAAATTAAAGGAAAAATAAATTACGGGCGATCTGAGGTCGGGAAGGGGGAGAGGGGGGGTTTTAAGGGAAAAAAATGGTTTATCTCGATTTCTTGCAAAACTACAAGTCCTATGGAAAAAAGTTAAATGGCAAAGCTGTAGGTAATAAAAAGATCTATATCTTTTGCATTAACACTTTTTTCACATAACCTCAAATTTTTTGTGAAAAATTCAAAAAAACAAGTTTTTTGTTTTTTATTTTTATCTTTTACAAATAAAATTATTTTTTAACGAAATTTTGTGGAAAATTAGCTTTTCATGTCTTGAATACACCGTAATTTATTTGATTTGAAATATCTATTTTTTCACCTCATTTTGACTGAATACCCAAAAAAAACCCTAATTTTCAATCGAAAATTCGTCCGTCAAAATATCAACGTTTTTCACAAAACTTGGGTGTTTTCTATTCGATGAAATCTCTACTTTCCGATGGTGTAAAAATATATATTTATGACCATAGTAAATCTTCCCAGAAAATGCCAAAAATGAAAAAACTCGAATTCGATTTTTTTAATCGTTATTTAGATATTTATTAAAATTTACACTTTAATCACTCGAAAAACGTAAGATTGCATGTTACAATGATAAACAAAAATATTGCAAATCGAAATATACTACTATAATTAACAAACAAATAAACAATAAAGTTAATATTTAATAAAACATCTACAATATTATGAGAAAGTTATAGAATCTTCTTTAAATTATATGTGTATATGCCTATTTATTACTATTTTTAGATAATTTAATGCCTGAGTGACCTGTGAAAAATTTTTGGCTATTAAAAGTTTTTAAAGGGGACTGTATTATATACCATCGTATAGCGTGCCGCGGCGACGCGTCGCCAGTCGCCAGGCCAGAAATCTATTTTACGTGCGCCTATAGATGTTTCACATCAAAAAGTGTTAATGCAAAAGATGTAGATCTTTTTATTACCTACAACTTTGCCATTTAACTTTTTTCCATAGGACTTGTAGTTTTGCAGGAAATCGAGATAAACCATTTTTTCCCTTAAAACCCCCCCTCTCCCCCTTCCCGACCTCAGATCGCCCGTAATTTATTTTTCCTTTAATTTTTGTACTATTCTCCTTCTTTTACAATGGGTTTCTCAAAAACACTGGGGGTTTTCAATTTGACTTGATTTATATATTTTTATTCGTTTAACTTTTTACAGAGTGGTCCGATTTTGATAACTCTTTTTTTGATGGAAAGGGTATATTCTGAAGTTGATCTTTTATAAATTAAGTAAAAAAAACCCTTCCGGTAGCAAAACAGAGGATGATTGATGGCGTACTCACAGATTATAATATATTACCAGGCCTAACTTTTTACAGAGTAGTCCAATTCGATAATTCATTCAAATGTAAATGTAAAGTGATAATTCAGTAAACTTACGGGACATATTCGCGATAAATTTAATAAAAATCGGCCAAGTGCGTGTCAAGCCACGCACAGAAAGGGGTTCTTTAGTCAAAATCGTATCCAATAGATAATTGTTACGAGATGTTCACTTTTTAATGCGTTAATTTTGTATGACTTTTCTTGGTAGCCACGAGAAAAAAATCATCCCCACTTTACGTGTAGGAGAGGTGCCCCAATTAATAATATTTTATAATTTTATTATAGCATATTTTGTCGACTCGACATAGTCATACGAGTACAAAGTTTCATCTTTCTAGCACTTATCGTTTGGATGATAAGTCCAGGACGGACGGACAGATGGATAGACATAGATAGTTCCGAGTCATAAACTTCGGAAGCCTAAAAAGGACCTTTTACATTCCGATTTTTCAAACAGGTTATACCGCTTGTGGTCACGGGTAGTCTACCACCGTGACCACGAGCAGTATATATATATTTTAATTTTATCGCGAATAAGTCCCGTTTACAGTAAAAAAACTTGAGTACGTGTAAAAGTCGCGTAAGTCTACAAACAGTAATTCGAATAGGTAACTAATTTAATTATAGTTAAGGTAATAATAATAATAATAATAATATATTTATTTATTATTCTTTCACAAAGGTTACAAGTACAGGTAATACACACAATGTATAAGTAGCAATTTTCATTGTTCCTTTGTGAGAGACTGGTGTCTATATTAGGAAAACCTGTGTTACAGATCACCAGGCTCCCACCTCTCGGACCCAATGAGGTGAAACTTCTCAATTGTTCTTGTATAATCTCATTCAAATTAAAATAAGAATATGGTAAATTGTGTGTGTGTGTGTGTGTGTGTGTGTGTGTGTGTGTGTGTGTGTGTGTGTGTGTGTGTGTATGTGTGTGTGTGTGTGTGTGTGTGTGTGTGTGTGTGTGTGTGTGTGTGTGTGTGTGTGTGCAAGCATGCAAGAATTAAGCAGTTATCTTTCAGCTTATTAGATCTTTTATTAACGTGCCTATCTTAATGGAGTAAGTAGGTTTTCTGTATCGTTGTATGATAGATCCTGTAACCACGTCGTCAACTTTCTTTTTAACTGAAATTTGTTAGGTAATTTAGTTAACTTTGTCCATTAACTGTTCGACGCCGACTCAAAGTTATTGAATCCAAGAACGCAAAGTTAAACCCAAGATTTTAAGATCGGAAGTACATTAACTGCTAGACTAACGATGCAGAGAAATATTCAAATTCATAATTTAAATATTATTAAAAACGTAATTATGTTTACTTACGATTATTTAGCGCAGACAACAGCCCAAGGAGCATACACGATATTGTGATAATAATCATTTTAATTTTTAAGTCACCAAAAAATATCCAACTATACGTAGTGTACCGACGTCTTCCTCCGACAAGGTACTAAAGCAATTTAAATCGAACCAGTGTCATGTTTACGTTATTTTTCCTTATATTTCTTTATTGCAGCTGCTTGTTGATATGCCCATGTTATTTGTTTTATTTCTTCATATATAACCAGTAATACAAGTTAGTTTGTCGTGGTATTTTACAAAGGTCAAAACTACTATTCAATACTACTCCTCTATTTTTAAGTATCTAAATGGTTTAGTTGAAGAACATTTTACTAAACTGCCAAAGACTATTGGCATCAGCATATATGCGTACCTGTTTAAATATAAACGCCCGTTTCGAACAAAACCTGATATTTTCAACTGTCTTATAATAGCATGTGATCAAGTCACTCTTTCAAATACAAGTCGTGACTAACCTTATGGCAAACGTCTAACAGAAATAGAAGGTCGACTCCGCTAACATTAAAATGCACCAACATTTTTATTTTCACTACTAGATTTTTCCCGCGGCTCCTCGTAAATCCGTCATGGCGGTAAAAAGTAGCCTATGTGTTATTCCGATATGTATACTACTTTATTGTGAAGTTTCATCAAAATCCATTTAGTAGTTTTTTGTGAAAGAGCAAGAAACATACTCACAAACTTCCGTGTTCATAATATTACTAGTACTGATAATTTAAAAACCAAAGGTTACAACTTTGTCAGTACCCTTTTGACAGTTTTGAAATTTTATCACATTTGTTATCTATTAAAATTAAGTTTCTTTAAATTCTTATATTTTATTGAATAATTAATGTGCTTTTCTTGTCTTTTAATTTATTATGGCCGTACTTATCCCTGTTACTGCGTTAGGAAAAAGTCATAACGTTAAAAAAATATCTTAAGAGGTTATTTACCTTTTCAGCTCCATCGTCGACTCCTCTTGGAGTCCAAGTGCAGCAGACCGATAATCCAGGAGAGCTGATAGTATCATGGCTGCCACCTCCAAGAGAAAGCCACAATGGTTTGCTTCAGGGCTACCACGTGAAAGCTGTTCCAAAGATTAGTGGAGAACCAGGTAATTTTTATGTTTTAATTAGTTTTTTTCATTCTACCTTATTTATAAATAATCTGGTCTGACGGAAAATAATAATTGGTGCCTATTAGTATAAAATATATTATTAAGCCTGTTGACTGTATGAAAAACTTTAACATTAAAAGCTTTTTTAAGCGATGTGACTATTTTTAGTACTTCAAGACACAGATTTGGTTCAAGTTTATTCGAGGAAGGATGATGAATATCGCACATAAGTATAAATGAATATAAATAATATAATAAATATTAAATAGGTTATTCTTTTATAATTCTATCACATTAATATTTATAAAGATACTTTGTTAAAAATTACTAAAAAAAATGTGTATTTAACCCATTTTTGGTTCATTATTTTTTTAGACACGATTCTGGCCCCTTAAGTTAGTTATCGAGACAAAAACTAGCCTATGTCCTATTCCAATATCCGATCTATCTCACGCTGAAATTCAATTAAAATAGGTTTAGCCGTTTAGCCATGGAAGCGTATCAGACAGACAGACTTACTTTCGAAATTATAATATTAGTGTGGATATCCCTTTTGGTTGAAATAGTTTCTTCAGGTTCAGCCAGAATGGAAACTCCCTTTTGCTGATAGAACTTCTTGTTAGAGATGAAATTATTTTGACGCACGTGTTGCGTTAAAAATATGTAAAAAGTGTTAAATACTAAATGTAAATAAGAACAAATCAGTAAGTTAATTGCTTAAATAGTATTAAAGGACATGTCAGACTTGACTTTGTTTGCTTTGGGAATATTTAAATAAAAATTTGTTCAAATAATTAAGGAAAATATAATAATTTAACATAATAAATTAACGCGATTACGCCTGTTACTCCATGTAAATGACGTTTAAGGTGACATGTTCGAGTTTACATAGAATATGAGCCAAATTATGTCCGCAAATAGTATAGCAAAATCAAATTTTTCTAATATTTTTTTTTACCTCGGTATATGCGTCTCAATAAAGAGAGGTAAATCATGAAATAAAAAAAAAACTATTTTCGACATGCATTTATGGCCATCGATGTATTCTATTATAAATTCGGTTATAAATTGTAAGTTCTTAATAAGTAGTAAGTCTGACGGAGGCTAGTCAACTGTGAAAGCAGCTTAAACCTCTCGCTATGTTACACAGTTAACCCACAATCGTTGCACATTAGCAGGCAATAAAGATGTAACTTTTTAAAAATAGATGACTTGATCACCTTAACAGTACTAACTATTTATTAATCTGTGACAGTACTACGAGTAGATACCAATTGTAGGTTACTGCGGCCTCCTCGAATGCGAGGTTTTAGTTTACAGTTATATCTTAAGAAATCATGCATTCACATATACTGCCTGTTGTGGTGGCATCTTTTTAGTACAAAACTAACCCAGCGATCTATTTTACTAACTGCGTCTAGGTTGTTTAATAGTTACTTCAAAGATATGGATAGAACATCTGATATTTTTAGTAACATTCTTTTTATATGGTCGGTCATTTTCAGGTTCGAACGACTCTCAAACTAAAACAATGAAAGTAATGGCAAGAAAAGGCAAACAAGAGGCAACACTTAGTGGGTTGCTGAAGAACATGAGGTAGTATATTTTTTTACCCTGACACTTCAATATGATAATCCTGTGGGCTATGTCGATAACTATAGTTCTCTGCAAGATTACCTCGTTTCTAATGCGATCTCTTAAAAAAACCCCTTCGAAGTATAAATGCGCGTACTTTCGTTTCACTCCAAATGTTGGTATAATTATACTTCTGTTTCTACTTCCCGTTTGAAATTCTAAAATTCTTGACTAAAACTAACTTTTGTCACTTTATCTAAAACGTTTTGGTTGAATATTCCAGGTACGCTGTTTCAGTCAGTGCTTTCAACTCTGCGGGTAATGGGCCCTTTTCATTGCAAGTTTACCAAACGACGAGAGAAGGAGGTAAATTTATATTGAACTAGCTTTTGCTTGCGGTAAAAAATAGCCTATGTCCTTTCCTAAGGATCCATCTATCTCCCTATCAAAATTCATCAAAATTGATTCAGTGGTTTAGACGTGAAAACGTAACAGACAGTCAGTTTTGCATTTGTAATATTATAGTAGAGATTAGTATTTTGAAATTTGAATATGAAAACATTCCGTACTTGTTATAATATTGTACATATTATAAAAAAACAAAGCACAAACGTAATTTATATTTCGTTATATAAGTCAAAAAAAAAATCTTAATTAACTATCCTGACTATCACAATTTCGTATAATCTTACGCGTATATTTATGTTATGATATTTATAAATCAAGTAGTTATACAAAATCATAATTGTTGTTAAGTCACAATAGCCACATTTAGTTTACGCCTAATAATTTACACATGGAAACCCTCAGCAGCTATTATTATTCATTCTAGCACCTGAACAACCACCATCTGGAGTAGAATGCCGAGGAGTATCATCGTCATCACTAAGAGTTGCGTGGCAGCCCATCACTTCTCAAGGCGCTTCAATATTAGGCTATTCAGTTTATTATAGTACTGAAGGTTGGTTACACATTTTTCGTGCAATAATAATCTTAACTATGGATGTTTGACGATTCATGACGTTTGTTGATTAAAATTATTAAACAATTACTTCTCCACAGATAATTTTGATTGTATTATGTATGTATGTATGATATAGATAGATAACTCATTATTTGCACACAAAATTACAGAGTTAGAAGAAAGGAACACGATGATCAAACATAGAGTGTACAAAGGGCGGCCTTATTGCTAAAAGCAATTTCTCCCAGGCAACCTTAGGATGGATCAAATGTTTTAGAGAGACAGTAGTAGTTGAATATGCATTTTTTGTACCTAATATTTGCTTATTTTTATCTACTATACCATATTACATATACTATATTATCTACAAACATTTACAATTTTTACTTACATATATATACATACATGCTATACCAGTAAATATACATATATATATATATATATATATATATATATATATATATATGAATAAAAATAAAAAGGACATATTTCTCATTATTAAATTATAAACTACTAGCTTTCGCCCGTAGCTTCATCCGCGTGGTGTTCTTAGGCTCTAGACTATCTGTGTATAAAAAATCATTTAAATCGTTTAGGTAGTTTTGGCATAGACATAGATAGACAGACAGAATTATTTTCTGTATTTATAATAATGGACGTAGTAAAAAGTTATCTGTATCTCGCGTTGTATAAGTCCTATCTGGAGCCGCCGGTCTCACACTCACCAACGAAATACGACAGCAAAAATACTGTTGTAGTGAGAGAGTCTAGTCATTTTTTCGGTTTTTAGGGTTCCGTAGCCAAATGGCAAAAAACGGAACCCTTATAGATTCCTCAAGTCTGTCTGTCTGTCTGTCTGTCTATCTGTCTGTCCGTATGTCACAGCCAATTATTTCCGAAACTATAAGAGCTATACTGTTGAAATTTGGTCAGTCGATGTATTCTGTAAACCGCATTAAGATTTTTACATAAAAATAGAAAAAAAACAATACATTTTGGGGGTCCCCATACATGGAACTGAAACTCAAAATTTTTTTTTTCATCAAACCTATACGTGTGGGATATCTATGGATAGGTGTTCAAAAATGATGTTGAGGTTTCTAATATCATTTTTTTCTAAACTGAATAGTTTGCGCGAGAGACACTTCCAAAGTTGTAAAATGTGTCCCCCCCCCTGTAACTTCTAAAATAAGAAAATGATAAAATTAAAAAAATATATATGATGTACACTACCATACAAACTTTCAACGAAAATTGGTTTGAACGAGATCTAGTGAGTAGTTTTTTTATAATACGTCATAAATCGTAACACGCAATTTACCTTTCATCCAATCAATACACTAGTATAAAAACATCGATGAAAGTTACAACGAACTACAAGAACTTTTATATGATGTTACTTGCTGATACGGAACCCTTCATTGGCGAGTCCGACTCGCAATTGTCCGCTTTTTCATTTGAAAACAATATCTTTAATAGTTCGTTATTAGTCTCTGGTATATAAATTTATCACTGTTCTCAGAGAACTAAACAAAACTGAAATACACTTCTAATATAAATAACTTATATTGTCATTAAATAATTCTAAACGAAAATTCGAAGATAATGTACATTGGATGGGAGAAGCCCAAAATCGACCAGAGTAGTGTGCAATGGGAGAGGCCCATGTCCAGCAGTGGACAGAGATAGGCTGATGATGATGATGACAATATACAACAGTGAATACTAGTGAGTTTATAAAAGTTTTTATTTTTCAGACGAACCCTGGCAAAACATAAGTTCTCCACACACAGAGCTTTATCTGCAAACACTATTAAAGTATACCAACTACACCGTGAAAGTAGCAGGATTCTCGAATTATGGCCCAGGACCGTTTTCTTTTCCTATTGTCTGTACAACTTTGCAAGACGGTTAGTATCTTTAGTTAGTTTTTAATGACTTCTATAATCGAAATACAATTTGAAGTTGTTAAGTTCCTTAGAGTTCTCCCCAACCCAGTGACTGTTTTACTAAATTACTGTACAATATTAATAAATTAAATATTTTCTTATCAACGTTATCTTCATATTTATTTGTAGTTGCCTTCCAAGCTTTATTTTATTTTCATTGGTGATAAATAATAACGAAACTGACGCTAAAAATAGATTTAGAATTGAGCTTACAAAAACCAACCAATTTAACATTTTATATTAGCACTAACAAGGATACATTTTTTATATATTTAAGGCTACCAAAGTACTACTCTGCTTGATGGAAAGCATGAGTAGAATCCAGGTTCAGGGGTCACCATCCTCAGTGTGATTGTAGCCTAGGCCTAGTCAAATGAATGATTGGTCCTCCGGTCTCACACTCGCCAACGAAATACGACAGCAAGAATGCTGTTATTATTAGGATGGTCTTCTGTGTGAGGGTAGTACTACCCCGGTCAAGCTGGTCCATTCGTGCTCAAATCAGCGTGGCTCTACTACCTATATTTTATAAATATTGATGTTTTAATTTAAAATAAAAATGTTTTCAGTCCCTGGTCCACCAGCAGCCATCAAGGTGTTAGTATCTTCAGCCACGTCACTACTCGTCAGTTGGAAGAGACCAGACCAGCCTAATGGAGACATTACACACTACACGGTTTACGTAAAACCTATGTCGAGGTGATTTTTTGCATAATTGCAATCTCAATTAACTGCCTGGACGTTTCAATGATAGTGTATACGACTTGTCCGTGTGATGACGGATTAAGAATACAGAGTGTCACCACCCCTATTCATCCCGCGGGTGTCGTACAAGGCGACTAAGTGATAAACTACGCAAGAAAACATCAATGCATAGAGAAGGAAAACTTGAAACCAACCCTATACCAACCCGTCTGGCCAGCGTGGTATAGTCGGCCAATACCTCCTTTTCAAGGAGAGGCCTATGTCCAGCAGTGGACTGTTAAAGGCTGTTGATGATGTTGATGTATACGACGTCTGTGTTTGTAGTCTCTGGTTCAAATCCTGGGTCAGATGTTCGTATGATCCACATATATTTGTTTCAGAGTTTGTATTTTTAATGTATGTTGTATGTTTAATATTTCCAAAAAAATTGCATATCAATATTCTATCAGACATTCTAGTTTTCATAATATAAGCTCTGCTTAGTTTAGCTAAGTTAGAGCGTGTTTTTGTTGCATGTCCGAATCGGATAAGTTATTAATTATTTATATAAACTTTTTTTTTTAATTAGACGTTCTAATGAATTCTACTTTATAGTAGGTACCCAAAAATATTTGCATAATCAATAGACGGTAACCTGGGTGAAAGCATATTTATAAATAATATTATATCTATAGTAATATTATCGTAATGAACGGAGAGAATGAAATAGAAAGATGACAACAATAATATAATAGATAAAGTTTAAGTTGAATCCCTTTAATAGATAATATCCGTTAGGCCCTTTTACATTCAGCATTTTTAATGTGAAACATCTATAGGCGCACGTATGTGAAACACGCACGTAAAATAGATTTCTGGCCTGGCGACTGGCGACGCGTCGCCACGGCACGCTATACGATGGTATATATATACAGTCTATATGCAGTAGTGTGTACGGTGTACGTACACACTACTGCATATAGACTACTATTTTAATAATAATAATTAGTAATATTTTATTTTATCATTAAGACATATTTAGTTCCTATTACAATATGTTCTTTTCTGCATATTACTTTTACAAAATAATGGCGATGTTTCACATCTGCCAGGCGTCCCGTGACGGCTCACATTTTTTTATTAACAATTACAATTATTTTAATATTTACATTTCAGTACAATATCTCCTCAGAGTTACCGTGTAGAACCTACACAAGAGACTTCACATCGTCACCTAACATTACCTATATTAGGATTGTCAACTGGCAGGCAGTATGAAGTGTTCGTCCGAGCTCACACAGCAGTTGGTGAAGGAACTCCTAGCAACAGAGTGCACATAGATTTGAGTTCAAAAGGTTAGTAAAATCGTATATTAGAAAATTGACTCCATTACTGATAATTTTACTGTCATATATATGTTAATCGGATTCGCAAGAATTTCTATATCGCGATTCAGGATTAGTTACCCCGTGGTTCAGTATTTCTTTGATAGATGGCGCTGTTGTATGTTTCCCTTGAGCGATATGTGGTAGTCGCTACCCACTTTTTGAATAAGGACGATTAAAATATTCAACTCATTTCTCTTTAACATTTTATGTACTTCACATTTGAATATTTTTTGTTTGTTTGTTTGTGACCGAGTTTTTAAATGTATTTTTTTAAATTTTACATTTTAAATATTTTTCTATAAATGCTTAAACAATGTTATTTTAAATATACATTTGCTACGTAATATTTAATCTATGTTGATATATTAGGTTTGAAAATCACAAAATACGTTTAGTCTCCAATTTTTTTTAGTCTAATGTTACATAAAAATAATGGTAATGATAATAATTAATTCAAAATGAATTAAACCCGTAGAAATCTTTAATTGTATGTTGTCAGTTGATACCTTATCAAATAATATTTCTTATTTCAGTGGTAGCTGGCGTAGCTTCTTTAGGTGGTCCAATGTCAGTAGGAGTGGGTAGTTCCCTACTCCTAGTATGTCAATGTGTGGGAGTACCACCACCGCGCACGGTGTGGTACCATAAACATAACATCATAACACATCATCCAAGGTTTACGAGAAACCATGACGACAGTTTGCTGATAAATAGTAAGTTTCTGTCATTATTATTTAGCAGTAAGAAGTAGCTTATGTGGTATTCTGATATATAAGCTATATTACTGTAAAGTTTCATCCAAATCTGTTTAGTAGTTTTTGCGTGAAAGAGCAACAAACATACATAGTATATACACACATACTAACAAACTTTCGCGTTTATAATATTAGTAAGGATTTTCAGTTAAGGTCTACACCTAGTAGATAGAAAATGTTGACAAAATTTAGAAGTTTATATATTAGTTTAGTGGTGACGGATTAAGAATACAGAGTGTCACCACCCCTATTCATCCCGCGCGGGTAAAAGGCGACTAAGGGATAAACTATGCAAGACAACATCAATGCAAAGAGTAAGAAAACTTGAAACCAACCCTTTTTTTTTAGTGTGTGAAAAATCATCATGGACCGTCACCCCACCGGGGGTTACGGCGGGGTGGTGTGTCGGACTTGAACCGACTAAAAAACACACAGTGTGCCCTCTCCGCGCTTCTCCGTTTAGGAGTAGGAGAAGTCCAGGGTGGGATCTCCTTCTGAACTTCTCCAGCGCCTGCCCGCTCCTGATGCGGGCACCGTCTCGATTTGACGACCCTCTCTTAGGCGGCGTCCGGCACACACCGACGCCGCCCCCTCGCGGCTGGCCACATAGTGCGGGTGGAGGGAAAACCCGTCCCGTCCACCCACGGCCACACTCAAGGCGGCATGAGGCGCAGATGTTCGCGCCTCCGCCGCCCGAGTCGCCGGCGGCGAATCTGGTCCGATTGGATGTCGTCCTCCCGGGCCTTCTCCGCCGCCCCCTTCTGCGTGATTACGTCCTCGAAGAAGGTTGCGACCGCGGTAAATGAGCTCTCGCTGCCGACCATGGAACGAACGACGGCCGGCAGCGAGAGATCCCCTCCGATGACTGCAGTGAGGACCCGGCGCTGCGTCTCCCATGCAGGGCAGACCGCCAGCGTGTGATGAGCCGAATCCTCACTGCAGTCGCAGTGGTGGCAGGCGGGACTCAATTCCCTCCTGGCGACCGAGTGCAGGTACTTTCCGAAGCAACCATGCCCGGAAAGAACCTGCGTCAGTCGGAAGGTAAGGGTCCCGTGCTGCCGCACTGCCCATTCGCCGATGACCGGCTGAAGCGCCTCTACGGTGGCGAAGCCAGCACGTGGAGTCTCCAGCCGGACCGACCAGCGATCCATCGTGGCTCGGTGAGCGGCTTCGCGCCACTCGCGCACGTCCTCGGGCGGAGGTCCAACTCCACCACTCTCCGCCCGGTAGTTAGCCACTCGCCGATAAACGTCGGCGAGCACTTCCGCCTCCAAATCCCACGGGGGTGTTCCGGCCAGGGCGCACGCCGCCTCCGTCGATACGGTGCGGTAGCCCCGTATGGCTCTGACCGCCAGAGTTCTCTGAGGCCGCCTGAGGCGCGCCCTATTCTGCTCGGTCAGAGCCGCCGCCCACACCGGTGCACCATAGAGTGCCATAGATCGGACAACCCCCGTGTACAGCTGCCTCGTGGCGAAACTGGCTCCTCCCAGATTGGGCAAAAGACGCCCAAGGAAGGAGGCAGTGCCGATCAGCTTCGGAGCAAGCTGTTGGAAGTGCTCGTCGAAGAGCCACCTACCGTCTAGGACCAGACCCAGATACTTTAAGTGGGCCCGGACCGGTACGAGGACCGAGTTGACCTCGATGGAGGCGCCGGCGGGTGGACCACGACGGGGCCCATGGAAAAGTAGGGCTTCCGTCTTTTCTAGGGCCACCCGCAAACCCAGCGCCTCAATGCGCCCGACCACCAGGGAGACTCCTGTGGTGGCCAGGTGTGCCGCCTCTTCGAAGGTCGACCCCCGGGCTGTCACTAAAGTGTCGTCGGCGTAGCAAATTACACCGACCCCGGGGAGGAGACGCCCTCGCAGGACCCAGTCATATCCCATGTTCCACAGGAGTGGTCCGAGGACAGACCCCTGTGGAACACCGCACGACATGGCCCGACGTCTCAAGACTCCTTCTCGGTCCTCGTACATGACAGTACGCTCCGTCAGATAGTCTGCCACTAGCCGCCCCAGGTATTGCGGCACTCCGTGGTACTGGAGTGCGGCCCTGATGCAGCTGAATGGCATACTATTGAATGCGTTGGCGATGTCCAACGACACCGCCAACAGCACGTCGCCGCAGCCCACCGCCTGTGTCGTCGCTTCCAGGCAACCTTTGGATGGACAGATCGACAGGTTTTTTTTTTTTTTTTTTTTTTTTTTTTTTAATTTATTTAGGTAAATAAACAACGACACAATATAAGAGTATGGATACAATTACAGACGTATGGGTAATTGTGTCATCAGCGACATTTACCACATATTAAATAAAATTATGGTTACATGTTTTTTGCTTAGAGAATATTGCAACTTACATATCTCAAATAACTCACATAGTACTGCAACACATACGCTGGTACATAGGCTAACTTATCCAACATTACTTTAAAAACTCTGACCAATTAGGTCAAGGATTCCAACACTAGTTTTTTGAATGAACCAGGACGCATTGCCATTAGGTCAATAGCATTAAAATGCTTGTTATAGCTTTCTACCAATCTGTGCATCGGTGATCTTTTACCAGCATTGGTTCGGCATCGGGCAGTTGCAAAAATTCTACACATATTACGGCAATGAGCTCTAGTCGGTACTACATAACAAAGCTTATCAGTAAGTGCAATGCAATCATAGTTGCCATGGCACAAGTCATAAAGCAGCACAGCTTCCAAATATAAGCGTCGGTGTTCTAACGTTATAAGATTATAGTCTATTAGTAGCTTGTTATACGAAGATGACTTATGATAGCACTTATAATGCATACAGCGCAAGAATTTTCTCTGGACTAATTCTATGGCAGTTTTGTACTTATCATAATATGGATTCCAGACCGGCACAGCATATTCAAGTTGTGGGCGAACTAACGATTTATACAAATAAAGGTAAGTCGAGGGCCGCGTAAAACACGTACTGGAACGTACAACGAATCCATACATTCTAAACGCATTACTAATGATAGTGTCTATATGGCTGTCAAGATGGAGTTTACTATCTAATAAGACTCCTAGGTCTCGTATTACTTCTACTTTGCTAAGTTGTATACCATTTAAAGTATAACAAAATTTACTAATATTTTTCTTCTTAGTGAAGGTGATAGATTTACATTTATTGATACTCAACGCAAGTTTATTCTCAATGCAGTATGCAGAAAAACGGTCAAGATCTTGCTGAATTCTGTAATGATCGTCCATCTGTTCAACTTTATGATAGATCTTTAAATCATCCGCGTAAAGTAGAATATTGCTAAATTTAAAACAGGATTTAACGTCATTTATAAAAAGAATAAACAGTAGTGGGCCTAAAATTGAACCTTGAGGGACACCAGAACTAACAGGAGTGTAATCGGATTCATGACCGTTCAAGGCTACTTTTTGAGTCCGGTTAGTGATGTAAGATTTGAACCAACGCCACAAATTACCTCGTATACCATTGTAGGCCAGTTTCTCTAAAAGTATTTTATGATCCACCCTGTCAAACGCCCTCCGAAAATCTGTGTAAATGCTGTCAGTCTGTTTATTTTCATCCATACTTTCGAATAAGTATGATGTATAAATTAGTAAATTTGTATTAGTAGTTCGTTTTCTTACAAAACCGTGTTGATCCTCAATAATTATGTTATGGAGAGATGGATAAATATATTTGTATACTAATCTTTCAAAGGTCTTCGACAGAGTAGACAGGATGGATATGGGCCGATAGTTCTCAACGTTAGATTTGTCTCCACCTTTGAAAACTGGTACTATACGGGCTGCTTTAAATATTGTTGGAAAAACACCCTCCTTGAGACAGGAGTTGAATATAAGACAAACCGGCTCACTAATTGTTTGTGCGGTTGCCTTCCAAAAAATTGGTGGTATATTGTCTACTCCAGGCCCCTTTGAAATATCTAAGTTTTTTAATTCCTGTAGTATTGCATCACTAGATAGCTCGACATCGTTTAACACGTTCACTGCGGGCCACATTTTGAAGAACTTTCAGCTGGTGCGGCTGAGGTCGAATCAGCCCCAAGCTAAACTTCCTTGTAATGCGGTTGAGGCCTTTTCTTCCTCATGTTTCAATCATTTGGTAAATGTGTTGTAACTTGATCAGGAGCGTGATTCGATGTTTAATTTTATGCTAAAATTACTTGCATGGTATTGTTTTATGTACACCTAGCTTCGCCCCGGGTTCTGATTTTTAGTTTTAGAGAAAACACCTAAAATATATATGAGGTCGTTTTAGACCACACATCGCACTAAATCGGGGCGGCATTAGTGATGGGAATGAATTTATATCGATGAATGTCCATGTCTATGTTATATTTATATTACTTTTTTATATTGTTATATTGTGCATAAAAGTATGGGGTGTTGTAAAATAAAATACAAACTATTCGTTCATCTAATTTATTCTATATTACTTTGCATGCTGTTCGTTAAAACAATGCAAGCACATAGCTTTATTACATTGTGAACAATTTAGTCATATTTTTTTTACTTTCTTTGCAGCCTGCATGGCACCTAATGTAAGTCGTAATTTTGCATAGAAAATGACGCAACGTTTCCTTATTTGACCCTTTGCACGGATGTGCTGAGACTATGAATGGATAAGTTATGTTTTGCAGAAAGTGTAAATAAATAAATATATAGAAGAATTTTCAGTTTTTATAATATAACTAAGGTATGGGTGTCACGGGCTCTCACTCTATAAATATATAACTGAACACACACAAAAAAACATTAAACAAAAGAATTTAACAAAAATTAAAAACAAATAATTAACACGATTGCGCAAAGACACGAGCTCCAGTATCGACTATGGTAGCGTCACTAAAGTCGACTTATCTGCTTTCACGCCGCCCGCGCGCCTCGCCGCTGGAGGTCGAAATCGGCCTCAACCCGCACCTTATTCAATAATTTTGTGATCAGTGCGTTTGAGGCGTATTTCGACCTCAAATATTTTTTTTACAATATTGAGTCAATGCTTCGCAGACATAAAGAAAGCTATATTTGTCTTTGTCATACCTCATACGGTTGAGTGTAAACAGCCGCCGCACTAGAGAGAAAACACATATTTACGCGCCGCACCAGCGTAAAGTCTACTATGAGGCTGAATCAACCTCAAGCCGCAGTGAACGTGTTAAGAGAACATAAGATTCAGGGTTGCTGTCGGGCATATTTTCGACGACATCAAGATTATCAGTCACATCTGAGGGTTCAAAGACAGATTCGAAGAATTCCGCGAACAGAGAACACGTCTCGCCTGCTGTATGGACCGTCGAATTTTTATACGTCATCATACAAGGAATATCATTTGTATTTCTCCTGTTTTTGACATAGGACCAAAAACATTTTATGTTTTTTTGTATACTATTTTCTACCATTGTTATATACCGTTTGTAACATTCATGCGAGACACACTTAAATCTATTCCTTAATACAGAAAAAAGTTCATAATCTGATATATTTCCATATTTTTTCCATTTTATCCTACCGCGCACCGCACGATAGGGCCGACCCCAGGGGTCACGCTCGAGACTCTCCAGCATCTCCTTGCGGCTCTCCTCTTTGGCGCGGCAGATGGCCAGCTTCAGAGTTTGCCGGATCTCACGGTATTCCTCTTGAAGCCGATCCACCTCCTCACCGACTCCGCGGTGGCGTCGCCGGCTACGAGTGAGGCACCTCCGGGCACGAACACAGGCCGCACGGAGGTCCGCCAACTCCTGGGACCACCAGTAGACCTCCTTCCTTGGAGGCCAACGCCCACGTACGCGGGGCATGGCCGAGTCGCAGATCTGCGTAATCGCACTGCAGAAGCGACCAGCCCCCACGTTGACCTCTTCGGCCGGGGCCTGCGGAGGCAGCCAAGAGTTAAGAATGGCCGCCTCCTCCAGTAAGTCCCTGTCGAGCTTGGCGACAGACCACCGCGGAAAGCGGGAGGGACGCCGCGCCGCGTGACCCCTACTGGCGTCCTGGGACCGGGAGAGCTCAAATCGGATATACAAATGGTCCGAGAGCGTCTCAACCTCATCCAGGACACGCCAGTTCTGTACACGTGCGGCGAGTGCAGGGGTAGCGAACGAAAGGTCCACTACCGACCCCCCCTGTTGTCGCACGCACGTGTTGGTGGAGCCTCTGTTCAGTAGACAGAGGCCCACCGAGGCCGCCCACTCCTCTACGGCCTTGCCCCTGGCGTCCGTCGCCGGGGAACCCCACGCAATGGACTTGGCGTTGAAGTCCCCCAGCACGAGGACGCACCCAGACGCTAGTTGCCGCATCGAGGTCTCCAGGTTGTTCAGGAAGACCTCGAAGTCACTCAAACTCTTACTGGGGGAGAAGTAGATACCGTAAACGGTGATCCCCCCCCACTCGGCGGCAACATATCCCGTGCCCCTGTCTTTGAGCGACAAGGGCGGGGAACCAGCCGCCGTGGAGCCGACGACTGCCACGGAGCCGTCCCAGTCACCCATCCAGTTTGGACGGGGAGGGACGAAGTAGGGCTCCGCGACTACGGCCACACCGACCGACCACTGCGCCATGGTTTGCAGGAGGAGATCCTGCGCTGCGGCGCAGTGGTTCAAGTTCGTCTGGACGAGAAGGTTGGAGACTTGATCCATTAAGGGTTCGTCTCTACAACCTCCTCCATGGGCGTCGGTGCCGACGCACTAGTGACATCGGAGGCAGCCTGGATCGATAGGCTGGCCTCCGGCGCTTGCCGAGACGCGCGGGGAGGCTTGCATCCCCCCTGCCCGGTCTGGTGATTGGCGGGCTTATTCGCCGCCGCACACACCGGGCAGTGGGGGGCAGCTGAGCAATCTGCCGCCTTGTGCCCCGGTCGACCGCAGCGGAAACATAGACCGCTGCAGTCGAAGCAACTCTCGCACTTCGAGCGAGTGTGTCCGGCGGTTAGGCACTTGAAGCACCTCATCGGCCTCGCAGCCAGGACCGTAACCCTGGCATTCACAAAGCCGACGAGGATAGCTCCGGCGTCGCCCAAAACTTTGGCTGACGCCACGGGACAGCTGACCCATGCAGCGCCTAGCCCGCCTGGACCGGGGCGGATGGTGCCGACCCTGATGTTATCCGCGCTGCAGCCGGTCTTCTCCCGGATTGCATCGCGGACATCTTCGGCCGTCACAGAATCGTCCAAGCCCGAAATACGCAGCTCCGCGCACTTCGTGGGCCTGGCGATCTTGACGCCATCCAACTCGGCAAACATGCCCCTCAGCGTCTCGGCACATTTGTCCGCCGTCTTTGCGCCTTCTGCTCCAGGGAACTCGAGGACTCGAGCTCCCGTCTGGGCGCGGCGCAACCTGACCCCTGCCGGTCCAAACTCGCTGGCAAGACTGGCCCGGGCCTTTTGGAAGACAGCCGCATAGGTCAGTCCACCACTGGCCGCCTCCGGCGTGACGGTCACCACTACAGCCGCGGTTTTAGGCGGCTGCAGTTTTCGCGGCTTCTTTTTGGTGGCCGCTGTCACCACCGGCGGTGGCTGCGAGGCTTCGGCTGCCTTTTCGGCGGCCCTTCTGGCCCGCTGCCGCTGCCGCTGTTGGCGCCTCTTTGAGCTCCCCACGACCTGCCAGCTGTCGTTAGCAGCGGCAGATGTGGAGGTGCCCGGCAGGGGTGTTGGAGTGGGGAGAGGGGGGAACTCCTCTCCTGTTTCCGGCACCGCCTTGGTCGGCGCTGTGGCCGGTGTCTTTGCCGGCGCCTTCGCTGGCGCCTTGGCAGACGCCTTCGCCTGCGCCTTTGCTGGCGTCTGGGCCGGCGCCTTCGCCGGCGCTTTCGCCGGCGCCTTGGCCCCCTTCCCCTGTTTCTGGGGAGCCTCAGGGGCCGGGGCAGCGGCCGCCGCCGCATACGACACCGGACCTCCCTCAACGGGGAGTTTGGTCGGCGCCGCCGCAGCCTTCGGCCTCTGCGATGCCAGCGGCGGACGTACCACTGGGGGTGGGGGCAGCATTGCCTTCAGATCCGCCAGGTGACCATCCAGCATGTGCCCCACCGCGACTAGCACCTGGCGCAGCTGGGCGTCAGGCATCGCCGCATTGGCTGGGGCTGGGGCAGGCTGGGGCAGGGCAGTGGCCACCATCTCGGGATGACTCGCTTGAAAGCAGGCGAACTTGTAGCCGAGTTCGGCCACCTGCGCCGTCAAGCGGTCATTTGCCGCCTGCAGACGAGCCACGTCTCCGACGAGTTCGTCCACGGCCCCCGTGATGGCGGAGGAAGAGTCCTTAAGGGCCCTCACAAAGGAGCCCTTCAGGTTTGTGGACTTGGTGGCCACTCGGCGGATCACGTCCACCGCCACCTTCGCCCTATCCTGCACGGAGGGAGGAGCCTGTGGTACGTCTCCCGCCGTCGTCATCAACTCCTTGACCCTCTGCAGGAGTTCCTCGATCTCTTCCTCCGCCTTTGCCTCTTTGTCCACCCTGTTGCGCCGGTAGGTCTCCGGCTTGAAGACGGAGCCTGACGGGCCTGGGACCGGCGAGGGTGACGCCGTTCTACGTTTCGGCTGGGATGCGTCACCGTCGTCATTCCCAGCGTGCTCGCGCTTCTTCCGGACGTCGCTCGGCTCCATCTGCATTGGCTCCGAGCCATCCGTGTCCGCCGCGGCAGTCTTGGAGCGCAAGCGCTCCGACACTCTTCGGCTCCCAGTCGTCTGTTCGACTACTGGGAGCCCCTCCAAGATGGGCGTGTCCATCATCACCCTCAATTCCTCGGATGAGACATCCTCCAAGATGCTCACCACCTCACTCTCCTTTTTGCCTTCTTCGCTTACGTTTGCCATTGAGCTTGCCATTTCGTTGATAATAATTTCCGATCCGTTTTCTGTTGTTTTTAAATTTAAAGTATCCATAATTGAACCCACGAGAGGGGGAGAAATACAAGGTCGACCCGGGCAGAGATCCCCCAATACCCGGGCAAGCGTAAATTTTTAGCCAAACCGAGGGGTCCGCAGGTACCTCGGCTTGGGGTGCGTTCGCAACTGAACTTCCCATCAGCCATGCATCCCCTGGCCACGCACCAGAGCTTGAGATTCGGGGTGATTTTTTATAGAGGTTTTCTTCCTCGCGGTCCAGGCGGTTAAGCCAAGACCCACGCCCCCGATCAGAGCATTCTTCTCGGGGCTACGCTATGCCGACGGTGGCAGGAAGACTACGTCACCCTGCCTGCTCGGTGGTAATGTGAATACACGCCGAGCCCGCCCTCCTTTCTCCACCGCTACCAGCGGGAGAAACTCCGACCCATGAAGGGTCCCACCTTCGGTTTTTTAACGAGGTTAACCTCCTCCTTGCTCCGAAGAGCGAAGAGCCAGCAGGGGAAACGGCGGAAACGCCCGCCCCGCTGGACCAGGCCTTGCCCGGGAGCCGATGATGGCTCCTCTCCAGCTAGAATATTAGCCGCTGGCGATAATCCTCCCCTCCAGATAACGCGGAGGAAATGAGGAGGAACAGTGCTATCGCCAGCGCCCAGGGTGCACCACGTGGAGGTTTTCTAGCCAGCAGCACCCCAACTTGAAACTTGAAACCAACCCTATACCAACCTGTCTGGCTAGTGTGGTATAGTAGGTCAATACAAACTTGTCAAGGAGAGGCCTATGTCCAGCAGTGGACAGTTAAAAGCTGTTGATGATGATGATGATATTAGTTAAAGTAAAACTTAATAATTTAATGGTTTTTGTACTTAAACAGGTTTAATTCGCGAAAAACTAAAAAGAATTATTGCCCAGTTTGTAAGTTTTTGCAAGGAAAGGCAACACTGATAGAATATTATGTCAGGGAAAATAGTATAATATCATAGATTTTCAGGTAATTTAGTCGTACAGTGATTTGAGTTAATTCCAAAACATCAAACTCTACAAATAGAGATTACCATTTGGACCTACTTAATTATAAGAACCCAATCCAAACACATACTAAAATCGAGACAAGGACCCTATCTATAAGGAGACAAAGATAATTATCTGGATTTGGCATGTATCAAGCGAAAAAAAAGCAAGTAAAAAAATATTGTACTAATAAAATAAAATATTTTCAGATATAGACCAATCTTTAAGTGGCAACTACACTTGCTTGGCCAAGAATTTGTACGGGTCGGACTCAGTTTCATACTCCGTATCAGTTCTACCAACACCAGAGCCGCCAAGCTTGATAGTGACGCCACATAAGAATGCTATACACTTGCAGTGGGATTTACCTACAAAACTTAGTGGAAAGGTGCAGAAAATTAGTAAGTGTTTTTTAATAATTATATGCGTTTACGATAAGTGATCGTGAGCTTAAAATATCACCAAATGCACGACTATCTCTTAAGAACGCGTGAAGTTTTCTTTAAACCCTTACAGTCAAATTTTAAAAGGTTAGCTTCTATACTCCTTTACTTTCCAATTATTTCTTTTTTAAATACTTTTTCGAATGGTTAGGTTTAGCAGTCAGTTTTGGAGCGTATTATTGTTCATTTTAAGGTAAAAGAGATCGAGAGCACTCGTGATTTTTATCCATTATCGAATGTGGCTCTGCAATAGTTACAGAAAATGTTCAGATTCTCATCATACTGTATTTTAGGTTATAATCTAACTTGGAAAGAAACAAATGGCAGTTGGCAAGATGCATGGTCTAGTCGTACATCTCTGCAAGGCGTTCATGAGTATACTCTTCAAGGACTTAAATGTGGTACCAAGTATTCAATACGGATGACTGCGGCGAACAGTGTGGGTGCTTCACAGCCTACTTATATTGATGCCACTACTTTAGGTGGAGGTGAGTTATGAAATAAAAACCTGTAATAGTACGAGTAAAAGTTCAGCAATATTTTATGTTACGAGGCTTCCTATAAGGTAATCCGATGACCTCGTGAAGATTGAGGAAAGCCGTTAGTTGCAGGCAGATTTTATGGAGAACATTTTGAATGGCCTATGGAAAGTTACAGTTTATGGTTATCAAGACGTCAATTAGATTAGAATTCATTAAGTTGTTACCTCGTGGCCGCTGTTGCAGAGCATTTAACGTCATAATTAAGCCAATCACATCGACAATATGTTAATTGCATATTTCTTACAAATCGGCTTCTGTTAATCTGTTTTGAGTGCTTAGTATTCTCAGCTTTTTTCTTTAAGTTACAGTTGATATCAAAATAAAATACATGTTTCTATGTGAACCAATTAAATTTATGTTAATCAGGGCTTGTACTTTATATTTGATCACTAATTTGAAGAATTTATATCACTATGATTATTGCACACACATCGTTATTATTACAGTTCCGATGTCACCAACAACTACTGAATGGTTTTGGAGTAATGCCACACATATCTATATACAGTTGAGCGGCTGGGATGACAATGGGTGTGAGATCACAAAGTTTGACGTGGATTTCAAAGAATATGGCAGTAAAGTATGGAAACGGGCCGATAACAGATTGGTAAGAATTGTAACTTATTACTGCATTAAATTGGACTATTCCTTTTTATTTCCTAACTATAATAAACATTTATTATAGTTTATATCTTATAGATGAAAATTAAGAAAAATCCAGAAGGGTTACATTTATAATCCTCAAGGGAAGCTGAAGCGGACATAAATACTATATAAAGGTTTTCGAAAATTTAAAAATATCCAACAAAGAAATTGTACTAAGAAGTATACTAGGTCAGGTAGACCTAGTGAGCTTCAAAAGTATAAATTTCCCTAAAATGTAGAAGTTTGTCAATAAAAATCTGGCTCGTCAAGTATAATAATAAAATTTTGAGGAAATTAGATTATAGGCTAGCACAATTTTCATTGTCTATGTCGATATTTATTATTATTTTTATATTTATGCCTGCCAAAATGACTCTATTCTACCTGATAGACAGCAGGAGTAGGGGCCACCATCCTTAACGAGTGCATACAATGCAGCATGGTGACCCACACCATGGCAGCTTAGTGAGATGTTATTGTATCATTGATGATGTGCATCTGCATTAATGATGCAGAATGATCAGGCCTCTGGTCTCACACTCACTAAGGAAAGACGAGAGTGACTTGGTCTTCTGTCGACATTGACATTGTTAAATTTTATAAATTGATAGTCGACGCCTGATTTTTCTTTCATGTTTTTAAATTAACATATTGAAATCACGAGTGTCTATTGCAGCCAATTATGGATCAAACTTGGAGTCACTACATTTCACCTTCAATTCTGAATCAACCGAATTCCTTTGTGCTAGCAGAGCTAACACCAGCACAGTGGTACCAAATTCGAATAACTGCTGAAAATGCAGCAGGAGTTTCTACATCACTTTATAACTATGCAACTACAACTACACAAGGAGGTATGTCTATTCATCCTTCTAGCCTTATTCCTAATATTATTTGGGGTTGGCTACTAGTTCAACCGGTTTTACCTGAATACTAGTTTTTCCACGGAGCGACTGGCATCGGACCTCCGCAACCCTAACGGAGAACTGAAATTCGAGCTTGAACTAGTTGTCAGTAAATTTGAGGGCACTGACTTCCCAATAATGATTGCCATAGATGTTCATGACAACCAGGACCGACGGCCAAACCAAACCTCCAAACTCCGGGCTGCTATTAGGAATTTGAATCAGTATGATAGAATTGATATAGATCACGAGATCTATAGCTCTTTGTCTCAATAAAATAAATAGTACGATAATACGAATAGTGTAACTAGTGTTAATTTTGCTTACGACAAAATTTACAATTATGGCACGAACTTGCGCCAATACCTCATTTAGAATGCTCCTATTATCATGAAATGCCAGGGTTTATGTTATTGTACTCTATAATTTAATTTTCATTTCAGAATCAATTGGTCCACCATCGGAATTCTTTGATTTGAATATGTTAGTGATCATCTGTAGTTCTATTTTATTGATGATCTGTTCTCTGACCTGTGTTTACATCTTGATCAAGCGCCATAAGTAAGTATCTTATCTAATCCATACTTTGTTTATCAGTTTTTTAATTTAAAAGAAGCCAGGCAGGCTACATTATTTTGAATGTGGCAATTCGTTTTTTCTACTGCTGCTTTCAAGACCTCTATTCCTACAATATTTTTTTCTATTGCCCATCACTGCATTAAAAAATTAGTTTTATGTATATATTTTGGAAATCTGATCCACAACGTCATCTAGTCCCAAACTAAGCAGAGCTTGTGCTGTGGGTACTAGACAACTGATAGAAATACGTTTATACTTTTCTTTGTAGTCATACACTTGAATTGTCGTGATCATATATAAATTATTCAGTTATGGGCAACGTTTTAAGAAACTTTAAATGTTTTTTTTTTAATTTCAGCCAACAACACTTAACAGAATACAGAAACTCTTTAACAGCGGAATGCAAATCAGAACGTAGTAACGTTACAATTAATACGCCTCAAAGTGTACCTCCAGATAATATGAACAATAGAGTTTACAGCACTCCTGTACATCTAACTGCTGATAATAAACATGGTGAGCTTACTTTCATTAATTATGATAATAATTAAATGTTAGAACCACAACAATTAGATCTAAAAGGTGAGCCGTTGATTCACACAGTTAATTGCTATATTGATAAAATATGGTGGATGTCTTTTTATTAATTATTGAAAATCATATTGAGATACGTTTGGATGACAAAGCTTTTGAAAACCTTCAACTCAAGATTTGGGTTGAAGGTTTCCATGGGCATTGCTTAACTCCCAGGATCTAAGGGGGAATTTCGGAATCATAGAAACATCGATAATCTTACGCACTTGGTTAGAAGTTATTGCTGCTTATCGGTTTTATGTGAGGCTGTAATATCGCACCAGTTGAGCTAGGGTTATCTGTATAGCAATAAGCATAGCTCTCTATGTGGTATACTAGTTTGCACGCAACAATAATTTAAATATGCTGCTGTAATATTGAACCCTATTCATCTTGCATGAAAGTTCAAGTTCCATACCCAAAAATGCAAGGATTTGAGAAAATCATTTGTTTCCACACTGAAGCTATATATTTTTGATAAGCTTAACCAGTAATTATAATGTACTGTTGTCTTCCAGAATTGTACGAGATCAGTCCTTATGCTCAATTCGCGATTGGTTTTCGTACATTTGGCCACGTAGACAACCAGGAGGTACCTAGCAGGGTACATCTGCCGGGTAATAGTAAATCTAGATATGACAGTGGTAAGTGATAAAAATATCGTTTTTATAATCATTAGTAAACTTAAATGGAATCGTTAAGATAAAAATTGTTGTGACCTATATTTTGCATATTAAATTAACAGTAAGAGCCTATCCTAGTGAACTATTGTAGATATAAAAGTAACTGATAAAAATGCAGCAGTTGTCAAGAGTCTGGTTATCATATAAAAATAAATGTTTTGGAGATCTTTTTATATCACTAAACTACAAACTATCACACATCTACTAATTACTTTTTCACTGATATATAAAAAAACTGATTTTTGTCTCCAGTTCCCATTCTATCTGCTAAAATTTTCCTATTTTTCATCTTATTATTCCATCTAGTCCCAAACTAAGCACAACTAGTATTATGGATAGTTGTCTAGCAGCTGATATAAATACCTAATATATACTTTTTTTGTAAATACGTGCATACTCGTATTATATAAAGAAAGCACTAAAACTTCGACATTAATATTAAATCATACAAATATTTAGTCCCACCGTAGAATCGAACCCGAAACCTCAAACTCAGCAGTTTCATAAGCTACCACTGCACCACCAACAGAACCGTGCTTCTCGAGATGCTTTACAACAAATTTTAATTAGGTACATTCTCAAAATTTAAGCGATCCCTCTTTTTTCCAGAAACCAGTTTCCAAATGAGATCAGAGTCTGAAGAAAGTGATTGCGTATCTCGAACTACAACTTTAAAAAGTGTACCAAGAAGTAAGTCATGAACTTTTTGTTTATCTAACATATATAGTATTTAGACAAAGCAGTTTAAACCTAGGTATTGCTTCTTAAGATTAGTAAACTAACACTTTGTATAAAATATATCAATACGTGTAGAGACTACTGTAAGGGGGGAAACGATGCAGGACAACATCACCGCAAGAGAAGGAAAACTTGTGAAAAACCTTATATCAATGTGGTCTGGTCAGTTTTGTAAATTGGTCTCAGAATCGTCTTTATAAGACGAGGTCTATATTCAGCGGGGGACAGTATTAAAGGATGTCTAAGATATATGGCTAGCATTAGTCATTAAGCCGCTTCTCACCGCACATAGTGTGTGGTTTCTATCCCGACGTGGACAACACTATTTGTGATCTACAAATTATTGTCCTAAGTTTTAGTCTTTTTTGGGCCTGTTTCTTATGAGCATATATGTTGTATGTATGTACATGTAAAGTTTGCATGTAAAGATATGATATGTTCCCAGTAAGAGAGCGTAAAGACGTCAGTATGTTAAATATAGATGTCATTAGATAGTGGTGTAATTTGAACTTGTTTGATCACTATAATGTAAATCCGAAAAGAATTACCGCTATGCATGATTTTTCTGGATGCTGAAAAAAATACTAAAATAATGATGTTTAATATACTTTTTTTTATTCCAGAGGCTTGCAGAATACCCCATCATAGGTAGCCAAGATGTCGGGCTGTTAAGTAGTTAAGATTTTGGAATGGTTGTGTTCACAATTTTCATCTCAATAAATAATAAATAATAGGTAATCGAAATATGATTATGTATAAGTTTTAAAGCCATGATATTACATAAATCTAGTTATTATCAAGGTTTTGAATAATGATTTCATTTAAAATATATTCAATTGTTTTAGGACAATACCAAATGTTAATTTATTAGTTTTATTTATTTAAATGTTACCATAGTTGTCTAAATATAATTTAGAGTAAGTTTTATTACATAAATGTATATAGAGCATTATAATTAAAATATTTTAAAAATAAGTTTATTGAAGTTGTTCAGCAATTGACATTTTGTGTCGATTTCATTTGATACTTCATTTTCAAATGTAAAAGTTATTAGTACCATGTTATGCTTAAAAAATATTAACATTTTAGTTTTGGATATTTTGTTGCTTATATTATTATTAATCTAGTCAACATAAGTAATATGTTCAGTTGACAATTTTGCAGACAGTTCTAAAAATTACCCTCACATAGAAAACCAACCTAGTGATAATCAATGACAGTATTCATGGTGTTGTGTTTTGTTGGTGAGTACGAGACCGAGTGATGCAAAAGCATCTCACTATGCCACCATGGTGGTGTCGGTTGTGTTCACTCACAATGAGCATGGTGGCCCCCACTCTTGGATTCTGCTCATGTTTTTCCTCAGGCAGAGTCACTAAGTCATATTTATTCTAACGTCAATGAATTCAGACATAGCATAGAAGCACAGACCTTACGGATTTTGTATGTCGATTCCAAGTAGGTTCTGCATCCAAATTAGTTCGTAGTTAGCGGCGCTGGCGTCGTTCTGTGTCAGTCTTGCTCTCATAATAATGATACAATAGGGGAACGACAATCTCTCTTGCTCTCGTAGCTATGATAAACTGGGGGAACGTCCGTCTCTCTCGCTCTCTCTTCCTCCCTTTGCAATGCGTTAGAGAGAGCTGACGCAGCGCGACTGCCACGCCGCTAATTTCGGTTGCAGAAAGTTTGTCTTCAAAGTGCCCGTGAGATCTGTGCTCCTATGCTACATCTGAATTAATTGCTAACATGCCCATTGTCAAGTTAGACATTTAGATAATTTTTATCGTCTATCAAAACTTCATTTTTGTGTAAAATCCTATAAGGAGCGAGTCATGACATCACTATTTTAGACTACTCAATCGCAAAAAACGATTTGATATAAATTTGTAACAAATAAAAACTGTAATAATAATTTAATATTGTTATTTATTTATGCTTATAAATAGTTTTATCAGATTGTTTCGGACACTCATGTTCATTTTCACTAACTACACTTAAAGAGTCTTCTTGGAGGCCCTTAACATAAGTATCCTCTAAATTTTAAGAGACATCTAAGCACATATATGTCCCCTAAATATTGTTAAAAACGAAAACATCACAAAGGGTTACCTAACTCTCCCTAAGTGACCTCTTAAATTTAGAGGACGTTGGTGAAAACGACTATCTGTGAATCTGTAAAATATTGATGACTATTTATACTGGTACATTTGTAATGATTTTGAAAATTGATGTCATAAATTGATGAAAAGAGAATTGTAGTAGAAAAATATTAAAACCTAATTATCTTCAAAAAGACTGATTATTTAACATTTATTTTGTAATGTGTAAATCCTCGATTTACTATAGAAATTAAATTTCGAAAATATTAAATGTTAGTAACTGTACTGGTTCTCTTTGATTTTCCCTTTCCCCCCTTTTTTTACCATTCGGAAATCCCCCCGGATGTCATACGGCGGTGGCTATGTCGGACTAGACATGACCAAAAACTTTCTTCCAAAAACTTCTTACTAGCTTATGCCCGCGGCTCCACCCACGTGTAGGTCGGTCATGTTGAAAAATAATAGCATATGTGTTATTCGGAATAACATGTAAGCTAATATTATTGTAAAGTAACATCAAAATCCATTCAGTAAATTTTGCGTGAAAGAGCGGAGTCGCGGACATTAGTATTTATTAGTATTCTTATATAATTTTTTTAATACAAGTAATACGTGAAGCAAAAACTTTGTACCCCTTTTTAGGGTTCCTTAGTTCATGACTCGGAACCCTTATAGATTCGTTATGTCCGTCCGTCATCGAGCTACCGTCCTAACGGTTAGTGATAGAAAAATGTAACTTTGCATGAATATGTGTTTCTATAACGCCGACAAAGTGCTACAATAAAATTATGAAAATTATTTTTATTTCGGGTAGCTACCCCCCCTCCCCCCTACACGTAAAGTAGGGTGATATTTTTTTCTCGCGTCTACCCCATTGTGTGGGATATCATTAGATAGGTCTTTTAAAAATATTGAGGGGTTTGTGAGACAATTGAACTTTAAAGGAAAACTATGACGGCTCACGTGACTTTTTAGGGTTCCGTTGCCAAAATACAAAAAACGGAACCCTTATAGATTCGTCATGTCTGTCTGTCTGTCCGTCTGTCTGTCTGTATGTCCGTCCGTATGTCACAGCCACTTTTTTCCGAAACTATAAGAGCAATACTGTTGAAACTTGGTAAGTACATGTATTCTGTGAACCGCCATAATACTTTTACACAAAAATAGAAAAATAGCCATAAATTTTGCCGGTCCACATACTTAGAACTGAAACTCAATTTTTTTTTAAACAGAACCATACGTGTCTGATATCTATTTATAGGTCTTCAAAAATGATATTGAGGTTTTTAATTTTTTTTTTTCTAAACTGAATAGAGTTCGCTGATCATCGCTGATGACGAGATTATCTGAACCGTCAGTGGGGGAAACTTAACGAAAGGAACTGTCACTGATTTGAATTCAAAAAAATTTAAAATCTTTTCGCCGTAATTTACTTTTTATTTTGTTAATTTTATTATTTATTTGTTTTACTGGTAAAATATTAATATCTTCAGAGGTATTTTAAATAGTACAAAAACTATATAAATCATATACTTTAACTATATTAGCAATCCTTTCATATCTACCCGTATACACAAGGTTTTGCACAGATAATATAAAATGTCAACATGCGATTGAGCACCTGTAATGAGAGATAATTTCAAATAATTAAAAAACCAAGCCATGATAATGGATTTTTCTATAAGATTACATTATCAATAGACTGTCACAACGGGTGCGTTAAAGACATAAAATCACAATTTCCGTTCAGAAATTCTTTTAATTTTTTTTATTATTTTATTTGTTATAAAATAATGTGTGTCCGTCTGTCCGTGTGGTGACGGATTAAGAATACAGAGTGTCACCACCCCTATTCATCCCGCGGGAGTCGTAAAAGGCGACTAAGGGATAAACTACGCAAGACAACATCAATGCAAAGAGAAGGAAAACTTGAAACCAACCCTATACCAACCCGTCTGGCCAGCGCGGTATAGTAGGCCAATACCTCCTTTCTAAGGAGAGGCCTATGTCCAGCAGTGGACTGTTAAAGGCTGTGGATGTGATGATGATTTGTTATAGTTAGGACAAATTGTAAAATGTAATAAACTTCACAAAAGGGAACGAAAGCGAAGCAAATCGAAAGAATTCATCACAAAAGTAAGACATTTGGAAATAAAACACGAAGATCTATTAGTATCAAAAATTTGTTTATTGTTTTTACTTCCAAATCACCTATGTCCTTAACTAAAAAATACCTAAAATATTATAAAAGTTTTAAAACGTGTCTCTAAAAGATTAACCTGCAAATCTCATCAAAATGCTATCTGGTAATAGTTTAGAGCAAAGAAAGGTATAAAGTAACAAAATGTAAGAAAACTTTTGCGGCAAGATTCAGTAGAAATCGTTTCAAACAACCGTTTACTTCGAATGTGCAGTCGACCGAAAAATTGGCAGCGACTCTCTAGGGGAGAAAGTAGTTCGATCCTTTTAATAGTTAGAGCGTTAGAGACCCACCACATGTAAATAATTAATGAAATAGATTAGTTCAATGTGGTCATGGTTAACGTATATGTACAAAGCATATGATAACATACAATTCAGAATCTTACTCGACGAAATTTTATGGATCAGGGATCCGTGGTACTGTTGCAAATTTACCAAATAGGTAGTTAAGAATACGTAGCAATTCAAAATTTCAATAACGACTATTTCAATATTACATTTCATTTTAAACAAACAAAAATTGAAGATTAAACTTAAACTATAAAATTAAACTATATAAATAAAGTTTGGAAACAGTACAAACACCTTAAAATTTCTTAGAACAATAAAAATATTGATTCCTATTCTATGAACCTATTCTACTACGAAATAAACGGACAGTTCAAAATATTTTTTTTTTTCTAAATCTAAGTTACTTTCTTGAAATAGCCAAGTTTGTCCGGAAGTATATTACTTCTTTCACAACCCGTGGATATAAAAACATCAACTTTTCTCTTAGGCAATATGTCAATGTTTTTTACTTTCGTATCACGTTATGTTCAAATTAGTCCTTACATAATTTCCTTAAACATATTGACGACGAATTGCAAAACCTCCTGCTTTTTTGAAGTCGGTTACAAATGAAAAATAAAATAAACTTTACAAATAAAATCAAACAAATAAAGCTTACTGCACCATTAATTATTTCCTCAACGAAAAAAAACATAATACAATGAAATGTCATATATAACAGATTATTATTTTTACTATTCAAATTGTTATACTATAATATTATGAGTCTGAAATGCTATAAAACAATAATTAAATAATTTAATTACTTCTTCTTAAATTTTCAAGAATTTAGGTACAAAGTTTGTTATTTTTTTTTTATTAAAATTTGTTAATCTTATTAGAATTAACACTAAATTAAAACTTTGTTTTGTTTTCAATTAATATTATGATTTTTTAATTTCCTGTGCCCTAAAGGGTTCACCATTGTTCCTAGTTTTTAAGCATATACTTATACTATAAACTTCGAGATATTGAAACCATCAAATCTACAAAAAAAATAATTTTGGTCTATTTATCAACGACATTTTTTTTTATATATTTAACAATCTTGCAATAAGCTATAAGAACTGACCATAGCACCTATACAATTTACGTTATTTTCAACATGCCGTTGAACTATTATGTACCTATAATATTGACTGATATATTATCACGTAAAAAAACTCTTCTCCGTCATTGCAAATTAGGACATCGATTCTAGCGAGGGCCTCAATTTTACGGTTGGACTGCTTCAACCTCCTGGGAGAAAAGTTCTCGTACATTTTTGCATATTTCCCTGAAACTTTTGCGATACTGTGTGCTGTATACCTATTTGTATTATTCGATTTTCTTTATACCTCAAACCGACCACTGGGAGTCCCCAAAGAGACGCCGAGGTCATAGGTAATATCAGAGGTCAAACAAATTATATCGGACATGAAAATTTGTCCAATCATTTGTCTAATGTTCTATGCGACAGCTAAAAAAGCTGAACTAAATGAAACAATAGATATAAGAGAAGGTACTGAGATACAGATCTCAGTCCACAAATAAATAAATATTTCGGACATCTGACACACAACATCGTCTAGTCCCAAACTAAGCAGTGCTTGTACTATGGGTGCTAGACAACTGATATAAATACGTATATACTTTTTTTGTAAATACATACATATTATTCATAGAAAACACCCAGAATCCGAAACAAATCTTTGCAGATCATACAAACGTTTAGTCCGACCCGGGAATCGAATAAAATCAACTAGTCTGCCCACAACCAAACACTAATTCAAACTGCCAAAACTTGAGAACTGTGATAATAAAAACTTGGTGTTTGGATTGTCTTTGCTTGCACCACTACTGTTTAAATCTTGATTTCATAGTTTTTATTTTTACTACAGTTCATTTCTCTCATTATATCCAAAAATAATTTTAACTATGAGTAAAAATTGTTTCGAAAACCGTCTGTAGAAACATAGCATGTGAGTTTTATATATACTACTAACTACTGATATTCGAAATTCAGAAATATTTGTAGTAGTCAGATAATCTTGTCATACGAGGAAATTTCGGTTATTAGTAGTAAAGAAAAGATAGTAAATAATGACAAAAATACTATTACACAATAATTTGTATTACAGACAAAATAAATAAATAACATTGTAGTGTCTGTTTTTAATATCAAATGAACAGTGTAACTAAATGCATGCAAAAGTATATACGGTACTTACATCAAGAAATCGGCCAAGTGCGTGTCATACCACGCATAGAATAGAGTTCCGTTGTCACCCGTAATGGTAGGTGGATTTAAAATCGTGTCCAATAGACAATTGTTGTTAACTTATTTTTTCTTTATTTTTGTACGAAGTTTCCCAAGTGAGTGCATTTAACAAGTTAGGGACCTATGACTCCTAAAATAAAATAAAAATATCAAAACCGATGGAGTTTTTCTTGAAGGTTCAATTTAGGGCTCAATTTCAGGTTTATTGAGTCAGCCGTTTAAATTTTAGAGAAATGCTGTTTTTAGAAAAAAATGTGCTTTCTAGTTGAGTAACATAACCGGATACCTAAATCGAAAAATTATTTTTAGAACCTCATAATGTTCTTAAAAGACCTTTCTAATAATATCCCACACGATGGGACAAAAGTGTGAAAAAAAATCATCCCCACTTTGCATGTAGGGGAGGTACCCCAAATAGAAATATGTTTCACAATTTTACTGTAGCACTTCGTTCATGTAATTACAACACATATTCTTGTAAAGTATCATCTTTCTAGCACCAACGGTTTGGGCGGTAGGTCGAGGAATGGACTTATTTTGACAGGATTTTAATTGACAGTTAGCTGATGACATAAGAAAATAATGACTTAGGGCCACCGCAGACTAGCTACTTTTAGCATCGGCGATCGGCAACTAGTCGCTTTTTAGAAGCTAAATACGGCGACCGAACGCTCTACACCGCACACTTAAAAACGCCAAACGCGGAGATTAAGTCGCTTTTTAGAAGCGCGACACAGCAGCTGAACGCTACTCTCCACACACATTCGGATGTCGGTAGCATCGATTTGGCATCTGAGCAGTCGCTAAAACGCGCGTTTCCGATACCGCGATCGAACGCAGGAAGTCGCTAAAACGCGATGCAGCATCGATGCAGTCGCCGATCGACGATGCTAAAAGTAGCTAGTCTGCGGTGGCCCTTAGGCAATTTTATTAGACTAGCTTCTGAGGCGGTACTCGCGATTTATAACAACAACACCGTAACACCGCGGAACTCAGCTAGTTTTAAAATAATACTTACAGGTTTCGTTTTTGTCTATCTCTTTATTTTATAATCTCTTGCCAAGAAAACAGTGTATTGTTACATAGTAAATTCGAAAACGGACAACGCTCTCTGTATCGATAAACTTATTTCCTCGACCGCAACACGAAACCACTTCGTCTAAAACTTCGCCAAGCTTTAAATCTAAAGCGTCTATAGGAAGCCGCAACAATCCAGCATAGTTTGTAGAGCAAACAAATAATTAATCTACAGTGGCTACGGTTTAATTGCTTGTTTGAGTTTGTCTTGATGTTCTATATCTAGTCCACCGACATTTTAAGTGGTTATTTCATTGTTCTAGTCGTTGAGTTTATGTACGAAGATCTTGTCTGTAGTAGAATCTTGTATATTGTCATATAAATCTTGGATGTTATTCTTCTAAATTTCGACTTTATGTGGCAGTAGGGCTTATAGCCGTAGGAGATTTTTCGGAAACAATCACCGATGTTATGAACGTTTCCGTTATCCGGAGATCACGTTAAGGAATCGACATTGGTTGTTATTATAAGGTAACAGTCGTGAAGCTTAGTTGGGAGGTTTAAAAACATCAAACGGTTACATTACGTAGCCACAACATGTCTTGCCAGTCTCCCAGCCGCACTCAACCAGCGTGGGGGCTTATGGGCTTAACCCTATCCTGAGAGGAGACCCGTGCCCAACTGTGGGACGTAGTTGGTTGTTGATTTTGATGAAGTCTTTATTTATAGGTAGTATAAGTGGCTTCCAATTCGCTCTCCCCGGAATACTCATATTCTAACTCTTCTCTATAACATTTTGTTTAATCCCAGAGCTCCTTTCTATCTCAAAGAACGATTCAAGTTCCTCAATGACACACATGCAAAATTTCTGCGGTCATCCGAGAATCTGAGACTGGAGATGCCTCTGCATTCCATAAAATTTTATAATCAGTCGTTTATTGTTGAAGCAATACGATTATGGAATGCACTGCCGACAAATATTAAGAAAGCGCAAACACTAACTAAATTTAAAAAAATGGTTTATGAATACTATGCATCATAACTTAAATAATCAAGATCAAGGATATGTAATTTGTGGTTTTGTTCTTAGAATTTCATTTAATTAATTAGTTATATATATGTATGTATTGTATGTATATATATGTGGTTAAGTATATATGTATACTAGCTGATGCCCGCGGCTCCGCTCGCGTTTTAAAGGTATGAAAAATAGATGTTGGCCTATTCTCAGACCTACTGAATATGCATATAAAGTTTCATAAAGATCGGTCCAGCCGTTTCGGAGGAGTATGGCAACGAAAACTGTGACACGAGAATTTTATATATTAGATGTATGTCTAAGTATTGTGTATGTATATATGCATGTAGGTTTGTTTATTGATGGATATTAAATTTTATTTACTATTGAACTCAATGCACAGTCGACTACCACCGTCTCTCCGATGCATATTGATCCATCCTAAGGTTGCCTGGAAGAAATTGCCTATGGCAGTAAGGCCGCCCTTTGTACACTACATATATATTTCATTTAATGTATTGTAACTCTGTAACAAAGTGTGCAAATAAAGAGTTTCTATTATATTCTATTCTATTGTTCCGGAATTTTAATGTGTAATTCCTTAATCTCGTACATCCGAGAGGAGAAAGAAGTACATGTGTTAGGGTATAGAAAAAGCTCATGAAATTAATATTATAGGACTTATTTTTTTTTATAATTGCCTGTAAGTCATTGCCTTGGTGCATTAAGTCCTTGTACTTACTATCCTAGCATTAAGCTATATTTATATGGCTAAATGGTGTGTAATTAAGCAATAAGTACCTGGGAGACCGAGCCTTGCTCGATTTTATTTTATACTATTTATTGTTTTACTACCCCATATATTCTATCGAGTAGCTATAGTGTTGCTGTGTTGGAGTACTAACCAACTAAGTGTTACTGAAAGAGTAGTATAGATGTCGCAAGCAATGCTAAGAGTTATAATAAATGCGAAAGAAAAACGCATGAAAATAAAAAACTTGAGATTTCCCAAACATAAGACTAATCTAGATAGTTTTTTCACCCCTGAAAACCATCAAATATTAAATTTCAGCGAAACCGTTAAAGCCGTTTTCGAGATCACAAATTAAAAAACTAGAATTGCTCGCTTAAAAATATTTGATTGGATTTTTTTTCTTCATAAGTGAAAATAAGTGGTGTATGGCTGTTTCATGCCCGAAGTTTATCATTTTCTTGCTTCTTTGTGGTCATCATCATCATCAGCCCATCGCAGGACTGCTGGACGTAGGCCTCTCAATTCTCTCACACCACACACCATTCTCTATAGTAATTGATTATAATTTCTAAACTTATAGATGAATTCCAATATTAACATTTCATTTCAATTATGTACCAAGATAATTGAATTTTCCAGTGTGTTCATAGCATACAATTAAGGAAACCACGAGAATAGGAAGTGGCTTTAAGTAAATTTCTTATAATTTTACGAATAGCGTTAGAATTTAGACAATAATACTACTTTTATTGATCAGTATACTTGAATAATTAAGCTGATTAAAGCAAATAAAGGCACTCACAATTTAAGAAACAGTTTTTAGAATAAAATTAGAGTGTATGTTGTTTTCACGTCTCACAATGTACTTATTTTTGTGTGTATTGAAACACACTATTTAAAAAAAAACGTTTTCCAATGGTTAGCGTAAGTGACTGACGATCAACAGGTCTCGGGTTCGATTGTTTGATTCTCGGGTCGGTACTAAAATGGCATTGAGTATTTCTGATCACAAAAATGCATGATAACCATCTGGAGTTTCTAAATTGGGGTGTCAGAGAGGACGCAGGACAGTTTATCCTGCACCTAGCTTTTCCTATCATGACAGATAGCCATCCTATTGGGTTGTGAAAGGAAAGCAAGGTTATGTGAGGAAGAAAAGGTTCAGAGAGTGCACGTATGTTTGCGCACACACCCATGTACTATAATATTCCCTGCGTAGTTGGCTGCCATGGCCGAAATCAGCTTGGAGTACATCATAATTTATTAGCAACACCATCAATATCAGCTTGATGCGCGCATTTTGTACTATAGCACCATCTAGGAAAGATACTCTGAACTACTTAGTCACTACTGATCCATCAATATTTTAAATCGCGCAAACAAAATGTTTTCACACCTAAACAGATACATTTGCAACTTTTAAATTTTACCGCTGTTAATACAATCATAGTACATTTACATCTGTATCTCGTTAAACATTTTTCCAAACTTATTACTTTATGTATTAATGCTTGGTATATTTTTATAATTAATAATTTGAACATGAAACGTAATTGCGTTTACTAAACTAAATTGAGGTGGTCATGGCGATTGACAGTATTTATTGCTATGAAATTTGAAAAAATGTATAAAAAATGATATGGGTAAGTTTAGCATATTAATATTGCCAACGAATTTTCAAACTTAGTTTCCACAATCCGCTGTTCACTCAATCCATCAATTTTCTAGTTCAATATTCTAGCAGCTAATGTCAATTTTATTAATATTCGATTTTAGGGTCGAACTGCAGCTCTTGTCGCAGGTCCAGTTCTCCATTGTCAAGCTGGCGTTGTCGTCTTCAAGAATCTGCCGAAAGAAGAAGAAGAAAAAGATGCTTGTGTAATAGACCCAGCCACCTAAAATTAAGAAGAAAGGAAGCAATTGAGGTATTGGCAAAGAATATTTAAGTCACAATTTATACGTTTTTTGACGTTGTGGTGATGTGTATTTAATGAGCTACTGATTGTATGATTATTTTATCTTAAGACTTGAATGGGTGTGGTAGCTAACGGCTGCATTACAGAAGAAGAAGAAGAAGGTAGAAGAGATAAAAGTCTATGCCATTTCTGGCAACACGGCAATGTAGGCTTTTCAGCTTGTTTAAATTAAAAATATTTTAGTGTATAAAACGCTAAGATATTACTCTCAATGGTGTAAAGGTGTAAATTCGGAATTATCTCTTATGATAGACTGCTGGTAAGTAACCTAGTAGTTTAAGCGGTCGGTTTGCTACTGCGCCAAGTGACGTGGGTTCAAATTCCACGTAGTTTCCACTTTGTGTGATTCACAATTTGTTGTTCTGAGTCTGGATGTTCTTTGTGTCCGTTTCATGTATGTTTGTAAAGTCCCCCGCGATACAGGAATTTATATTCCTAATGCGGGAGCTGTCTTTTTCAAATTAAAAAGAAACGAAAAAAAAGGTTTGAAAATGAAAACAATCAATACAGTCATGTTGTGTTACATGACATGGTGTTAATAAAACATTTCATCAACAACCCATAACGTCCCACTGCTGGGCTCGGGTCTCCTCTCAAGAGAGGGTTAAGGCCTTACGTCCCCACGCTGGCCGAGTGCGGGTTGGGGACTGGCAAGACACGTTGTGGCTACGTAATCTTACCGTTGGATGTTTTTAAGCCGCCCGAAGGCCTCCAACTAAGCTTCACGACTGTTACCTTATGATAACAACCGGGACCGACTGCTTAACGTGACCTCCGAATCACGGAAACGCTCATAACATATCATGCCACATACGGTCACCCATCTAGGTCTGACCGCGCCGTAGTTGCTTACCCTCGGTGATTGTTTCCAATCACCTAAGGCCACTCGGCTATGAGCGCTTCTATATATATAATAAAACATTTAAAGAAACTTTTCATCTCTAAATAAGTTTTTAATACATACGTAGGTTTTCAGTTATGGTAATGTCAGTGAAGATGTATGATATCACCTTATCACTAAACACCTACACAACACCGACATAAAGATTTTCTCTGCTATCTGCTCTAAATACATACTAGTATAACTACTACTAGGAAAAATATTTCTACAATGAAATGATTACTAGCAAAATGTTTATATTAACACGAGAAGAAATTATATAGCACGCGGAAGCATGTCATATTGGGCATACTTAAGGAGTAAATAGGCTGTTAGGAGCTGGATGCGAGTAGCCGAGAATCAAACTAAGTGGCGTGCAATTGGAGAGGCCTACGTGCAGCAGTGGACTGCGATAGGCTGATGATGATGATGATGAAGGAGTAATATAAGTACAGAAAGCTAAAAAATATGTAACAACCGTTTAAGTATCATGTAGCAATACTTGATGTTTTGTATGAACTGGCTCGATTGATGATAGATTGACTTGAGTTACTCACAAAAAAAATCGGCCAAGTACGTGTCTGGCCACGCACATGAAAGGATTCCTCAGTCACCCATAATGGTACGTGGATTTAAAATCGTATCGGACGGACAGACGGACATGACGAATCAATAAGGGTTCCGAGTCATTAACTTCGGAACCCTAAAAAACACCAACTAAACAATTCTTTCGTTGCTTTTTACTAAATTAGTGAATGTACCAGAGGCCTACTCCTCATCAAAGTCTCATGTTATGACGCAAACGATGCTAAGGGCAGCAGTGCGCTGGTATATATTATGTTGCAAGAATTCAAGAAAACATGCAATTAAAAATACGAGTAGAAGGAAGTATATAAGGAACTATAAGGAAGGAACTATAAGAAGAAACTATATAATATACATTCCACTAAGAGGACTGCCCTGTTTGCACTGCTTAAAGGACCCGGGAGGTCATTTAAGCAGGGCGTAAAAAAGCATCTCTGCTATCACAGTATGAGTCACCGCGTTGCATAGTCTGCATTTGCAATGAGATTCGGCGGCCCGCTGTCATTGATTCTACTCATGATTTCTATCATGTAGATTTGAGTTACTTTTATTGCATTAAACTATTATAAAGTAAACAATTGATTTACTGGTAATCAGATGATTCGTGTACTCCTTTGCTTCTTATATCATTACCATTACAAAAAACTAGTTGTTTGTACAGTCAATTTATGCCATGTTTCGTCGCACGCTAGGATCAGGGGAACATGAAATCAACCATTCTTTAATGTACTGATAAACCTAACACAACAGATACTTGGAGAGTACTCCCAGCGTAGTTGGCTGCCGTGGCCGAAAACTAGTTGTTTGTACAGTCAATTTATGCCATGTTTCGTCGCACGCTAGGATCAGGGGAACATGAAATCAACCATTCTTTAATGTACTGATAAACCTAACACAACAGATACTTGGAGAGTACTCCCAGCGTAGTTGGCTGCCGTGGCCGAAAACTAGTTGTTTGTACAGTCAATTTATGCCATGTTTCGTCGCACGCTAGGATCAGGGGAACATGAAATCAACCATTCTTTAATGTACTGATAAACCTAACACAACAGATACTTGGAGAGTACTCCCAGCGTAGTTGGCTGCCGTGGCCGAAAACTAGTTGTTTGTACAGTCAATTTATGCCATGTTTCGTCGCACGCTAGGATCAGGGGAACATGAAATCAACCATTCTTTAATGTACTGATAAACCTAACACAACAGATACTTGGAGAGTACTCCCAGCGTAGTTGGCTGCCGTGGCCGAAAACTAGTTGTTTGTACAGTCAATTTATGCCATGTTTCGTCGCACGCTAGGATCAGGGGAACATGAAATCAACCATTCTTTAATGTACTGATAAACCTAACACAACAGATACTTGGAGAGTACTCCCAGCGTAGTTGGCTGCCGTGGCCGAAAATTGCTCGGAGTACATGATAATTTATAGGCTACACCATCAGTATCAGCTTGATGCGTGCATTTTGTACTATAGCACCATCTAACTCTCAACTACCTAGTCACTACTACATAACATGCTTAAAAATAAAGCAATCATAAAAAAAACTTTGAATAAAGATAGTAGTTAGAAATAAGCCACTCAAATTCCTATAAACTAGACTTCAAACAGATTTGTTTGTTACAGAATTGCCGATGCGGTTGTATGCCACCATGTATTGAGTGTGAGGGCAACTTATCACCTGTATCACCACGGCCACCACCCCCACCTATGACTCCTAAAAACCTCTGTAGATTTACTGTTGATGCTTATTTTACATAAAAGAGGAAGAAAATACATAAACTTGGACATTTCCAGATATTTCAATTTTAACTTATCTTTTTATACTTATATAGATTATCTATTATTTTCTTTTATATTAAAGCCTTCCAAAGTGACTCTAGTGTAGAATGCAAGAGTAGGGTTAACCATCCGCATTGTGAGGCCAAAACCTCCTTTCAAAGGAGAGGCCTATGTCCAGCAGTGGACTGGTAAAGGCTGTTGATGATGATGATGATTGTGATTGTAATCAATTCAACATTGTGGACTGGTCGGATGTTTCTGCATCATTCTCCCGGCCTCTGGAGAATGATGCAGAATGATTGGGCCTCCGGTCACTCACCAACAAAATACGGTAGCAAGAGTGCTGTCATTATTAGGATGGTCTTCTGTGTGAGGGTAGTACTGGCCCGATCGAGCCAGCCCATACGTGCTGAAATCAGCTTGTCTCTTACTACCTTTTTGACAAGTAATATATTACAGTTACCTAGTATCTTGAGCGTTGCCTAAATTTCTAATAATGATGGAAACGCTGCGGCGCGATGCTAGTCTAAAAAATGAGCCTCAGTTGCTCTTTATGTCATTACCTATCCGACAGTGGAAGGGCCATCAAAATCGTTCTAGCCGTTACAGCGATTAGCCGGAACAAACAGACAGACATATAGTCAAAAACGTTAAAAATTGTTCTTTTAAACGACACTTCGTTTAAAAGAACAGAACTTTTATTATAAAAGTATAATACGACACTTCGTATTATACTTTTATAATAAAAGTTAGATAATATACTATTCATTTGATTTTACAAACAGACAATTTCATTTTATTTATTTGTATACAAGATCGAAATCTGTTAATGGACTTCTCCGCGGAATAAGAGGACGAGTAAAATTATTTTCTTCATGATTTTCATAAATTTGGTAGTATTAAATATCATAATATTTCAAGATATAGTTATAGTAAATATTGATTTTCTTTCTAAAGAGAAGTTTATTTCTATCAGTGATAGTAGATTATCATCTTATCAAAAGAAGAAGTACAAAAAAAAAAGGAATTCATTACACGACTTCTGTAATGTAATTGTAATAACATACAATGTAAACATTTAAAAATAGGATTTTACGATATTACTCATAATCCTAACTTAAAATTTAATGTTATAAATGCAAAAGTAACTCTGTCTGTAACCCTTTTTGTTAGGAAAGGTTACTCCCCGGGTAGCCAATAGCAGTGAGCATGAGTTAGAAGGGCGCCTTGATCTAACAAAGGATTAACCATGTGTGCCTCGCAGTAATTCAGGGAATTCAAAGAAACCACTCACCAGTTTCACACAAATATATTCACAAAAGTGACACAATACAATTAGTAACACAGCTTAAAATCTAGAAAGTATACAAAAGTTATTAAGGTGGGTTGTTTAACAAAACATAATTTTGTTGATCTGGGCTATTTCATCCTGGACCCGCATGTAGGTTGTAGTGAAAATTGATCTTTACACCCAGTAGACCGGATGCAAAGGTCCGTTAGCGCGTCACGGAAGAACCGGTGAACAAAATAAGATATTAGCAAGAGATATGATTATTGGATTATAAAACCATACGTGATCCTGTGGCAAGTCTAGGGGATTTGTCGTACGGGAGGGAGCTCTCCTCTACCCCGATCACCTCTGCACGCCGGATAGCCCACGCACCGCCAGTGGGATTCGCCAATTGTGCCCGAAGGTATAGCCGAATGTAGACCACGTTGGTAACGTACTTGAACGTTTCTTGATGTAAATCTCAAACCAAAACTTGAAACCCTAGGGAAAAAAGGACATAATCCTAAATACCTATTGAAACAGATAGACATTGACACAACTAAATAAAGTTTAAATGAGCGACAGAGTTCTTACCACTTTTTTAGACTGCGGGTTTCTGAATACAAATTCTTCACGAATACAATACTAAGATAAGCAGAGTTATGCACAATTACGTAGTAGAACCAAGAATGCTTTTCTCGGGGAATTATGGCCCGCCTTTTATATTACATTTCAAGGTCCCGTTGGAATAAAACTTATACCCTCTATTCAAAACTAAAAAAACATCACCTGATTCTCAGAGACAAAGATAGATTTTTGCCCAGAGACTAAAATAGAACGCGATTTACCACAGAGTATCAATCACATCCGAGATATATCTGAGAGTGAAGACGCCATCTGACGACTCGCGGGTGAAAGTTTTTCTAAAACCAATGAGATAGATGTGTAAGAGCTACCGCTAACCTGATAAAGATGGCGCTTACCCAAACACGTCATCTTATTGTGTTACTAATTCTAAATATTTCAATGAAACAAAAAAAGGTTGTTACATGTCTGTCAGTCTGTCCTGAACTGATTTTAATGAAATTCGGTAGTCTAGAGTCTGAGAAAGGATATAAGCTACTTTCTGATGCAAAAAAGTATTGTAAGGAGTTGAAAGGGGCATGAAAAATTATATGGAAGTACCGTCATTCATCGTATTAGAAACGAGGTAATCCGGCAGAGAACTATAGTTATCGACATAGCCCATATGATTAGCAAGCTGAGTAGCAATGGGCTGGCCATATTAGCCGCAGAACCGACAACCTTTGGGGTAAACGTGTTCTTGAGTGGAGACCGCGTCTTGGCAAACGTAGTGTAGGAGGTCCAAATGCCAGGTGGAGTGATGATTTGCGCAAGACGGCTGGTAGGAGCTGGATACGAGTAGCCGAGGATCGAACTAAGTGGCGTACAATTGGAGAGGCCAGCGGTGAACTGCGATAGGTTAATGATGATGACCGTCATTTTTAAAGCGAAAAGCTTAAAACTTATTTTTAGGCTATTGATTCTTCTTCTTCTTCCTAGCCTTTATTCCCAATATTACTTGGGGTCGGTATACTTACTTAAGTACTGATTCGTTGTAAATAAATACGAAATTCAATGTTTGTAAAAGTTTTACCCTTTAGGGGTAATAAAACAATAAGGAATAGGGGATGTAAGTTTGAATGGCAACTAAAACTGCCTTGTTGGTCTAGTGGTTAGCGTATGCGGCTGCTGATCAAGAGGTCTCGGTTCGATTCCCGGGTCGGACCAAATATTTGTGTGATCCACAAATATTGATTTCGGAGGCTGGGTGTTTTCTATGTAATATATATGTATTTACTGTCCGTGTGGTGACGGATTAAGAATACAAAGTGTCACCACCCCTATTCATTCCATGGGTGTCGTAAGAGGCGACTAAAGGAACAAAATAAGCAGCTAACATCACTGCCAAGAGAAGGAAAACTTGAAACAAACCCTTTACCAACCCGTCTGGCCAGCGTGGTATAGTAGGCCAAAACCTCCTTTCAAAGGAGAGGCCTATGTCCAGCAGTGGACTGTTAAAGGCTGTTGATGATGATGATGATGATGATGATTTACAAATAAAAGTATGTTTATGTATTTATATCAGTTGTTCTAACCCATAACACAAGCTCTGCTTAGTTATGGACTAGAATCATCTAGTCCATAACTAAGCAGAGCTTGTGTTGTGTGTAAGATATCCGCAATAAAAAATATGTAAGGTTTACGCGGATCCTTACTATCCTTATCGTACATACGTACATTATAAATGCGATATTAGAATAGAATAGAATAGAATAGAAACTCTTTATTTGTACACCTTAATACAGAGTTACATTACAGTACATTAAATGACATATATAAATGTAGTGTACAAAGGGCGGCCTTATTGCCAAAGGCAATCTCTTCCAGGCAACCTAAGGATGGATCAAAGTGTATCGAAGAGACGGTGGTAGTCGTCTGTGCATTGAGTTTTGAAGTAAATAAAATACATGTATAATAAATAGATATACATGCATACATGCATACACAATACTTATACATACATAAATATACGTACACATATACATATATACATACACATACATACATAATATATACACATACATACAAAATATATACCTATATAACCAATTAATTAAATGAAATTCTAGAAACAAAACCATAAATTTCCTAGCCTTGACCGTGATATCATGTTAGTTATGATGCATAGTGTTCGTGAACCATTTTCTTAAATTTGGTTAGTGTTTGAGCTTTCTTAATATTTAGCGGCAGTGCATTCCATAATCGTACTGCTTCAACAGTAAATGACTGATTATAAAATTTGGTGGAATGGACAGGCATTTCCAGTCTCAGATTCTCGGATGACCGCAGACATTTTCCATGTGTGTCATTGAGGAAATTGAATCGTTCTTTGAGATAAAAGGGAGCTCTGGGATTGAACAAAATGTTATAGAGAAGAGTGAGAATATGAGTATTCCGGCGAGAGCGAATTGGAAGCCACTTGAGCATTCGACGGAATTCAGAGACGTGATCATATTTACGTAGGCCAAATACAAATCGTATACAGAGATTTTGAAGTCGCTCAAGCTTATCGAGTTGTGCTTCAGTGAGATCAAGATAGCTGACATCGGCATAGTCGAGAATTGGGAGGAGAAGTGCTTGTGCAAGGGCAGCCCTAGTCGCAGTCGGAAGAAAATTTCGTAGTCTTCGAAGAGACCCGACAGAAGCAAATAACTTGCGACTGACTTCTTGCATTTGTGAACCCCAGGAAAGAGTACTATCGATGTAAATATCCAAGTTTTTGACACTAGTACTAATCTCAAGGTTGGTGCCATTGAACTGTATTTGAGGCAGCTGTGTCCAGTTAACCCTTGAGATCATTCCGGGACTGCCAATAATACATACCTGCGTCTTTACAGGATTAACCTTGAGGCCGTAGTTAAGACTCCAATCGCTAATGCGACGCAGGTCAGCATTAATTGAATTGAAAGCTTCCGGTAACAAGTTAAGCCTGGCTTGTGTATATATTTGTAGATCGTCTGCATAAAGATGGTAGTGAGAATTTAATTGATTAGAGATTGAGTTTATAAAAACTGCGAAGAGTAACGGAGATAGAACGCCACCCTGTGGTACATCAGAAGAAATATTGCACCAGGAGGACATTGAGTCTTCGATGCAAATACGTTGCCGGCGACCAGACAGGTAACTATGAAACCAATCAATTGTCCTTGGAGATATGTTAAGAGACCGTAGTATGGCAAGCAGAATGTGAAAATCTACAGTATTAAAAGCGTTGCTGAAATCAAGTAAGGTGAGTACTGTGATCATTCCACTGTCCATGCCCAGTCTGATGCTATCCGTGATATGTACCAACGCAGAAGCAGTGCTGTGACCAGGACGAAAGCCGGATTGGAAGGGATTCAGTAATGAATTTTTGGAAAGGAAGTTACTCAGCTGAGAGTGGATGAGGCGCTCGAGCACTTTGGATAAGAAAGGTAAAATGGATATGGGCCGATAATCAGAAAACGAAGAGGGTTTGGATTTCTTAGGCAGAGGGATTAGTTTAGCATCTTTCCACGCAGTTGGAAAAACACCACTTGTGATGGAGTGATTCAGGATGTTGCATAGGATAAGCAGGATTTCGTCAAGGATAGGGAGAATCATGTTTCGGCTGATACAATCACTGCCGATTGCATTTGATGAGATCGCTAGGACGGTCTTCTTAACATCACAATCAGTCAATTGATCAAAAGTAAAATATGGATAGTTGGGAGTTGGAGTAGAGGAAAGATTTCTTAAAGTATTGACTTTTGTATTATTACTAAAGTCAGAAGAGGCCGAGAAATGTTTATTAAGTAAATCAATGTTTAAATTTTTAGGAATAGAGTCTTGACGAGACTTTCCAACTCCCAATGTTCTTAGAAATTTCCAAACTTTTGCAGGATCTCCGTTTTCAACGGAAGAGTGAATATGTTGGCGTTGTGCGTTTCTACACATCTTATTGCAGAGATTTCTCAGGTACACATATTTTTCCAGGTTAGCATCTGTTGGTCGACGCTTGTATTTGCTTTTCGCTGAGCACTTTTTGGACATAATCTGTCTTATCTCCTCAGTGAGCCATGGAGCAGGTAAATGTTTAATTTTAATCGATCGCAGGGGCGCGTGTATATCGTACAGTTGTATTAAACTTTCGGTGAATATTGCAACTTTTTCATTCACACACTGGGAATCAAATAAAGTAGACCAGTTAATGTTACGTGCGTCTTCTTTAAGTTTGGCAAGATTCATTCCACTAAAATTGCGTTGCACAAGAATTCTCGGCTTTGCCTTGGGGGGACGGATAGCGTAAGAGAGAAATATCAAGTCATGATAAGAAAACGCATCAGCTGGATATTGACCATGGCTGATGACATGTTTGGTAGAAGAGACAAGAATAAGGTCAAGAAGAGAGGGAGTGCAGTTAGGAAAATGATGTGTAGCATCAAGTGATAAAAGTGATAGGTTGTTACATTCCACCACTTTGGTTAGCGAAGAAGAGCGATAGTCTTTTTTGAAAAGGCAAGTATTGAAGTCACCCAATATTATTGTGTGGGCATAAGAAGGAGAAAGTTTTTCAAGTAATTTTTCGAAAGAGGAGAAGTAGTTAGTACGCAGTGATGGCGAGTAGTAAACGCCTAGTAGAACTTTTGTATGATTAATATCTAATTCTAAAAAGAGATGCTCGCCCGCGTCCGGTGGTGGGGGTTGTGAGGATATACTCACTATTGTAAATGGAATATGTTGTCTGAGATATATACCAACCCCACCCCCACCACCAATCGCGCGATCATTCCTTATGAGATGGAAACCTGGAAGACTATAAGCTGTGGATGGTAAACAAGGTTTTAACCATGTTTCGGAGACTAAGATGGCGTGTAAGTTTTTACAAGTAAAGGTAGCCAGCATATATGGACTATGGACTACATTAAAATTCCGCGGAGCATCAGAAAACCGGCACTGAAGATTTTCTTGAAGTGAAGGTACACCAACGAAACTAGTATTATGGCTGTTGGAAGAATAAAAACTGTCATCATCACTATAGACCAAGTCAGACATTTAGACGTATTAAAATAAATAAGTTAATACTAATAGCAATATAAATAATTATATAAATAAATAAGTTAATAAAATAATGATAAAAGTAGTACTCAATAAAAGTACCAAATAAATTTTTAAAGCAATACAAAATTATTCACTTTGATCCACCCACTAGTCATGTGTTTAACATTTTATCACACAAATATTAGCCACTATTAAATAAACCAAGGGAAAAAGGAGGAAAAGTAATAACATGTAAAAATAATGACAACCTAGACAGTTACAACAAATAAACAATCATAATTATACAATAGTACGCTACAAGCATCTGGGTGAACTTCTCGTGCAAAAACACAATGTTCCAAACTATTGTATTGCGAAGTCGCAACAGTTCAACGATTAACAGATTTGACAGTCTGGAACTGGAACGCAATTTTGACAGATAATAAAAGTAGTAGAAGTAAGGTAAATTAACAATAAATTATGAGTATGTTTGCGTTGTAGGAAAAATATTTAGTTATTTATATAGCAATATTGGTAGAGAGGAAATGTTTAAATTTATTGTCACCCAGACAATGCAACGCCATTCTGAAATACATATAACAGAAACAAGTAATCACACAAAAATCAACATGTAAACAAACCATACAAAGCACTTATTTTTTGGTACTGGCGGCCGCCCTTTTCTGTTTTGGGGCCTGGCTTTTGGTTGCAGTAGCCTTTTCCGTAACCACCGACCTTATCTGGTCGAGATCTGCGACAGAAGTTATACGGTGGCGTGAACCGTCAGGACCCATAACAAAAACAGAGCCTTCCTTGGTCCAACATTTCGTGATCCCGTATTCCTCGCGTGCTGCCATAAAGGCTGAGTGTCGCGCACGGGTCAGGAACTCGGAGAGAGTCACACCTGTGCCTTTAAGTTTAGTCTTGGATGCCCAAACTCTGTCCCGCACTGCCACTGATCTAAATTTTATTAGAATGGGTCTTGGTTTGTCACCAGAAGATTGTCGGCCCATCCTATGACAGCGGCTAATGTCCTCAGATGTAAAGGAGCCTATTCCCAACTTACTAACTGCAACATCCGTCACCAGCTGCGGTGTGTTGTCATCTTTCTTTTCTGAAATACCGTGTACAAGAAGAATTTTGCGGCGGCTGCGGGTCTCCATGTTGTCCACAACTCGCTTACAACAGCCTTCATCTGAGTCCTGAAGGACCGCAACGTATCAAGAATGAGAGTCTTAAATGAATTGAAGTCTTCTGCAAGACTAGCCAGATTAGCAGTATTAGAGGTCTTCTTCGAGAGATCTGCTTCAAAGATTGCCATCCTCTTCTCAAAAAAATCCTGTAGTTCTTGCAAATTGCTCATTGTGACACAGTGATTACTTTTTAATTTTGTGTTTTGAAATCTAAGTTATTTTATGGATATAACACTAGACTAGCAGGTATTTATTTTAAAGATTTATTATGTGCATTAAAATTATATTAAACTATGGTTTATCTATTTTTAATTTTTAATTATAATTGGAGCTTTCAAAAAAAATGTGTTGTACTTTCAACTACCAACTATAAATTCTCCTGATGTCTGTCTATCTGTCGCGATTTCACGCCAAAACTACGGAATTGTTTCGAATTTAATTCAGTACACAGAAGAAGAATACAGTGTCACCACCCCTATTCATCCCGCGGGTGTCATAAAAGGCGATTATGGGATAAACTACGCAAGGCAACATCAATGCAAAGAGAAGGAAAACTTGAATCCAACCCTTTACCAACCCGTCTGGGCACCGTGGTATAGTAGGCCAAAACCTCCTGTCTATGGAGAGGCCTATGTCAGGCAGTGGACTGTTGAAGGCTGTTGATGATGATGAAACAGATAGTCTAGAGCCTGAAAAACGACATGGTTACTTCTTACCGCAATAACCGACATACCCCCAGCCAATGCCGCGGGGAAAAGCTAGTCAAATTATGTGAATTAAAATCTCTCCCGAATTACATTGAAAATTATTCCCATTTTGTAGTACACACCATCCTGTATTCAATCCTTTATCAATTTTCGTCCAATTAGTCTTAACTCTCACGTATTTTATGTAATGTATGCAGGTCCATGTAATATTCGGGAGTATTTGTATGTTAATTCCGATTCCGCGTAGAGTTATTACAATTTAAACTTTAATTAATGCCGTTTTAAGTTAAAATCGCTAATAATGACGGTTCTGGTTATATAGACTTAATGTTTAAACTATGCTGTTTATAAAAGTTTCGAATCGAAGTTTCTGCAAATGTATCTGGTAAATTGATTATACGGATATGACGTGTGACAAACTGTCATACTGTTCGAATCTGGGTGTTCTTTGTGTATTTTTGTATATGTGTGAAATCGCTCGTAGTACAGGATAATTTACTCCTAGTGCGGCAGATAGTCCAGTCAATAAAGGCTTAACTTTGCCATTTTGGTTGAACACCTGCAACCAACGCCAAAATTTCCGTAAGTCTTCGTAGATTAATATACTAAAATTGCAGGGTGCTGCAATACCGGCAAAGGGTGCAAATACATTGCGAAAGGGTGCAAAAACAACTTTTTCGTCTATATCTCGCGATTGGCTGGAAAAATAAAAAAAGATCCTACTACAAAATTGTAGGAAATTAAATCTCCTACAAAAACTTGGAAACTTAATTTCGCGTATCTCTCATAGTTTTTGCACAAAATGCATTTAAAGGTGCAAAATGAAAAAAGTTTTACTATTAACTTTTTTTTTCATAATGAAGTGATACTACATGTGTCATTGGGATTCAAATGATATGTTTCGGGCATTTTTTTTTATTTATTTACACCTTTTTTCAATTACCTAAAAATCTTGGCAAAAAAAAAACATTTAAATTTTATTATATGACTAGCTGACCCGGCAAATTTCGTACCGCCTCAGAATAATCATTAAAATATTATGCTTAGTTATTAAATGATACTGATAAATTAACAGCAGTGCCACCTAACGGGCCCTGGCCGGTACCGCCACAATCGCTTTGTTCCTGCATTTTAAATCTGTAATATCTTCAAAAATATTAATTTAAATTACATACTGTAAAGGGTCATATTAATTTATATTAGATGCACAAAGTATTTAAGGTACTTAATTGGATAAGGATTAATACTGTATTGCTTATAATCGTTTCGTAAATAATCCATTATTTCTAGTAAAAAGAAAGAAAGTATTGTAGAACTTTTTAAGGTGTACAATACTGTAGTACATTATTTTGATCTATCTCGTAGGGTACAGCCAGCGTTTGCAATGTAAGCGTGAAAAAATGGGTTTATTGACGACATCACATTAAAAACCTATAAATTATCAATGTTTCTCTACTTTTATGCATGTATTATGCATATAAACCTTCCTCTTGAATCATTCTATCTAGTAAATAAACCGGCGTCCAAGTCCGTTGCGTAGTTTTAAAGATCGAGGCATTTATACGGACAGGCAGAGAGTGGAAGCGACTTTGGCTTATACTATGTAGTGATAATATAATTTTAGTTTTTTTTTATTCCATAGGATTCAGAGCAAAATAGCATTTGAAACGTATATTTGCAGTATATATTACCTCTCCATTTACCTAAGCTATTATAAATTTCATTTCAGGGGGACGTTTATAATAATATATCACTGGTGGAGAAAGAGCGTGGTATATTTTATATTATTCTTTCTACTACTATTCTACTCTTTTGCTCCCACTAATTCCAATTTTCTATATAAGAGTCTTCAATATAAGAGTGAATAGGGAGAATAAGACAAATATAAGACCCTTGCGCTCGACGTAAATAGTCCCATTCAAGATCTATGGGATAGGATCGAAAAATAGGACCCATGTACTCGAATAAGACCATACGTTTCCTAATAAGAGCGAAAGAGATAGAGATTTAAACAAAAATGAGAACCTTGCGCTCGACGAAAATAGTACCATTGAGAACACACACACATGCGCTTGTTTTCTATCTCGCTGAGTGCAATGAGTAAGACTGCAGCAGAAAATGCTCAACTAACTGTTTATCACTTACTGTCACTATACTCCAAACTGTCGTTTCAGGGATATTTCGTTTTTGTGCGTCTAACTGTCCAAAAGTGATTTTTTGCAAAATAAACTTGATTCACTGTTTTCAATTTAAAGGAAACAATGAATCCTTCATTTTTATGTTCTATTTGTATGAAGAAAACGTAAGATGCAACAATTGTAGTGAAAAGTATGCAATCCTCTCAGGATTGCATACTGATTGTAGTGATTGGTATGGTGAGAGTGAGGACCTCAGTGAAATGGCTAAGAAAACAATTATCACTGTATGTGCAGAAATTTTACAGGACAAAATAAAGGAAACTCGTTACGAAACAAAAAGTTATCTATAACCGGACAAATTCCCTGATAACGTTGTATCAGAAATACCTCCACTATTAACTTGCTTCCTACATAAATTATTATTAAATGATGAAAATATCGTGTCAGATGAACGTCCTGTTATCCCAAAAATAGATACTATTGGCTATAGTATTATTTCAGCACTTCGTCCTAAATCCTTCATTCGTTTCTTCAACTAGCTGTTGAGACATACATTTATCGAAAAACAGGATCGATGTTAGTTATCAGTCTACTAAGCAAACTGGGTGTTTGCACATCATACCATAATATTCAGCTTCATGAAACTTCATCAATAATTTAACCTCAGAAGACTATAATTACTGATGCTTTCCTTCAATATGTCTTTGATAATACTGACCGTAATACAAGGTGGGCCAAAAGAAATCACCCTATTGAAAGATGCTCTTATTTTTGCAAATGGCGGCCAATGTCAAATCTGTTTTGACATTTGTAAACTAGACAGATGTAGAATACAAGTGAACAAGTCATGGAGCGATACACTCCCCGCGGAACGCGGAATTATCGTGTCTATTCTTTTGCGTAACAATTCGTCTGTGGTGTTGGCGCAGCGCGAATTCCATCGCCGATTCCCCGGTCGTCCGGCACTAACTGCGCAAACACTGGGCCGTTTGGCTAGGGACCACAAGAGACGCTGCCAAGAGTGGCCGGCCCCGGAGCGCCTATTCTGCCGAGAATATCGCAGCTGTTGCTGAGGATGGCGAGCTGTCGCCTGAAACATCACCCAGACGCAATTAGCCATCAGCCGTCGTCCCTAAGGTGAATTTTGGTCAAAGACCTGCGCATGTCCGTGCATCGGCTGCTGCCTGTCGACCACCAAACGCATGTAGCCTACGCCCATGCGAGGACGAAGTAGAACGATGAGGCTCATTTCCACCTCAGCGAGTACGTGAACAAGCAAAACTATCGCTTCTGGGGCACCGAAATTCCACGAGTGTAGCACGAGGAGCCATTACACCCGCGAAAAGTGACTGCATGGTGCGCTGTTCAAGCTGGAACAGTCATCGGTCCATTTTTTTTCGAGGACGCCGCAAGTCAAACGACAACAGTGAACGGTGCGCCCTATGTGGCCATGTTAACCGAGTTTTTTCTGCCACAATTGAACGAATTAGGACTGGAGGACATGTGGTTCCAACAAGACGGAGCAACGGCACACACTGCGCGAGACACAACCGATATTCTGAAGGCGGCGTTCCCGGGTCGCCTCATCTCTAGTTTTGGCGATTTGCACTGGCCAGCAAGATCGGCCGATTTAACCGTTCCAGACTTTTTTGTGGGGTTTTTTGAAGTCCCGTGTTTATGTGAACAAGCCCTAGACCCTGGAAGCCCTCAAGGATAACATTTGACATGAGTGCGAGAATCTGTCGCCTGAAGTTCTCGCTGAAGTGATGAAAAATGCCATAAAACGAGCCCGTATAGCAATCGATTGTGGCTGCGCCCATTTGGCCGATATCATCTTCTCGACTTCACTATTAAAATTCTAAAAGTTCAAATAAACATAATCAAAAAACAAAATCGATGTTTTTCATTTAGAAAAAAATTGAGAACCAAACAACATCGGATGACTTCTTTTGGCCCACCTTGTATAAGAACCTCAGGTGGTCAGGAGACTTTTCATTGTTTAGGAGGCATAGCAGTGTACACACTAGCAAGTAGTGTTTGATATAAAAGAACTCCAATCAAATGTAAAAAAATCTGAAGCGCAATTAGCATCTACAACAGGTATCACCGATGAGATGTAAGATGAGAGATTGCCTTCTGGAATAAAAAACGTCACCTATGCAGATCCTAGTAAACTATGTTTAGGCATTTCACCTCTTGTATCACCATCGTATATAAAATTTCTATCAGGCATATTACATGCCTCCCGTTCATTAGATGATCATCCTCCCAAATTTGAAAATTTGCAAATTTGCGCTGAAACCGATGGAATAAAAAAAATATCATTTAATAAAATTGAATTGAATTTTTTGTCAAGATTCAAAATGAAAAAATATTATTTTTACAATTTTGCACATTTAAATGCATTTTGTGCAAAAACTATGAGAGATACACGAAAATACGTTTGCAATTTTTTGTAGAGGATTTAATTTCCTACAATTTTGTAGTAGGATCTTTTTTTATTTTTCCAGCCAATCGCGAGATATAGACGAAAAAGTTGTTTTTGCACCCTTTTGCAATGTATTTGCACCCTTTGCCGGTATTGCAGCACCCTGCAATTTTAGTATATTAATCTACAAAGACTCACGGAAATTTTGGCGTTGGTTGCAGGTGTTCAACCAAAATGGCAAAGTTAAGCTTTAATTGACTGGACTAAGATGCCAGTTTGTAATTTAATATAAAACAACTTTTTGTTAAATTCATATGAAAGTACATATGTTCTATGTACCACTGAAAGCCAATTTTAATTCATCTTTATCTGTTTGTTACGGCTTATCTCTGGAATAGATGGTGCGATTTTAAAATGACTGTCACTGGCAAATAACTAAAGTTACAATTAGTTACTTACTTAGGCTACTCTTTTCCGACTATCTTCGATCCGCGGCATAACCGCGGCTTACAACAGTCACCTCGTGTAGTTCAGCTGTACTCGGCTAAAATCCCTACTAATATTATAAATGCGAAAGTAACTCTGTCTGTCTGTCTGTTACGCTTTCACGCCTAAACCGCTGAACCGATTTTGATGAATTTTGGAATAGATATAGAAGGAACCTTAGGAAAGGACATAGGCTACATTTTACTGCGATAACTGACATACACGCGGGCGGAGCCGCGGGCAAAATCTAGTTATACATATATAAGTATATAAGCTAAAGCACATAAAAGCTTAGCATGTCTACTGTTATATTTAGGTTACAGAGCGCTTGAAACGGTCACAGTATCATCATCATCACCATCTCACTGCTGGAAATAGGCCTCCCCCATTGCAAACCACTTTGATCGATTTTGGGCTTCTCGCATCCAGCTCCTGCCAGCCATCTTGCACAAATCGTCCCTCCACCTGGCCTGTAGGCGTCCTACACTATGTTTGCCGAGATGCGGTCTCCACTAAAGAACTCGTCTACCCCAACGGTCATCAGTTCTGCAGCTAATATGGCCAGCCCACTGCCACTTCAGCTTGCTAATCCGGTATACTTAGAACTTAATATGTTGTATTACCAAGAGTATACTAATCCCTACATAGATTAGCCAATGTCCAAAAACTTTCTTCTTAAATCTATCAAAGTTACACTGAAGTGTATTAAAGTTAATTCGGATGTTTTGCCGTCAATAGTTTGCCGACATGATTAAAGGTCTTAAGAGTTATCAAAACTCACGTAGAAACTCAGCAAAGAGGAATGTAAAGCTCACTTTATATTGACTACTAAGAAATAGAGGTAGCGGGGTTACGCTGATTTCAGCATGAATGGGCCGGTTCGACCGGTGCAGTACTAGTCTCACACAGAAGAGCATCCTAATAATGATAGCATTCTTGTTGTCGTATTGCCTTTGTGAGTAGAAGACCGGAGGTCCTATGATGTAAAACATCTCAATAGTCATAGTGTTCATGACAGAAATAATCGTCTCAACTTTGTAACGATGAAAATCAAACAAATCACAAAAGTTTAATGTTTTCTTACTAGATGGCGCTGTACTGTATATGTGAATCGCGATATTGTGTCATTACCGGGCTCAATGTATAAGGCACCCTGAATGTATTGTTTATTCGACACTTAATAAATAGCTTGTCAGATCAGCAGATCAGTTCACAGTTGTTTTATTTGTGCTTCAAGTAACCCCTAGTGTTCACAACACGTTAAGTGCTAGTAAGACGTTTAACACATTGTGTAGGTCATCATGTTGGATTATCTGCATTCGCGAGGAGGATGGTGACCACTACTGGTTATCTATCCAGCAGAGTAAAGTCTTTTTGGTATTCTTTTTATTAAAAAAATAGCTGAGTCCCACGGTGTTACTCGTGGTTATTGTTGTAAATCGCGGGAAACTAGTCTAAGAAAATATGCCTAAGCTACTCCTTGGGAAAGCAGTTTTTTGGCAGTAAAATATCTGTCAAAATCGGGCAAGCCAATCTAAAGATTACCCGGAACAAACAGACAGATAGACACAGAGAGACCGACAAAAAAATTTAAACTTGCTTTTTAGGGTTCCGTAGCCACATGGCAAAAAAAGGGGAACCCTTATAGATTCGTCAAGTCTGTCTGTCTGTCTATCCGTGCGTATGTCACAGCCAATTATTTCCGAAACAATAAGAGCTATACTGTTGAAATTTGGTCAGTCGATGTATTCTGTGAACCGCATTAAGATTTTTACATAAAAATAGAAAAAAACTACATTTTGGGGGTCCCCATACTTGGAACTAAAATTCATTTTTTTTTTTTCATCAAACCTATACATGTGAGGTATCTATGGATAGGTGTTCAAAAATGATGTTGAGGTTTCTAATATCATTTTTTCCTAAACTGAATAGTTTGAGCGAGAGACACTTCCAAAGTGGAAAAATGTGTGTGTGTGTGTGTCCCTCTAACTTCTAAAATAAGAGAGTGATAAAACCACCATGCAAACTACCAACGAAAATATGTTTGAACGAGATTTAGTGAGTAGTTTTTTTTTAATACGTCATAAATCGTAACACGCAATTTACCTTTCATCCAATCAATACACCAGTATAAAAACATACCATCTCAACATGAATGATGTAACCAAGATTTTGTAAAAAACATTTTGATTTAAAAGAGTGTCCATGGAGTTTCTTGCCCGTTCTTCTCCATAGAGATCTACGCTAGGGAATGGGCAACTACAGTACTTTCACAGTTTTTATGTCTTGTGACTGGGACTGTAGCTACATTTTTGTTTCGACAATTCAAAAGTGCCTGTAACTGGCCTACTTGAAATAAATGCTTTGATTTTGATTTTGATTTTGACATCGATGAAAGTTACAACGAACTACAAGAACTTTTATATGATGTTACTTGCTGATACGGAACCCTTCATGGGTGAGTCCGACTCGCACTTGGCCGCTTTTTTTGATGTAAGTATCGATACTAGCATAGTATGCATTTAGTAAAACACGGTTCATATGATATTACAAACAGACACTACAATATTTGTATAGATAATCTGTAGGTAGTAGAGCCACGCTGATTTCAGCACGCATGGGCCGGCTCGACCGGGGCAGTACTACCCTCACACTGAAGGCCAGCCTAAAATGACAGCATCCGTGCTGTCGTCTTTCGATGGTGAGTGTGAGACCGGAGGCCCAATGATGCAGGGGTGACAGTTATCGTAGTATGTGTGCGAGCAGAGGAATGCTCGTGGAGTCATTGTGTGGGTGACGTGGATGGAACCATCGGCCAGGGAGACCCGTAGAAACGGTGGTGCCGCTGGCCGCCCGCGGCATAGAGAGGGGCCCAACTATGGTTAACCACCCTGGGAGGCTGCCCCGTCAGGTCGCGCATAATCTCGGAGTGGCTCGTCGTGCCGGTTGGTGACCGGATGGTGGGACCCGGCGACCACTTCCGGGAGGGTACGGGGGCCCTTCCGTCCGACGGTTCGGTCACCGTCTCGCCACACCGTTATATGCCGACACAGCATCCCGAGTCTCGGTATTACACTGCAACGATGACTGTCATGCCTTTCACGTCCCTTTATCCCTCTAGTAACAATGGTAGCGAAAAGAAAAAGGCATAAACGTTCAACAGCGGCACCCTCTTCTCCCACCAACCCGCTATTTGAGGTGGAGTTCACAAACATTCGTGGACTCCATACAAACCTCAACGCCGTCCACCAACACCTCGAGACCGCCTTCCTTCCACCTTCGGGTCCATAAGCCGAATCTACGGATGTCTTTATCGGTCCCATTCCGGAGATTTTGAGACAACCCGTCTTTTCGATCACCTGAGTCAGGCAGCGGATAAAGCGCAGGAACAGTTCCCAACCGCCGAATTGGTAGTTCTGGGAGACTTTAACGCCCACCATGAGTCCTGGTTGGGATCTTCCAGAACTGATCACGCGGGTCGAACCGTCCACGCATTCGCACTCACGCATGACCTCGCCCAGCTGGTACTCCAGCCCACCAGGATACCAGACATACCGAGTCAAGCGCCCTCCTTGCTAGACTTGCTGCTGACGAGTCATCCAGCGCAGTACAGTGTGTCGGTTCTCGCCCCTCTGGGATCCTCCGACCACTGCCTGGTGTCCACCGCTGTGCCTCATGCTGCTCCACCACGACCTGTGGCAGCAAGGCGACGATTATGGCACTACTCGTCAGCAGATTGGGATGGTATGCGGGACTATTTTGCTTCCATCCCGTGGCTTCAACGTTGCTTTGGAGGTAGGGATTTGTCGCAGAGTGCATCTGCCGTCGCTGACGAGATCACTGTCGGCATGGAATACTATATCCCCCACAGTGAGGTTGCCAGCGCACGTTCTCGCCCGTGGTTCGATCGCGAGTGCACCTATTCTGTTGCATACAAGCAATCCACTTACCGCGCATGGACCAGGGCCCGCGCTCACGGCGACCCTGACGTTGATCTTCTTAAAGCAGCGTTCAATAAAGCCACCAAGGAATGCAAGAGGGCTTACAAAAGAGCGGATGCCCAGCGCATTGCACGTATTGGCCCAGAACTCGTCGCTCACCCTACGGGTGGTCGTAAGTTCTGGCGACTGGCCAAAACCGTGCAAGCTAACCACTGCCAGCCCTCACTACCACCGCTGAAATATTCAGATGGAACACTGGCCCACCAGCCGCAGGAGAAAGCGCAACTGCTTGTTGATCTCTTTGCGGCGAACTCCCGAATCGATGACCGTGGCATGGATCCGCCTACTATTCCACCGTGTGACTCTACAATGCGGGATATTCGTATCCGGCAAAAGGATGTCCTTGCGGAGCTGCGGTCACTTGACGTCCGGAAAGCCAGTGGACCTGACGGTATGCCGGCGATAGTACTAAAGAACTGTGCACCGGAGTTGTCTCCTGTATTGACGCGCCTATACCGCTTATCATATTCCTCAGGAATTGTCCCGGAGGTCTGGAGAGAGGCGAATGTTCAACCTATCCCTAAGAAAGGCGACCGCTCCGACCCGGCCAATTACCGACCTATAGCTGTCACCTCCATTCTATGCAAGGTGTTTGAGCGGATTATCAACCGCCAATTAATCCGTTACCTAGAGGATCACTCATTGTTAAATGATCGGCAATATGGCTTCAGACCGAACCGATCCACAGGTGATCTTCTAGCGTGCATGACACACCTTTGGGGTGAGGCTATGGATAGGCATGGGGAGTCTCTGGCCATCAGTCTCGATATGGCCAAGGCGTTCGATAGGGTCTGGCACCGTTCGCTTCTCTCCAAGCTTCCGGCATTCGGCCTGCCTCCTAAACTCTGCAGCTGGATTGCCGCTTTTCTGCACCAGCGCCGCATTAGAGTCCTTTGCGACGGCGCGGCCTCCAACTTTCAGCAGATAAATGCTGGTGTACCTCAGGGCTCCGTCTTGTCGCCTACACTGTTTCTTCTGCATATCAATGACATGTTAGCCCTCGGCAACATACATTGCTATGCAGACGACAGCACAGTCCATGGTCGATATTTTGGAAACCCTACTGCTAAGGCGGCGGATATCGAGGAAAAGCGAAGGGAGCTTGTCGCTGAGCTCGACCTAGTTCTGAGCCGTATTTCTCAATGGGGTGAAGAGAATTTGGTCGAGTTCAACGCCAAGAAAACACAGGTGTGCGCGCTCACTACGAAAAAGTCTCCATTCCTTCCTCTCCCCACTTTTCAGAACACTCAACTGCCACTACAGGACAAGCTCGGTATCCTGGGCATGGATGTTTGCCGGGATCTCAACCGACGGGAGTACATTGAGAGCGTCACCAAGGCGGCCTCGCGGAAGCTAGGTGTACTCAACAAGGTGAGACGGTTCTTCACGCCGGAGCATCTGTGTCTTCTCTACAAGACCCAAGTTCGTTCCTGCGTGGAGTATTGTTCTCACCTCTGCGATGGATCTGCGCAGTACTTGCTTGACGCTCTCGACCGGTTGCAGCGGCGAGCAGTCCGCATTATAAATAGTCCCGAAACCACCGAGTTCCTTGAGCCTCTGCAGTTACGGAGAGACATCGCCTCTATGGCGGTCCTCTATCGTCTTTACCATGGAGAGTGTTCTGAAGAGCTCTTCCAACTGATCAAAACGGTTCGGCTCTTCTTTCCTATGCCGAGCAGTCAAAGACTGGAACTCACTACCAGCCCACGTGTTTCCTTCCCATTATAATCCCGGGTCCTTTAAGCGGGGCGTGAAAAAGCATCTCACTAAGCCGCCATAGTGTGGGCCGCCATACTTGCTGTCTGCATTTGCAGCAAGTGTGGTGGCCCCCACTCTTGGATTCTGCTCATGCTTTCCATCAGGCAGGGTAGAGTCACTTTGGATGGCTTATGTTTAAAAAAAAAAAAAAAAAAAAAAAAAAAAAAAAAAAAAAAAAAAAAAAAAAAAGATAATATCAGTTCTTAAAAAGGTTATTGCAGTGTAATTACTTGATGAAATCAGAACCTGGTTGCATTTTTCTTTTTTTAAAAACCATATATATATTTTGCATAACCCACATAGACATGTAAGTCATTTTGGCGTCTAATTTAAAAAAAGACAAAAATACTCAAACTAGTTTCTTTTTTTTTTATATAACGCCTGCTAAGGTGACTTTACTATGCCTGATGGAAAGCATGAGTAAAATCCACGTGGGGGTCGCCATACTCACTCCAAATGCAAGCAGTATGGCGAACCACATTATGGCGGCCTGGTGAGATGCTTTTTCACGTCCCGCTTAAAGGACTCGGGATCATAGTATGAAGAAAAAACATGCGTTTCCAGTGAGTTCCAGTTTTTAACTGCTCGGCACAAGAAGGAAGACCCGAACCGATAAGTTCTAGAGCGTATGTCTTCCACTCTGAAAGGGTGACTTCCCGGGCCAGATCGTGTTGTTCTTTTGATAGAGAATCGAGAATAAATAGAAACAAATCGTCAATCGAATGAAAGGCCGTATTTAAAATTGTTCGGTCTCAAGGATAAATACACCCTAATCGGAAATTTGTGGCACTGGCAGATCCAACTTAGATTAGTTGTGTGTTTGCCTCCGTAGTAATTACCAACAGGCAGCGTCCGAACTAAGCGTTAATATTTCAAGTTCCAAGAGATATTTCGGAAGCTCGCTGACGACTAATTACTTTTTTATTGGTTAATGTTTCAATTAGGAAACATTTGGCGCCAATTAAGATGGATTGTTATGAATTGTTTCGAAATTTAGGACTTGTTTAAATGTAAAAATGTATATCTGAATTTTATAGGGATAGAAAATATGCTTTTTTGTTTTGCTCGATGTTTTTATGACCATCTTGTAATGTCCTTTTTGTCTTTTCTTTTAATTTGTATTTTAAAAGTCTTTTTATCGGTTTTTTTGTAAGTGTTTTTTTTATATAGCTAATGCACATTAGCAAAGGGGTCTAATGCTTAAATGGCTTAATTTGCCTTTTTAAAATACAAATTTAAATGAAAAGATGAAAAGGATATTATACATATTATTATCTGTACCTTTCTATTTATCACTACATATTACAGATCTCGGCAATAAGTATAAATCCAGGAATGTGTGGCCGTACCTGAGTTTCGTCTCTATGGGTCTCTTGGACGCAAAGAATATCGCAGTAGGTGGTGCGACAGAAGTCAGCGAGTATTTCTGATATGTCCTGCGAGTAACCCTCGATGTTAATAGAGACTACACATAGAGCCGGTGTTAGGGGTGGACTGTTCAGATCATGTATGCCATCGTGGTGATAGGATTAGCTTATCGACAGAAGGTACGCGGATTGTTTCCAGGGTGCGCCGGATGTACGGGGCTTATATAGTACGACACAACGTAGAGGCTCCTTAGGTGAGAATTCTCCGCCGGTGATGATCTCAGCTGTTTGTGCGGTGCCCTACGTGCCCAGACACCTGCACGCAGGAGGACCTAATGGCTGCCACCGATAACGCTATCAAAGTGGCCGCGTTCTGGGCAGAATTTTTTTTTTTTTTTCCGACACGTTAAGAAGAAGACTACATAATTATATAACTTAACTTACTATTGGACTTAGATCCACCTTATCAAGGAAGCTTTAACTTAATATAGTACCTAGTAGTTTTAGTAAAGTTTATGTCATATGTATTACTAAAACAGTACTCAACATTTAATTGTACGTAGTATCGCTTCGTTTATTCTTTAGAACAGTTATGTGTTTCTCATCCTCGCATCACATGCAGATCTTTTGTTAGTACAACAATGAACATCAGATGCAAACTTTTAGCTTGTTCTATATGAAAACAAAACGCTATTGTGTTTTAAGCTGTATTTTTTTAATCATTTTATAAAATATTCATGCTGTTTATTATGTTCTGTTGTGTGAAAGAAAACATATTAAGATGAAAAAAATGTAGAACATCTCTGCCATTTTGTAGTCGTGAGCATGATTTTAATTACTTTAAGCTGAGTACCGCGATGTCACCCCAGTTGTTATTATAAAGTTAAAACTATTTTGCCTAATAGTTATCTCCTCCTATAGAACATAGAAATTCTAAACCACAATCATGTTATATAAACTTTGGTTATGACGTCATTTATAGTTTGAACCGTTCGTGGAAATGGCTTGAACTAATATTCAAAACAGATATCTTAGTTAACAATCTATTAGTATGCAACCAATTGTATAGTAAAATAATTCATAACTTTATTAAGTCAAAATCTTTGAACCCCCTTTTTATAAAGGTAATGCGAACGGAGGAGTATGAAATTTTGCCAAAAAAAAAAAAACAAGAAGGAGTGCAGAAAACTAATAAAAATAATTTATTGAAGTATGGTTGAATTTCGACATCTCGCCGGCCACCAGTATTATTCCAAACAACAACATTAGTTATATTCTAGTTTGTAACTAAGCCGCTGTTTATTCGCAACCTGGTGACGAATAAAAAGATACAAAGTGGAGTAAAATGCGACTAAGAGAGCAAACTACACATAATAACATCTCTGCGCAGAAGTGATTTGAAAAACTTTGAGATAAACAATATATATCGAACCATCTCAACAGCGTGGTGGACCCAATTCTCCTTTCCATGGAGAGCATTATATCCAGTGGTGGACTATTAGAGGATGTTGATAAAAAGGATGATATTTCGTTTCATATTGACTGAGGTTAATTTTAATGAAACTCTTAAAGGGAAGGCCTTTTATTCTTTTATTTCATTTAATGTTTTTTTGTACAATGTTGGTTATAAACTAAAACTAAAACAATGAAACTAAAACAATGAACCTAAAACTAAAAACCTTAATAAAATATAAAATTATAACTAAAATATATCGTTAAAAGGAGTCCCTTTAGGCATGGTTCCGAAGATACTGGCAGCGTTCCCCCTTTGAATAGCTAGACTAATTCTTTGACCGAGGTAACTGCCAGCTCTTCGGTCTCCTGTGATGTCGACTAATCTTTTTGCTATTTCCTTGAAAAGCTTAATAGCGCTAGGACCCCACGGCCCAAGGGTCTCGACACCGAATGGGACAAAATCATATTCGGAGCCTAGACCCCTATATTTCGATGCTTTAGCTTTTTCAGCCGCTTCACATGCCGCACCAGCTCTGTTGTTGGTTCCATGTAGATGGGAAGGGGCCAGCGTGTCTGAACAGGTTGCATCCCATACCAGTACCCGGCCCATCTTCCATGGAATCAAGCTCATACCGTCTGGTCTCTTGCCATCGTCTCTTGCAATACCAGTCGGCTCAAGTAGACTTGGCACGTTGACGGTGGCAAGGGACCGGCGTATGATATTGTTAAGTGCGGCATGTCTAGAGAAGCGGCCTGCACTTTTTTGGCAAGACAGTCCGTGATGTCCTAGCTTGTCGACATCACTGCCACAGGGACATTTATGAGGAGCGCAGACCGGAACCCCAAGCCGTAGACATGTAGCGATTCGAAGCGTGTCAGGCTCCAGAAATGTTCCTGTATTTGACGAAGGGTACGCGTGAAGCCAGTAGCCGGCTTCATGCGCACCCACGGCCAAAAGCCTAGCACGCGCCGAACCTGTACTACAGCTCAAAAGATTGTCATAAGTTAATTTGCAGTATATGTCGTCCCAGCTCCTCTGTGAATTTTGCGAAACTGGAAAATTTTGACCTGGGCATGCAATTAAGAAAGCGTTCCTAGCTTCGTCCAAGCCAGCAATCTCAAAGTTTGAAGGAGATGCCCTTAAAATTTTACTTATGAGATTTGCTGAACAATGGACAGAAGATAGGAAAGCTGGTAAAGCGACACTGGAGATTTTGCGAATCCCTAAACCACCATAACGGATGGGTAGGGAAGCTTGGGTCCAAGATTGCTCGTTCAGCTTCATATTAAGAATCGATTCTAAATTAATTTTGATTAAGTCATCTACTTTTGACAAAAGATCTGGGTGATTCCAAAAGGAGCAGCAACGGAGCACATACGTAAGTTTCGGGACGAAAAGACAGAATTTTAAGATGCAAAGTGCATAATGTGGACTAATTTCAAGGAGACGGTCAGCAGAATTTTGAAATTTAGTAATTGAATTATTAATATAATCAGAAAAAGATTCATCAAAAATTGGAGAACCTAAAAGGTAAAGGGAATTACTGTTAACTATTTTAATATTTGGAGCCAAAATATTAAATTTTTGTTTAACGTCATTTAAGTTTAAGTTGCAGTTATTTATAAAAAGTTCGCATTTGCTAAAATTAAGCTCCAAGCCAATGGCTTCAAATTTATTTTTAATTAAAAAAAGATCCGAAAATACAGTATCCACATCACCTCCTAGGGTTCCGTCGTCCAAATACCAAACGTTGAATTTAGAATTTAAATTTTTGATAATCGAATTTATAGCCAAACTAAAAATTGCAGGCCCAAGGGGATCACCCTGTTGACAACCTACTTCCGACGACAGTTCATTAGAACGATATAACAATTTTGTTGGGTCAGCGTAACTAAGAAGAAGGTAATTGTATATTTCCGGTATATGTTGTTTTATTTCCGTCAGCAGGGTATCCCTATTTACCGAATTGAATGCATTTTTGACATCAATTTTGAGCAAGACGTCAGGCTGTCCGTAAGTTAGGAAAGAGCGTAGGGCATGGACGGCTGCCTCACACCCTCCTTTTACGCCGAAGCCTAACTGTATGGGTTCAAATTCGGAATTTAATTTAGGTAAAATATGTCGAACAGCAATTTTGGAGGCCAGACGTCGTAGTGTTGATCCAACAGCAATTGGTCTCACCCCTCCGTCCTTTTTGGTGAGGGCAATGAGGTTGGCGCCGAAAAGAATGGGAACAATTTCTGAATTGACATTACCGGAATACATAAAGTTTATTAATTTAGTGATCGAATTTACAAGTTGCTCACCTGCATCACCCACAGAACGCGATGTTAAGTCTTTCAAATGTTGGGGTGAGATTCCATCCAAACCTGCAGCCGAACCTGGTTTAAAAGATGAAATGGCATCTGTTACATCTTTGTTTTGAATTTGAAGGCATGCTTGCCCTGCTGTTGGTGGGTCGAGAAAATATGGATTTACTGGAGCTGGAGGATGTTTTGTCCGTAGGGCCTGAAGGGTGTCGGGGGTATCTGGTGATAGCACGTCGTTGGAGAACAAAAGGCGAGCAGCACCTGTGAGATCTCCGTCACATATTTTGTTTTCAATGAGTTTGTTGCGATTACGAGGGGCATAATGTCTGATTAGAGGTGCGGGAGAAGGCGAGGAGCTTACAGTACAGTTATTCTTAATTTTCTGTGTTAGAGATAAATTCGGTTCATCAGTTTTTATTATATTTAGTGTGCTGTATGAAAATAAAAATAGGTTCTGCCAGTCTTGAGTACAATTGCTAGAGTAACATTTTTGGATTAATTTTGACAAATGTGTGGCAGCGGTTATTCGAGCTCCTCGAGGGATTCTTTTTACTATGGGTATATTGTTTTTCAAATGGCTTAGATATAAGTGGAATGGAGTTGAATCGTTAGCTACATAAGTAGGGACACTCGGAATAATGGGATGGATGTCTAAAGGTGAACTGTTTTGGCTAATACATTTCCTGTGAGTTTTTGTTGTGTGTATGTTGAGGCCTTTCAAAGATTTGAAAGACTTGTTGCACTGTGGACATGTATGGGTCGCGTTCGACGTGCCATCACAAGATTGGGTCACGGACTGCATTCACAACTACAGCTAAATACAATCATAAAAAATAATACCTTAAAAACAAATTTAAAACACAATAAAAGTAATATAAAATGTTCACTGTAAATATAAAAAGTCAAAGTCAAATATGACGGCTGCCTATTTTGGTAATGAGACGCATGCGTCGTTACGTAGGTGGGTCACAAGATGATCTTGATTGGACGATTCAATGCAAAATAACTAGCAACGCATGTCGTCGCTAGGACAACCGATGGCGGCCTTAGCAACCGCATCGGTCGCTTCACGGTTTATGTCACTCTTTGCATGTCGTACATACCGACAGATTTCAGAGGTTTATTCACAATAACCTTGTTAAAATTTATTATAACCTTGTTAAAATGTTTTTTTTATATTATCATGAAAATTTAATATTGGGTAGTAAGCAGGACTCAGTAGTAGCGTGGCGGTGTAGCGTTAAGCACGTAGAGTGTAGTCCGTAGAATGTAGAGTGTAGTCCGTAGCATGTAGCGCGTAGCTGACAGCGTAAAGATTGTGTGATGTAGCACATTTTGTGTAGCGAGTAGCAGGTGCTAATGACGTATAGCGTATAGCGTACAACTGGTAATGCCCAACGCATATTCTGCACATTTAGCTAGTAGCGTAAGTGTAGCTGTTTATTTTATACATTTTAAGTGCAAAGTTACTGTGTAGCGTCTAGCTTGTGGTAATTAGCGTGTAGAGTATAGCATAAAGCGTGCGTGTTTAGCTTGTAGCGTATGGATTGTAGCAAATAACTTGTAGCGTATAATTTGTAGCGTATTACGTGTAATTTGTAGGTGATCATTTATTCACAAAATCAACATTATTTAATGGAAAGGTTTAAATAATCAAGATAATTCCAAAGAACCACAAAAATAAACCATATGAAATTAATACATCTGCAGTATAGCGCCACATAAAGTTGGTTAATGACGCAATTTGTGGTTCGTATAAACACGTACAGAGATTGCGTGAGTGAATTAAATTTAATACACAAACAAAGTATTATTGGGCTGAATGTATCATAATATAACCTGAGGGAGATGTTGTGGTTTGTGGTACTTGTATTCAGTTGTGGCGAAACATACTATTAGTATTTTACGTAAACATTAATAGTGTATGATATACTCGTATGTGGGAAGTATTATATAAGAATTCGGAATATTAAAAAAATATTTCTATCTCTTCACCATACGTCACGTAATGTGGCTTTAAACTAAGCGGAGATTGTGCTATGACAATGTTGATTGACAGAATTCTTACCAAAATTTTAAATTCGAAAGTAACTCTGTCTGGCTGTCTGCCTGTAACAGATTTAAGTGAAACTTGGTATTCAGATAGTCTTGAACCTGGCGGAGCCGCAAGTGAAAGTTAGTGCTTTTATAGTTTTGGAAATTTACTCACACATTTTATACACAAAAGATACCCAAACTTCGAAGCAAAATAATATTTTCAGATCATACAAATATTTGATCCACCCAAGGAAACGAATTTAAAACCTCAGCACAACAGTGGTATAGGCGAATACTGCGCCACCGAGGCTATCATCTGTATTGATAGTTATTATATTGATAGCAAGAACAAAATATATACATAAACATGCATAGAATTATATGATTCTCTGCAGGCTGCCAACAGGCAGGCTTTCTAATGCACCAGTGAGTTCAAATCCAACATGGTTCAACGGTTTGTGTGGTCCACAAATTGTTGTTTAAGTCCGTTTGTTCATTGTGCCCGTTTCATGTATGTTTGTAAAGTCCCCTTCTACACAGGATGTATATTCGTTTTGCGGGTGCTGTTTATAAATTATAAAGGCAGTACTAGGAACTGACTCAGCACTACTTGAAGCATTAGTAAAAGTTCAAAGTGAATGCAACAACTAACAACTCCTTCGCAGAACTATTGAAAAATAAACCATCCACACATAGAAATAAGAGCTATTGAGACTGTAAGCTATTAACTTGTCACTTATGCTAAAACACTTCCCAATGGAAATAAGCGGACATCTAGTTGTATTCAAGTAAAGTCGCGTTTTGTGTTGAAATGGTTCAAAAAAGTAGTACAAGTTAGAATTTAACTTGTTTTTTATATGTTTTTCCATTTTCCACTTAATATGTTTTCTTAACATATATTTTTATTTCTACCGCCATATTTGCACTTACTACGCATCTCTGCTGTTTGGATCTGAATCAATAAACCACTGAATTACACAAATATAAATTACACCTAGAATAAAATATTATTGTAATTAGCTGATGCCCGAGCCACGGGTACACTCGCATCCGTTTCGTTCTTTATTATGAAGGGTCATAAAAATAGTTTACGTCTTATTCTCAGACCTACTGAATAAGCATATCAATCGATCAAACCATTACGGAAGAGTATGGCAACTGACATTGCGACTAGATGTGGAGTTATAGGGTTTTTTTTTTGTTATTTGTGACATTAGAAACCTACAAAATCCTCAACCATCATTAAAACGTAAGAGATATTGAGTCCATGTTCACAATGAACACGAACACTCGACTGAGAGGTCACTCCATTAAGCTTAACAAACTTCGGTGCGCTAGCAATCCCCGAAACCATTTCTTACCAAACCGCATGGTGCGAATGTGGAACTCTTCACCAGAACCCGTGATTAGTGGCCAAATGTGAACATTTTCAAAAACAGACTTGACACACATTCAAAAACACAAGTGTAATGATATACACGCATCAGCTTTAACCTGATGGTGTACTAAATAATATTAATAATAATTATGTTTGCGACTCCCTCAATGTTCTAGAGCCTAAGCGACTGTTGTAGTTGAAACTTCGTACAGTTGTTTGTATGATTCGACTGTCTTCTATGTATAATATATTTGCATTTCCAAAAATAAATAAAATTATATGTATATTTATCAGGTGTTATGTATCCTTAGTACAAGCTCTGCTTATTTTGGCATCAGATCAGTTGTGTGTCACTTGTAATATAAACATTATAACTATGCGAATCAGGTAGAGGAAACACCTTTGAAATTTCAGACAGTAAACAGTTTACTAATCCTAGGTTTCCGTAGTAATCTAAATAAATTCAATTATTTATAGGGGCCAACAAGTTTCAGGATTAGCAAATTAAAGTAATAAGGCCTAAGAGTTAATGGAAACTTGCCTAAAGGTATTTAGGATTTTTAAGGAATTGGCGATAAGGTAAAAATTATGTAGGATTACAATTCACTTTAAACAATAGGAAGACTTGAAACAAATATACCAACCCGTCTAGTTAACATGGTATAATGGACCCAAACAATCGGAGAGACTTATGCCCAGCAGTAGACTATTAAAGACTGTTGGTGACGATTAGTCTTGGGTAGTACACGTACGATGTACTGATAGGTACTAGTACTGTGTATTGTACTAAAAGTAATGTTACCGAAAGGCAGTTGTTAATCGGACATTTTGCACTATTAGTACACTGTGTCAGTGTCAACTTCAAGCCAGTACTAAAACTACCTATTGTTTACTCTGTCTACTAACTAGTGTCTACGTTCGCTAGTTGTGCGACGTAATTTCCCGTTTGCATATCATAGGTTTTACTAGTAAATCTTAGTATACACTAGACTTAGAGACGAGCGCTTTTATCCACAAAGATTTGTTTAAAAATATATTTACTTACATAATTTAAATTCTAATTATTGCGTTTTTGTTGACAGTTGGATAGTTAGATGTCAGATGAATTTAAAGTATTATTAAACGCTTTAAGACACCTGGATTTATATTGCGACTGGTTTTACGGAAAGGGTCATTGAAATTGTGTGAGTTACGCCTTTACAAAGTTTTGTCTTGAAAAGTATAAAACGTCAAACGGTACCTCTCAGATTAGATGGAATATAGTATTATTATCACCACATATTTTTTTATCTAGAATGACAGTCCTAAGCCTGTCAAAGTATGAAGGAAAATCAACTAGTATGCTTAAAAGTTAAAGGTGAAGTAATCTAAAAAATTACATTTAAAAGTCAAGGAAGGGATAACGCATTAGAAATCAAGAACTGTTTAATTATTCCTATACTGAAGAAAAGTAACCGCGTAATAAAAAGCCATCTATATTAAAAATAAAGAGAAAAAGCGCGGTCTGCCAAAAGCTTCTGACACTTTTTGTTTTAATTAATTGGTATTCCGTATCATAAATATTAGTCATATCAACACAAACGCTTAAGTTTTCTACTTCTTCTAAAACTGTACTAATAGTACTATTACAGTGTACTAGTACGAATTGTACAAGTAGGGTGCGAACCTGCAGATGTCCGATTAAGCACAAGACTAGTGACGATGATGAAGATTTTATACTGAGGTTAAGTCAAACCGGTTCCTTTAAAACCCTCACAATGCGGCACCATATTGCATTGTCTATATTCGCATTGAGAATGGTGAATAATACTCAAATATGTACATCATAAAATCATGGTTGTATGTACTAATTTTTTTGATTGGATTTTTAACTTTTACTGATTCAAAATGTATTATGTTCAACGTCATTGTCATCATCAGCTTACTTTGTGCTGACTCTCCTACTTGTTAATACGTTATACTTAAACACTTTAACATCTGTGTATACCTAATATTGTTTACACTAACACAGTAGGGAGATTCGGCTTTAGTAAATCCGATATGACGTCACACAGTGCGGATATTATGGTGGCTATTCTAAACACCTGCTCAACACAGATAGAAACAATTCAACGGTATTTTAAAACCAATGGAAAGGGTCAAAATATTGCTTTATTTTGGGTACCCTTGGGAAGTAATAGCGATCCCTTGTTCCTAACTTATGGCAAAGGTTTTGGGCTCCTACATGAGTTGAATATTGGAAAATACAATAAACAATATTATTATAAATATACTGCAGTTAATCAAAATTTTATACATTAAAACGAATTGTAATGTGATTGTATTTTTTTTAAAGATAATTAGATGATTTTTACCTTACGGACGTTTTCAATAAACTATATCTAGTTTTAATTAAAGATATGTTATTGAAAACGGTTTGAATTGGAGATGGGTTATTACGAGTAAAAGCTTAAGCCAATGGAATCCGATTGCAATGGCATACAACTTAGGTATATCATATGAATACCAATGTCAAGACTACCTAATTACACGCTTTTTACAACACGATTTTTATTAGCTTCACCTATATGTTTGTATGTTTGTAACCGACTTCTTTGGGCGCGATTTCGACCCAAACTTTGTAGATTTATCGAAGACCGATGACAATACACTGATTTAAAAAAAAAAAAAAAAAGAAAGAAAATTTAAACAAATCTTTTTTAGTCTTTATATAAAAATAGTTTAAAAAACTAAACAAACACGCTTTTAAATTAAAACGTAGAAAATAATTTTAATGTAACAAAGCGGGTGCTTTCTGAAAATATTTCAATAACGTCGCCTCACGCTTTTTACATTCAAATTATTTTCTTTTTATTTTAGTTATTTAAAATTTTTTTTTATGTATTTACAGAAAACTCGATCTTACATTTTTATGAATGAACCTGCCAAAGCGACTCTGTCTGATGGAAAGCATCTAAGAGTAGTGTACATCGTGCTTATTGCGAATGCAGTAAACATTGTAGCAATGTAACCTACATTTTGGCGGTTTAATTGATCGAGTTCATTCTGCTACAACGATTCTCTAGTCGCGCACTCATTAACGGAACATGACAGCACAAATACTGTCATTTTAGGTTGGTCTTCTAAGCCTCTTTCACAACGCCATCTAGTCCCAAACTAAGCAGAGAACTAACTTAATAACTTGTATTATGGGTACTAGACAACTGATATAAACACATCAACATACTTGTGCAGAAACGGGTGTCGTGTTCCTCCAACACAAAGGGACCAGAAAGACCAGGCGAGGTGATCGTGCCCGGAGGGCTACTGCCAACAGTGGATGTTGGGATGTTGTATATATGCTAATCGGTGCGAGAATGTCACTTTCGCGATTCAGGATTAGTAGTTACTCCTTATAGTTCATTCCGTGTTTTCTACGTAGTTCAGTGTTGCTTCGCTAGATGGCGCTATTGTATGTTTTCGTCTGCGCTGTATGTGGAACTCGCCACATACTTTTGTTTTTGTAAATACATACATATTATACTTAGAGCACACCCAAACTGGGAAACTAATATTTCCGGATCACACAAACAATTGGTGAGACAAGGGAATCGAAACTGAGACCTCAAGCGCAGCAGTCGCATAGAATCCCAATGCGCCACCGAGTCAGTCAATATTTCTTTGAAGCCTTTTCTTGTCACTTTACATCCATGTTGTACTAATATTCCTGAGAATCGTGGATTACTTCCCGACATCTTTGCAGTTAAGCTTCCAAACAGAATTAGTTAATTTGTTGCTTTAATTAACTTCTAATTATCTTTAAACACTTGTTGTGCGAAGACATTATTTAAGAGCTAAGATTCTATATTCTTGATTGTTTTATAGTAACTATGTATTTACTACTAACTTTTGCCCGCGGCTCCACCCGCGTGTATGTCGATTACCGCAGTAAAAATGTAGTCTATTCACTTCCCCAAGGTTGCATCTATCTCTATACCATAGTTCATCAAAATCATCAGTTCAGCGGCTTAGGTGAGAAAGCGTAACAGAGAGACAGACAGAGCTACTTTCGCATTTATAATATCAGTAGGGATGACTGCGTGCTTGGCCTAGTAATTAAACTTAGCCACGCCGTGCTGTTTTTTTACTGCGCCATTGTTCGTTTGGGATTTGAACCTATAAATCTAGATTCAGTAATATAGAAGTGAGTTTATCAAAACCCTTGTCATCTGGTTGTACCTACTTCAAGATTAGGAATTTGTAAAAATAAAAAATAAATACGTTATATTAAGATATCTTACACATTCCAATACGAGTAGAAACTTTCAATCAACAACCCATAATGTCCCACGGCTGGGCTTGGATCTCCTCTCAGGAGACGGTTAAGGCTTCCCCACGCTGGCAACTAAGCTTCACGACTGCTATCTTATCATAACAACCGGGACCAACTGATTAAAGTGATTTCCGAATCTCGTAAACGCTCATAATAAGTATATCATGCCAAAAAAGATTACCCATCTAGGGCTGACCACCGTCGTTTCTTACCCTCGGTGCTAGTTTCCACTTGGTTTTGAGCGCTTTTATAGTAGAAACTTTAACACCAAGATAATCTAACTAACCAAAAAGTTTTCTCCAAATCCTATAAGAAGCTACTCAAAGTACCTTCTACAATCAGAATGAGTAATCTCTTTATCAATTGTATGTTTCATTTGGAATTCCCTTTCGCAAGTCCTTAACCAAACACCCTTAGCGATGCTGGTGTAATTAACTGGCAATTTTCTTTGAGTAATTAAGGCTTTAGTTGAGTCTCTTTGCTTTACAGTTGTCTTTAATATCTTAATAGGTTATTTCTGTTTATTTATTAGAATTTATGTTACTAGGAATTTGTAATTGTAAATTCTATATGTAAAAATTGTTGTTGCTGATTCTTTTTAATTTAACCTTCTTTTTTCGTACTGGGTTTGTATACTGAAATGGTCTAGCTGTAAGTTTTCCTTCAACCATAAAATTAATTAAAAAAATTAAACGAATTTTTCAGTTTTCTTTCATATACGATTGCTTGGGACATTTTAAAGTCAGATTGTAATTTGGACTTATGCAAAAATTAAATTTTTGCCTGTCCTTCTGCCTGTTAGTTTCAGCTAATCTTTGGAATGGCTAGACCAATTTTGACGACATATTCACTGGCTGATAGCTGAAGATGTAAGGAGTATTTTTTTTTCTAGGTTTTGTTAGACAAGCTCACCTCCACGGCGTGACCACGGTCATTGTCTTAGAAAAACAACAGAACTCAGATAGTCTTATGTAAATAAATAGTTTCACGCCTAATAATCCCTACTAATATTATAAATACGAAAGTAATTCTGTCTGTCTGTCTGTAACGCTTTCACGTCTAAACCGATCACTTACCCGATATTGATGAAATTTGGTATGAAGATGGAACTGAACTTGGGAAAGAACATAGGCTACTTTTTACCGCGATAACCGACTGGGGCGGAGCCGCGGGCGAAAGCTAGTTTAGAAATATATGTCAGGTTAATATAGTCTCGTATAAATAAAATCTGAGCATTTAATATGCCTTAGTTTACTCCTTCTAAGATTTAGGTCTGATTACATTTTATTACTTTAGCAAAGCACCTGAGAATTTAAAATAAAATTTGCATTAAGCTTCCGAAGCGCAATCTAACAACTATCAGGGGACCGATGTTGCCATTCAGCAGTTTTATTCATCGTTAACTAGAATAATATTTATATTTACAGGAACACACTTCAGTGTAGAACGTGAATGTATATGAAATATTAATTTCATATACGCGAATTGTTTTGTTTACTTAAAACATATAATAATTGCAGTTCAAATATAGACACAAATCGGACATTTGCAAGTTTTTTTTTAAAGACCACTCCCACATTAGGAATATAAATCCTGTGTCGCGAGGGATTTTACAAACGTACATGAAACGGACACAAAGAAGACTAACAACAATAATTTGTGAATCACACAGACTGTTGTCCAACGTGGGATTTGAATTGCCGCGTGGCTACTGCTTAAACTACTAGGCCGTGCAGTCCTTCCGCCACTGCAGAGCAGCGGAATAAAATTGATTGTAAATAGTTCATCGATTGTAGGATACATATTCAAATTTGCAGATTCTCACACGATTATACTTACGATGAGCTATTAAAAAGAAATCGATTTTTGAAAGATTGAGGAGTGAAAACTGAAAAATACGAGTATGTATAGTAGGTATGTGTAGCTATTTCAATAAAGATTACTAAATGTCTGTCTGCTAAAGTATGCAAGCATACATACCTACAACTATTTATTGTTTCATTACATCGTTTTATCAAAAAATATTTTATTCGATAGACTCACCATTTTTTTCTCTTTATAACGTCTTCTTATATATAAAATCTCATGTCACAATGTTCGTTCCCATACTCCTCCGAAACGGCTGGACCGACTTGCTTGAAACTTTGTGAGCATATCAGGTAGGTCTGAGGATCGGCTAACATCTATTTTTCATACCCCTAGGACGCGAGCGGAGCCGCGGGCATCAGCTAGATTTCATATATATTCAGACCTTCCAAAGTGACCATTCTGCCTGATAAAAAGTAGGAGTAGAATTCAAGATTAGTGATCACCACTATGGCCCACAGGGACCCACACTATCGCGGCCTAATAAAATTCTTCTACACATTTTGGCACCTCCAACATCTCTCTCTCTCTCTCTCGCACGTATCAACGAAATATCACATTACAAACTCTATCATTTTTGGTTGATCTTCTATGCAAGGGTAGTACCTCCCCGGTCGAGCCTGCCCGTTTGTGTTGAAATCAGTGTGGTTCTACTAACTACTTTAATAGCCTAAATGCACGTTAACTAACGACTTTCATAGGCAAATGGTACAACATTTTTATAAATCAATCAATCAATCTGAATTAAACATTCAATACGTATACCTGTAAAGCTAGTTTTTGTAAAGAATTAATTCAAAAACACACACCCATATAATTGTATGAATCTGTTCAAAGTCACAACTCAAACTGTGTCGGGATCGCAGGTAGAATAAATTAATGCAGAGGCGTCGTAGAAATGTAAGGATGTAGAACTTTGTAACTTTAGATATGGCAAATTGAAATTTAGTTAGGTCAGAACTTATATATTTGATAGTAACAAACATTACTCTGCTCGTATCAATAACCCTAAATAATCCAGTGTTTTGTTTTTTTCTTCTGATTTACATTTAACTTTTTTGATGTGACAACATCTTATAATTCGATGGAGCCGGCTGCACTCACGAAAAAACATGACTCATGCGGCGTTACCTCGCTCTGAGGCGTTCTATTTAAGGCTTGAAGAACAAGCGAGAGCGCGGAACGACCGACAAAGAGGCACAATCTTAAGACGTTGTCACGTTCAACTATCGTCAGTAAACCGATTTTACAGACAACCGTTTTTTTTGTTTAGTAATTTACAGTAGCAACACAATGTTTCTAGAATGCATTACGTCTGCCTACTAATTTACAAGACAATACTTTTCAACTGAAAACTAATAAAATAAACAGTCACAAAGAAATAATAAAAAAAATGTTTCATTGATGTATGTAAGTATACTTCCAAATGCATTGAATAAAACTTTATTATTTTATGTTAGAAACAGAGAATAGAACTTAATTTATTGGTATAAATATTAACAAAAATGTTTAACACTTTAGGCAATCATTAAAAATAACTTACAAAACGATTCCAACGTTTGACAGTTAAAAAGAAAGACTACGTGTTAAATAAATAAGTACCTTAACAAGAAATTGGCTAACGTATTACGTTAAGTGCGAACATCAAAAGAGTCAAAGAAATTAAAGCTATAAAAGCGAGGAACAACAACACTTACTTCTTTTTACACTCCACAACAATGGAACAAGAAAATAAAAAACCTGTTCACTCGGATGAGAACTTTCATGACAAATGTTAACCTAAAGCTAAATTACCCAAACGAAATTACCTCATCCAATTTCTGTACATCTGGTAGTTCTATCCCCACCCTCCATATTGCGGGCTTAATCTGCATGTCGTTACGAGCCGTGTCTCGACTCATCCATAATTCACATAATGAGAACCGGCAGAATACTGTGGAGACGAAATAAGTTATTCAACAAGCACGACATTTAGATTTAGAAGCTTTTGGCGTTTAGATTCCGGTTTATGTCACAAAATTGACGGCAAAGATTCGAAAAGTGAAATTGATTGTTCATCGGAAAAATTGAGAAAAAATGAAGAAAAGTTTTTTTTAATAGAACATAAAAAATATAAAGACGTGTACTATATATATATATGTCTATCATGTTTTATTGGTATAAAATTAAATGTAGATGTATTTTTTGATCTTATCTTCAAGAAATGAATTGAACTTATACAGAAATTCGATTCATTTCTTCTAAAAAAGATATCTCTCGATAGTATTTTAACTAAATTACACATGATATTTTTAAACATTTTTTGGACCATTTTGACAGTGCTTGAAGCGTTACTTTGAGCGCGTAACTGTGTTTATATAATACAGTTATTAAAAAAAAAAACAGTTTCCCTGCCAACATGTTACTATTGATATAATTTTGCTTTGCTTCAGTAGAAAGCAGTACTCTAAGTTCTGGTGGACCTTTTTCGTTATTTCGTCTGGCTTTCTTATACGTTAATGTTAAAATACAATACATTTTTAGAAATAATCGGAAATTCTTAGTAACATTACTCCTTGATCCAACTTTTAAAATTTAAATAAGGCAAAATTCTCCATTTATTTATTTTATGCAAACCACGTAAATTAGCAGCGAGCCATGAATTAACCAAATCATACTCTTCAGCGCAACGCCCTAAGCAAGCAGAATCTTGCCTTGTATAATTAGCCACTTAAAAGTATATTTTTAGAGGCTTTAAGCTAATTTCTTTTTTGGATTCCATTCAAAATGAAAAAAGACAAATCAAAGGCATCTGAATCGCGGTAAGACTACATACATTATTAAGCAGAACTCTGATAAACCGACAAATTTGTATAATACTGCCAACTTTGCGATATACATTCATTGTAACTTTCGTTCTGAAATCAACCTTTATGCCTCCATGTAAAGTACATTTTATTTTAAAGTACGTACCAGTTGACGGAAATTTGCATTTGTGGGTTCCAAATTCGGTTAATAGCAATTTGCTGTCTAGAAATTATTTCTCTAACTTTTATCTCGATGGATTAAGGTTTAGATTTGAGTGCATGGTAAGTGAATAATGCGTTAGGTGTTAAAACAGCGAGGGAATTCATCAAGTTTGCTTAAAATGTTGATATTTCAAATTCCAAGTCTTTAATGGAGCGAATGTTTGCATTGTAAGGATTGTTAGCATTAGGCGTCTTATTAATATAAAGTTTAAACGATGTTTCTTCCATTTGATTTAATTCTGATATAACTTTCTCAAGGTTTCAATTTAAATCTGTATAGATATTTATTCAATTTATAAAAAAACATTGTGTTTAAACATTTTATAAGATGATAAAGAGATAAATCATAGAGTGAAAAAGTCACAAGACTGACTCGTACTTGGCCAATTGTTTTAAACATTTCTTGGTAATATATTCTTTATAATAATTAACCGACTTCAAAAAAAGGAGGAGGTTCTCAATTCGTCGGAATCTTTTTTAGGGTTCCGGTGCCAAATGGCAAAAAACGGAACCCTTATAGATTCGTCAAGTCTGTCTGTCTGTCTGTCTGTCCGTCCGTATGTCACAGCCAATTATTTCCGAAACTATAAGAGCTATACTGTTGAAATTTTGTCAGTCGATGTATTCTGTGAACCGCATTAAGATTTTTACATAAAAATAGCAAAAAAACAATACATTTTGGGGGTCCCCATACATGGAACTGAAACTCAAAATTTTTTTTTTCATCAAAGCTATCCGTGTGGGCTATCTATGGATAGGTGTTTAAAAATGATGTTGAGGTTTCTAAAATCATTTTTTTCTAAACTGAATAGTTTGCGCGAGAGACACTTCCAAAGTGGAAAAATGTGTGTCCCCCCTCTAACTTCTAAAATAAAAGAGTGATAAAACTAAAAAAAATATATGTTGTACATTACCATGTAAACTACCAACGAAAATGGGTTTGAACGAGATCTAGTAAGTAGTTTTTTTTAATATGTCATAAAGCGTAAACAGCAATTTACCTTTCATTTAATCAACGAACTACAAGAACTTTTATAAAATGTTACTTGTTGATACGGAACCCTTCATGGGCGAGTCCGACTCGCACTTGGCCGATTTTTTTTTGTATGTTCAGCGATAATTTCGTCGTTTATGAACCGATTTCAAAAATTCTTTTTGCATTGGAATGGGCGTAGCGTACAGGTGGTCCCATTGTCACCATATCGGGATCTGGTGATGGGATCCCAAGGAAATTGAGGGATCTCCTCAAATATCATAGGCACAATGTCGCGATTTGGGTACTCGGAATAGTTTTTCATTGAAGTCGGTTCCTTTTTGTATAATAAATAAAGCAACAACCAGTGCTTGTATGAGTTTTGTGCTACCTCGCCATTCATCCGGTTTATCAATAACCCATAATATCCGACTGCTGGGTTCAAGTCTCCTCTCAGAAAACAGTTAAGACTATATATTACCACGATAGCCAAGTGTGGTTTGGAGCCTGGCAAAACAACGTTGGGAGTACGTAATCTTGCCGTTGGATGTTTTTAAGCCGTGCGAAGGTCTCCATATAAGCTTCACGATTGTTATCCTATGAAAACAACCACGACCGACTGTTTAAAGTGACCTCCGAATAACAGAGACGGTCATGTTATTATGCCACTAAAGGTATCTTAGTTTACTAACCGTACCATCGCTGCTTACCCTCATGGATTGTTTCTAATCACCTAGGGTAACCTGGCTGTGAACGTCTTCCATTATTTATTCCATCACCATGAATTATTGCACACACGCAGCCAGGGATACAAAGAAGAATAAAGGACACTATATAGCTGGCTTTAGCTACAAGGACAGGACATAAAAAGTTTTAGGATTTAGGCGTGCTTTTAATCCTCAAAGTTAACGACGAATCGATGTATAATAAAAGGGACGAATTAGAACTTTAACGCTTTTGTACGTGTTTAGCTTCTAAAGTAATCTAATATATAAAACATTTTATTTAATTGGATCCTGCAATGATTAGGTTCATTTGAGAAAAGAGTTTGGTTTTATAATACTTTATCCTCATCCTCGGTACCCTACGTAACCAATTTAACTTAAACTCTAACGTAAGTATCACTTAGAAAAACAAAAAATTATATAATAGTCTATCAGATATGTTTTCAGTAATCAAATTTAACTTTTTTTGAAATAAATAAATATTTCGGACATCTTAGGGCTGAAACTGCGTTAGGCGAGTGCCCGCGCGGTTTTAATACAAAAGTGCTACGTCGCGGGGACATGCGCAGGCGTCCCTCAAGGGGAGGCACGCCCCGCACCCACGCGACGAGGCCCGCCTCAGTATGACTGGACTTGTCGCGGGGACACGCGCGGTGCCCGCCAGCGGTAACACGCGCGGGCTTATTCATCGGGGAAAATGTCTTTCGATACAGAAAAGATCACCCTGGCTGTCAATTTTTGGTAGTCGTCATTTCGCTACGTAATAACATACTAAGTTCTCCATCGACACGACTATACACGCACATCGTTAAAATTGAACTAGCCACACTGCGTAAATAAAATAATCCGGCATCCGCGAAGGGTCCCCGTGACGGGGACCTTCGCGGTTCCACGGAGTATACCCACGAGTCCACGCGCGTAGACAGGCGAGCGACGGTTGCCCGTCACGGGCGCCCGCTTAACGCTGTTTCAGCCCTTACACAGAATATCATCTAGTCACAAACTATGCAGAGCTTGTACTATGGGTACTAGATACCTAAAATAAATACGTATATACTTTTTTTGTAAATACATACATATTATACATAGAAAACACTCAAACCCCGAAACAAATATTTTCAGATCATACATACATTTGGTAAAACCCGGGAATCAAATTCGAGACCTCTTGATCAGCCACTAGACCAACAAGGCAGTCAAGTTAAGTAAAATATTAATACTGACTCAAATTGTACATGTTAAGTACATGTAGTATGTAGGATCCAAAATGTCAAATATGATACGCCGTGAACCATCTTCATTTAAAATAGAGGTACAAAGAATTTTCTTTACATATTTAATATATTTTACTTACGTAATAACTTAGGGACAAGTATCTATTATCCTTTGAGAGGACAGTAACATAATTCTCTAAAACGGTATATCTTAAATATTCTCACCTAGTTTTCCCTTGGTGAAAATTCATTGAAATAATTATCTTACCTCTATTCGTATGAAGTAACCCACGTTAAGGTGTAACTGGATTATAGAGTCTTCTAGAACAATTAGTGCGGAGTTAGTTGAAGCGGAATTGAGCGTTATAAAGTAATGGCTTCAAAGGGAATATTGAGATGGACTTGTTTAAACTGAGGACGTGGTTCTTTGTGAACACACTGCTTCGTTGTGCATCTTTCATGATGTTTTAATTGATATTCAGCAACGAGATTAATATTTTTTTATAATATTTGTTTTTAATTATAGTTCTAGCAAAATATGATTACATCGAAATTCAATGGTAAAAAACAATACTATTTTATGAGGCATTTCCCTATTAAAGAAAATATTGCTTAAACAAATAATAATTTCAAGAAACATTTTATTATTTTTATAATGGAAATTATAATTATAGACCAGTGCCGATATTTATTTAAAACAATAAAAATTATAGTAGGATGAAACCCATTGGATAAGGAAGAGAATATTATAAAACTAAAAGGAAAAATAATTTACGGACTGTCTGAGGTCGGGAACGGGAAGGGTGGGAGGTTTTAAGGGTAAAAAACGGTATATTTTAAAAGGTTTCTACCCTAGTCTATTAGTATATACTTTCAGTGAGTAAGTAGATTTTTAATCAAAATAAGTAAATCCTTTCTAATACTATGCATTAGAAAGTAACTGTCTGTTACGCTGTCATTGCTAAACCGATTCACTAATTTCAATGAAATTTGGTGTAGATTTACTTTGATTCTCAACAAACGTTATCTGCTACTCAATAATGCGCTAACAGAAATACTAAATTATTCACTGTTCAAGGCGGCGGCGGCACGGGCAAAAGCTACATTATTAATAAAACAAAAGAAATCGATGATACTCTGGAGATGATGATGATGGTTTGGAGAGATTTTTGGGTTCAACTCACAAGGAAAAGCTAGGTAAATACATATAAAGATTTCACGCATTAAATAGCTAGCTTCCGTGTAATAACCAATCCAAACATGATTCATAAGTCATATTTGCGGATCCTCTTTTCCTATACTTGTCATGTACAGTGACTTAACTAAACTTTTTGGAAATAAAGATATTATTAAAATGTTGTCACAATTTTCAAACTGTATGTTACAAACAATTCAATGAAACTAGGGCGTTTTTGTCCCCGCTCAGTTTCATGCTTGGCGCGTATTTTTTTTTGTAAAACGAGCTTTCAAATAGCCCTCTAAAGCCGTACCTACCTCCGTATTTGAATCTGAAAGTATTGAGCAAATTCTTTGTTAGAGAGAGTAGCGCAAATGTTGTGTTTCGGAGGATATTGCTTTAAAGGAAAGAGCTTTTAATGCCATCGGATTAATATACTGAAAAAAGAACTAAATTGATACTTTTATTTTGATTACCTTTATAGTACTGGATTTTTAATGAAATCGACAATTCAGTATTCTGAGGTATAAATTCAAAAAATATGTTCTCAAAATGATTTTTACGATACTGTATTAATTAAATATATTCTGGTTATCTTCCAAGAACAACCAGAAATATTAGCTTTCTTGTCTATTAATAACATAAAATCGTGTTTGTGTTAATTATTATTTTTTTAAATGAAACAGTACTAAACATCTACCTGTACAAATAAATAAAATTGAAATTTTTCAGTCTGTCTGTTTGTTCCTGCTAATCTCTGGAACGGCTGGACCGATTGTGATGGAACTTTCACTTGCAAAAACTGATGATATAAGGAGTACCTTAAGCTACTTTTTAGGATAGTTTCGCTCCGCGGCGTTAGGCACAGGTGTTACAGCAGGATTGAACTAGTAGTACATAAATTTAAAGAAAAATCGTGTTTTTATTATTCGACTGCCAAATAACCGTCATGTTTTTTTGTTTATGTTCTTTTGTTTCGTTGTAAGTTTGTATTTTTCAAATTATCACACAAGAACAAATTTTTCAGCTTGTCTGCAATTTATTCATCATCATGATGATGAATGAATTGTTATAATACCTGTTTAAAATTCATTGCGCACTTTTTATAAGAACTGTAATAAAATAAAGGCTTTAAGTCACCAAGTGATGTAATAGCATTAGACGACAAATTTATATCGTGAAATTTTACTATGAAACTTTAACAAGGATGTCCTCATTCAGTAAAAGTTTCCTACTAAAAGCATCAGAAATAATCTTATAGCTTAATATAATAGTAAAATATTCGGAGTAAAACTACGGTAAAATATATTCTGGAAAACGGTGAAAGTACTAGGAGTGCTACATAAATACTTACTTTACTTAAGTGGCGTTAAAGATTGTATATTATTTCTTCTTTACTTATTAATTTTGACTAAATTTGCCAGCCAAGAGCCCATGACGGCCCACTGCTGGGCTCGGGGGTCCTCTCAGGAGAGGGTTAAGGCCATACGTCCCCACCCTAACCTATTTTTTTTTTATATTTAGCCTACCAAAGTGACTCTACCGTGCCTGATGGAAAGCATGGCAAGCAACCACACATCATTGCCGCAAATGCAGACAGTAAAGTGTGGCGGCCCACACTATGGCGGCTTAGTAAAATGCCTTTTCTCCCCCCCTCTTAAAGGACCCGGGATCATAGTGGGAAGGAAACACGTGGGCTGGCAGTGAGTTCCAGCTTTTGATTGCTCGGCATAAGAAGGAAGAGCCGAACCGTTTCGTTCTGGTGCGTATTTCCTCTACCCTAAAGCGGTGACTTCCAAGTCCAGCACGTGTTGTCCTGTAAAAGAAGGGAGAAGGAATTGGGGACTGGCAAGACACGCTGTGGCTACATAATCTTACCGTTGGATGTTTTTAAACCACCCGAACATAAACATAATGGCACAAACGATCACCCATCTAGGTACTGATCGTGCCGTCGTTGATTACCCTTGGTGATTGTTTCCAGTCACCTAAGGCCACTTGGCTATGAGTACTTTTCTACTTTATACAGTGAAAACCAAAATATAAGCGAATGGAGCCACAGCTCAAACTAGTATTTAAATAAATAACATACGAAGATTTCTGTAACGCCCCTGATTATTTATAAAATATCTCTCAGTCTCGCATCTTGTAGCGTTCAGACATGCAAGAACTCTTCAAGCCATAAATATTTAGCACAAAGGGCTCACTGTCTGCCTACTAATTTGTTACACTTGAAAAGGAGGGAATATAACAAAGAACTTTCCGAAATTTATATCCAAGTCAAGTAGAAATTAGCACACCACAACTGTTTTCATACAAATTCATAATTTAACTCGAAAACCAATCGATCTTAATGGGCTGTTTAAATTCCATTGCGTCCTTTTGATAAGGAAAGCAATAAAATTGGCTTTGAGCCGTCAAACGATATGGTAATGTTAGAGCACCGTTTTACATTCGAAGCACGGCGACGATATTTCACGGGTAGATCTGCTTGAATTCAGATAAAGAGGATCGCCACTATGGAGGTGGCTTTTTATTGTATTGTAGAATTTGTTAAGACTTTAATATTTTTTTGGTTTAAGATTTTATTACTGATATATCAAGATGATTCATGATGTTTCGATGAGATAGTATCCGGCAAAAAAAGATGTAGAGAACAATGGGGACAAACAAACGTTTAACAAGTGACCACTGTATCTGTTACTCATATCAGTATTGTAAAGCTAGTCCTCCTATTGCAGTTGTTGAAGATATTATAAATGATCTAAAATATGTACGACACTGCACATATTAAGCAGTTCCTAGTAGTCAAAGTGTACCATGTATATTTTATCTTTAGATAGAAAGTAGTCCAAAGATGATAATAAAAGTGACATGTATAAAAAAAAATGCTGTAGTGTACAGGAAAAGAAAATTTTCAAAATTTGTTTCTAAATTTATTTATAAACCGAATACTTGAAACAATCTTTACTAATATTATAAATGCGATAATAATAAAAATAAAATCCGTTTCCTTACTAAATAACCATTGTAAGCACCTGAAAGGCAGATTGCGAGGTACTCTTACAGCAACTACTTTCAAACTCGGGCCAACAATAAACCTAACGCAGTTTAACTTATGGTGCATAATTGTGTAAACATGTTAATTTAGGTACATTTTGTATAGCTTCATACTACTTAATATTATTAGACTCGAATTGAAATATTGAGATAATTGAAAGAATATGATTTAATTCATAGAACTTTCGGGATGATTAGATTGAAACTGTTGAAAAGTTTTCAAAGATCAGGTGTCAATCGTACTTGCCTTTAACAATGTCTTATTCTAGTCTAATTCACAAAAATTGGACACTGTTGAAGGCGAGAGTAATTTTATTCCTGTGGTACATATAGGAGAAAGTATTATAAAATCTCTTACTGAATATATGGGTAAGAGATTATGGAATATTAATGAAAGAGAAAAGCTATGATAAATACTAAGCTACTACGTGAAGTAAGACAAATTTCTTTGATAAAAACTTAGTGGGAAAGAACTTTGATTGCACGAATGACGTAGTACGGTATATACGTAATACGGTTTAAGCGATCACATTGAAGAACACTTTGTGAGATGAAAAAAATATTGTTCTGAGTCTAGATCTTCTTTGTGTCTGCTTTTTGTATGTTAGGAAAGTACTCTTCAACAGAATATATTCTTGATGAGAGCTGCTCACGTAGACATCAATGTTTATTTGTGAGAAATAGCTTAGATTGGTTTTTAGTTGATGTTCTGCTGAAAAAACGGTAGGTACACTAAATTTTAGTCTATTTAAACGAAATAGACTAAAAATGAAAATCTGGAAATGAGTTCCTGTGATTTCATTTAGTTAAATATTACAGGAGTTCTGACTACAGTCAGTGCCCGGGCTAGTACGCAAGTCGCAAAAGGCGGTTTTAGGCTGAATTTGTAGTCGATAATTAAATTTGGAAGTTCTTTTGAGCCTTGAGTACAGAAAGATACCAGACTTTTTGATTGACACGTTAAATTCACCAACTAAACTCTATCAAGGCGTAGCATTTAATATTTAATATAGCTTTACAATTCCAAACCACACGTCATATATATTTTCAATTATTTTCTCATCTTTGGCTTATAATTTGGCCAAAAAACTACAAAAGATAGATAAACGGGTATCTCAATATACAAAACATAGAACAGCACTTCACTGCAGACAGTCCGATTAGAGACTAAATTTCATTTTAATAGAAAATACTTTAGAAGTATTTTCTATCCGGGATCAAACTAGGTGGCGTGCAATTGGAAAGGCCAGCAGTGGATTGCGATAGGATGATTATCATGACTTCTAAAATTTGCGTCATACCATCTTGACAGAGCCACTCTAGAATTCAAAGGTGGATTAAGGGCTTATAAAAGGAAGCTAACATTATCCTGAAGCTAAGTATCATGGGAGATAAAAGGTAAATCCCGAGGATAAGACGGATTAAATACATGCAAGTGATATCTCTGCCACGTTGGTCTAGTAGCGTACGAGTATGCGACTGCTGATCAATAGGTCTCGGGTTCGATTCCCAAAATTGCCAAAATTAAGCATGGGACTCGCAGAGTTAAAGTAAAGTTTTTACTTCTTTATGACTTATATTAATCATGAATCTGATATGATGAAATATTTCTTATTTATTCACCCATACACCTGTTTCAGTATATTTTAGTGTACAACCACAAAAGATGTCTTTAATCACTTAAAATAGTGAAAACGAATACTTTTTATTGTATCTTTAATACAGTTACAAACGATCTAAAAAGCCCCGAATTATTTCATTCAATAAATTGCATTGTAATACATTTTTAGGGTTCCGTAGCCAAATGGCAAAAAACGGAACCCTTATAGATTCGTCAAGTCTGTCTGTCTGTCTGTCTGTCTGTCCGTCCGTATGTCACAGCCAATTATTTCCGAAACTATAAGAGCTATACTGTTGAAATTTGATCAGTCGATGTATTCTGTGAACCGCATTAAGATTTTTACATAAAAAAAGAAAAAAACAATACATTTTGGGGGTCTCCATACTTGGAACTGAAACTCAAAAATTTTTTTTTCATCAAACCTATACGTGTGGGGTATCTATGGATAGGTGTTCAAAAATGATGTTGAGGTTTCTAATATCATTTTTTTCTAAACTGAATAGTTTGCGCGAGAGACACTTCCAAAGTGGAAAAATGTGTGTCCCCCCCCCTCTAACTTCTAAAATAAGAGAGTGATAAAACTAAAAAAAATATATGTTGTACATTAACGTGCAAACTACCAACGAAAATTGGTTTGAACGAGATCTAGTGAGTAGTTTTTTTTTAATCCCTACTTAATATTATAAATGCGAAAGTACCTCTGTCTGTCTGTCTGTTACGCTTTCACGCCTAAACCACTGTATCGATTTTGATGAAATTCGGTATGATGATAGAACTGAACTTGGGAAAGGACATAGGCTACTTTTTACTGCAATAATCGAGACACAAAGACCAAAGCTAGGTGATTATAACAATACATAAATCGAAGATGTCAAAATGTATCACTGTTTACCTCCTGTCAAAACTTCACAGGTTGCTAGGAATAACACACTTGCATGGCAACCATAATGATAGTTTGTAAATGACATATAGACCAGTAGACCAGAGTAGATAATTTTTGAAAACAAATAAAATTATAGTAGGATGAAACCTATTGGAAAAGGAGGAGAATATTATAAAAATGAAAGGAAAAATAATTTACGGGCGATCTGAGGTCGGGAAGAGGTAGGGAGGGAGGTTTTCGGGTCCTTTAACCGGGGCGTGAAAAAGCATCTCACTAAGCCGCCATAGTGTGGGCCGCCATACATTATTGTCCGCATTCGCAGCAAGTGTGGTAGGCCCGACCCTTGGATTCTGCTCATGCTTTCCATCAGGAAGGGTAGAGTCAGATTGGATGGCTAAATATATACAACAAAGGGTAAAAAACGGTTTATCTCGATTTCCAGCAAAACTACAAGGAAAATAGTTAAATGGCAAAGTTGTAGGTAATTAAAAGATCTACAACTTTTTAGGGTTCCGAAGTTTATGACTTCGAACCCTTATAGATATGTCATGTCCGCCTGTCCATCCGTCCGTCCGTCCGTCCTCGACTTGTCGTCCAAACAGTAAGTGCTAGAAAGATGAAACTTTGCATGAATATGTATTGTAATTACGTCGACAAAGTGCTACAATAAAATTATGAAATATATTTTTATTTAGGGTACCTCCCCTACACGTAAAGTGGGGATGTTTTTTTTTCTCACGGCTACCCCATCATGTAGGGTATCATTATATAGGTCTTTTAAAAACATTACAGGTTTGTTAAGACGATTTTTTGATTTAGGTATCGGTTTGCGAGAAATTCCACTTTAAAGGCAAACTTTTTGTAAAAACAGGCCGTCCCGCCCGCCGAAAAATTTGTGATAGTGGTCCATATAATGAACTTTAAATGAAAACTATAACGAATTAGATGACTTTGTTAGTTCAAGAGTTATAGAGGCTTAACTTTTACAATGCGCTTACTTGGAAAAGTCATACAAAATCAACGCATTAATACGTAAACATAACAATTATCACACACTTGGCCGATTTTTTATAATATCATTGATCAAAACACTATTATTAAAACATCGATCAAAGTTACAACTAACTACAAGAAATTTTATATGATGTTACCTGCTGATACGGAACCCTTCATGGGCGAGTCCGACTCGCACTTGGCCGCTTTTTACCGTACTTAGAGGGCTTCCGCAAAAAATTGCATGCACTGAAAACATATCCTACTGGAAGCTAAAATTATTAATTTCTTTGTTACAAAAGCACTTTGATGTTGGCAAAACCTTTAGTATTTCGAAATATTTTAACGTTTCGAGAGTTTCGGCCGTTTGTTATAAACAGCGAATAGGAAATATTTCCTAATGAGATTGATTGTTAGTCGAGCATCTATGTAAAATATTGTAAAAATTAGGTTTTTACTCTATTGCGAGAAATATAGCACTTTATATACACAGGTTAGCTACTATCGGAAGAAGGTGAATCTCAGTTGATACATAATCGAACACAAGCTGCAAAAGCATTTCTATTATTTGAACAATCTCAACCAACATTACAATGAAAAGCATTAGAAAAAATACCACGGCTTTTGTTTCTGAGCTAACTGAAGACTTACAGTCGTGCTCAACATCATCATCACCATCATCATCAGCCTATCTCAGTCCACTGCTGGACATAGGCCTCTCCCATTGCACACCACTTTGATCGATTTTGGGCTTCTCGCATCCAGCTCCTGCCAGCTATCTTGCGCAAATCGTCACTCCACTTGGCCTGTGGACGTCCTACAACAACAACAAAAGTGTCGATACTGTAAACAAGGAAATTACGTTCATAATTATTATACCTTTATTCCAATTTCTTCCAGGTAACCTTAGGATGGAGAAAAATAGCTGTGAAAAATAAACGAGTTTCATGGGTAGTTTTGGTACGAGGAGAAAAAATAGTAATAAAAAATAAAAGAAAAGTACCTATGAAGTAAAATTAGGTAACAAAAGAAAACTTTATTAAAGTCATGCTAATATAAATTAATTAATGCATACACAAAGGATAAAACATGTTTTAAGTACATAGTAAATACGGATGATAGAAAATATTCTCTGATCATTTACGAATCGTCCTACATCTGTCCTCAGGAATCACAAATGAAAAATTTTAATGCAATCCATGTTGCGGGTTTTGACGTGACATTGTAACTGACTAATAGACAGACAATGTTACTTTTGAATTTAATGGAAGCTTTTGAATAACAAAAGGGTCTAGCCGTCCTTCTATAGGCAAACTGCCCCGGATAGAAACCTTTATGTAAATTGTACAGGGTATTATTAGTACTTCATCCAATAGCTATCAGCTCTATATCTAAGTTAATTGAGGAGCTTTTTGAAAAAATGTGTCCGGAGACGACTTTTTCAAAGTGATATATCTCTCTTGATTGTAAAGCTGAAAAATCATGTTCGTAAACGAGTTGCATTACCTCAGTGTAGTAGTTCGTAGAATGTTAAGCAATGTAAGTAAATAGAATCAACTATGTAGTCTACCATTTTGTACATTCGTGAATGCTTAAATTTGCTAATTGGTACTGAGCTTAACTTTACTGAAAGGTTTCATATATTAGTAGCATGCGACAAATTGCACTTTAGCTGTTTATATTCTGTAAAAGGTTGTATGGCTTTGATTTTCATATGAGGACTTATATAAATGACGTTTTTCATTCAAAAAGAATGATAATTACTGTTGGACTTAGCAGTATGAGGTTGGGATAGTAACAAGACGATTGCTGGATAAATACTGACTTTTATTCATATTAAGCAACAGTTTATATATTTGCTAACAATAGTGATTACATATTATATGACTTATAACTACACATACAACACGTCCATAAGGCATTGTAAAAAAAAAATTAACAAACGTTAAGTTTTTTTTTCTTAATTCTAAACATATAAAAAGTAAAAGTAAATATTAACATACATGGGGATATGATTCTGTTACAATTAGTTAAAATACATCTTAGGGTTATACAAGCAGTAAATATAATTTTACAAAATAACATAATATTTATAAGAGTTCTAAACAAAAAAAACATTGTTCTTCATTCATAATAAGGTTTTGTTCTGTTTTTATGTACAATTTCATGTTTTCCATTTATTACAATCTCTACATTTGGTGAAATATCTTTAATTACCTTATAAGGTCCTAAATATAAAGTAGTTAGTTTATTACCTGTCTCACTCTTAACTAATAATTTATCATTTGGCTTATATTTAACTGGATTTATATAAGTATCATACCTCTGTTTTGTTACTAACTTGCTAGATATTAAATTTTCACGTGCCTGTTTTTGCGAAACTTGTAATCTATATTTAAGTTCGAGAGGATAGCTGTCATGATTGTAAAGAGGTTCAATACGAGTGGTGAGGTTGCTAGGTAAAGTACATTTTTTACCATAAACTAACTCGAAAGGGGTGAAATTAGTAGATGAATTTACTGAAGTCTTGTAAGCAAAACACCAAAAAGGGAGCCAAGAACTCCACAATTCGGGGTTCTGATCAGTCTGAATACGTAAATATGCTGCTAAACTCTTATGAGAATTTTCTAGGGCACCTAAACTTTGGTGGTGATAAGCGGTTGAATTAAGTTTTTTAATTTTTAACAAATTACATACCTCTTTCATAGTGTCTGCCATGAACTCAGTTCCTCTATCCGTTGCTATCTCTTTTGGGACTCCATGTTGAAGTATAAAATTGGTTACAAAACAGCGTGCTACTTCTGATGCTGATTTATTTATTAGAGGATATGCACATATATACTTTGATAATTCGCACTGAATAGTTAGTATATACGAATAGTTATTATTATCTCTATCTAAGGGTCCAACTAAATCTAAAAATATCTTTTCAAATGCAGTATTAGCAGTAGAGGTGATAACCATAGGTTCTTTCACTTGAACTGTATATTTTTGTTTCTGGCAATCTGGACACTTCTTTACGTAGTTTTTAACATCTTTCTCAAGTCCAGGCCAGAAATAATACTTGCGAATGTTATTTACCATTCGTCTAATGCCCGCGTGGCCACTCGTGGGCAGAAGATGGAAATCATTAAGTACTACCTTTTTATCATCTTTATCATCTATTCTAATATTATCCTTTAAAATTACTAATCTCGGTCCGGACCAATCTTCATTATGTTGTATTTCACTTGCTAATTTCTCTACAAACAATTTATTAGTATTATTTTTTAAGAAATAGATTTCACCTACATTTAATTCATTACAAAATTTACTCAGTTCTCTTGCAAATTCTGCTGGAGTAATTTGCAATCGAGAAGCTGGGTTAATATATATAGTGTTTCCTTTCTCGTTATAAATAAAACTTTTCGACTCTTTAAGTACTATATTTTCTTTTCTTAATTTCTCTAACTCTAGATTATTAATAAATCTTAATTCCACTGATTCCTTGGGTTCAACAAGAGTTTCTACGATTTTTGGTTGATCAGGCCAATCGTCTGTAGGAACTATGTCAACCGAAGGCGCAGGGCTTAGTTTTCGACGCTGGGCTCGGGTCATAACACAAATGTGTTCATTCATTTCTTGTAACTCTTTCGATGTTATTGTAAGTCGAGATAATGCGTCTGCAGCCACATTTTCTCTACCCTTAACATACTCGATTTCATAATCGTATTCCTCTAGAATAAGTTTGAATTTAAGTAATCGACTTGACGGATCCTTAAAAAGTTTTTTCTTTTCTTAAAAAGTTACACTTGGATGGATTTAATTTGAGGTTCACTTTTCGTAGTCGCTCAAAAACGTCAGTTAGGTTTTTATTATGATCAAAAAGTGATCGTCCTAGTACTATAAGATCATCAAGGTATACTAGACATTTTTCATATGTAAGACCAGACATAGCCATTGTCATCATACGAGAGAATGAACTGGGACTTGTTTTGAGACCCATGGGCATGCGTGTCATCTGAAACTGACCTGAGTTAAAAGCTGTATATTTCCTACTATCTTTATCTAAATTTACGTTGTAAAATCCTTGGTTTAAATCCAAATGACTAAAATAAACACAATTTGATAAAGAGTCTAATATTTCTGAGATATTAGGCAGAGGAAATTTATCATCTTGAATACTGTTATTAAGTTTGCGATAATCAATGACTAACCGCCATTTCTTTTCCCCATTTGAATCTGATTTTTTAGGCACCAGAAGAACAGGACTAGACCATTCACTGTTACATGGTTCTACAATACCTTGTTCAATTAACTTTTGTATTTGCTTATTTATTTCCTTCTTCTGTGATACTGGAAGTCTATAAGGCTTAGTGTACACTGGTGAAACGTTAGTCTTTAAGTAAATTTTGTGAGAGTAAATGTCAGTTGTGGACAACTTATCACCTTCGAGATAAAAGATATCAGAGTATTTCGCGCATATTTTCTCAATTGAGGCCTGTTCTTCTTTATTAAGGTGATTTATATTCAAAGCTGAGAACAACTTCTTAACTCGTTTTGCATCATTATTTGTTTTTTCAAATGAACAGATATTATAATTAGTTGCTTTTTGAATAACTGGCTCAATTTTATCTAAGGTCAAATCGGTATTAGTTGTATTTAGTATGCGAATTGGTATAGTTCCATTCACTGGTGTTACTAAAGCACTAGCTATAAAGACCCCTTGTTTCAATTCTGACGAACAAATAACACTTTCCTCCTTTTCTGACGTATTTATAAAATGCATCGATTCGCTTCTAGCTGGTATCGTTATACTTTTCGTAATATAGTGTAAAGGAATTGTTATATTCACATTGTTATTCCATAGTAATAAAGATTTGTTACCAAAGTTCAAAACCGATTTATATTTGTTTAAAAAGTCATGCCCAATTATGCCACTTGTCTTACATGGTAAAGAATCGAAAACATAAAACTTATGTGTCAGCACTTGCTTTCTACAGAAAAAGTTTAGATAAACATATCCTATTGATTGAACTTTGCCTCCTATTCCGATGACACTAATGTTCTGTTTATGGATTGGAATGTTTTGTTCTAATACGTGACTAAGTTTGAGTGCTGATATTGATGCTCCCGTATCAATTAACAAACTGTACGAAACATTATTCTGACCTAATAACTTAATGCTATAAGAATCATTTAATGAAAAAATTACTTCATTCGTCCCGAAAAAACTGATTATTCTCTTCAGAATTTTGAACATTTTGAGAATCTGAATTTGTCAAAGTATGTATGTGCGGTTGTTGGTCCTTATTATAATAAGACCTATTCATACCTCTGGAAAATGGTCGTCGGGCTCCACGACCCGTAGCCTGGCGGCCTCTCCAGCTGTGAGATGTGCTTCGCTGCTCGCCCTGGGGTGCACCGCGCTGCTGCTGCCAGCCACTATGACCTGCACCTGTGTATGACGTACCTCTCGATCTTACTCTTTGGCCTCGCCGACTCTCGAAACTTCTGGAATTGTTATTACAATAACGATTAAAGCGATTGAAGTACATTACATTAGCGGAGCTAGAGGGAGACGTAATGTCCTCGTCTACAGCTGCTTGTATTGCATCTTTGAGAGTGTTGTAGTTTCTTGCTGTAATCACGGTGCTTAGTCTTCGGTTTCTTAAGCCATCCGCGAAACATTTTATGGCTTGTTTTTCATTTAATGGTCTTAGGATACTAAAAGCATGTTCATTGCCTCCAGCCTGTGAAATAGTGAGGTCAACAAACATCTCTGAAAGTTGCTGTCCAAAGTCATTAATAGATAAATTGTTTTGTTTAAAATCAAATAATTTATGTTAAATCGCAGTTACTGATTTTTTCGGCAGTAACTGTAGTTTAATATCTGATATCAACGCATCAACAGATAAGTAACTGGAATTCAGTTTTAATTTAGCAGCTTGGGTTATTCTATTTTTTAAAACGAAATTTACTAACCTTTTTTTTGAGTCTTCGTCGAGTTCGGAACTGTAGTATTCAATACTATCCACGAGCTGTTTAATGCTCGATTCGTCGTCGGAAGGAGCTGGAAACAAACTTAATGCAACCTTTAAATCAAACTTAGCCATTGTTTTATCTTTTTCAGATTGGTTTGAGCATAAAGATAATATTTCCTTATATAATTTATCAAAATTTTCGCAACCTTTTAATATAACAGCATAATCATCACTTCTTACGCTACCTATAACATTATTTAATTTTTCAAGAAAAATATTATATTCATTCTTTATACTAACAACCTCTCGCAATTTAATTTCCAGAATAGAACCTGTCCGCCTAGTAGGACCGATCTTTATTAGATATGTTCTAACTTCTTTTAACCTTTTGAAAATATCATTTAACATATGATCCATAAATTTTCCTATTTACCTCAATAAAGTGTAACGAAAGGTATACATACTTATATGCACATGTATCAGATAATTTTAATTAATTTTAGTTTTCTTAATAATAACTAAATAAAATGTCCAACATTCTTTTGTCCGTCGGAGTTACACACTATTGTAATTTGACACTTGATACGTTTCCACTGCACGAGCTCACTAACATCGGGTTATTAATATATCACTGAATAAACACTGCTTGCACTTTCAATAATATGCGATTTGTAGTTATATATAGTTGACATGTAATACCAATAATGATTCTAGTCTGAACTCTTTTAACCCTTGGGGTGCCTGGTACCTAAAAATCACTTCGCATGCCTGGTGGGTCTGTGAGACCCGTAAACAAAATGCTTGATTTTTACCTACTTAACGAGTCAGAAAGCTAAATACAGGGTTTTTATTAATTTTCACTGACATTTAAATTATATGATTGGAAAAATTAAAACTATAGTTGTTTTACAAAATGTTTATTACCTAATTTAAAATTCTCATATTTTACGTAACAAAAATTCACAATTATCCAATTATCTAACCAGGCCGCCATGGTAGTATGGTTTTCCATGTTACTTTGCCTATTCTCACAATGAGCATGGTGGCCCTTACTCCTGGATTCTACTCATGCTTTCCATCAGTCAGAGTAGAGTCACTTTGGTAGGCTAAATTATAAAAAGAAAAAAAAATCGACGCGTGAGACAAATTACTCAATGGCTGAGACATCTCAACATCACTGTCATCACTTTCACTATTATTGGGTTCAGCATGGACTTCTGCTACTTCCTCAGCACTATCTTACCCATGTGGTACATCCAAGTAGACTGATTCATCTCCACTATTATCAAAAACCACATCTTCGTATTCATATTCTTCTAAATCTCTCTCCAAAGCTTGACAGATTTCAAAATTCGTTACTAACCATTTTTAACTGATAAAATATTATTTTCGTAAACAATTTACCACACAAAACATATGAAACAAGAAAAAACAAAAGTAAGTACTTACGGAATAAAAGTTACGCCGCGTGCCTGGTTGGGTCCCTGAGACCCGAGCGCACATAAAACACCTCTTATCTGAATGCGTGTGCGTCACGGATTACGGGAGAGGAGACAAAATGGCTGCTAGTTCATATCGCGAAGCTACTGAGAAGCGCAGCGCGTTAGGTTAAAAAAATAAAAATATATCGTCTAAGTTTTGAAGTGATGGGTCTGTCAGACCCACCAGGCACCCGAAGGGTTAAATAAAATGCTCATATCATCTGGGCTCATACTTCTTCAGGCCTGGCTTCAAGCTTTGCGTCTCTCCGAAAATAAGCAATCGATCTCCTTAATGCGTGTCGATTTATTTCATTTGTCATCCATTTAACGTGACAATTCTTATATATCTTATACACAAAGTAAATTAGACCCAGGAGCAATAACGTTAAAATTAAAAGTAGAATAATATTGGTTGTACTTGCGTGGACTTGAAGCTGTTCTACTCCCGAACCATTGCTGCCTCCTGTTGCGGTTTGGGCCACAACGATTTCTTCTTTAGTTGGAGTTGAACCCATCTCGATAATTTATTTTAATAATTAAACCGCTAAGTCTCGTCGAGTATAAAGATCGAATGCAATTCTCCAAATGCATTGTGAAGCGCGTGTCCTTATATGGATTAAGGAATTTGTAAACAACGGTCGCGGGCCTCTGGCAGGGTCGCCATATGAGGTTGGGATAGTAACAAGACGATTGCTGGATAAATACTGACTTTTATTCATATTAAGCAACAGTTTATATATTTGCTAACAATAGTGATTACATATTATATGACTTATAACTACACATACAACAGCAGGATCATCACAATTATTGATATAACTCTTTAAAATCTAGTATTCACAGTATACGGATAAAAATATACGTTTATTTAAGTGTATTTGAGTCCCCAAATTTTTGATCGGTTACTTTTATGAGTGGCTGGCCTCATACTCTTCCAGCTCTTTATATAAACCATAAGACAAAAGTCAAATAATTATATGAACCACTATCTTTGACCGCGGTTCCGCCCGCATGTATATTGGTTATCGCGATAAAGAGTAGCCTATGTGCTCTTTAAAATGAGGACGACCATTTACGTGTTGATGCTTTGCCGTGCTGTTATTCGGATTTTCAAATTTTATTCTGAGTCCGAGTGTCCTTTGTGTCCTTTCTATGTGTGTTTACAAAGTCATTCGCGGATGTATTCCTAGAGTGAGAGCTTTCAAAAGAAATTCGTTAATGGATTTTTGACAAAAAATAATAATAATACATAACAACTATTTGTTGTTATGTATTATTAATATTTTTAATTCATCATCATCATCATCAACAGCCTTTAACAATCCACTGCTGGGCATAGGCCTCTCCTTGAAAATTAGGTATTGGCCTACTATACCACGCAGGCCAGATGGCTTGGTTATAGGGTTGGTTTCAAGTTTTCCTTCTCTTTGCATTGATGTTGTCTTGCGTAGTTTATCCCTTAGTCGCCTTTTACGACAACCACGTGGGATGAATAGATGAAATTTTATTCAACGCTTTCTAGTCAGTAACTACTATTGCATTACTTACTCGACGTCAAAAAATCTACCAACCTACTCATCATCATCATCATCATCAACAACCCATAACGTCCCACTGCTGGGCTCAGGTCTCCTCTCAAGAGAGGGATAAGGCCATACGTCCCCACGCTGGCCGAGTGCGGGTTGGGGACTGGCAAGACACGTTGTGGCTACGTAATCTTGCTGTTGGATGTTTTTAAGCCGCCCGAAGGCCTCCAACTAAGCTTCACGACTGCTATCTTATGATAACAACCGGGACCGACTGCTTAACGTGACCTCCGAATCACGGAAACGCTCATTACATATAATGCCACAAACGGTCACCCATCTAGGTCCGACCGCGCCGTCGTTGCTTACCCTTGGTGATTGTTTCCAATCACCTAAGGCCACTCGGCTATGAGCGCTTCAACCTACTCACCTGACCTATTTAAAACAACACTCCAAAGTGAAAAAATATCCTACCTAAAAGTGAAAGCATTCACCCATTCTAATTACAAAAGATAACAAAATACGATGCAAGCATTTTTTATCTCCGTTTTCACTAACGCATTAAATTCCACCTACTCCTCCCCACCTTTCACGTTTGGCAACACTCCAAATGGCATTGGTTTTTAAATTTTTAACTCATCTGAGGTGGAACTTGCTGAATTGATGGCAACATTAATATTTCATCCATGTGTTCGTAGCAAAATGTGTTGCTGTTTTTTTTGCTCTCCCGGATTGTTGGGAAATTTAATTTTATGCGATTTTCGTATGACGCTAATATCTATTTAATGCTGATGGTTTGATAGTGAAAAGTAAAGCTACAACGGAGGTAAACTATTCTTTCTTTAGAGTTTTAAATTATAAAATCTCATCAGCAAAGCTTATCAACTAACTCCACCTAAGCGGCTGGATCCAGTTGAAATTTTGTGGGTATATTTCAGTAGATTCACGGCTGGTCTGAAAATACAACGAACCATATAAGTTATGCTGCTGTTATTCTAGGCGGAGTTAGTTATGTTAAGATTATTGTTTTAGGTAATTTTGGTACGTGCCAACTTGGTTTATCTAGTAGGCTTTGTGTAAAAACACTATTTAATCTTAATCTATCTAACTATACACAATATCCTCCGTTTAATGAGGAAATCATGGAAAAACGTAATTGCCTGCCAGAAACGGTAATCTATAACTAAAACTAAAATATCATATTTTCTTTACTTGCACAGGATGTGAAGTGATTAGTGTTGAACATGTAGGTACTATGTACATACACATTAGCTGTTATTTGAGGTTGATTTTCTGTGATGATGATGATGCTTAAATCAGCGTGAATCTACTACCTTATAAAAAAAGCTTGGTTGGTTTGTAACAAGTTTTTCTGCCTTTTGCAGTATTTTGCTTATTTCAATCACATACTTATAGATGGATAATTAAAATGTTATGCTGGCAATACCACATAATATTATATGAAGTAACAAACACTAGACTACTAAACCGTTCCAAAGGACACAAAAATTCTTACGTTTTCCATTTAAGTGCAAGACTAGTCCTAATACCGTTTCTTATTATACTATTTATTTTTTTGTATAGCAAAGTATTGTAACATATTTTTAAATAAAAAACATTAAGAAGGTACTGCACGAAATTGTGGGATTTGACGTATTTTCAAATGAGTAGTACTGTGCGCTGCATTAATTAAATACATCAAAAGTATTTGTATAGTTTAGGTCAATCCTTGCACAAGATCTATGTAATGTTAGAATTTGAAACAGATACATATAAAATTAAAAAACGATACATATATGTTGTGTGTCAGATGAAATCTTAAAAACATTTTTCTTCGAAAAGATAGTAGATTTTACGTCTAGAACAATAATTTTCATATGACAATATTTGCATTTACATCATGCAGGGTTTAGACAGTGTTAAATTTAATTTAAAAGTATAAATCTATAAATATTAAGACTTTTCAATTTTTAACACAAACGCCTGATGCACATTGCACATTGCGCAGAAAAAAATATTGCTCTAATTAAATTACTAGGTCTGAAACTTCAAAGCAGAATGGGTCTAATTACTAATATTAATGAGATCAATTTTGTTTTGAAGTTTTTTTTAGACTTATGTCAGTATTGTATTGTGTATCATGTCTATATGTCATTGGTTATACTTACTGGCAAATAAGAAAATTGGAAAAAAATCAAATTTCGAGTCGAATCTGTACAGAGTAATGCGAACGCAGAGCAACAAATGTACGAAACACAATACAAACGTACAAACGCAAATAGGTAAATATCTCAAACAGGTATGTTTAGTGTTACTGTTATAATTTTAATGTAAATGCAATGTTCCGTTCACAATTATTCGTCAGTTGCTAATCAATCAATACAAGTAATCAAGTAATCAAGACGGTAGAGAACTTCAAAACGTAACTTCAAACTACCTTTGATTATAAACATATATTTAATCAAAGGTACCTACTCTTATCAAACTCACTTTATTATTATAGGCCTATGTTTTTCAGGTTACATGTAATCTTATGGTCAAGAAAGAACTTATAGTAGAAAAGGAAAACACAAATGAAAGCAAAGCCACAATTCGGGTACTTGTTTAAACCAAGAACTTACTCACCACAACTCTCCATTTGGTTGCAACTTCAGTAATTTAAAAATCAATGGAGAATATAGAAATTGTTTTCAGTCCTCCTGTTTCATAGTATGCAATATGTGTAATGCAAAATTAAGATTGGAAAATTGTTGAAAACCTAGAAACAGCAAGGAACTTGCACTCAATCAAAATATCGTGAGTAATTAAGTGTATAGATATGGGATTCAGTGCCCTGGAGCAAGTCAAAACTTCTCTTGATATACCCTGCATGTCAGAACATTTTTATGCTAAAGTATGTGAACTCTGGGAACTGGCCAAAGTAAAAAGCATAGAGGAAGCAACAAAATAAAAATATTAACTGGCTGAAAAAAATAATGACCTTAATGCAGATAGCGTACCGATGATAACAGTTGTATCTGATGCGTATTGGAGTAAGAGGTCATACAGGAAAAACTATACGACCTTTTCAGGAGCTGCAAATATCATTGGCTACAGAACTAAAAAAGTTCTCTACATGACTGTTAAAAATAAAAACTCTATGGTTTGCGGGCGAGCTCAGAAACGCAAACTTTACTTCAAGTTTGTATTTCTGAGCATGTATGATATAAAAATTACACTCGATCATCTAGCGGTATGTAGTCAACTGCCATAGTAGAAGGCTTCAAAAGCAACTCAAGGTTTTATTTATTCTAAACACATAGCTAATGGTGATTCCAGCACCTACAAAAATGTTCTGGATACCAAACCATATGCCGCACTTATTGTCGAAAAGATAGAGTGCTCTAACCACCTCCTCAGAAACTTTTGTACAAGATTAGATGAATTATCAAGAAATACATGTTACCAATTAAAATGCCAAAAAATACAGCTCCAAAACGTGCTACGCGTACGGCGATCGGTGAAAGGTGCCATAAATCACATTGATTCTCAAAATGAAAAATCTTTCGCTGAAAAAGTTATAGATTTAAATCAAGACCTTTTCAATGCATTTATTCACGTTTTCCGCGATCACAGCTCGTGCAAGTCTTATATTTGCAAGTACATCCTCATAAATAAAGGCCATCAAACTGATAAAAACGTATTTGGTGAAATAAAATCAGATGCGGTCTTTGCCACCATAATAAAAGTACTTTGTCGATTGATTAAAAATGCCAAAAATTTTATGGCGAATAAACTATTCACTTAGACAATCATACTCAGGACGGTGTGCTGCATCTGTTGTTTCATTTAATCCCGCAATACAGACATTAGTGATAAAGACTACGGTGAAACTTGCCCAAGGCCTGATTTTAGTAAAGCCGATTTCAACTTTGCTAAATCTACGCATATGGCAAAAATACTGTTACAGCTATCCAATGAGGATCGTCACGCACTTGAACGGCGCACTGTATTAAGCTGATTCGATTGAATGGCTTCAGGAGCGGAAGCTTCTTGAAGCTAATTTTGAAAAAAAAGAACATGTAAAAAGGGCTTTATAAGATGTGGACCGGTCGTCTTTGTCTTCTTCTGTATTTCGTCAAGCACAGTGTCTTGTATATTGATATTTGCTATTCTCCCAGTGCTCGTACCACCTATGCATTCTACCTTCCGAATAACATCTGTACACTCTTATGAATACGCGGTAATCTGGATGACGCGCTGTAGGGTATCTTTCCCTATAAAGGAATGCATCAGCACTTGCGCTACTTCTACATTCACCATAAATAAAGTGCATGTTTGCGTATTCTTGTGCCATATATTGAATACGCGGCATACTGATACACGAAACCAGTCCAGATACAAGCCAAGTCGTCGTAAAATCACCAAACTAAAGTCCAAATCAGTGAGCAAAACGAAGAGTCCAATGATTTGACTCTTACTTAAAACGATGACTTCTGGCTGTTTAGCCAGAAATCGTCGTTTTAACACTGATTGACAATCACAAAGAACTGCAAAAGGAATGGGAACATGCGATACCGAACAAGTCAAGCGACGCACCAAATACTTGCCATTGCTATGTGCCATGGCGCGAGAGAGATAAGGTAGAATAGTACAAAGGTACAATAATAATATACTCGTCTCTCGCTCGCTTACACTGTACTTTAGTACTGAATTTATTCACCTATCTCTGTCTCATAATTAACAAAAAATTACTTCGGCCACACTCAGGTAGTAAATAGCGAAATAACATTATCACACGTCCTTTACTACACTAAAAAGGAAGCTTTAATTTTCTCTCTTTGGATAAAATTATGTATTATACCATTTTTTTTAATATAGTTGCTGCTTAGTTTTTCATACATATTTTTTTCACAAAAATCTCAAATTCTGTCATAATTTATTTTGATCAAATTTCATGTTAATTTTTTTCCAAAAAAGTATAATAGGCACTCATACTATTTACTGCATTTCTAATAAGATTGTTTGTGAGGAATAAGATAACTTCAAAATTTGGGCAACTATTGGATTTCTTTTGGGTTTTTTTTTTTGTACGCTGGATAGCTATACTACTACGTGCTTTAGGATTACCCATTCTTTCTGGGACACCCTGTATAGATCATATACTTATATTGACAGGAGCTGGATGTGAGAAGCCCAAAATCGATCAGAGTGGTTTGCAATGGGAGAGGCCTATGTCCAGCAGTGGACTTCGATAGGCTGATTATGAAAATGAATAGATTCTAGAAATTATTACTTTTGAACAAAACTTCCATAAAAACGACTGAATATTTAGAAGATATGTATTACTCTGTGTGGAGCCTACTCTGTACAATTATTTTACATATCTTAGATAAAATGTTTCACGTAGGAAGCGGTGACGGTGCTGCCTAGCGGCGCTGCCGCGCAACTCTGCTCGTAAATACCTAAACTCGGCGTTTTTTGTTCGCGCAGCACACTCTTAGAGTTAAATAAGAAGCCTAATTTAGATAGCTTATGTAATCTTTTCTTTAATTAAAGCAAAATATGGTTCACATGAATTTCCAGGACAATTTACATTCTGAATAAATATACTCTCTTCCGAATGTTACATTTTACGGTATATTAAATGTGTGTTCAATACATTTATTTACGTTAGCTTCTAGTTTTTTTGGGATAGTTCAGAGTCAATCAGTGGAAGCTGTCACCAATATTTTCTTAGGAAATCTGTCAGTTTAACAACTCAATCCAATCTTCTGTAATTTTTGTCTCTTTTTATTCTCTATTCATTTGTGTGTTATTGTTTCTCCTTAATTAATAAAGATAAATACCGATAATCTGTTGTCTTTGATTGTTGGTTACACCTGGCCGGTTTCAGCCATGGTGACCAGTCTCAACCAAGACCAACCAACTACAGAGGAGATAGTGCATAACCTCTTGATCGATAGTCAAATATGATCCGATAGAATAACGTGGTGACGGATTAAGAATACAAAGTGTCACCACCCCTATTCAGTCTATGGGTGTCGTAAGAGGCGACTAAAGGAACAAAATAAGCAACTAACATCACTGCCAAGAGAAGGAAAACTTGAAACAAACCCTTTACCAACCCGTCTGGCCAGCGTGGTATAGTAGGCCAAAACCTCCTTTCTAAGGAGAGGCCTATGTCCAGCAGTGGACTGTTAAAGGCTGTTGATGATGATGGTAGAATAACGAGGCAAGTTTAATACATATAAACTGGTACTTAATATTAATATTTTATTAATATTGTTTAATGTAAAGAGATTCATTAGATTTTCTAAACTCAAAGTCTTGCCATACTTTATATCGTATGAGGCAGTTCCTTACAGAAACTATCCGAAATAAAATCAATATATTGCCGGCGGAAATCACTGACGGACAAGTAATACTGCTTATTACAATACGCGAAAAGAGCTTCGGATAGTTATTTAAAAAACATTAATCCACTATAAATACAAGTGAATCTTTTTCTCCTTAGGAAACTACGAACTTTACGATAGATTAAAGGACTTATGATTTTAAGTAACATCTCGTCTGCTCAGATTTCAAAGCAAATAATCCACCAGAAAAACTAATAAGAAGTAGAAAAGGAAACTCAGACATATTCACAGTACGACCCTTAATTGTAAATAAACTGGTTCCAACCCAACTCTAACAAGATACAGCTTTCCAAAGCTTTGTAAAAATATTTAGACGCATAATTTAAAAAAAGTAGTTTGTAGGCGAAACCAAATTCAGTGCCATAAAAGTCTTTTGTGCACCGAAAAAGTGGGTCATCCTATTTCCCTATTACACTGTAATGCATAAAAATAGGTTCAATATGTTTTTTTGTACGAAGCTCAGCTCAGCGTTTTTTCATATTGAACTGAGAATAGGCCGGTGTGGAATGTAGACAATTACCTTTGTAGTCTATTGGGATTCATATTTAGAGATGGCATTTTTCAAAGTGGAATTAAATTGTGATTGGTTCATTTCAACAAGGCCTTTCGAATGGATAGTACTTTTCTCTTTTAGAAAAAAGAAACACTCATTTTCGCAAATTAATTCCTGGCATTTATGAATCAGCTAGACTCAAGTTGGTCTATACACAATATAATACAACAAAATTTAAGAAGTCAAGTCGAATATTTAAAATGAACTAAGCGAGCGTTCCCTTAAAATTTATTAATATCATTTTAATTTATCAGATTTAGATTTTTACTGACTCAAGGAGAACATAAAAATACAACTCGGTCTCTAGAAATAAAGCCTAAATTATATCGGGCGGGACTTTACAAACATATATGAAACGGACACGCGGACCATACAAAGTATCGTTCCATTGAAGAACTGCAGAACATTTATGTGTATTGTTCAAGGTGGTAGAGCCATACCAAATTTAGAACGAATAGTGAGGCAGTACCACCCTTACACAGAAAACCAACCTAAAATAACTGCCTTCGTGCTATAGTATTTTGTTTCTGAATGTGAAACTTGGAATCATAATGATGCAGAATCAGCAGAGTTACACGATAGAAAGAGACGCAATTGTAGGTAAATGTAATCGTAGTGATTCGGCGCTGTGCGATCTGAATTGAACTTAATCTTTTGACACCGAGGGTATCTATAACTTTAATTTACTTTTCGGAGTGAGTCTTCTGTACTGGTACTATTAAGTATTCTGTGGTGCTGCATTGTCTGCAGTTACAATAAGGACGGCTATCCCCACTCCTGGATACTACTTATGCCTTATACCTGCAGACTAGAGTCACTTAGGTAGGGTTAAATCTAAGAAATAAAAGCGAAGCATCCAAAAAAATTGTCCCGCAGTGTATGTCAAGTCTGTTGACCATCCGTTTGGTGCCACACAGTTTCCAATTAGTGTAGCGGCTTTGTGTCCTGCGCGATTGTCACCTTAGTCCAAAATTCATGTCGTTGTGTCACGACGGAAATTGTTCGTGGTTTGCGGGAATGCATATGCAGTGGAATAAGGTTTAGTTGTGTATAGTGTGTTATTTGAATATACTGTTTTTATGATTATGGTTTTGATGTTTTTAAATTACATTGGATTGGAGAAATGATATTGTTTTCTTTTGCATACACTAGCAGATGATTTATGATCATTATCAACAATCCATAACGTACCACGGCTCGGGTCTCCTCCCAAAAGAGGGTTAAGAACATATGTCCACGCAGGCTGAGTGCGGCTTGAGGACTGACAAGACACATATTTTTATATTGAATAATACCAAAGTGACTCTACTCTGCCTGATGGAAAGCGTGTGCAAAATCCAGGAGTAGGGGTCACTTTCCGCATTATGGGGGTCAACAATTCAACATGGTGACCCATAAATGATAAATGATATTTATTTCTGTAAGTAAATCTTTTGAGACATTTTTACAAGTCGGACTTATAGCTAGAAGGCGCCGGCATTTCCTACGACTTACTCTGGGAAGAAACGCCGAGGTGTCTTTTTTTTTTCAATCCATGGCAGCGGTACAGCGGATCCAGACCTCCGGTCTCACACTCACCAACTAAATGCGACAGTTTTTGCCGTCTGAAAGCCTCCAACCAAGTTTCATGACTGTTATCTTACGATAGCAACCGGGACCAGCTGCATAACGTAACCTTCTGATCACCGAAACGCTCACAACATATCATCCCACAAATGGTCAACGGTCACCCATCTAGGTACTCTCGGCAACCTTCTTGCTTACCCTTGGCGATTGTTACAAATATAATTGAAGCTTCGTATTTATTTTTTTACCTTACTGAAAAAAGTAAAATAATACTAAAGAAGTAAAGAAGCTGTACAATTCTTGAATAATATTTATGTTTAAAAAAAAAGGTTTAGGTTTCCACAGTTTTTAGGGCAGATCATTCTTACTCGATTATCATAGTTAGGTTTACATAGTCTAATAACCCAACTGACATATAAACATTGTCAGAAATACGGAAAAAGACAAACGAAAACTATCATCTAGAAAAATGTACCGTATTCCAGAAACCTGAATCATCACAAAATATACATTCACGTTGGCGAAACAACAACCTACATCAAGCGGAATATGATATAGTAAATTATGTTACAATATCACAAATATAGCCGGTTCCAAAAATAACGGGTCAGTCACATAAACCAATAACGGGTCAGTCACATAAACCCGAATATCTCCCGAACTACGTATGCCATCCTAATGAAACGAAGACTGTTCAATTGAGAATTTAATTATACAGATAAAAAATAAAATAAAACTTAGTTACACCCACAATATTAATCTTAAATTAAAAAAAACTAAAGTAGTCATATTTTTCTTAAGATTACATTTTTTTTATGATTGTTTTTTTGCTGTTTTTCATCACTTTCTTCATTTAATACTTTGTATTGCCTCCACGTGATGAAGCCTCCAGTGATGAAAAACAGCAAAAAAACAATCATAAAAAAAATGTAATCTTAAGAAAAATATGACTACTTTAGTTTTTTTTTAATTTAAGATTAATATTGTGGGTGTAACTAAGTTTTATTTTATTTTTTATCTGTATAATTAAATTCTCAATTGAACAGTCTTCGTTTCATTAGGATGGCATACGTAGTTCGGGAGATATTCGGGTTTATGTGACTGACCCGTTATTTTTGGAACCGAGTGTAGTATCAGAAATGTCACGTAGCGACATGTGGACTCAGATTGTTGTATGTTCATAAATGATGACATCACTAACACGTCAGCAGACGCTCCAGTAATCTGATTGTAGTGCTGTCCTGGTAATTCTGGTAAATAGCGAGTAAACAATTGTTATTTTTCTGAGCAGATAAGAATGTTGTATTTTTTTATATGAGCTGTATTTGTTTTGGAGCTTAAATTTACATTTTTGATATGTATTATTTCAACATACCTTAGTATCCTGAGTATTAAACATTCAAAAAAGTAGAACCTTCATACCATTTTTCCCTCTCTCCAATTTCGTCCCCTTATTAGAAAAACTACCTTATCATCATCAATCATCAACAGCCTTCAACAGTCCACTGCTGGACATAGGCTTCTCCTTAGAAAGGAGGTTTTGACCTACTATACCACGCTGGCCAGACGGGTTGGTATAGGGTTGGTTTCAAGTTTTCCTTCTATTTGCATTGATGTTGTCTTGCGTAGTTTATCCCGTAGTCGCCTTTAGGACACCCGCGGGATAAATAGGTGTGGTGATAATAAATAAATGATAAATGATAAATGATATTTATTTCTGTAAGTAAATCTTTTCAGACATTTTTACAAGTCGGACTTATAGCTAGAAGGCGCCGGCATTTCCTACGACTCACTCTGGGAAGAAACGCCGAAACAAACCACAGAGGTGTCTTTTTTTCTTTTTTTTTTTTAAGTCCGTGTACAATATTAAAGAGAACTATGTGAGTGCAGTATAGGGTCTGGGTTGGCCTTTTGAAGAAAGAACCATAGTTTTGAGTCGACCTGTCCATACAGACGGCACACGGGCCCCAGCCATCGTGTAGCCTAACCGATGTAGTCAGGATCCACAACCCGGAACACGACACTGCCGCCAGTAGGACACTTGAGTAGGCCGTGGAAACACTCAAAACCACCAGAAAATTACTAAAATATAAACTAACATTACAAGCCTACACTATACTCACATTTACAAACTTACACAAAAAAAAAAACAAAAAAAAAAAAAATACTATACAATTCAATTTCAACGAAAAACTAAACAAATTAGAATAAATGAAATACAAATTAGAACAAAATTTTAATGTTCATCACTTGTGGGAGCGAGCAGCATCACTCCCAAGCAAATTTATCATTTAAAAAATCAGTAACTGTGTAGTAAGCTGTGATTCATAATCTGTGACACTCTGTATTCATAATCCGTCACCACACGGGCAATTTTGTTTGAAAAAAATACCTCCAGGAGATAAACTTTCCTGCCCAACCGGGAAGGCGCATAATAGGCTGCGTACCCAGGTTGATAGATTTAAGGACAATCTGACAAGGTGAGGATTTTGAGACCCAAGCGCAAATAAATGCGATGGCGCGTCACCACAGACAATGTTCCATTTATTGATATGCCCCACGAGCCCAAATTCGTTTACGCTTGACGACCTGTATCAATCAAGGCCAAACGCAATCCGCATTGACGAGCACTAGGCCAAAACCGTGTAAAGTGTTGCCATTGACACGATAAGAAGACCATTTTGAGAAAATATTAATGACAAATAACCTCGTGTGTAACTACAAAAAAGTTACTATTTTTACTTTCAGCAACTATTAATTCGCTTCTCAGTCGTGTCCGACAGCCGTTCCATCAGATTAAGAGTATGAAAGAAAAAAGTGCACATTTGCTTTGCACACATACTTGTGCACTATAATATTTAAGTATCGTTCAGGAGGAGTAAAAACAAACAACTTATATAAATACATAAACATTTTTTTTTGTAAATACATACATTTTAAATACCCAGACTCCAAAATATATATTTTTGGTTTACACAAATATTTGGTCCGACCCAGGAATCAAACCTGAGCCCTGTTGATCAGCTGCGGCATACGTTAACCACTATACCAACAAGGCAGTATGCATCTTTAACAATTGAACATGCATACTGCCGTCAATTTTTCTTTTAATGACAGTTTAAAGTCGAATGTATGACAAATTTTAAGACAGTTTAAAGTCGAAGGTATGGCAAAATTTTAGGCAATTGTAATTTGAATCTATGACAAATTTTAAGAAAATTTAAAGTAGAATGTATGACAAACTTAAAAACCGTTCTAAGTCGAATATATGAAAAACTTTAAGACAGTTTAAAGTCAAATCTATGATAAAAAAACTTATACATACTGTCATAGATGCTACATATATTTTTGATATAGTTACATTTCTAGACTGTATCCAGACCAAAAGTATAGTCTCTAGTGGTTTGTCAAATTAATTTCAAACTCAGTTAATGCTATTTTAATGTTTAAACGCAAAAATTCCATGCTATTAGGTGCACCTAAACTCAAGCTACCACTGGAAATTCATTTCACTGTGAACGCTTGACCGCTCTGCCTAGATAACATGTTGTTACAGGGGGATGCTGCGTTGGGATAGGCAAGTTATAAAGCACAAATAACTCCATTCGATTCCACTTGTGGCGACTTTCACAATCAGTGCGACGAAAACATGCAACGGCACCATCTAACGAGGAAATACTGAACCACGAAAAAAACTACTAATCCTGAATCGTGATAGAGAAATTCACGCCCCGATTAGCATGTATATATAACATCCCAACATTAACTGTTGGGCAGTGGCCCACCAAGCATGATCACCTCGCCTGGTCGGAGGAACCTCCCTTTGTGATGGAGGAACACGACACCATTCCTCCACACGCGCGCTGAAGTCGCCACACTACTAATGTTCCTTTTAGTACGGTCACTACGAGTGGGTCATATATGAAATAAAACTCAGAAGGAGAAAATTTTGACCAAAAATAACTACTGAACAAATTAAATGATCCTTTACGGTAATATAAGTCTTACATACAGAAGGACCCGTGGGCTAGTAACTCTGAACTGATGTAATGGGTAGTGGGTTTTCTTATAAAACTTAATGACAGAGAAATAGAGAGGCATTGCATTTTCAGATCATTTTCAAAGTCAGTCCATTGAAATTTAAATGAAGCGATTAGCGAAGCAAAGCGAGACCGGAGGCCTTAATGATGCAGTAGCAATACACTAGACCATAGTGTTGGTCACCATGCTACATTGTCTTCTTCCACGATAATTAAGCTGATCACTACTCCTGGATTCAGAGTTCTTTGGAAGGCCATATATTAAAAATAATAATTCAGGAGCACAGTCAAGCAAATCTAGTAAGGCGAATGGTTCAAGTAGAATCTACATCTTAAACGCAGCCTTAACGCTTGTAGCCGTATCATTGGAATATCGGGCGGCCCGCATGGCGGCTTCCAAGCGATAGCCGCCCCAATTCTGTTACCGAAATTACTCCGAATCGGTACATATAAGCCCTTGTTTTGTTGTAGCTAACTTGCCACTTGATTTTCGCACTTAAAGCTGTTGCGTAAGGTTTTAAATTGATTTCATTGATTTTATGATGATTTCAAATGGACACTTGTCTAGAAAATTCTTCATAGGGATTGGATGTATGTATAGACTAACTTATTTCTAGGTGCACCTAATGTTGTTGGTGTAATAGCCTACTTGACATGCCTTATATTTAATAGTTATTAAATCATAATGAACTTTAACAGACATGTTACCAGGGATATAAATAAGTTTACCTAAAACTAAAATATTTTTTAAAAGTATCGAAATAGAAAGCAAAATCTTAAGAAATAAAAACGTCTTGAAAAGTTTTAACAAAATTCTTAAACCATCAAAAAAAATTAGTTGTTAGTCACTGATATCTGTTTCAGCTTTAAACAGATATCAGTTTACTGCCTCGTTGGTCTTGTGGTTAGCGTATGCGACTGCTAATCAAGAGGTCTCGGGTTCAAATCCCGGGTCGGGCCAAACAGTGTTTTTGGGATTTTCTTAGGAAATTCCTAATAGCTGCCCGGAGTTTGGAAGTTTGGCGGTGATTCACGCCCGTGCCTCGGAGAGCACGTAAAGCCGTTGGTCCCGGTTGTCCTGAACATCGTATGGCAATCGTTATTGGGAAGTCAGTGCCCTCAAATATACTGACAACTAGTTCAATCTTCGAATTTCAGTTCTCCCTTAGGGTTGCGGAGGTCCGATGCCAGTCGCTCCGTGGAAAAACTGAAATTCAGGTAAAACCGGTTGAACTAGTAGCCGACCCCAAATAAACTTGGGAATAAGGCTAGGAAGATCTGTTTCAGCTTTAAATAATGACGATAAAAAATAACCACAAATTAAATTAAATGCTAGAAAAACTTAATTATTAACAACCTTCAAAATTTTCTTCTCATCATTTAACAAAAATACCCAATTCCACTAATAAAACGTACGTACATATCAGAAAATATGCATTCATGAATTGCACCAACTATTCTCACCAGCAAAGGCGGACAGTAATGGTCGACCAGATGCGGTGAGTCGCATCTGGCCGTACATTTGCATGTATACAGGCTTCGCATATACCCGTAAGTGGCATGTAATTGTAACGGAATTGGACCAAATGTAGTTTAGTGAATAGTATCGGTGTGCACGATCCGGTAATACGGATATACGTGACAATTTATTTCTTATATTTACTGATCGAAAATATTTATCGAAGTTTTACTGATACTTGTGATCCTAGTTTCTTTTTAATAATGATGATTAATATTTGATGATAATAAAAATTTGATGAAATGATGATAATATTAATGAAGAATAATAATTAAATATAACGATAGAGAAATCAGTCAGTTCTCACATCAATATCTAAAAAGGGATTTGCAGAGATATATTCAACACCCTACATACATTTAGTACCACCTTTTTGGTTCAGTAACGAAATTTGTGGCATTTTGCTGTCAATCGATCGCTTTAGCAACTATATAGCTGCACCGTTGGCCTAGCAGTTTTAGGGGTCATCACGACGTTTTCTACTGCGCCAAGTGTCGTGGGTTCAAACACCACGTGAGACAACACTGTGTGATTCACGTATTGTTGTTCTGAATCTGGGTGTTCTTTGTGTCCGTGTCATGTATGTTTGTAAAGTTCACCGCGATACAGGAGTTTATATTCTTAATACGGGAGTTGCCTTTTTAAAATAAAAAAGTTTTAATATCTAATAAATAGTAAAAAATAAGACGTGTTTGTGATTATAATAATATGTTTATGCGGAATTCTTAGGTAATGTATCATACATAACTTAGTTACCTCTAAGAGTCATCATTATCATCAACATAGTTAAAAGTTTTCTATAAATATTGAATTAAATTTAATTACTGTTGGTGTGGCGACTTCCACATACCGCGCAAGCGAAAAACATACAACAGCGCCATCTACCGATGAAACACTGAACTACAAAGACAACACGGAATTATCTATACTGAGTAACTACTAATCCTGAATCGCGAAAGTAACATTCTCGCGCCTATTAGCATATATACAACATCCCAACATCAACTGTTGGGCAGTGGCCCGCCAGGCATGATCACCTCGCCTGGTCGGAGGATCCTCCCTTTGTGTTGGAGGAACACGATTCCCGTTCCTCCACAGTGGTGACCCCGACGTGATTGGAAGCAGAATTCAAAAAAGCAGATCAGCAGCGCCATCTTGTTCACTCCCACAGCGATGTCTCAGCCAGCCAGCAACCTCGGCCTCCATAGGGACACCACACGCAGGACGTGACGGCTCCAGCCTGGTTACCCCTACGGCCTCATCAGCGTCTAGGCACAGCACACTGCACACACGGTCCACGTAAGAAGAGCATCTCTCTCCCGTCAACGCAGCAGCCAGCCACTACGCAGCAACCGCCCCGACTCACTGGGGATTTCACCGCAGCACCGCGCACCGCAAGCGATTCCGACTCACTGGGATCAGCGGACTTCAGCCCCGACTCACTGGGACTAGCGGCATACAGTTCCGACTCACTGGAACTAGCGGCACTCAGTTCCGACTCACTGGAACTGCTCACTCCTGGCACTGGCAAGCTCCGCAACAGAGCACAGACAGCTGTCTCATCATATCGACCTCCGGTCTTGGAGGGGAGTGATGTGGCGACTTCCACATACCGCGCAAGCGAAAAACATACAACAGCGCCATCTACCGATGAAACACTGAAATACAAAGACAACACGGAATTATCTATACTGAGTAACTACTAATCCTGAATCGCGAAAGTAACATTCTCGCGCCGATTAGCATATATACAACATCCCAACATCAACTGTTGGGCAGTAGCCCACCAGGCATGATCACCTCGCCTGGTCGGAGGATCCTCCCTTTGTGTTGGAGGAACATGACACCCGTTCCTCCACATTGGTATGTAACCAGTAACGTTATCAGATACCTCGCTACAATACCAACATGTTGATCCATTTATATTGCTCGTTTATCCTCATTACAAAAATATAAACAGAATATACAATTAAAAATCTACAGGTTTTGTCACTAGATTTACTTTATGAAGTTGCAAATAAAAGAATACAGAATTAAAATTTCAATGTTGCGTTTGGAGAGGGGACTGCTAATGAACGCACCGTGCGAAATGAATTAAAAGAGATAGTGAAAGCTGATTCGAGTCAAACTACCAAGGAATTAGCGGCATGGTTTAACGTTACCTTACCAACAATGTTGACTTATTTGCATCAAATCAATAAAATGAAATAAATATGAAAAATGGGTGTCTCATGATTTGAATGATCTGCAGAAAGAAAGGCGTGTTGAAACTTGTGTTGCCTTGTTGAATCGATACAGATATGAAGGAATATTGAATCGAATTGTGACATGTGATGAAAATGGATTCTTTACGGTAACCGTAAGCGAAAAATGCAAGGGCTGACCCCAATTCAAACGCCGCAACAGTGTCCTAAAGCTAAGCTTACCAATAAAAAGGTAATAGTAACCGTAATGTGGTCTCAGTATGGTGCTATTCACTATAACTTTCTCTGATCTGGTCAAGCAATGGCAGATGTCTACTATGCTGAACTACAAACAATGATAGCAAAACTTGCAGTGAAACAGACCCGACTTAGAATCGATCTTTACCAATATTGCTCCATGATAACGCGAGACCTCATACAGCACGAAAAACCGTTTTTACTCTACAATAACTGCAATTATTAGAAACCATTTGTCATCCTCCTTATTCGCCAGACCTTGCTTCAACGGACTACTTACCATTGTTTTCGTGATTTGGACAATTTTCTACGTGACAAAAAGTTTTCTGCCCAGGAGGCAGTACAAAATGCTTTCACACAGTTTGTAGAATCTAGATCACTAGAGTTCTATCACAAAGGCATAAATGAGTTTCCTATTAGAGGGTGCAATGTATAGATAATAATGGTAGATATTTTGATTAAATAAATATGTTAAATGAAAAAAAGCGGCCAAGTGCGAGTCGGACTCGCCCATGAAGGGTTCCGTATCAGCAAGTAACATGATATAAAAGTTCTTGTAGTTCGTTGTAACTTTCATCGATGTTTTTATACTAGTGTATTGACTGGTTGAAAGGTAAATTATTATTGCGTGTTACGATTTTTGACGTATTAAAAAAAACTTTGGAAGTGGAAGTTTTTTTTAATACTTTGGAAGTGTCTCTCGCATAAACTATTCAGTTAAGAAAAAAATGATATTAGAAACCTCAACATCATTTTTAAACACCTATCCATAAATACCCCACACGTATAGGTTTGATGAAAAAAAATTTTTTGAGTTTCAGTTCCAAGTATGGGGACCCCAAAAATGTATTGTTTTTTTTCTATTTTTATGTAAAAATCTTAATGCGGTTCACAGAATACATCGACTGACCAAATTTTAACAGTATAGCTCTTATAGTTTCGGAAATAATTGGCTGTGACATACGGACGGACAGACAGACAGACAGACAGACTTGACGAATCTATAACGGTTCCGTTTTTTGCCATTTAGCTACGGAACCCTAATAATTTCAATTTTCAAATTTATAATCGGCAATTTCATACTTTTAAGAAACCTCTTAAATACACATCTGACAAAATACCTACAAACATTTTTGACTCTAAAATGATCAGTTTCCTAATTTTAAATTTGGAATTAAAACTTATCTTTATCTCTATTAAAAATAGTTAATCTATTTTTTCTTTAAAACAACTTATTTTCTGAACCCTTCACTCAAATATTCGTTCAGAAACTCTAATTTAAATTTGTACGCGACCCTTTGAAATATACCATGGTGTTTCAAAAAGGAAAAAAACTATAACACATTAATTCCTGCACGAATCGCCGGTCCGTGACAGTCAACGCAAACAATATGAGCGTTGCAAGCTGCGTATGAATTTCACTTTGGGGACGACTGTTTGTAAAGGTGAGTTGAGAGAGACAGTGGGATTGATCGCAAAATAATGTTATATCGAATAATTTTTGAATTTGTATGAAAAATTTAAAATTTAAAAGTTGGCTATAACCTTTTTCATAGTGGGTTCCATACTACCACCCTGACTCCTCGTTAATGACCAGGAGCTAAGCCAGCGCCGGGAGCATTCAACCGAGACGAACAACGACTCATTACAGCCATCTTTGGGTGAGATCCGAATACCGCTATCAACCTGAAAATCAGCCATGGACATTGCTAACCTATACTAAAAATAAATTCATTTCATGTAACTTTATGCTCAATTTGCACAGGCTCATAATTTAACAGTTTTAAAAACTCTATTACCAGTAATAAATATCAAACAAGTTTGCTATCTTATTCGAATGCTCCTTCTCTCTGAGGCTGCATTGAATTGGGAGCTACATGCTATCAATCGTAGATGCCGTGATTGTCCTATCAAAATCCTCAGAGAGTTCAACCTAGAAGGTATTATACGGTAGCGGGCGTACAAATTTCAACAAAGCGAATCTCAGTATATGGGAATTTTTAAATACAAGAAACTACGAAGCAAATACTGATCCTGCATCGCGTTATCAAAGTTTACTTACTATATTATTATTTGACTTTCAAGTAGTGGTAAATTTAGAACCGATTTTTTTCTCATTGTTATACAAATTTAATAGGTACTTTAATAATTAACTGTAAAACTTTTCTGAAACTACCTACTCAATATTTACCACTACCATTGTCACAATGTGATAAACGAGTTATATTTTTACATAGACTTGCAGAATAAGCGAAAAGCCGAGGGTCGAAGGCTTGGTTTTAATCTAAGAAGCTCATGCCTAGCAACTGTCATAGGCTGATGACGATGATGGATCTTTTTTGTAAGCATGAGGATGCTAAAATGACTCTACTCTGTTCGATGGAAAGCATTAACAGAATCCAAAAGTAGTGGTCATATTACTCATTGTTAAGGCAGACAAATGAAGTACGGTAACCCACACTATTGAAATATTTAGTTTTTCCTCATTGAGACTCATAAATGCTGACATTTTAGGTTGGTCTTCTGTGTGAGGGTGGTACTGCCCGGTTAAGCCAGCTCGTTTGTGTTGGTATCTTCGTGGCCCTAGTACCTTCACTATCCAGATGCTTACGCATCATTTGGTCTCATTTACTGTGTAATTTTTATTGTAATACTTGCAGTTAATTTAAATCTTTGTACACCTATTACCTTCATAACCATTAGAAAATATACTAACTTCATTAATTTTAAAAGAAGCATTATTAATAAACTTTCGTCATAAAAAGTTCTAAGAGGAGATTAAACCACAACGGCTTAAGCCGTAAGCTATTTTATTAATAGCGAAAGTTTAAGTTACGTGAGTGAAAAAAAATCTGCCAAACAAAAAACAGGTAGATGAAAATTAGAAAAGCAGTGATGAAAATAGAATGAATAAACATTTGTGGTATAAAGGAGCAAACAAGGAGACGAGTCTCTAGATGGTAATGTGGGAGAATGGTGATCATGTACTTTCAGCACAAAGTTAGGATCTGCGAGCTAGGCGAGGTGATCTTGCCTGGTGGACCATGGTCCCACGATTGAAATTGGGAAGTTCTTTATATATTAGTCGGCGCGAGAACTTCTATATCGCGATATGGGATTAGTACTTCACATAATTCATTACTTCATAGTGAAGTGTGTCTTCGATAGATGGCACCATATTATATTTTGTAGCAATGTATGTAGATGTGACCACAGTAAGTAACTACCGTCGACCATGAACCCCTGCACTTAATAAGTCACTAACACTTTCTGTGCTATTAGTTTAATGGTTAATATTCCTCATTGGTGAATCATAGATAGTAGATTCATTTCTCACATATAATACTAAGTATTGTATGAAGTGGGTCATGATTTATTCAGTATCAGCCAGTTCAATGTATATACACACATTACATCGTTCTCACACGTACACATTCGTGTCAGAATGTTTATTTAGAAGCATACTTGGAACCCAATTGACAGCGGTATGCTTAGGGGCAAGCTTATATAAAGCCATGGACATAAAGTTAGCCGAAGCGATTCAGTATCAGCGGCTCGACGGCATTGACTATGCATGCAGTGACGCTTACCAATGCAAAGATTTATTTAGGTTGACATTCCGCAAAGGTAAACATTATTAGATATGTAGCAAATATATGGAATTTTCATCATCTATCATCATAAAATTTGACATCAGTAATACAATTAAATTGAGATGTAGCAATTTTTGAAAAATAATCAATGAAAAACACTTGCACCTTAAGAGAACTGGCTGCGAAGGCAGTGGCTCAGTGATACGCCGCGCCGTTTACCCGCTACGGCTGATTTCGAGACCGAGGCCTAAATGGTGCTCAAATTTATGTAGACGGTATGATAAGGATATTTAATATTCCTTTGTCTACCCTTGGCTGTATATACGTGTACGAACCAAGACACATTTAAAACACTACCTGGTTGTAAATGGCTAGATCCTTCAGCAGTTATTACTCAGTGCATTTGCAAAATTTCCTTATTCTGGCAAAATTATATTGCGGTTGAAAAACTTGTTTTGTCCGGACATTAATTGTGTAATTCACTTTTTGGACAGCAAATTAAATTTGTATTGTACCACTTGTTTATTTTAACCTCTTGTAATTAAGGTGAAAATATACAGTTTCGTATTAAGTAAAGCGACACTGTTGAAATATTTGGAAATGTTTTTTACTGATGGTGTTTTTAATGAATTATGTTTTAGTACCAACACAAGAGTTTTTTTTCCGACAAATAATAAACAAGAGTACAGATTAACGATCTTTTATCTGTTTTAATCACAATTGGGTGAAGCGCTGATGGCCGAGTATCCCACTGCTGGGCTCGGGTCTCCTCTCAGAAGAGGTTTAAGACCATACGTCCCCACGCTCACCGAGTGCAGGTTGTGGACTGTAAAGACATGTTGTCTCTACGTAATCTTGCCGTTGGATGTTTTTAAAGCCGCCCGTCGGGCTCCAAATAAACTTCACTACTGCTCTCTTATGATAACAACCGGGACCGACGGCTTAATGTGACCTTTGAATCACGGAAACGCTCTTAACATAATTATCATGCTACAAACGGTCACCCATCTAGGTCTGACCGCGCCGTCGTTGCTTTCCCATGGTGATTGTTTACAATCTTCTAAAGCCTAAGAACGCTATTGTCTATGAGCGATAATATAGATAAATAATAAATTTATATTTCGGACATGTAACACACAACTTTGTCTAGCTTCAAACTAAGCAGAGCTTATTATACGTCAACTTTCTTAAAGATATCTCAAAATAACTTGATCGCTATGTATCGTATTACACTTCGCTAAATTCGTCATAAAATATTGAGAGATTAATCTCTCAATATTTTATGACGAACTTCTTAATAACCCTACAACGATGGGGCTAAGCGAAGAAAAATTGGAACATCCAAGACTGAATAATTAAATATCAGGTTTCAATATAATTTTGTACCCCTTTTTTAATTTCTTTAGATCAGATCTTTTGTAGTTCTTGGTGGTTTTATATTACAAATCAAATAAAATTTACCAAAATATATCGTTGATTTTATCCTTCTTCGCTTTCCTTGGTATATTGGGTATATTTAGTAAAAATATTTTTGGAAAAAATATGGAATGAAATAAAACTTATTGAAAAAATTGGAAAAAATCTTCTGCAACATCATAACATTTTTAGTAAGCTTACAAAATAATGCATTATTTAGTCAAATTTCATAATATAAATATTATGTACATATAGATAGATACCTTGCTCACTTGCCCACTTTGTGCAAGGGAGTTTGCTGCGAAAATCGGCAATATAAGCCAAGCCCTTTATGGGGTCGAAGTGGTTACCGTGGGCGAAATCGGTCGAATTGATATACATACATATATTGTTATATTATATATATGATACCTTTTTTCTCTTTTCCTTTCATAACTTTTAAACAATCGCGTTTTTTGTTTCTATAAAAATATTTTATTTTATAAGAAATTCAAAACAGCCCGGAGTATGGAAATTTGGCTGTGTATCAAGCCCGTCTTGCATAGCACTTTAAACCGTCAGTCCTAGTTGTCATTAACATCTATATCAATCGTTACTGGAAGGACAGTGCCCTCAAAAACTAACCGCTGGAAATAGTGCAGTCCACTGTCATGGCTATAAAGATATGATGACCGTAGTCTGAATATTGGTTTTGCTCCGTGGAAAAACTAATATTCAGATAAAACCGATTAATCTAGTAGCCAACCGCAAATAATCTTGAGAGTTATATAAGTAAAGTAATAAAGAAATGGATTGATTATCATTCAAAAACACAGCTGATCACTTAAAAAATCTAAGAGAAACATGTACTACAATTAAATTTAAGTTTGACATACTTGTGTTGAAATAATTACACATTCAGCCTTGGCTGCATGCCAGAGAGTGGTCGGAAAAATTGGACGCTATACAGTAAAAAATGAGAACTTCGGCATGTTAAAATTGCTTTTTTTTCAATAACAATGTGGGAACACACATCCAATATTAGTATTTCGTCAGGAGTCACAATCACTTCTGTAAAAGTTTGTTCCGCTTTGACCTCCTCATCGAATTAAGAATTAGCTAAAAATCCTAGAAATATATATAAGAACACGTAATTATGAACTTAAATCAATTATTATTGTATAGAATTACAAAATCATTAGATGAGTTGATCAAAGTCAAACAAATGATTGATAACATAATTATCTTCATTTTCGTTGTCTCTAAGTATGATTATTAAAATCAAACAGCATCATAAAAGCATACAGTGACAAATAAATGCAATAATAAATTATTACAATAGAAAATAGTATTTTTAAATAGCCGATCAAAGCCCGGATCACAATCAATTAACTAGGGTAAGCAACAACGGCGCGGTCAGTACCTGAATGGGTGACCGTTAGTGTCATGATACCATGAGCGTCTCCGTGATTTGGAGGTCATGTTAAACAGTCGGTCCCAGTTGTTATCATAGGACAGTTGTGAACTTTAGTAGGCTGCCTTCGGACGGTTTAAAAACGTTCAACGGCAAGATAGCGGAACCACATTGTTGTCTAGTCAGTCCTCAAACCGTACTTGGCCAGTATGCGGACGTATGGCCTTAATCCTCTCTTGAGGCCCAAGCTCACCAGTCTTTACCATAATATCTATGGGTTGGTGATGATTGGTGATGATATTTTAATGACAGTATATTTCCTTTTGTTTAATTCCTTTTAACTGCCTCGTTGGTCGCCTCGTTGGCCTGGTTAGCGTATGCGACTGCTGATCAAGAGGTTTCGGGTTCGGTTCCCGGATCGAACCAAATGTTTGTGTGATTCGCAAACATTTGTTTCGGAGGTTGGGTGTTTTCTATGCATAGTATGTATGTATTTATATCAGTTGTCTAGTTACAACTAATACAAGCTCTGCTTAGTTTGGGGACTAGATGGGGTTGTGTGTAAAATGTCCGAATAATATTTATTTATTATACACTCTGTATAGTTTGGGACCAGATGACTTTATGTAAAAGGTTTTTTAACTTTGTATATCTACATGAAAGTGTATATAATGTAATTTTACATCACAAATATCTTACTAAGGTATTCAAATAGTTCTGCGAGAATACGAGTAAAACAAGTTTGAGCTTCAACAATCCAGAACAGACAAAACAAGCTTTGTAATTCGCTGTAGTATAAATTCTCTTCCTTATTCTAGCGGAAGACATAGAAGCAAAAATTGGTTAAAAGAATCGTGAATAAAACACAAGCTAATTAAATCTTTGCTAGTTGTAAACAAGCTGTGTTAAATTTTAATAACGAAATGGGGATAGTAGAGATTTTAACACAAAAAAAAACTCAATTTAAGATATTTGATTAAGGCATAAGATTTTGAACCTTAATAATCATCTAGCACTTTTTTAAAACTTTATCAGTTTTCATTGAGATACAAGAGTGTTAGATGATACTAACAAAATAATTAAAAAATAAATAAATATTTCCGACATTTTACACACAACGCCATCTAATCCCAAACTAAGCAGAGCTTGTATTATGGGTCCTAGATAACTGATATAAATACATAAACATATTTTTTCTGTAAATACATACATATTATACGTAGAAAACACCCAAACTCCGAAACAAATATTTACGAATCACACAAACATTTGGTCCGACCCGGTAATCGAACCCGAGACCTCTTGATCAGCAGCCGCATACGCTAACCACTAGACCAACAAGGCAGTAAAAAAAGACACTTAAATATTTTATGTCTATTTTATGTATGTATGTTTAGTAGTTTTGTTGTGAAAGCCAAAGATAGACAAAGTTACTTCAGTATTTATAATAATTTAGTAAGGATAACTTCCACTCATAAGCTTGGAACTCATAAATAGAATATTTTATAATTATCCATCCATCCTCCTAGCCATTATTCCCAAGTTTATTTGGGGTCGGCTACTAGTTCAACCGGTTTCATCTGAATATCAGTTATTCCACGGAGCGACTGTCATCGGACGCAACCCTAAGGGAGAACTGAAATTCGAAGATTGAACTAGTTGTCAGTATATTTGAGGGCACTGACTTCCCAATAACGATTGCCATAGGTGTTCATGACAACCGGGACCGCCGGCTTTACGTGCTCTCCGAGGCACGGGCGTGAATCACCGCCAAACTTCCAAACTCCGGGCAGCTATTAGGGATTTCCTAAGAAAATCCCAAAAACACTTTTTGGCCCGACCCGGGATTTGAACCCGAGACCTCTTGATTAGCAGTCGCATACGCTAACCACTAGACCAACGAGGCATTTTTTTATAATTATCGACTAAGTAAATTAAAAATGTGGACGTAAAAATAAAGTTTCTCACAAATGTTAAACAGCCGTCCCTGAATCGTTCAAAGGCATTCTAACAAGTAGGTAGAAACTAACGGAACTCATTTGTAACACCAGTTAGTAGATCTTAATGAACTTCCGTTGTACAGACGGAGTGATTTTCTTCTACTCAACAATGAACATCATTAAGAAACCTTGGAAGTTGATGCAATCTCAGATGAATTGGGTGAATGTTTTGTTTTAAATTCCTAACAATTTATGGTATGGGGGAAAGCGAGAAGATAAGTCCTCTAACCCTAAATGGCTATACTAGTATAAGGATAGGTACATATTAATATTATGGGAATTTAGAGGAATTGGGGTTTGGGCTCCAGTAACCTCCCAGTTCGTTAAGTGTCGCGGGCGCGAAGAACATAAGTTAACACTTTCTTAATTGATTTACAGATTATTGTAATGAGTTTGGATGTTTTCTGTCTTCGTTTCGTGAGTATTTGAAAAGTTTTCCGCGAAATACAAATAAATAAATAAACATGTGTATTGAATAATAACAGGAAAGAACAAAAGAGCGTTTATTTATTTTTATAACACATAGGTTGGTTTACATAATACAAATTTTGTAGATTTATAGACGACCGATGACAATACACTAATTTGGAAAAAACAAAAAAAAAAACTTTGAACAAATTAGTCTTTTTTTAGTCTTTCTAAATTACTATTCTATAAAAATCTTCAGTCTTTAGTTTCCTATTAATATGATAATTAGCCTCTCAATGGTATTATTGTGTTAACTTAGCGAGACCATCAGACCCATTAATTAGTTTAAAATATAAGTACTTGAAGAATGGAATGAAGCATTTAAACGATAAAGTTCTGTTTGATGATTTGAACAATCAAACCTCGACTATTTTCTACTCAGATTTTCTTTGAACCTGTTTATTCCTCACAATAAAGATTTATATTTTCAAAGCTTTGTCAGAGAATCAGTCATATAATTTTCACATTTACATTAATGTAAATTCCCTTCTAGATTTCTCCACCAACGTTCAAAATAAGATCGCGAACATAAAAACAGGAAGCGAGAATCCACAAATTCAATTTGTAACGATTCCGTAAAGTGTCTCGAGCCGATTGCTAGAATCAAATTAATCGCTTTACCGTGAAACGAATCGATTATATTTCGATGTTGGTAAATTGAATAAGTTTGGACAAGATGACAGTACCGTTTCATACCATTACAATTTTGAAGCTTTCACAGTATCGTCAGCGAGATTTAAATTCACTGATTGTATTATTTAGTATATGACTGCACGTTTGGCCTAGTGGTGTCAGTTGTCGCCACGCCGCTTACTACTGCTCTAAGTGTTGTGGGTTCAAATTTTACACGGGATAAAACTCTGCGTGATCCTCAAATTGTTGTTCTGAGTCTGGGTGCTCTTTGTGTGCATTTCTTGTATGATTGTAAAGTCCCTTCAGACACAGGATCATATTATGCCTAATGTGGGGGGTGGACTTTAAGTTAAAAAAAATACATTATAATAATTCACATAGAAGTTGACTGCTGTTTACCCTGGTATTCTCACTTCACAAGTATATAGTCATAGGGTATCGAGGTTACCATTTGAAAAACTGTGTGAAATTACCGTGTATCATTTTGCTGAGATGGTAACCGTTCTGGCCCATACCTTGATTTTAAACGAATGTAATATTGCTCTTTGTATTAATTATTGTGGGTCAAGAATAAAACATTTTCATTTTATTTATTGACTACCTTATTGGTCCAGTGGTCAGTGTATGCGGCTGCTGATAAGTATGTTTATTTATGTATTTATATCAGTCACTGTGATATAGCGAACTTACATATCTTTCATCAAAGTAACTCGCTCATTGAGTATTTTTCGCGTCTCATGGCAAAAACAATTTCAGTAAGTGCTGATTCTAAATTCATCCAAACACATCACTTTTCAATAATTCTATTAATGGTAACTTATCTATCACTCAAATTCATATCATATTATACGTCAAAAAAGAGTAATTGAGCTTCATTTTTCTTTACTAAAGCATTTCTAATTTAATATCTAAATTCCTGTTTCATTTTAGTTCTACTTCAAACCCCGACTAATATTATAAATACGATACTTAATTTGTGTGTCTGAACTGATGAACCGATTTAAAATAAATTTGTAACACTGATAGTCTATCAAAGCTACTAGAACCTGAATAAGAACAAGGGCTAATTTTTAGCGTGATAATCAATATACACGTGGATAGCTAGTAGAAGATAACGATAAAGTTCTTGCTATATAGAATAATCTAGTATTAAAACTATTTTTTAAGTAAAGACAGAAAAGTAATATAAAAAATTATTATACAATTTCTGAGAAATATATTGAGTACTTTTGTACAGAGAAAACAATTTCCAAAGGACCGAGAGCATTTCTAAAGTATTCTAGCTCATTTACTGCCAATGCAAAAATTAAATACAACAGCCAATAAACCAATGACCACAAAACATTCCTTGCCAATGGAAAAAATAAAAGAAATACCGCGTAAAACAGAGGTTCTCGAGTGGTAAAGGAAATCCGTTCTGAAACGCCGGTTATAATATAATATGACATTATTTTTCCTTTCATTGGGCGGACAATACGGATCGTAAAGTTTTATCGTAGACTGGCAACACCATCTTTGATTAACTCGGTTTAGTTTTGTATTTTTGAAGTGTAGATTTAGTATCTAATGCATGAATAAGATTCTACTGCTTTTCGATTTTTAAACAACAATTACGTTTTCAAAATTTGTGTAATAGCTTACGAAATTACAAATGCATGAATCGACATAGATAATAAAGATTGGCAAGATAAATGATTTAATATAATGGTGACTATATTTAGGTGTAATAGAGATAGGTGACCCTCGTCACGTGAAATCTGAGTAAATGAAATTGAGTTATTAAACGGGTTAAGTCTTCGACGTAACTATGACAGATAATTGAATGCAAAATTTCTTAATTGATTTAATAATAACCTATTAATACATAGATCATCATGTGATTTCACATCCACATCGTAAGTAATTAGTTAAGTAGGCTAGAAAAAGAAGCTAAAAAAAGATAGTACATTATCTTTTTTTCTAAATAACAGCCCGTAGAATGGCAGTTTGGCTGTGTTTCAAGCCCGTGCCTCGAAGAGCATATTAAGCCGTCGGTTCCGGTTATCATGAACATCTGTTACAGTCGTTACTGGAAAGTCAGTGCCCTCAAATATACTGGCTAGTGCAACATTCAAATCTCAGTTGACTTCATAGTTACAGAGGTCCGATACAATACCGTCTTATGAAAACTAAAATTCAAAATCTAGTTTAACTAGTAGCTAATTAAATCGATCTGAATCAAAAGTTAAAATGAAACAAACAACGTCAGGAAATTCCAGTCTGAGTATTACTACTCTCAAACTGTAACGTGTCTATATTCTTACCCATTCTAATAGTCCCATTAAAGTTATTAGCACAGATTGTTTTAAGTCACTGACAATTATGGAAAAAAAGAAACCATTTATATAATTAACCGACTTCAAAACAGGAGGAGGTTCTCAATTCGTCGGTTTTTTTTATGTACGTTCAACGATAATTTCGTCGTTTATGAACCGATTTCAAGAAACCTTTTTTTATTGGAATGGGCGTAGCTTACAGGTGGTCCCATCATCACCATATAGGGATCTGATGATGGGATCCCGAGGAAACTGAGGGAACTACTTAAATATCATAGGCACAATTGTAGCGATTTGGGTACTCGGAATAGGTTTTCTTTGTAGTCGGTTCCTTTTTGTTAAAATTATATAAGGGAATCTTATCGGACTGGTCATATTCTAATCCCAACTAATATTATAAATGCGAAGGTATCTCTGTCTGTATGTATGTTACGTGTTCACGATTTTGATGAATTTTGATACATGAAACCTTGGGAAAGAACATAGGCTACTTTTTTCCGCCTTATCTAACATACAAGTGGACGCAAACGCGGGTAAAAGCTAGGATATACTAAAATATTCTAACTCAAGTAAACCTGTTACCCAAACCGGCTATCGGTACAACCCACCTCTATATTTCTGATCGTTCCCTTTCTCGGATTAGCAGGGGCAGCACTTAAGATTTTATTTTTCGACGTTTCTCTTACGTCGTAAAACTTGTACGTGGCTTTTATATTCAGAAAAGAATGAAACAGTTCATGCAGTCTTTTCAGATTAGCAACATTTTAAAGTAACCTTAGGATTAGGGAAAGAGTGCATCTACATACTTTTTAATCTAATTCGGTATAATAATAATTTTCTATTACAACAAATGTCTTATCGTAGATATGTGTGCATATCTGTCAGGACTGTCTCTAAAGATCATCGTATTTATAAAAAATGTCTCTCTTTCTTGTCAATTTAAGGGTCAGTCCTTTGTCGGTGGAGCAATCGCCACTCCTGTCTATTTTCCGCAATCCGTTTGACCTCTTGATAGACCACGGCTCCTACTTTCTCGGGAGAATGATGCAAAATGATTGGTCATCTAGTCTCACACTTACTATCAAAAGATGATAGAACAAATGCTATCATTTTAGATTGGTCTTCCGTGTGAGGGTAGTACTGCCCTGGTCGAGCCGGTCCATTCATGCTGAAGACAGCGTGGCGTACTGTTACATACCCCTTTAGTATGGGACACTGCTGACCTAAACATTACTAAGCAGGTATCATATGTCCCAGTACTCAAAGCGCCATAAAGGTAGGGCAGTCTCTTCCAAACCCTAAAATTGAACACTCGTCTTTTCGTTTTAATCGTAACCTTTCTATTTCTATTTCTATTTCCATAAGTTTCCAAAACTAGTGTAAATTTAATAAAATCAGTGTTTAAACCTCAACGCCTTTTTTTAAAAACGGTTTCCCGGAGTACCGTATAACATTGGTGGCAGCGGTGGGATTTTAAAGGTCCCTGGTAACGCTTCCAGTACCTCACTGTGTTGTGTCGTGTGTGAAAACCTTCGAATTTTCTACTAAATCTGTTGGTAAACACCAACAAATTCTCCGTATTTCTTCAAGTTCCAAATAAAAGTGCCAAATTAAAGTGTGATTCGATAACAAAGAATCAAAGTGCCGTGTTTGAGGTGCCGCGCCGCTGCATCCTGATCCTGTAAGGAGCAACAGTACTGCGTGTCCCGGTCAACTACAATGTTCCTGTTTCTTCTGTGAGTTATAAAAACCTTCGTAATATACTGTGAATTAAGTGCTCTTCGTGACCTTCAGTGTTCCGTGATAAACCCAGAATTGTACCACAACTTTACCATAATTAAAATATTAATATATAAAACTATTAAGAAAAGTTTATAAATTAGTTCATATTATAATAAATTAAATACTTAATAAGTTCACTACACACTAATTATATTGTAAATTTTTATTAAAATTCAGAGAATTGATCTGACAGTCAAAACAATCGACGAGCTACCGCTCATCGCCCACACATCATTTTCTAGGAACTGATAACACTGTCTCGCACTCGAGTCACTGCACACCTATAAGATCATTGTATTAACCTTGAATCTTACTTATTAATTTTTACCCATACACATCATTTCAAATTTTTTAAATTTTCTTTTTCTTTCTACAAAATTGTTAATATGCCTAAAGCAGCAGACGTTAAGGACGAAGAAATGCAAGTGAAAATGTCGGAAATCGATCTTAATGTACTTATAAAATTTGTCGGGACCTTCGACGGGTCTCGAGACACTCTTATACCATTCCTCAATAACTGTCGCAACGCAATTAATTTAGCATCATCCTCTCAACAAGAAACTCTTTTTAAATATATCTTAAGTCGCCTAACGGGCAAGGCCGAAGCAGTATGCGCCATTAAAGAATTCACAAAATGGTCCCAACTCGAAGAGTTTTTAAAAAACCAATTCGGAGACCGAAAGCATTACTCACATCTACTAGCCGACCTTCAAAGCTGCAAACAACACCCAAACGAAAATGTAAATCAATATTCATTAAGAATTGAGGCCTGCTTATCGAAATTACTTACCGAAATTAATATTAGCATTCCAACAAGAAAAAAAGATGAATTGTCAGGTCGGGTAGCTACCATGCAAGACTTAGCTTTAAATAGATTCATGATGGGCCTTGACCCTCGACTAGCAACAGTTGTAAGATGTCGCGACCCTTCTACATTAAATGAAGCCATTAATTTCGCCACTGCCGAAGAAAAAATACTCGGTATAACCTACAAAAGAAATTCTTTTCTACCACCTAATCAAAATAATAATAATTTCAAACCCACTCTTAACTCATCTTATTCTAAACCTCAAGGACAATCATATCAACCTAGATCACAAGGTCAACCTTATTTCGCAAGAGCTCAAGGTCCAAATCTATCCTCCACTTTACAAACCCCTACGTGCCGATATTGCAAAAATATCGGACACACTATTGAAAATTGTCGTAAACGACAATACAATAATAATCGCCGCAATAACACTGAAATTAAAAACGGTAGTGATTCACGTAACAATTTCAATCGCCCTATCCATAACATCACACATGACAATGTCGAGGCTGAATGTGCTCAAGACGGTTACGACACTGTAGATAATAATTTAAACGAGTAAAATTTCCTGAACGGTGTCGCACAGGAAATTCTAATTCCAAAGTCGATACTAAATCTACTAAATCCGCTGTATCTACTAAATCCGCTGTATCTACTAAATCCGCTGTATCTACTAAATCCACTGTATCAAACCAATCCACTGTATCAAACCAATCCACTGTATCCACTGTATCCGCTGTTTCCAATAACAAATTCACTGTATCCAATCAACCCACTGTATCTTCTGTATCCAACAGATCCACTGTACCCACCGTTTCCAATAATACCATATCCTATACAAATTCCAATACCAGTACTAAGTCCAATTCCATTTCCAACGCCAGTTCCAGTTCAATTTCATATTCCAATACAAATTCTAATTCCAAAACTAATTCGAATTCTACTTCCAATCCAACTTCTAGTTCAATTTCTAATTCAAATTCTAACCCTATTCGCAAAATCACGCAACAGGGTAATCAGCCCCAGAATAAAGACTCAATCTCTAATTCCAATACTATTTCCTATTCCGAAATCCTACAAAAAACCACTCCTAAATCCAACAAATTATCTACACACTCTTACAAAACTCCTATCGCTCAAGAGCTTACTAAATCTCATGAAGTAACCGCTAAATCCTCTCCGAATCCTAAAATTTTGAATTCTCCTATTCCTGTCGTTTCCAAATCCAGCACCGTGAGCTCCGCGCCTGAAACAAAATTTAAAAATGATAAAAAAATACACAACATTACATCAAATCCATCAAGAAAATTCTTACCTTTCATTGAGGTCCAAACATCCGTATCAACCAAACCATTGAAGTTCCTTGTCGATAGTGGTGCATCTATAAGCCTTATCAAACAGTCAGCGATAGAAACAATGGTCACATTAAAAGACCAAATTGTAATGTTCTCTGGCTTAGGCGCGACGAACAATCCTATGAAATCACTAGGATGTATAACAATCGAGTTTCATTCCCTCAAACATGAGTTCAATGTCATCGCTGACATCGATTTCCCTTATGACGGAATTATTGGAAATGACTTTTTATCAAACACAAACTCCAAAATCGATTTCCAAACTGAATCGCTTTCCGTAGATAGAACAAAACTCGGTTTAAAATTCAATGAGCCAACTTATACAATCGCACCCAGAACAGAAACCATTATAGAATGTTCAGTACTAAACCCAGAAATCCAAGAAGGCCTAGTTCTAGATCAGAATCCTATCGACTCAATCCTAATTGCCAACTCCATTGTGAAAGTAAAGCCCAATTCCAGAGTAAACATTTCCGTCGTTAATGTATCCGAATCCCCAATCACTTTCAACCCCGATTTAAAATTAAAACTTTCACCCTTCGAATCAAGAAATACTCATCAAATATTTCACACAACCCTTTTTGAAAATTGTCAAGTTCGAACAAATCAAGTTCTAGATCTCCTAAGAGTATCTCACCTTAACGGTGAAGAACGAGACTCACTGTATGATATTTGTGCAAACTTCTCCGATATTTTCCATATCCCAGGGGATAAATTATCTTTCACTAATGCTATAACTCATGAAATACCTACCTCCTCTTCTCTACCTATAAATACAAAATCCTACCGATTTCCTGACGTACACAAACAAGAAGTAAATTCCCAAATCAATAAAATGCTCGACGAAGGGATCATTAAACCTTCTACTTCTCCATGGTCATCCCCTATATGGGTAGTCCCTAAGAAAATTGACGCTTCTGGCCAACGTAAATGGCGTGTGGTCATTGATTACCGCCGTCTTAACGACATCACGATCGGCGACTCTTACCCTATTCCTAACATTTCAGAAATCCTTGACCAACTAGGCAAATCCAAATACTTCAGTACTCTCGACCTAGCATCCGGTTTTCATCAAATCCAAATGTCCGAAGTTGACGCTCCCAAAACTGCTTTCTCCGTTCCTCAAGGGCACTTCGAATTTACAAGGATGCCATTTGGGTTGAAGAATGCGCCTTCCACATTCCAAAGGTTGATGAACTCTGCTCTATCAGGCCTACAAGGCATTCAATGCTTCGTTTACCTTGACGACATCGTAATATATTCCTATGACCTTGAAACCCACATGAAAAACCTTTCCAATGTTTTTGATAGGTTGAGACATTTCAACCTTAAACTTCAACCGGACAAATGTGAATTCCTTCGCAAAGAAGTATCCTATCTTGGTCATGTCATAACCGACAAAGGTGTAAAACCAAATCCAGATAAAACTAAAGCTGTCCAAAACTTTCCACAACCTATGTGCCCAAAAGACATTAAATCCTTCATGGGATTGGTATCTTACTATCGCCGTTTTATACCCAACTTATCTCAAATAGCTAAACCCCTTACAAACCTTTTAAGAAAAGATGTACCATTTGAATGGAAAAACGAACAACAACTAGCTTTCGACACTCTTAAAAATAACCTTACCACTGCTCCTATATTAGCTTATCCTGATTTTACTAAACCCTTCAACCTCACTTGTGATGCTTCCAATTTCGCCATTTCCGCTATCTTGTCCCAAGGTCCAATAGGAAAAGACCTACCTATTGCCTATGCCTCTAGAACCCTCAATAAAGCTGAAAGTAACTACAGCGTTACAGAAAAAGAATGTCTAGCAATAGTATGGGGAACTAAAACATTCAGACCATATCTATATGGTAACCAATTTAACATCCTCACTGATCATAAACCATTAAAATGGTTATTTAACTGCAAAGACCCAGGGTCTAAGCTCGTAAGATGGCGCCTGAAATTAGAAGAGTTTGATTATAAAATCGAATATAAAAAAGGAAAAATTAACAGTAATGCTGACGCTTTATCCCGATTTCCCGTCAATCCACTAATCCAAGATGAGTCAAGACGAAATCAAGTCAATCCAACCTCAAATAACTCCAACCAATCTCCCCCATTTAGCCCAATGACGATAGAAGGCCTAGACATACAAATTCCTATTTCCGACGGCGAAACAAGCAACTTACCTCAGATAGATCTTCTAGAAAATGATGACCTTGACCTGCTTTCCGATATCCTCAATCCCGAAAACCAAAATTACTCACCTGACAATCCTCAGCAGACTTCTCCTCAGATCCCTGTAATTCAGGAAAACGCACCTGCTCCTTCGAAATCCGCAGCTCCAAGTCCTGATGCAATTCCTACTAACTCTAACAAAGATTATAACGAATTCCTAAAATCTATCCTAAATAAAAACGAAACTTTTAATTCATATATCAAAGAACATAATGAAAGCCTTCTCAAAAGCAATTGCAATACTCTACTAATCCCAGTTTCAATCGACTTAGACGAATCAAACCCCTATCTCCAAGATATCCTATCTACCATGGCAGATTCTACAGACATTTCCAATTCTGAAAGAGAACTTCACTCATTCAAAAAACTCGAGAACCAAAACAAAACATTCTATCTTCTTTTCACAAAAGTCTACTATTTCGACAACTGTCCTTATCCGGATATATTCAAGACGCTTAAATCCGTTCGAGATGAGCTATTACTTTCGGCAGATATTGGTGAAATTGCCATCTCAGACTTTAAAAACCAATTTGAACAACATTCTTTCGTCAAAATTTACAACATGCTCATGTATCTATTCAATAATACAAACATCACAGTAAATATATATCATAATACTATAATATACCCAGTTCCAACGGAAATTACAAAAATCCTTAGAGAAAATCACGACATTCCAATCGCAGGACACTTAGGCTGTACTAGAATGTACAACAGGATTAAAGAACGCTATTACTGGAAGAATATGCGTACAGATATCGAAAACTACGTCAAAAACTGTAAATTTTGTCAATCAAACAAAGCCTTGCGGAAAATAAATCAATCTCCTATGCAAATTACTACAACTTCTTCTCGTCCAATTGAAAGAATCAGCCTTGATATAGTCGGTCCTTTACCAGAAGCCGGAATCCATAAACTGAAATTCATACTTACTCTTCAAGACGACCTAACAAAGTTCTCTTCCGCCTATCCAATCTCAAACGCCACAGCTGAAGAAACCTGTGAATGTTTAGTACATTTCATCTCCTTGTTTGGAATTCCCAAATTCATACTTACCGACCAAGGTACCAATTTCACAGCCGAATTATTTAAGCGCACTTGCGGTTTTCTTAAAATAAAACAACTTTGGTCCTCACCTTACCACCCGCAAACCCAAGGCGCTCTAGAAAGAAGCCATTCTACTCTTAAAGAATACTTAAAGTCTTATGTAAACGAGAACCAAACAGACTGGCATAAATTCGTTTACACTGCCATGCTCACCTACAATTCCAGTGTTCATACAACAACGAAATTTACCCCATACGAACTCCTTTTTGGTCACAAACCTTATCTCCCCGATTCAGTATTTGGTTCTAGTCCAGACGCTACCTATCCCGAGTATATAAAGATGCTTCATCACCGATTAAAGGTGTCCCATGAAAAGGCCATAGAAAACATAAACGCTTCAAAAGAAAGATCCAAATCCTACTACGATAGACACTCTCGTCCCATACAGTACAAAGTAGGTGACTACGTCTATTTAAAAAACCATGTCAGATTGCGCAAAGCACTTTCACCCTTATGGAAAGGTCCTTACAAAGTTGTGAAGATACATGGCAATAACACTCTTTCACTTCTTATCAACCGACGTCATGTAAAACACCATTTCGATGAACTAAAACCAGCACATTTGAATGATTAATATGATTCCCGTTTATGACAAATTCGTTATTTACTAACCCAGTTAAATTAAATTACTATTACAGACTGGAGGCCGCTTTTACAATAGCAACAACCGAGAATCAATATGTTGAATACATCACCCAAGGTCCTGGTATATTCTTCGATCCAGTTGGCTCTCTCAAAGTAGTTAATGATCAGTTTCACATAGTTATCCCCGTAGATATGTCCGCTTTCAAAGGTCACATCGAAAACATTCAAAATGCATTCAATAGAATACGGTACCAATGTCGAGAAAGTGAAGAAATAGACGAAAAACAATGCTCAAACATGTTAGAACCCTTAAATTCATTATATGCAGACATCTTACGTGACTTTGATTCATTCTCCCATATTATTTCTAATACCTTCTCTAAAAGATCCGCTTGGATATCTGGAATAGGTGTTATTTTTAGACATATATTCGGTACTTTAGATGAAGATGACGCTGAAAATTATAATAACGCTATCGAAAAACTATTTACAAATGAGAAGAAAATTAAAGATGCAGTCAAAGAAAGCATAATTGTTTCTCAGTCAGCTATTTCCAACGTTAATAATTCTTTACATGAAATCTACGTTAACCAAGCAAAATTGAATGACGTTATCGACAGTATAACTATGTCATATAACAATTTATCCAATATTGTAACAACTAACAGCTTTAAAATCAAATTCGAAAATGTTTTAAATGTTCTACAGGCTAACCTATACAGCCTCTCTTTTAAGATAGAGGATATTTTAAACTCTATTCTATTTGTACAAAGTAATACTCTTCACCCATCTATTTTAACACCACGTCAGCTATACGAAGACATTATTAGTAACCTTAAGGTAGTTCCTAAGTATAAAGATTTCCCAGTAAATTTAGAATTAAACAATATTCATACTTTAATTAATATTGCTGAGTTAGTCTGTTACTATTTAGATAATAAGCTAATATTTGTAGTAAGAATACCCTTAGTTAGTGCATTAGAATATAACCTATATAAAAACATTCCATTGCCTATTCCACATAGCTCAGAAACACCAAATTCTTTTAGTTTAATTTTACCTACAGAACAATTTTTAGCTTTAAGCAAGGACAAATCCTCATTTGCATTTGTAAAGAACCTACATGAGTGTAGAGATATATCCTACAAGACCTACCTTTGTAAACTATACGAGATTTATACCGTGTCGGGTAACCAATATTGTGAAATAGACATAATCACTAAAGCTGTATCCTCATTACCAGAAAACTGCCAATATAGATTCCTTCATGGTAATATTGATGTTTGGCATAAGTTAAGTAATAATAAATGGATATTTGTACAATCCAAACCTACAAAACTTACTATTGAATGTTCAAACAGTATATTATCAGAAACAATTGTATCCGGCACTGGAATACTTAATATACCATATAATTGTGCAGCATATTGTAGGAATACTAGATTAGTAAGAGAAACCACCCCCACTCTCAAATTACCAATAGTTTCTTCTAGTTTTAATATTATTAACGATAGTTGCTGTAATATAGGTCGTATAAAGAAACTAAATATATCTCCTTTTAAAATTAGTAATGTAAAATTAGATGAGCTTAAAAATCTGAAAATTGTATCTAACCAGATTATAGATGAGTTAAATTCTGTAGATAGTTCCAATAATTTTAATAAACACATAAGTTTCCCAATCCTTAGTGTAATTTCTGTACTTTTATGGTTAGCTTTAGTTATACTATATATTTGTAAAAAGGGCAAGTGTTCAAAATCAAGGACGCATACAGTAACAGATGAACAAAATGAAAACACTCACATCGAATTAGAAGTAATTCCAAATCAACCGCGTTTGCGGATGGAATAATTTTCCGGAAACTTTCCCTTACGGTAAGTTTCCTCTTAACCGGGGGGCTGTTACATACCCCTTTAGTATGGGACACTGCTGACCTAAACATTACTAAGCAGGTATCATATGTCCCAGTACTCAAAGCGCCATAAAGGTAGGGCAGTCTCTTCCAAACCCTAAAATTGAACACTCGTCTTTTCGTTTTAATCGTAACCTTTCTATTTCTATTTCTATTTCCATAAGTTTCCAAAACTAGTGTAAATTTAATAAAATCAGTGTTTAAACCTCAACGCCTTTTTTTAAAAACGGTTTCCCGGAGTACCGTATAACAGTACGTAGAATCTTATAATCATCGTCAAATCGAATTGAACTATTAACGTATATTATATGATTTATAGACAACCTCGTTTTCAAGTTACTAGAAACCTTGTACTATACCATAAAATGAGTCGAAAGTTACGCAATGGTAGTTCATGAGCTAAGTAAGTATTTGACCAGTTTTAATGGCGATGGTATTTTATATTACGGTTTAAAGGTGATAAATCCCAGAAATGAAAAAAAAAAACTATATCATTCGTATCCCTCTAATTGAGTTTTGAGTTGCATTTTCTTTTAACTAAGTTTAAATCATCTCACATTTTTCAAATTATACATCTCGTTGATTTTGGGCAAACATCTTTGTACACTTAGGATAAAGATTTGAATTTCATTTTTAAGTTTTGATTCCATTATCCAATGACAAGTTTTTACTTTTTACTATTCTATAAAAAGGATAAAGTTATAACACTTGCATTAAGTGAAAATAGTAGAAAGTAGAAACGGCATCATCAATCAGTCTCTAACAACTTTGCAGCCTTTAGAAAACTACACTCAAACAGTTTTTTTTATTCTGACAAGAGAGATCATCAAAAATCTATTACAATGGGGAAAAAACTTTTCAAAGTGTCAAAACTGTTTATAGGTCAATGCTTACCACCAGACTGGTTCTATGAAATTTCGCCCCCGGTGAATATTTATAAAATATGAAAAGTAAGTTTAATGAAGCAGTTTGCTTTTGAATTCCACCAAGTGGAATCTAAATTTTATTCAATTATTGAACTTATGGTGGAATGGTTAACAGGAAGAGTAACATTAATTAAAGAAGTATTTTGGACATCTAACACAAAACATAATCTAGTTCCGAACTAAGCAGTTTGTATTATGGATACTACACAAGTCATATAAATACTTAAACATACTTTTTTCCCACTAAATCCAGTTATATTATACATGGAAAATACCCAGACCCCGATACAAATATTTGTGGATCACACTAACATTTGGTCAGACCGGGAATTGAACCCGAGACCTCAAACACAGCAGTCGCAAATGCTACCACTGCGCCACCGAGACACTCAGAGAAAATATACATCCATATTAATATTAAAAATTTGCGACTTACTCTGTATGTCTCTGTGTTACGCTTTCATAGCTAAACCGTTGCAGTGATTTAAATAAAATTTAAGATGGAGATATTCCGATTTTCGATTACGGATATAGGCTAAATTCTACTGCAATAATCGATAACAATGCGGTCGAAACAATGGTCAAAAACTGGTTTAATATAGCAAAGACACGATCAATACAAATTCTATGGAAGTAACTTCAAAATTCTATCGAGTAAAGTTTGTACTGGGTCACCAGCAATTTGTGAACCAATCTAAGCTTTCGTGAAACAATGCAATCGATTTACAGGCGCGCGGTGGAATCCGGCTCTGTCCCAATTCGTACATTTTGGTCTTTCGTAGATTCGACTGTTTTGATGCTAAGCGTATGAGACTACTGATCTAGAGGTCGGCTTCGATTCCCGTGTTGGACCAAATGTTTGTATTATCTGCAAATATTTGTTTCGTAGTTTGGATGATTTCTATGTATAGTATGTATGTATTGACAAAAAAGTATAGGTATTTATATCAGTTGTTTAGTACCCTTAATTTAAGCTCAGCTAAGTTTGAGACTAGATAATGTTGGGTGTTAGATGTCTAAAATATTTATATTTATTTATTTATTTAGAATTTCTCAAGATTAGCGTTCTAGACGAGGTTATTAAGAAGATATATAACTCTAAGTAATATTTATATTTTTTTCGGGCTTAACTAATATTGTGTGAATACAGTTCACAAGAACTTTGAACGACTGCCTTATTGATCTAGTAATATATGCGACTTCTAATCAAGATGTCTCGGATTCAAATCGCCAAAGTAACTTTTCTCTGCTTGATAGAAATCATGAGCGGAATCCAAAACTATTCGTCACTGTACTCCTGGCGTCTGCAGACAATACAACAGTGCATCACGGTGAGCCACACTATGGCGGCTTACTGAGGTGCTTCTCCTTCACTGGGCCTGGTCTGGTCTTGCACTTACTATAGAAACACGATACGTATTTTTATTGTTAATCCTACTAATATTATAAACGCGGAAGTTTGTGAGTATGTAAGTATGTTTGTTGCTCCTTCACACAAAAACTACTGAATGGATTTTGATGAAACTTCACAATAATATAGCTTACATATCGCCATGACGCGGACGGAGCCGCGGGTACGAGCTAGTATTAGAATATTATAGTATCAAAACATCTTTAAACATCTGTATAAAAGTACTGTTTAGGAACAAACCAACTCATTCCTGGATAGATAACTATCCGATTGTACAAATACCTCCCGAAGGAGTTGTCAAATGTTTGACCAAATTGTTTAGGAAGGCATCTTTAGCACTAGTTTGTTGGATCCAAGTATGTCCTTAGTTTAATATACATCATCAATAGTCTTAAATAGCAAATTGCTTTTCATAAGCCTTTCTTTATTTAATAATGTACAGCCTTTCTTGTCTACTGCTAAACGAAAATTACCTATACCTCAAATATGAAATAAACTATTTACAAGGATAATTGCTTGTAAAGGAATTTATAACAGTTCTGTTTCCGTTTAAAGTACTTAATTAGAAGGAGAATAAGGAGAAGTTCTTTTATCTTCTTTCATCATCATCATCATCAACAGCCTTTAACAGTCCACTGCTGAACATAGGCCTCTCCTTTGAAAGGAGGTTTTGGCCTACTAGACCACGCTGGCCAGACGGGTTGGTAAAGGGTTTGTTTCAAGTTTTCCTTCTCTTGGCAGTGATTTTAGCTGCTTATTTTGTTCCTTTAGTCGCCTCTTACGACACCCATGGAATAAATACCTGAGTTAAAAGGTTTCACTTTAGATTTGTTTGCCTTTGTTCTGAATGGAATTCTTGCTTAAGCTCAGAACATAGCTTTATGAATAGTAATCACGACTAGAATGCAAATCGTACTAAAAGTATTAAAATATGTTTTTAAAAGTCCAACTTTAACAATGTGATTTGTTGACAAAGAAATACTTAATATTTAGATTTAACTAAATGTATAAGAAGTTATTTAACTTTTTTTGCAGTAAGTAGATTTTAAATAATAGGCCGCCGAAGTGTGATTCACATGTACAATTGTCCACGTTCATAATAAGAATGGCTACCACCACTCTTTGATTCTATTGAAGCTTTTCACCAGGTTGAGTAATCTTAATAGAATTTACACAAAGAAATTGCCTAGCAAAAATTAATAAATCAAAGTCAACATTATACCCTCTACAGAAGAACAATCCAAAATTTCAGCATTTGTGCTGTCATGCTTCGTTGGTGAGTGCGAGGCTGGAGGCCCAATAATGCAGGAGCATCTCAATAGGGCGCCATAGTTTGGGTCATCATGGTGTTACTACCGCCTGACGGCGGGCACAAAAAAAACAAAAAACACAATTTACAATAACAAATAAATTTAATTACACCAACAAAATATCCAGAATATTGGTTACAAATAAAATAATAAATTTGAGCACTAAAGTTTCTAATACTCAGGGGGTAAGTTCTAGGCACTGGAAAGTTTCTTTTCCTTTAATATGTCTAACCCTAGGCACACTTAACTCCCGACTATAAAGCGAGGCCGCGCAGGTCGAGCTGGGGTTAAGCAACCCTTCTGAGGTTGGCACGTGGATGGGTGGCCGGCGATGCTCGTCGCCCGAAGATTGCTCCTCGGTTAACTCTCCTGAAGGCTGCTGCTTCGTGAACCCGAAGGATAGTCAGTTCTCAACCCGTAGAATAAACTTGAGCCCGTAGGGTGGACTTGAAGCCGTAGGGTGAACTTGATCCCGTACTGGGAAATTCTACAGCCCGAAGGAAGAACCCCTTGTCCTGAAACGCCGACGTCAGGAACATGAAGCGCGTAAGAAACGACTCCCGGCACAGGCAGACCAGAACAGGCGTCGGTGTCTTCCGCGAATTAAAGAAATTACGCGTAGTGGAGTGATGACAACAATAAACAAATATTTAAATAAAAAAAAATAACTATTTCCGAATGGAATTCTCAACCGTTAGGTTGCCGGTCAGTCATCAAATCACCAAGCCATAGTTACGCAACGTTGCATTGTTTGCATTAGCTATGAGTATGGTAAACACTATTCTCGGATTCTGCACATGCTATCTATCATATAAAGCAGAATCATTTTACGTATAAAAAAGCGGCCAAGTGCGAGTCGGACTCGCCCATGAAGGGTTCCGTATCAGCAAGTAACATCATATAAAAATTCTTGTAGTTCCTTGTAACTTTCATCGATGTTTTTATACACTTAATCCAAAAATAATGTATCTCTCTTTATTTGCTTAGGCTATTTATTAAACATTATTTATATTTATTTTCTGTTACGTTTACCTGCTAAAACGAAGGCCATATGTGAGTTACCCGTGTTACTTGTAAAGTAATCTAAAATTCTTGTATTAGAGGTTAACCCATTTCTAACCGCTTGATTGACGTGTTACGGTTGGAAGGAAAGTTCACAGTGACTCGGTTATTTTATAGAAGGCTTGCTGGAAGATTGATTTTAGGTGATTTTACCTTTGCTGTTCCTTGAAATAAATCATTATTTCGGCTGACTGTTCTTTTCGGACAGTAGTTTGTAACTTTGACTAATAATCTGGAGGTGCTGTGTTTTATTCTTACCCATGAAAAATCATTGTGTTATAATCTCGATCATGTGTGCTTTGTGTGTATTTTGTATTAATATTATGTGTGGAGTTGATTTTGTATAGAATGTATTGTTTAAATGTGGAAGGTATTAAGAATAATTATGGTATCATCAGAACTATTCATTCTGAGGGTGTCAAAAGAAAGGACCAATTTTCTAACATCCGTGACATAAAATTACGTGAATAGGATGACGATGATGATGATGTTCTGTGTCTGTGTGTAATTTACCTGTACATGTGTTTTACTATATATATTCTTCCTTCGAATGCCATTCGCCCTCAGGGATATAGAAGTCCGACGCCAGTCGTGGAAAAACTCATGTTTAGGTAAAATTGCTTGTTATAATGTTATGCTCCAGAAGGAGTCCGCAGAGTGGGATCAGGAAAGGGCCATTCCTGCTCGAAGGAGGCGGCGAAGGGGATGCGGCAGAGGTTGCTAGTTCCAGTAGTTGCTAGTTGCTGAAGTGTTGGGGAGTTGTGACCGCTAAAACGACATGACCTGCTGGGGGGTGTTGTCTAGGGCGTCACGGTAAGAGGCGCGACATCGTCCTGATCCAGGGGTGAGTCCCGTCACTCCGGGATGTACCTCATTTATGAGGTACGACAGGGAGGACTCCAGAAGCCGCTGATGCTCCTACCGACAGCCATGGTAGACCATCGCGGGGTTTAGTGGGTAGACCGATTTCTCCCAGGAGTCGTCCCACACATGCCCATCGTCTACCCCACGAAGGATATGGTGCGAAAAGTATTCTCCGCTTATAAAAAGGTAAAATTGCTAGTACTAGATGACCCCAAATAATCTTGGATATTAAAAAAGCTAGGAAGAAGAAGAGGTGTGACATGTGAATAAAATAATAATAACTAATAATAATTGCTTTACGTTTGCACTATTTTGAGCTCAATCTGATCACGTCCAAATTCAAGGTTCACATGCCTTACAAGAACTTGACAAGGGCTCCATACTCACATACCAAATTAATTGGAATATTCAACATAATTTTGACTGTTAGGTAGCTTTAATGGTTATAATTGAATTCTGTTGGTGATAGATTTCTCATAATAGTGTATAGGAATGTATGATAACTATTCATGAGTGAATTATCAGACTTTAATCAGCAAAATAGACAGCAGTAAGTTCAATTTTTGTCATATTTGTACACAGAAATATTAGGGTACATATTATAAAAAACCTATCTATACTTCTCTCTCTCTCTCTCTCTCTGAAGTCGGCCCCTCATGTCTGAGGATCGTGGTCAGCTTCGGGGTTGCATCTGGAGCGGATGCTCTTTCTCCACCGGTTTCTGTCCAGTGCGTCTCTCACAACCGAGTAGAATTTAGAGGTCGACGAGTCCTTTACTTGATCGTGATCTTGTTGGTGAATGACCGTGCGATTTTTTGCCTTCGGTGTTCCCCACCAAGAACAGTTTTTCCAGATTTCCAGCCCAGGTAGACATATCAGTCGACGATTTCAATGCCAGGAATGTTGTAGGTGGTACCAGTTAGCTTTACTTATACTGGATGAAAATAGAACTGCAAAGAAATAAAATACTAATCCGTTTTGTCAGCGTGGAATAGTAGGCCAAAATCTCCTTGCCAATGAGAGGGCTCAAAATCTGTGATGATGTGCCTCAAATGGAACAACACTTTGTATGATCTACAAATTATGGTTTTGAGTGTGGGTGTTCATTGTGTCTGCACCATTAATGTTTGTAAAATTTCCGTGCGTAGCGGTCTTTAAAAAAAATGTGAGCCGTCACGGGACGCCTGGCAGATGTGAAACATCGCCATTATTTTGTAAAAGTAATATGCAGAAAAGAACATATTGTAATAGGAACTAAATATGTCATAATGATAAAATAAAATATTACTAATTATTAAAATAGTAGTCTATATGCAGTAGTGTGTACGCCGTACACACTACTGCATATAGTGTGTACGGTGTACACACTACTGCATATAGACTGTATATATATACCATCGTATAGCGTGCCGTGGCGACGCGTCGCCAATCGCCAGGCCAGAAATCTATTTTACGTGCGCCTATAGACGTTTCACATACGTGCGCCTATAGATGTTTCACATCAAAAGAAAAAATTATGTTAGCATCTCTACGATAAATCTATTTCTTCTTGAATGAATTTTCAATTTCAGTTTTTTATTTGAAGAGATCTGTACTAAAATCAAGAATTTTCCCTAAGAATTTTAACACTCTTAGAATCTATTTTACCGTTAAATTTATACGAGCCTTAAATAAATATAACTTCGCGCTCAAAATACCAGTCGGAAGATACTAACTTAATTGCAAAACGATATAAAATTTATATTAAGTACACAACCTTTTACTTTAGACTTCTGAATATATTTCATTCAAGAGCAACATTTTTTCCGTAAATGTTTAAAATGCTCTCACCTGTAGCAGATTTTGAGCTAAATTCCATTATCCAACAATACATTGTATTAATGTAGGAAATTTACCATCGCAACGATATTCACATGTAACAGAACTCATTTGGACAAGCAAACATTTCGAAGGTAATTTTCGTACATATGCATCCTAATAGTCAAGGAGCTAATAAACTACATTTTGAAGAAAACTTTAAAACTACAAATAAATATCTTTGTTTCATGTATTCTGTCAGTTTCATAAAGCAACATATGCCGTATACCGGAGGAAAGTAACTATAGCCTATTTTCCCGATACAAATAAGCCTGTCATTTTTTGCTGGGGAAATCACCAGGCCTACACATTTTAGAATCACATACAAACACAATCGCAATTAAAATTTCAGACACATATAAACACATTCTGTGTTCTAGCTTAAGCATATTTGGGCTGTAAGAGTTGGTGAAATCTAAAACAATAGATTATAAAAATGCGTGAAGTTTGAATTATTAACATATAAAAGTTAGACAAAAATAGAAATAACATAACACGTTAATCTTCTATGCCCTTAAATAACGTGGTTTAGAATTGAAATAATTGTGTAATTGTCTATTACCATAATAATTCCTGCAATATATTGAATATCACTACATTTTTATCTTGTAGTATTATTTAGATAAAATGATTTTGAATGTATCCTTAGTTTTTTATATTATTGGGATAGTACAATTGACTGCGATATAAATTTAAACAATTAAATTTTATGAAACCCTAAATCCAAGATTCATGAACCACAATAAAATAAAAGACACTCAAATTTACCAAATCCTAAAATAATTCAAAAGATCACAGTGAAACTTTTACGTTTGCTTCCTGGCAACGAGCTCCTTGTCTATAGACTCCAGTCCATTTATTTGCCAAGGGTTGGTGGTTGCGGGAATGTATCGTTTCGCTTCGTAATTTAGAGGGTAGCAGGTTTAAGTTGGAACTTACTCGCTGTAATTAAATCTACTCATGCTGAACTCCACTGAATGTTATCTAAGTTATGAAGAATGAAATTGACAAAACAATGTTGTTGGTGGTGAGGTGGATTATAATTTAAAAAGAAATTACCCCTTTAGTTACTCCCCTCCCGGTAGCAAACCTCTTGGGCAGGTCTCATACTTGGATAAGTCACCCCGAGACCCTGGTTGGGGTCTACGATACAAACCGCGAGAATGGATCTCCATTGTAAACTTCATTCAAATGAGTTGAACGGTTTACCCGTAAAAGCGTATCAGTAAGAAAACAAGCGTTACTTTCAAATTTATAATAGTACCTAGTATAGATTTATGATTAGAATAGAGGCGGAGGAGCCTCAAGGGGAGTATCTGTGACTCTTGAGTTGCAGATGTTTTACGGGTGTTGGTGATTGCTTAGCATCAGGTAACTTGTCTGATAGTTAGCTCCCTGTGTCATAAAAAAATAAAAAATAAGCTTTTGTTTAAGTTTGAAAATCACTGTTTTGTTCTGTTGTTTTGTTCTAGTATAATTCACGTGTTTTAGTTTTAATTGAGTTGCGCTAAACTTGAAACCTAGAGAATTGTTGTTTGTTTCAGTTCTTAGAAACTAAACCAAAGAGGTTTTAGCTTCTGTTCAAAAGATACGATTGTGTTGAAATCTCTTTTGTTGTTTGTTTAGTTGTTTAAATTGAGTGTTTATGTAGACAGTATATCATATTATGTGTTGTAAAGAATTTAATTTTCAGTATTGTATACATCATCATCAGCCTTTTTTTTTTTCGCGGGGAATGCTTTTCGCACCATACCCTCCGTGGGGAAGACGAAAGGCGTGTGTGGGACTCCCGGCGAACCGGTCTACCCACTAAACCCCGCGGCGGCCTACCTTGGCAGTCGGGAGGAGCTCCAGGAACGCATCAGCGACATCTGGAGTCCCCCCTGCCTAACCCCATGATTGGGATACATCTCACGGTAATCAATAAGTTACCCTTGGGGCAGGACGATATCGCGCCTCTCGTCGCTTTACACAGTAAAAGGCGGGACACCGACCCACCTTAGACGACACCCCCGGCCGCACCGGATTGTCACCTGTCACGGGTCGCTTGCAGCGGTCACATCTCCCCAAGATGTGGCCGCAGCGACCCTTAGGCGACGATTGGGGAGCTACCGACCTCTGCCGCGTCCCCTTCGCCGCCTCCTTCGAGCGGGATCGGCCCTTTCCCGATCCCGCTCTGCGGACTCCTTCTGGAGCATAACCTTCTCACATCATCATCAGCCTATTGCAGTTCACTGCTGGACATAGGCTTCTCCTATTGCGCGCCACTTAGTTCGATCTACGGCTACTCGCATCCAGCTCCTACCAGCCGTCTTGCGCAAATCATCGCACGTCCTCCTACACTACGTTTGCCGAGACGCGGTCTCCGCTCAACAACACGTTTACCCCAACGTTTGTCGGTTCTGCGGCTAATATGGCCAGCCATTGCCACTTCATCTTGCTAATCCTGTGGGCTATGTCGATAGTATTGTATTAGCACAAGCAAATGACTCGTAGTGATTATGGACTTGAATCCTAACCATTCAAGATTATTTTTTGTTAATGATAACTTAAAGCTTAGTATATTTTCAAAAAAAGAAAGATTTTTGTAAGTTAACTCATATCTATTCAAATAAATAAAATTTATGAATCTGTATATAATTTCAAACAGTTTGTTATTAAATGCTTAAGAAAAAAGATAATTATGATTTTGATTGTACCTTTATTGGCAGAAATCTGATTTCATAATTAATAACTTAAGTTAATTATTATTATTAGACTAGCTTCGACGTTACTTGCGTTTTACAACAATAAAAGGGGGTAACATCGCGGGACTTTGCGTGTGCAAGGAGCCATATTTAAAATCTTTCAATTTTTTGATGTCAATTATATGTCTCCATTTATATTTTTATTATTAAATTCATTACGACGACGACTTGACGACTAGAATTGACGACTAAAATAACTGATATTATTCGGCTGATTGCCATCTTATCAAAAGAAGAACTTGATGAACGTTAAGAGGTCTTGAATGGTTGATAGATAGTTGGTTGACCAGCAGCTGATATATTTCAGCTGAAGAGGGTGATGATGTAATAATAATAATAATAATAAGTTTTATTCATTTCCCTCATTCACAAAGATAAGTACAATTTTAGTATCAGCACAATACAGGTTGAGTCATTGTCGTTCCTTTGTGAGAGGCTGGTGTCTGTAGTAGGAAAACCCTGTGTCACAGATCACCAGGCTCCACCTCTTGTACGATTACCATTAACAATTTCACAATTATATTACTAAGTACTTAACACTATAATACCATGTATGTACAGTAAGTACATACAAAACATATGTTACCTTATGTACATTAGCGGAGGTGCGATTATGTTTTTGCGAATGTAATAAATAGGTGTGTGTACTCGTATATGCCCGTAGGTGTAAGGCTGTGCATGTAAATGTATATTTGTGTGTTAGTGTGTGTGAGTGTGTGTGTGTGTGTGTGTGTGTGTGTGTGTGTGTGTGTGTGTGTGTTTGTGTGTGTGTGTGTGTGGGTGTTTTGTGTGTTTATATCTTTACGTGAATTCTAGTGGAGATATGATTATTACCCATGTGTTGATTAGTTTCTGTTTGCATTTATTATGATAATGGTACCAGTAGGTTTTCAGTATCAGAGTAAGTTAAAGTTTGCAACCATGACGTCAATTTTGCTTTTATTTCATATTTGTTCAGAGAGTATATAGAAAGGAGGTGGTTAATTTTGTTGTACAGGTATGGACCAAGAAAACAGTAAAATCTATGAGACGAGGCTGTTTTATAAATTGTATCTCAAATTTTTGAGGTATATTCAGTACAAATGCCAAACATATTTACCAAATTATCGCACTCGCTGTAAAAAGTTACATTTGCTTCCTCTTCAAGAACGAAGAAAAATAGCAGACCTTTCCTTCCTATTTAGCATAGCAGGCGGATCGACTGACGTGACCGAGTTGGTGAACGGGATAGGTCTACGAGTGCCTTTGGCATATTTTCGGAATTTTAACCTTCTTCACGTCCCTATCTCCCGAACCACCTACAGGCAAAACTCATTTATGATTAGGGCGTGCAACTCGTACAATGCTGTGTGCCGGAGAGTCGACATTGACCTTTTTAACACAAGTCTTACGCAAATGAAGAAGATTTTGTGTAGTGAATATTTTGATCACTGATTCCACGTGATGTCGTGCTGGTTATGTATGTTTTGGAACATTTCATTGTCGTCTCTTCCTTGTTTGTGAATGTGTTTATTTAGATTAACTTTATACATATCTGTGAAAACTTTTAATTGGCCTTCATGTAGATTATGGATAAATGTTTCTATGATGTAGGGGAAGGTGGGGACCCTTCGTACGGTTTTTACATTTTATTTTTATTTATTTTTATTTTTTCATGAATCAATTAACTGACAGCTTAAATTTATAGTCTAACTATCTGAGATTCATATAAAAAAATTACACATGATTTCATCTGATGTTTCAACCATAATTATGATTTAAAGGAAATCTGGAATTTGTACGAATCTGCCCCAACAACGGGGCACCTATGTACAGTGTTACCTTCGTAGGCTGTGGGGTAGTTCGTACGTGCGATTAAAACAACACATATAAATCAAAATTCTTTTATTAGCAATGAAATTAAACACAAAAATAAAGTTCATTTTTTTCCATCCACAGCTTGTCTACTTGTCTTTATTGGTTTATAAGTCCGCACCATGTTTCTGAGAAGAAATATTAAGAAATAGGTATCAAAAATATATACATACAGCACAAAGTTAATGCAAGAATTAGCAATCAGCACACTAACACACTAAATCATAACTACCTACCAGTTGGACCACATTCGTACGCGTTCAAACGTGCCCCATCTAGTTCTGTCCGAAAGTACCCCACTAACTGAATAATAACAAAATATGACCTCTTTTAATATTAATAGGAAAACGTCATAAATTAAGTATTGAAAACGTATATTAAGTATATTTTACTACTTACTAATATAATACTCTACACGAAAACTTATTTTATCTACGGTAACAATAGACAAAAACATTGATCAAAAAATTACTTACCTAGCGCGAAAACACGTTCGTGTCTGTCACTTCACTCTCACCGGTGCGAATGGCGCGATACTACGTTGACTTAAAGTTGGTACCTCGACTCACGTACACATACAAAAGCAAGACCGTACGTTGTTTCGTTCAAGTTTTATTTTGACTGTATGAATGTGCCCCGCGTACGAAGGGTCCCCACCTTCCCCTAACTAGCTGTAAGTTTTCTAAATCTTAAAATAAAATAAAATAAAAATCTGCTTGGTAAATTTTGTGTTTGCGTCGCTTAGTAGCGTTAAGCAATGAATCGTAATTCGATTGCATATGTGACTTAACAACTATTCGAAGAATAAATAGCTGTCTAACGGTAAGCACATTAAACTTCGCATATAGATCGGCTGTTGGATGCAAGAAGGGCAGGAATAGTGCCACCTTAATAACAGCTCTTTGGGCTCGTTCTAGCTTCATCAAAGTGGTTTTAGCGGCGCCGCCCCATGATGAAATGCAGTACGTTATTATGGATTGGCATAAAGCTAGGTAAGTTATTTTAGAATTTTATTGTCTGAGACATGTCGTAGGTTTTTAAATATGTAGATCAATTTTCTAATCCTAGAAGTTAATAGATCTATGTGAGCTTGAAAATTTAAGTTTTTATCTATGATGATTCCAAGATATCGAACTGTGTCCACTGATTGCAACTCCTTACAAGTACATTGTATTGTGCTTTTTTGGTATGGACATGAATGTGCTAATATTGGGATAGGGTCTCTGTGTGTTTTATTATTTTTTAGAGCGAATGCTATGTATTTTGATTTTTCTATATTTAGTGTAAGTAGATTGGCGTTTAACCACTTAGTGACTTGGTCCATACCACTCTGTGCAAATCTATACGTCTCTTCCCAGGAATCACTTTGGAAAACAAGTGTAGTGTCATCTGCAAAGGTGATGACCCTCCCATTTATCAAGTTTAGTTCACAAAGGTCGTTAATAAATATAAGGAATAAGGTTGGGCCCAGTATACTGCCTTGTGGAACACCTGTTTTGATGACAAGGTCATCACCCCGCACTCCACCTAGCTGAACGCACTGGGTTCGATTGGCAAGATAGCTTGAAAAAAATTGCAGTTGCGTACCGCGAACACCGACCCGCTCCATTTTATCAAGGAGTAGTGGAACAGAGACCGTGTCAAACGCCTTGGCCAGATCCAGAAATATCGCCATTACTTTTTTCTTTTCATCCATACCGGTAACTATGGTGTTTGTCAATTCATGTACTGCGTCATCAGTTGATAAGTTTATTCTGAAACCGAATTGCGATTTAGATATAAGGTTTTTCTTTTCTAGATAATTTACAAGTCTCTTATTGACGGTATTTTCAATTATCTTCGATAAAGCAGGTAAGAGAGATATCGGCCTATAGTTGCTGACACAGTCTCTGTCGCCACTTTTGTGTATCGGGTGAATAAGAGCTCGTTTGAATGCATTTGGGAAGATACCTGATGTGAATGTCAAATTGCAAATGTATGCCAGCGGCTGCGCCAGAATGCTTCTATATCTTTTTATTATTAAGTAGTTAGAAATACCGTCCAGGCCAACAGCACAATCTTTCCTAAGTTTATGAATGATTAGATTAATTTCGTCTGTATCTGTAGGGAAAAGGACAAATGAAGATGGTTGATTTATTCCATATGCGAGTTTAGAGGTATTAGGTGTGGGTACATTCGTAGTCAGGATCCCGCCGATATTAACAAAATATTCGTTAACTGAATTAGCTGATGACACAGGGTTATTATTAGTTATTAAGCCACACGGTGAATTTTGAATTTTATTTGTGTGAGTAATGTTTTTAATAACCTTCCAAAGCTTTTTGGTGTTGTGTTTAGCGTTGTTCACTTCACTCTTTTCATATTCTCTTTTAGCTTTTTTTATTATCGAATTACAGAAATTGCGATAACGACTGTAGGTTAGTTGGTAAGTTTCATTATTAGGGTATTTTTTTGCTTTTAAATATAAATTATTTCTGTTTCGAATACATCTCAACATACCCTTTGTAATCCAGGGCTTAAGGATGTTTTGGCGTCTTGGGGTATGTATAATTTTCGTGCAACTATTTATCTTACTATTTAGGGTGAAGATGAGAAAGTCAACAGCTTCGTTAACATCGACCATCGTTAGTATCGGATCCATATCCATTTTAGTGAGGCACTTGTCAAGAGAGACATAGTCTATACTCTTTTTCACCCCATTAAGTCTAAGACTCTTAGGTAACATGTCAAGGCTAAGTATGGTGCTGAAGTGGTCAGTTATGGTAGTATGCGCGACATAACATTTCGCGGGTAAGTGTGTCTTAAGGATGACGTGATCAAGACAAGTATGTGTATGAGTGGGAATATTATGTGCGGGTAACATACCATGTGAGGCTAAGAGATTCAGGTAGTTTTCTGATCTACTGTCCTTCGACGCAAATGCAATATCAAGGTTTATTTCCCCGGTTATAATTATATTATGGAACGATGCTAATTCAATCAACATATTATTTAAAGATTCTAAGAATTGAGTTACATCTTTTACTCCGGGGCGACGATATATAGCGAGAATAACGGTTGTACTACTTACTTTTATCATTAAGCAATTAGCATCCGCCACTGGCGGTTCAGTTATACTGTAGTTATGAATAGGATTGTAATATACTACAACACCCTCATTTTGGGTCTTGTTATCAGTGGTAGATGCGTGGATATAACCATCTAACTGTGGAATATAGTTATTATTCTGTAGCCAACATTCGGTCAATACAAGTAAATCCCAATGGATGTTTGAGCTTTGTAATAGTGTTTGAAAGTGTGTAATGTTGCAACGAATACTTCGGATATTTTGAACAATTAAATTTAGAGACTTATTGACTGGATAAAGCATGTTAGCACAAATGTGTTCTATGTCACAGGTAGCACTATTCGCCAGTGTCATGCTATCCAGTTCCGAGTTAATAAAAGTAGTATTCTGATCGAATGTTAATGTGCCTTGTTTTTAACGTTGCATCAATATTAGCCAGTACACATTTCGATACACAATAATACACGCTGATAATAATGATCATGTCTAATGTACAAATTGCGAAGTACTGAAATAAATTAGAGATTAAAGATTTATAAGTTGGAACAAGAATATTTAAATTGATGTAATTTTGGTGTAAATTAGTTTTACTACATTGAAAGTATGTTTGGTGTATTGTTTTGGGTAATATTAAGTGTTGTTTTTTTTGTTTGTTGGTACATTGTATAAATGTGTAGTTTGTAGTGTGTGAAAGTTTGGGTAAATACATGCAGGCACTAAGAATAATAATATAAATTATACAAATTAGGACTCGTATCAGTCATTGTTGCGCACCTAGGTTATCAATGTCATCTTCCGTATCCAAACGGATTGAAGGCTGTCCATCCTTGAGCCGGATAAAGACCTTCCCGAACGCAGTCCAACAACTAGCTTGCTGGTGGGTCTTTATATACTCCCGGGCTAAGTAGAACAGACGTCTGCATTTGGTGGTTAAATTGTCAGTCACATAGATCGGAACCGGATTGCCATGAATCTTCAGGTGGCTTGTATTAATTTTGCCGTCTTTCCCCTTGTTTTTATTAAAGTTAATTACAGATTTTACTAAATTTTCTTTTCTTAAGGTTGTAGTAAATTCCACAATTACAGGTCCCGGTTCGTTCTTAGTTTTTATTCTGTAAATGACACGAATTTCCGACTCCTGTAATGGTTGATTGACAGCTTCACTGAGTCGCAAGACGTGCGTCGTTAAGTTCTCTTTCGTTTCCGGTTTTACTAAGGGAATGTTACGGACTTCAATAGAAGAAGACTTCATGTTTCGTTCTAATTGTTCTACTTTCGTTTCTAGTGCTTTTATATGACGTTTGTATGATGAATTTTCTTTTTCAATTTTTTCAAATTTTTGTAATAGCGAATCATACATGTTAGAGAGAAATTCCAATGATTTCTGGGACTCAATGTTTTGTTTTTTGATGGCTTCCATGTCCTGCTTGATATTTCGAAATTCTGTATTTTGTTTCTTCTGCAAGTCACAAAGCAGTTCCTTAAGTTCAGCGTTAGCCACATCATCATGTTTACGTTTAGGCCTCCTTGAAATACTAGGGAGTCTCTTTTCAATATCGGACAACACTTTATCGGAGGCGGTGTCCGAGTCTTGAGATAAAATAATTTCATTAGGCGCGATTGATAGTGTTGAAGTCGTAGGTGGTGATCGGTTGCTAGGCATGTCTCTTGAAATATTTAAATATTTTTAATAAAGATATAGTAGAATTTATCCACTTTTTGTAGTTAAATGATGGGGTTTGTAGATGTTTAATAAATTTAAAACAACAAAAAGAGTCTCCTTAACCCAGACTCGAACTCGAGCTTCGCTGATTTACTATTGCTAATTTAAGCTTTCACGCCAGCGAAAAGACTATGAGTGTTGTCAAATTAGCGCTTCTGTACTGTTGCGACTAATATTTTGATTAGTTCTGTTATCCTGGTACTTTTGAAACAAATTATCCACTTGTCAGTGTAAGTACACGAGGTGGACACCTACGGTTTGGATAATTCTGTGCGCGTCAGCTCTGTGGACGCACTTGAGACCTTTGTTTAAGGTTTATTTTGGCGAAATCTACCATTTCTACTGTACGGTTGTCGTTCACGATTGAACTGGAACGAACCGGTCCATCCTACCAAATTTAATTCAATTTTTCGTTAGTAGAATTTTTTTTGACAGTCGACGTCGGAATGTGGCCGCGTTAAACGGCTTTTTGATCGCATATTTTGGCGCCAATTTTAGTTATCTTAGTGTTTAGTGAATATTATGGTGTTTTGTTTGTGTTATTAAGTGTTTAGTGTTTTAATGTGTAAATAGTGTATATAGTGATAATAAAATCAGCATTTTGCAAGAATTGGAAAATAAAAGTCGCCCCCAGATCGGGCCCCTCGCGTTGCAGGTGAGTCTGTTTTAGGCTCATAACGTTCAAATGGCATTTCAAAGGCCATTATAGTGTTAGAAATAAATATAAAGAAATGTAATTGGGATTCAATTTATATTTTTAATTATAGATAGAATAGATAGATTTAGAGAAAATCATGTTTTTCCCCCAGCTACACGTATTCTGTGCGCGTCCACAGAGCTGACTACACAGACGCGCCGATGTCGCACTTTTTTTTTACACTGACGACAGGTTAATGATAGTGAATGGGGTTGTCTCTCTCACCCGTGGGCGGAGCTTCACTGGAGCTTGCGCAGGCGGCGGCACGCTCGGCGATCTCTTCAGTAATTCTGCACTCCTATTATTTTCCAAGTATTTTTGTCGATTTATATTAAATTTTGAATATTTATATTAAAATTTGCGTAGTTTGCACACGTTCACTCGATATCGAGGTCCAAGGGGAAGGGGGATGTCTTGGTCATTTGTTGATATAACTGTTGTTCTAGATGTATTTCTGTTTCAAAGAATAAGAGTGTCATTAAACGCAACAAAGTAAGAGTATTCTGGGTAAGTTAGACTAAACCAGAAATGCGTAGGAATTCAACAAAGCTCACGGTGCAAATAACTTATATGATTTAAAATATTTCTTTCACTGTGTGAAGTGAAGAGTGAAAAACCATTTGTTAGAATAAAATTAATTATATAAATTTAATTAATTAAGTTTTGGTTATTTGTAAACAATTTACTAAGCAATTGATCGCCTGGCGTTTTCCTGGCACAGAGAATTATTATTAGCATTGCCATACAAAGTCTTTTGGGATCACGCTACCAGTAAGTGATCTGTACGCGTATGTAAATTTAAATATTCTATAAGTTAATATTGTAAATAAATACAATGGTATTAACATAGCTAGTACTAATAAGTAAAAGTAAAGTAAATTAAATAAATTAAAAGAGAAAAAATAATAATAAAATTTTGTACAGTTATTGCTTTTTTTTTGTAAATTAGTTAAAAAACATTAATAATGATTGTTTGGGTAGCTAAATAAATTCTTTTATATATTTCATTGAAGTATATTTAAAACATATTTAATATACATATATTATCTGTATTTATATGTGCAATATACTAGCTGTAGCCCATTCATCACGACATTCTTGTCGACATTGCTGTTAGCAGTCGACATTGTTGTTAACAGTGATTAAAGGAAATTACTTCTGTAATTTCTTTTAATCACTGTTAACAACCAGACAGTGAAGGATTTTGTTGACGTAATAAAAATACAATGACATATTCATGCAAAGTTTCATATTTCTAACACTAACCGTTTGGACGGTAAGCCGAGGGTGGACCAACGGCCACGTCGAAACCCTAAGAGTTCCGAGTCATGAACTACGAAACCCTAAAAACCGGCAAGAAAGTCTATATTATAACATACACAAGCATACTAAATTAGGATAATTTATTTAGCTTTTATGTAAATGAACGAAGGTTTATCTTGATGATGATAATGAATTAAAAACAAACTCAATCCTTGAAAACCTCTGATGTTCATACATGATGAGAGTTATATATAATAAATAAACACAAAAAAATACGGTTTAAGATAGCCATAGAATACATTATTATCATCATCATCTTCCCAGCCTTTATTAATCCTAACATTATTTCGAGTTCGCTATCAGTTCAAGGGATTCTACCAAAAGTATTTATGGGAGGAGGAGTATAGCAGTCGTGGCCTATCAAGAGGTCAAACAAATTGCAGAAAATAGACAGGAGTGGCGATTGCTTCTATTCTTGAGAATAAGAAGAGAACTCATATAAAGAATCTATAAATTAATATGTGAAGCAAACCCCTTTTTTACGAAAATTACGCCTACGGAGGAGTATGAAATTTAAAACACTTATAATTTATGTAGTGCAGAATCCTGTTTTTTTTTTAATTTGCCTAAAAAGTTCATTTAATCAATACTAAAACATAATACACACTACCAAGTATTTAACGCACACACGCATAGATACTCTTTTGTCAAATTATCATTGAGAAGTTATAGTCTTTGACAATAGAATCTTAATAATGTTGCCACTTATAATTCAAATTAGTAATGGTCAGATTTGAACCATTTGGTGACCAATAGTATAATATTAAACTATCAAAGTAGTACTTCTGAACAAGATACAATACGCAGTAGTAGCTTAATCGAACAATCTGTCAGCTAATTACGTTTAGAGCTTTCGAATTAATCAAAACTTTAAATTCAATCAATTAATAGGTACAGACGCCATGCAGATCACTATTATAAAAAGAGATTTATAATACATTCTGAATTCATTCCAAACGACTTATTTCTTTCAGTAAAACATTCTCTCCTCATCGCGTTGTCCTACTTCCAATCCATGCCGCCGCCGGGACAAAGTGAAAACTTTTATACGGTAAACTTTTTTAAATAAGCTTTTGTGTGACGAAAATATTAACCACTTAAATAACTGTCAAAGGATATTGATTTATGGCAAAGGAATATTGGCTTAAGGAATCTCATGGCTGGTTGAATTGTTTTTTTTTCTGTGAGCATAAAAGAGCAAAACATTAACGGTCTTCTCTTCACTGCTGGACATAGACTTTTCTTAAGGAAGGAGGTTTTAGCCTACCATGCAACGCTGGCTAGACGGGTTGATACACAGTTTTTTAAATCTATATTAAGACAAAGACTGCCTTGTTGGTCTAGTGGTTAGTGTATGCGGCTGCTGATCAAGAGGTCTCGGATTCGATTCCCGGGTCAGACCATTTGTGTGATCACATATATTTGTTTCGGAGTCTGGGTGTTTTTCTATGTATTTAAAAAAAAAGTCTGTTCATATCAGTTGTTTAGTACCCATAACACAAGCTCTGCTTATTTTGGGACTAGATGACGTTGTGTGTAAGATGTCCAAAATTTTTTTTTTCAATATATATATGCCTTCCAAAGTGACTGTATTCTGCCTGATGGAAAGCATGAGTAGAATCTAGGAGTAGTGGTTATCGTAATTAGTATGGTGCGAATAGAGAAAATGTAGCATGGTGACCCACGCTATGGAGGCCTAAGTGAGATGCTTCTCTATCATTGGCCTCCGGTCTCATAATCACCATCAGAACACAACTGCACGAATGCTATCATTTCAAGTTGATCCTCTGTGAGGGGGTGAATACCACTCCGGTCGAACCGGCCTCTTCGTGCTGAAATCAGAGAGGCTCTACTACTTTCCAAATTATATATAAGATCAAATTCAATAATACATCACCTGTTTTATATATTTAAACTACGTAGAAAATTTCGAATACTCCTGAGTTAGATAGACTTAAAAAAACTTGTAGAAATACTTTTTAATTAATTAAATCAAATGGAAAACTATATATATAGAAGTACTTATAAACTGAGCTTGAAGAAGTAAAAAGTAAAATTATAAATCTAAAGATGAAGTTGTTAATTAGTTACGGAGTCTGTGTTGTATGTGGTTCACACGCACTTGACAAATTTGATAAAACTGAATCTAAACATACAAATAAAAAAAAAACATGTGTATCTTGCATTTCCGTGTGGTGACGGATTAAGAATACAGAGTGTCACCACCCCTATTCATCCCGCGGGTGTCTATGGGATAAACTACGCAAGACAACATCAATGCAAAGAGAAGGAAAACTTGAAACCAACCCTTTTTTTTTTTTTTTTTTTTTTTTACGTGTGGAAATCCCCGCGGACCGTCACCCCGTCGGGGGTTACGGCGGGGTGGTGTGTCGGACTCGAACCGACTAAAACCACACGGTGTGACCCTCTCTGCGCCTTTGTATTGGAAGGAGTCCAGGGAGGGGATTTCCTTCTGGACTCCAACCGGCGCCTGCCCGCACTGTTGCGGGCACCACCTCCATCGTGTACTCTCTAATTGGGCAACGTCCGGTCACACGCGGACGCCGCCCCCTCGCGGTTGGCCTCTACTGCGGACGGACGGGAAACCCGTCCCGCCCATCCGCGGCCACTCTCAGGGCGGCATGAGACGCAGGTATGCGCGCCTCCGCCGCCCGGGGCGCCGGCGGCGGATCGGGTCCGATTGGATGGAATCCTCCCGGGCCTTCTCCGCCACCTCCTTCTGCAAGATTACGTCCTCGCAGAAGGTTGCGACCGCGGTAAAACAACTGTCGCTGCCGGCCATCGATCTTATGACGGCCGGCAGCGAGAGATCCCCTCCGATGACTGCAGTGAGGACCCGGCGTTGCGCCGCCCAAGCGGGGCAGACCGCCAGCGTGTGGTGGGCCGTGTCCTCACTGCAGTCGCAGTGGTGGCAGGCGGGACTCGGTTCCCTCCTAGCGACCGAGTGCAGGTACTTTCCGAAGCAACCGTGCCCGGAAAGTACCTGCGTCAGCCGGAAGGAAAGGGTCCCGTGCTGCCGCCCTGCCCACTCCGCGATGACCGGCTGAAGAGCCTCCACGGCGGCGAAGCCAGCGCGTGGGGTCTCCAGCCGGAACGTCCATCTCTGCATGGTGGCTCGGCGAGCGGCTTCGCGCCACTCGCGCACGTCCTCGGGCGGAGGGCGAAAGCCGTTCTCCGCCCGGAAGTCAGCCACTCGCCGATAAACTTCGGCGAGCACTTCCGCCTCCAAATCCCACGGGGGTGTTCCGGCCAAGGCACACGCCGCCTCTGTGGACACGGTGCGGTATCCACGTATGGCTCTGACCGCCAGTATCCGCTGGGGGCGCCAGAGGCGCGCCCTGTTCTGGGCGGACAGAGCCGCCGCCCACACCGGTGCACCGTAAAGTGCCATTGACCGGACAACCCCCGTGTACAGCTGCCTAGTGGGGACACTGGCCCCGCCCAAATTGGGCAGAAGTCGCCCTAGGGCGGAGGCAGTGCCCACCAACTTAGGGCCAAGCTGTCGGAAGTGCTCGTCGAAGAGCCACCTACCGTCGAGGACCAGACCCAGGTACCTCATCTGGGCCCGGACCGGTACGAGGACCGAGTTGACCTCGATCGAGGCGCCGGCGGGCGCACCGCGACGGGGCCCATGAAATAATAGGGCCTCCGTCTTCTCCAGGGCCACCCGCAGACCCAACGCCTCGATGCGCCCGACCACCCGGGAGACTCCCGTGGTGGCCAGGCGCGCCGCCTCCTCAAAGTTTGCCCCCCGGGCCGTGACCAGGGTGTCGTCTGCGTAACAGATTACACCCAGCCCGGGGGGGAGACGCCCTCGTAGGGCCCAGTCGTATCCCATGTTCCACAGGAGTGGTCCTAGGACAGACCCCTGTGGAACACCGCACGACATGGCCCTGCGTCTCAAGGCGCCACCTCGGTCCTCGTACTCGACGGTACGCTCCTCTAAGTAGTCTGCCACCAGCCGCCCCAGGTACCCTGGCACTCCGTGGTATTGGAGTGCGGCCCTGATGCAGCCGAATGGCAGACTATTGAAGGCGTTGGCGATGTCCAATGACACCGCCAACAGCACTCCACCGCCTCTCACCGCCTCTTCGGTCACGGCCCTCAGGCGCAGAATCGCGTCGACCGTCGAACGCCCTTCTCGGAAACCGAATTGGGCGTCCGACAGGTCAGGCCCCACCTCGCTGAGGTGCCGGACGATGCGGGCAGAGAGAACCCTCTCAAACAACTTGCCCGCCTCGTCCAGCAACACGATGGGCCTGTAGGCCGCGACCGAATCGGCAGGCCGTCCATGCTTCTGGATCAATACCAGCTTCCCGCATTTCCAACGCTCAGGGAAGCGTCCGGACGCCAGGCTAGCGTCCAACACTCCCCTGAGGTGGTCCGACATGTAGTCGAGGGCACGGGCCATCACTCGGGCTGGAACCCCGTCCGGCCCGGGGGCGGTGTTCTTGGACCGAATCCGTAGAACAGCCGCCCCTACCTCAGATTCCCTGACGGGCGGAACATCACCCACGCTGCCCCGACGACGACCACGACGGGCCATCGACGGGGGCGTGTGTTCCGCCCGCTGCGGGAATAGGCCCTCGACCACTTCCTGCAGGAAGCTGGGCTGGAGAGTCTCCGTAAGGGGGGGGCCCGGTGTGCGGAGCTTTTGGCGCACCGCACGGTAGGGCCGACCCCAGGGGTCACGCTCCAGACTCTCCAGCATCTCCACTCGACTTGCGTCTTTGGCGCGGCAGATGGCCAGCCTCAGAGTTTCCCGAGCTGCTCGGTACTCCTCGTGAAGCCGGTCCACCTCCTCACCGCCCCCGCGGTGACGTCGCCGACTACGGGTGTGGGACCTCCGGGCACGTACGCAAGCCGCACGGAGGTCCGCCAACTCCTGGGACCACCAGTAGACCTCCTTCCGAGGAGGCCGACGGCCACGAACGCGGGGCATGGCCGCATCACAGATGAGCGTTAACGCATCGGCGAAGCGACCAGCCCCCACGTCGACCTCCTCGGTCGGGGCCTGCGGAGACAGCCAAGAGCAAACAATGGCCGCCTCCTCTAGTAGGTCCCTGTCCAGCTTGGCGACAGCCCACCGCGGAAAACGGGAGGGACGCCGCGCCGCGTGACCCCTACTGGCGTCCTGGGACCGGGAGAGCTCGAATCGGATATAAAGGTGATCCGAGAGCGTCTCGACCTCATCCAGGACACTCCAGTTCCTTACTCGTGCGGCGACTGCAGGGGTAGCGAACGAAAGGTCCACTATCGACCCCCCCTGCTGTCGCACGCACGTGTTGGTGGCGCCTCTGTTCAGCAAACAGAGGCCCACCGACGCCGCCCATTCCACGACGGCTTCGCCCCTGGCGTCCGTCGCCGGGGAACCCCACGCAATGGACTTTGCATTGAAGTCCCCCAGCACGAGGACGTGCCCAGACCCCAATCGCCGTATCGAGGTCTCCAGGTTGTTGAGGAAGACCTCGAAGTCGCTCAGACTCCGGTTGGGGGAGAAATATACACCATAAATGGTGATTCCCCCCCATCCGACGGCAACATATCCAGTACCCTTGTCTTTTAGCGACAAGGGCGGGGAATGAGCCGCCGTGGAGCTGACGACTGCCACGGAGCCGTCCCAGTCACCCATCCAGTTTGGACGGGGAGGGACAAAATAGGGCTCCGCGACTACGGCAACACCTATCGACCACTGTGCCATGGTTTGCAGGAAGAGATCCTGCGCCGCGGCACAGTGGTTGAGGTTCGTCTGGACCAGGAGGTTGGAGACTTGATCCATTACTGGATCGTCTCTACAACCCCCTCCATGGGCGACGACGACGTCGCCTGATTGACGTCGGAGGCAGCCTGGGTCGCCGGGCTAGCCTCCGAAGTCTGCCGAGAGGCGCGGGGAGGCTTGCAGCCTCCCTGCCCCATCTGGTGGTTGGCGGGCTTATTGCCCGCCGCACACATCGGGCAGTGAGGGGCGGCAGAGCACTCTGCCGCCTTGTGCCCGGGTCGACCGCAGCGGAAACAAAGTTCGCTGCAGTCGAAACAGCTCTCGCACTTGGTGCGAGTGTGTCCCGCGATAAGGCACTTGTAGCACCTCATCGGCCTCGCGGCCAGAACCGTGATTCTGGCATTCACGAAGCCGACAAGCATGCTTCCCGCGTCGGCCAACACTTTGGCCGACGCCACGGGACAACTGACCCACACCGAGCCGAGGCCTCCCGGGCCCGGACGGACGGTGCCGACTCGGATGGTGCCCGCGGTGCAGCCAGTCTTCTCCGTGACTGCATCGCGGACATCCTCCGACGTGATGGAGTCGTCCAGACCCGATATGCGCAGTTCCGCGCATTTGGTGGGCCTGGCGACTCTGACACCGTCCTGGGCGGCAAACACCTGCCGCAGCCTCTCGGCGAAAGTGTCGGCCGTCTTCGCGCCCTCTGCCCCCGGGAACTCGAATACTCGAGCTCCCGTCTGGGCGCGGCGCAGCCTCATCCCCGCGGCCCCGAACTCAGCGGCGAGACCGGGCCGAGCCCCTTTGAAGAGGGCCGCGTAAGTTAGCCCGCCACTGGCCGCCTCCGGCGATACGGTGACGACTACAGCCGCGGTCTTGGGCGGCTGTAGCTTCCGCGGCCTCTTTTTAGAGGCCGCTGCCGCCACCGGCAGCGCCTGCGGGGCTTGGGCTGCGTCTTGGGCGGCCTTTCTCGCCCGCTTTCTGGCCCGCTGCTTACTCTTCTTTGAGGTCCCCACAACCTGCCAACCCTCGTTTGAGGGGGCTGGTCCTGAGGAACCCGTCGGAGGCGCAGGTGTAGGGAGCGGGGGGAATTCCTCTCCACTCCTTGGTGCCGTTTTAGGCCCCTTCTTGGCCGGCGCTTGGGCCGGCGCCTTGGCCGGCGCCTGGGCCGGTGCCTTGGCCGGCGCCTGGGCCGGTTTCCCAGCCCCCTTCTTGGGCCCCTTTTGGTTTTGGGGGGGGGGCGGGGCCGACGTCGCCGCCGCGTAGGTCACGCGAGTTCCTACCAGAGGAAGCGCGGGCGGAGCGGCAGCTTGGGGGCGCTGCGACGCGAGTGGGGGGCGGACAACCGGCGCGGGGGGAAGCCTCGCCTCCAGGCCGGCCAGTCGCCCGTCCAGCATTCGCGTCATAGCGTCGAGCGCCTGACGCAGCATGGCGTCAGGGAACTCTCCGCCAGCAGGGGCCCCTAGCCGGGACGGCGCAGGCGGGGCCGGGACCTCCACCCGAGACGGTCCGGGCGGGGCCGGGACCTCTGCCCCAGACGGCCCGGGTGGAGCCGGTACCACTGCCCTGGACGGCCCGGGCGGGGCCGGTGCCTCCGGCTGAGACGGCCCGTGCGGGGCCGGGGCTTCCGGCCGAGACGACCCAGGCGAGGCTGATGCCACCGGCTGAGCACGCTGAGCCCGAAATTGGGCGAACTGCGCACTCAGCGCAGTCACCTGAGCCGTCAGGCGGGAGTTCGCCTCCTTGAGGCGCTCCATATCCCCGCACAGGGTCCCCACAACCTCCGACAAGGCGGAGGAGGAGTCCTTCAGGGCCTTGACAAATACGCCCTTCAGGTTTACGGACTTGATGGCCACTTTATTAATAATGGCCACCGCCGCACTCGCCCTCTCCTGCACTGAGACGGGAGCTTTGGGGGGTTCCCCCTCCACTGGCTCCCGAATCTTTAGCAGGAGATCGGCGATCTCCTCCTCCGCTGCGACTTCGTTGTCTAGTCGCCTCCTCCTGCGGGACTCCGCATTCGAGAACACGGAGTCCGTTGGCAGCGAGAGAGGGGCTGCCGACCCGTCAATGCGGACAGCCTTCGCGACTGGCGTCTCTGCGTCGCTGTCCACCTCCTTGGAGTGCAGACGCTTGAGGCTATCGCCCGCCCGCATCTCCGTCTCCATTGGCTCCGGCCGCGCACCATCGCTCCTGCCCGCCACCGCCGATTTGGAGCGTTCACGCTCGAAGCGACCATCTCTTCCTCTTCTTTGGCTCCCAGTAGTCCGTTTGACTGCTGGGAGCCCCACCGAGGTGGGCGGCCCGAGTGCCACCACAGCCTCCTCCGACGCCGAGACGTCCGCTCCAGAAGAGCTCCCCTTCAGGATGCCCTTCTTCATCGCCTTCCCTCTCTTCGTTTCAGTGTCCGTATTTAATGCCGTTTCGTTTTGTTTTTGTTTTTCCGTTCCGTTTTCGTTTTCTATTTGTATTTTAGATTTGTTTTCCATATTTAAGCCCACGAATGGGGGAGAAATAAAAGTCGACCCGGGCAGAGATCCCCCAATACCCGGGCAAGCGTAAATTTTTAACCCAGCCGAGGGGTCCGCAGGTACCTCGGCTTGGGGTGCGCTCGCAACTGAACTTCCCATCAGCCATGCATCCCCTGGCCACGCACCAGAACTTGGGATTCGGGGTAATTTTTTATAGAGGTTTTCTTCCTCGCGGTCCGGGCGGTTAAGCCAAGACCCACGTCCCCGGACAGAGCCGGGATTACGCTATGCCGACGGTGGCAGGAGGACTACGTCCCCCTGCCTGCTCGGTGGTAGTGTGAGTACACGCCGAGCCCGCCCTCCTTTCTCCACCGCTTCCAGCGGGAGAAACTCCGACCCATGAAGGGTCCCACCTTCGGTTTTTTAACGAGGTTAACCTCCTCCTTGCTCCGAAGAGCGAAGAGCCAGCAGGGGAACCGGCGGAAACGCCCGCCCTGCTGGACCAGGCCTTGCCCGAGAGCCGATGATGGCTCCTCTCCAGCTAGAATATTAGCCGCTGGCGATAATCCTCCCCTCCAGATAACGCGGAGGAAATGAGGAGGAACAGTGCTATCGCCAGCGCCCAGGGTGCACCACGTGGAGGTTTTCTAGCCAGCAGCACCCCAACTTGAAACCAACCCTATACCAACCCGTCTGGCCAGCATGGTATAGTAGGCTGAATCCTCCTTTCTAAGGAGAGGCCTATGTCCAGCAGTGGACTGTTAAAGGCTGTTGATGATGTGTATCTCTGGAATGTCTGGACCGATTTTGATCGGACTGAGGAATAGCTGATGATATAAAGATAGATTGGTTATATAAACTAACTTCACCTTGAGGGGTTCACTGGGCTTTTGTTGTTAACTTTGATTGCACGGTTGGCCTAGTGGTTTAAGGGGTCGCCCCTACTGCGCAAAGTGTCGTGGGTTCAAATTCCGCGTGGGATAACACTTTGTGTGATTAACAATTTGTTGTTCTGAGTCTGGGTGTTCTTTGTGTCAGTTTCATGTATGTTTGTAAAGTCCCCCGGGAAATTTGCAATCCTAATGCGGGAGTTATCTTTATTAATAAAATATAAAAAAGTTAGTTATACATATTTTCTAAATAGTGTGAAGAAATACCCTAAGCGACTTGCTTCAATTATAATTGCAACGCGCTTTTCTTAGTTCTTTATTTTTTTTCTAAAAACATTTATTTCTAGCATACTAGCAAACCCACGTGACTTCGTCTGCGTCTCTTTTCAATTATACTCAGCTCATATTAGCTTAATCGCCACAACATGGCAAAACAGCAAAAAATTAAACAAAAATCGGTCATATATTATCGAAGTTCATGTTAAACAACTACTCGATATAAAAGTTCCGAGATCACAATTTATTTTCAAAATTAAAAAAGGAAATGCATCTGTAACCGTTTTAACTGCAACTCATCAAGTACTTTTATAAATGTGCCAAAATTGCAAAGACGTTCTTGTCTTGTCTCCATACATTCCAAAATAATGTATTAACACACTAAACAAACTGTCGTATCTTCCAAAACATTAAACCCACATAAAAGAAACTGCGATCATTAAATTTCAATATGTTTTCTTTAGAACTGGCATCAAAACTGTATGTTCATATAAAAATATTGTATTACCACCAAAATGTGTCACAAACTTACTAAATTTCTAACCAATTAAATTTGAATCTTATCTCCTTGAAATAAGGAGAAAAGAAATTTGGAATATGAGTTTCGTAGTTGGAAAATGTTATGTGAGGGATGACAGGGATGTTCCAGTTCAGTACGTCATTGGACGCCGTTCCACGCGGACGTGTGCGGTCTTTGGACGTTCGAAAGTTTGTAATATTAAAAGTTTCGATCGCGATGTTGAACAGTTTGGATGTTTTGTGAAAACTTTTGTGATCTAACGCTGATTGCTTAGTTTTTCGGATTGGAACTAAGGACTGTGAAAAATGTGAGTTAAATTGTTTCTAAAGGTAAGTTCTTAGTTTTCCAGGCTTCTGTATAATATAAAGAGTACCAAGATGTAATAAAACGGTGCCTCCATATACGTAGGTATGTTTCTTGATATGGGTCTCGTAAATGCTCAATAAGCAAAGGGTTTTAGGATAATTAATTTTAATAAGGCTATGAATTTTTATGAATACGGTGTCAGCATTAATTAGGCTTGTACCCTTGTGAGATACGTATTCGAGGCGTTATTTGAATGAAAGATTGAATACTCTATTGTAAGCTTTTGTGATGTGTGAGAGAATACAACTCACAGTGAGTCTTTTATAATATTTTTAGCATGTTGATAATGATCATAATTTGTATGTATCTGAATGAAGTTTCATATTAGTAAATTCTCTAAGTGAAAGAATGTTTAGTTAAATAAACAACATCTTCAGTCACTTAAATAAAATTATTAGGTTACTAAATTTAGCCAGCGTCTCCGCCCGAGTGTATCTCGTTTATTGCAGTAAAAAGTAGCCTATGTTTTATTCTAATATATAAGCCATATTACTGTTAAGTTTCATCCAAATCCGATAAGTAGTTTTTGCGTGAACGAGCAACAAACATACATACACATATACTCACAAACTTTCGCGTTTATAATATTAGTAAGGATAAGGGACGAATGTCGAACCGGTCAAGTTTTTTTTAAACCTGTATAGCATACTAGCTTTCGCCCTGCATGTATGTCGGTTTACACGGTAAAAAGTTTCATAGGCTTAGTTGTTTTGACGTGAAAACGCAACAGACAGACAGTTATTATAGCATTTAAAATATTAGTAAAGATTATTCTTTGTTACCATTAGGGATTGGGTGATGAGAAATGTTTTCAATTTTTGTTAAATTGTTTATTGAACTTCAATAATTTTTATGTCATCATTAGACAAAGACTATGAGATAGTTATGACGTGATAAAGTCTAAAAAAAGAAATACTTCATTTTGTTTCGAGACATGACATAGACGAAATAATAGGCTCTAGTTTGTTAAAAAAATCTTGTAGAAGTTACAGTTTTATGTAACTAACAGGTCATCACAGTCAGAACATCTTACACACAACATCATCTAGTCCAAAGCTAAGTAGAGCTTGTATTATGGGTACTAAACAACTGATATAAATACATAAACATTTTTTTACACATACAACAACAAATTTATTTTTATAGAAAACACCCAGACTCCGAAACAAATATTTAGACCGACCCGGGAATCGAACCCTCTTGATCAGCAGCCGCATACGCTGACCACTGGACCAACAAGTCAGTCGTTACCATAATGAAGATTTATTTTTGTTTTTTCTATTCTCGTTGTTTTTTGGTTTTTTAGTCTAGTCATAATTCTCTTTTACATCTGTATTAGGTTTCATGCATAATGTATGAGAAAAAAGTTCTAGATTTTTTCGTGAACCTTCAAAATATTTAATATCTTCTACCCTAGAATAATTTCAAATGTTAATGTTTTTTTTTTAATTCTTTCACATATTACATTTACATTCACATTCACATAATACATATAATACTAGCTCAATCCTGCGGATTTACCTGCGGTTATCACTGTAAATTGTAGCTATATGAACGCTCTCTAAGTGTAGCGAAATGTATCTCTCACTTTACTTCCTTGTTGGTCTAGTGGTTAGCGTATGCAGCTGCTGATCAACAGGTCTCGGGTTCGATTCGTGGTTCGGTCCAAATGTTTGTGTGATCCGATTATATTTGTTATGGAGCCTGGGTGTTATCTATGTATAATATGCATGTCTTTACAAAAAAAAGTATGTTTATGTATTTATATCAGTTATTTAGTAATTCTGCTTAGTTCGGGATTAGATGACGTTGTGTGTAAGATGGCCGACAAAATTAAATTGCTAAACTGCACGCTTTGCTAGTAGTTTAAAAAGTCGCCACACCGCTTTTTAATGTGCCAAGTGTTGTGGGTTCAAATCCTAAAGGGAATAACACTTTATGTCATCCACAAATCATTATTCTGAGTCTGGGTATGCTTTATGTATGTGTCTTGTATGTTTGTAAAGTTTCGCAATAGAATTCGTAAGACCAATACCTAGAACTAAGAGTTTATTATAAAGATAAACATTAAAAGCCTAGAACTTGAGTTTAGTGCTGACTTTACTTTTGTTTCCCTCATTATTGGCTTAGACTTGGTACTATAAGATTACGTATTTCGATATATAGAACAACAACAACAAAAGTTTGACTTAGAACAAGAAGGTAATTTATTTAATTTAATCAGATCTGTGTTTTTTAATACATTTATATTATAAATCTGCAGAGTTTTTTTTGTTTTATCGAATGCACCCGTGAACCTACTACTACGAATTATAAATTACCAGCTTTCGATCACGGCTCGCGCATGTATGTCGGCTGTTGTTGTAAACAGTAGTCCTATGTCCTGTCTCAGACTCTAAAGTATCTGTGTACCATCATCTTCCTAGCCTTTATTCCCAAGTTTATTTGGTGTCGGCTACTAGTTCAACCGGTTTTACCTGAATTTCAGTTTTTCACGGAGCGACTGACGTCGGACCTCCGCAACCCTAAGGGAGAACTGAAATTCGAAGATTGAACTAGTTGTCAGCAGTTCGATCCACTCTCCGGGTGAATAGGACGTGTTAACAGTGAATTATTAAAGTATCTTACTGTTGTTTACTACTTAGAAACCGGTTTTACCGGAGCGCGCGAGCGCACCCGGTGTTATCGCGTATTGAACTTTATGCAATATGAGTGAAAGTGTAGTTGAGCATGACGGTACAAGGGCTGATGATAATGTATGTTTGAGCGGTAGTAGTATGGACGAAGAGGACATAATACAGAATGAAGCTAACAACTATGTTGAAAGCAATAACAGAGAGGGAGAATGGAATATGAGCGGAGGAGAAAAAAGGAGAAAAAATGAAAAAATTGATATTTGTATTACACACACAGAAAAACTTCCAAAACAATTTGCATTTGCTAAATTATTTCTAAATGAAAACATAGAGGGAATTCGATCTATTAAGTATATAAATGCTTATAAAATAATTGTAGCATTTGAGGACTTACCAAGTGCCGAGAAACTAATCTCTTGTAAAAGTTTTAAAGATAAGGGATGGAAAATATACAAGACATGGGAAGTGGGTGTAACATATGGCATCATAAGGAATATCGACCTGGAATTACCCGAAAGTGAACTGTTGTCATCTATTAAAAGTATGAATGAGTGTGAGATTTTGTCGGTTAAAAGATTAAATCGGAGGGATCCGGAGGCTGGTTGGATACCTACTGAGACCGTACGTATTTGTATCAAAGGAAGCTCGCGTCCGCAATATATTAAGATAATTAATATCAGAGTAAAAGTAGAACCTTTTGTCTTTCCGGTAACTCAATGCTCCCGATGTTGGCGCTTCGGTCACCCTTCAAAATTCTGCCCATCTATAAAAATTATTTGTCCAAAATGTGGCCTAGATCACGCGAATTGTGAAACAACTACTTTTAAATGTGTAAATTGTAAAGAAAATCACATCTCGCTGGCTAAGTCTTGTCCTGTTTATTTAAAAGAAAAAAGATAAGAGATTTGATGTCTGATTTCAACTGTACATACCGTAAAGCATTAGACATGTATATACCTCCGTTCTCATCACGATTACATCTACAAAAGCAATCGATTACAAATAGAACTGCTATATTAGAAAATCAACCATCAACATCATATGCAGCGGTTACAGCGAATACACATAGGAAAACAAATGTTGAAGTGAATACGGCTAATCAAACCAGACTAACTCCTTCTAAGAGAAAGAAATGCAGCTCGTCGGATCAAATAACATGCGAACCAAATTGGTCATCATCGGAATCAGACGCCGGCATGTCCTCCCTCGCAGGCGAATGCATTGCTACTGAGGAGCGGCCGCATGTGCGCGCTCGTCGTCCCCGCCGAGCATCAGCGACAAATGAAGGTGTAAACAAAGGTGAATCGTACATAAATGAACCACAACGGAATATATCAGCTTCTGATGAACGTAATATGCAATCGAGTCCTAACTTAGTATATCAAAAAAATGAAACATTCAAATCACTACTCAAAAAAATTAAAAATCTAATTTTATCTAAAAAATATACTTGGAGTCAAAAAATTAAAATAATTATAAATGTATCTGTGGAATGGTGCCTATCTACTATTTTGCATAATATAACTAACTTAACCATATTTGAAAACTTATACCATATGTTTGTAAATGATAAAAATGGCCAATAATGTAATGGTCAATATTTTACAGTGGAATGCTCAAAGCCTAAGACCTAAACGGTTGGAATTCGAACAATTATTAATACAAGAAAAAATTCATATAGCTGCAGTAAGTGAAACCTGGTTGAATCCTAGTATTAACTTTAAATTAAAGAATTATCGTACTTTTAGAGTGGACAGAGAGGATCACTATGGGGGTGTTTGCATTATTAGCCATAATTCATTGCAGGCGCAACTATGTCGTTTGGAACATCCTAATGAGGACATACAGATTGTTCATATTAGGATTTTTAACTGTAAGAACATAGAAAATATAATATCTGTTTACTGTCCTCAATGGGTAACTACACACAGACATGACTGGGATATTCTATTCTCACAATTTCATACGAAGACCTTGATTTTGGGTGACTTTAATGCGCATCATTTCACATGGTCATACAAGACTGATAATCGGGGTTCTCAAATTTACGATTCATTAGCGGATTGTAGTTTGGTTTGCCTGAATGATGGTAGCTATACTCGTATAAGGTTAGCAGCTGGTTCGGTACAAAGAAGCTCTCCTGATATTTCTCTATCTTCTTCTGATATTGCATGTTCACTAAACTGGAGAGTAACCAATGAATCCCTGGGAAGTGACCACCTACTTATACGTATCAATACAACCTGTCCTTCTAACCCTTTCTTTGATAAAAAGCGTAACTTTAAAGCTGCGGACTGGGAATCTTATAAATCTTGTCTTGAGAGTAAATTTTCTGATTTTGTTATTTTAGATGAACCTCAACTTATATATGATGATTTTATTAAGCTTATTAGTCAAACAGCAAATAATTTTATACCCATAAAGAAAATATCTTCAAATCCCACGAGCCGTTTCACCCCAAAACCATACTGGACTCCCGAATTATCCCATTCGGTAGCTAAAAGAAGACTGGCTTTATCTAAATTTAGAAAAAACCCTACTCCCTCTAACCTAACTATCCTTACCCAATGCATTAAAGAATCTCAGAATCTCATTAAAAAGGCCTCAAAAAAATGTTGGCATAGATTTTGTGATAGCTTACATGAGGTCTCTTCTGTAAGTGAAATGTGGAGGAAAATGAAGTGGATGAAAGGAAATGTTATACGTAGTTCTTTCATAGACCGAGATAAAAGTGAGTCTCTATTGATTAACTTATGTCCTTCATATGTCCTTAATTGTAAACCTAAGTTTAACTCTCAGAACAATGTAATAGAAGCCGAAATTACTTTACATGAACTTGAAACTTGCATCAAAACAAGCGATACGGCACCGGGTTGGGATGACATCTCATTTTCAATGATAAAAAATTTACCGAGTAGTGGAAAGAGAGTATTGTTATCTCTATACAATATATGTCTATCCACAGGTTTCACTCCTCATCAGTGGCGGGATATCTGCGTTATCCCTATTCCGAAGCCTGGTCGTGATCCTACTCTCACTAGCTCCCTTCGTCCGATTAGTTTGATTTCCTGTGTCTGTAAGATTTTTCATTCAATCTTAAACAAGAGACTGGAATGGTTTTTGGAAAGGAAAGGGTTATTTTCAGGCGAAACTGTTGGTTTCAGAAGGTCAAAGTCTAGTTTAGACAGTCTTACACGTTTAGTTACGAGGATTCAATCAGGTTTCTCCAAAGATTTTATGACCTTGGGATGTTTCCTTGATATCGACAATGCCTACAATAATATAAATATTGACTTTTTACTGACTACTTTAGATAAAATTGATGTTGGTGGCAAAATATGCAATTATCTATGGAACTTCCTTAGCGTAAGACATATAAAGATTAAATATGAGAATAGTTTTATTACCCGCACTACCGGTCGAGGACTAGCACAGGGTGATCCACTATCCCCGTTGTTATTTAATGTTGCAACATACAATATTTGTGAATCTATAACTGGTGTTTTCGTTTCTCAATATGCTGATGACTTCGTCTTGTACATGTCTTGTTCGGAAAGATACTTGTCAGAGAGTCGTAACACTCTTCAGGGAGCTTTAGATTCACTAGTGAGATCGTTGGCACATTTGGGATTAAGTGTTTCACCCTCCAAAAGTAAAATGTGCATATTTAAAAAGGGTATTAATAGAAACAATTGTACTGTGTCGATAGATAATATACCATTGGAAGAAGTACCTACTGTGAAATATTTGGGCATGTGGTTGGACCGATCCTTAAAATGGTTCAAACATATCAACGAACTATATGAGAAAGCACATATTTATTTAAATGTTTTAAAAGTACTAGTTGGCCCGGGATGGGGCGTACACCCTAAACATCTAAGACGACTATATATATCACTCATCAGAAGTCGCTTAGATTACGGCAGTTTTTTGTATGATTGTTCTTGCAAATCAAAATTGTACAAACTTGATAAAATACAGAATGAAGCAATGCGTATAATAGGAGGTTTCGTTAGGAGCACTCCCATCCACGTAATGGAGAGTGAGCTTTGTATCGTACCTTTAGAAATACGCCGAATATTTCTGGGGGGTAAATTTTGGTTTAAATCTAGGTCCTTGACTAATAATAACACAGTTAAGGTTATAGAAGAATTAAGCCCACTTATTTCACGTAGATACTGGAGACGCAAGAGAATTCCAATCCTTGTTGTTATGCATTCTACTTATAAGGACATCAATATAGATTCACGAGTGTGTTTAGAAATGTATTCATTAGATTATTGGATAAACTGGTATAATTTAAATGATATAGTGAAGTTTAATATAGAATGTGTACGTTTTGCGAAGAGAAGTTACAACCCTAGTTTACTACGTGAAAGCTGCTCCATAATTCTTGAAAACAAGTATTCTGATTTCTATAAAGTTTATACAGATGGATCCAAAGAAAGCTTGTATATGGGTGCTGCTTTTTATGATCCACAGATTAACCAATATTTAAAATTAAGACTGGTTCACAATATGTCCATTACCTCGCTCGAATTAATTGCTATTTCAGAAGCCCTAGCATATGTCAAATCAATAAATGCCAATAAGTTTGTTATTTTAACTGATTCAAAAAGCGCTCTTCAACATGTGGCTCGGTGTACCTCTTATAAAAGAGGCATGCCGATAGCTTACGAAATTATTAATTTACTTTTCGAATTAAAATCTAATTCAAAAGACATCATTCTTCAGTGGATTCCCTCTCACATCGGACTAAAAGGTAACGAGGAAGTGGACAGATTGGCGAAATTAGCTTGTAGTGATGGCGTAGTTTTGGGTTCCTTGCCGTTTTTTACTGATTGTATACATCTAATTCGAGAACACTGTTTTATGCTTTGGAAAGTTCATTTTGACGAGCGATCAGTACAGAAAGGTATATGGTATAAAACACTTCAAAACGAGCCCTGGAAGACTCCCTGGTTTGATGATTGTACATTGGATAGACAGATGATAATAACAGCGTTCAGATTACGTTCCGGACACATCCCACTTAATAAGTTCGCATATATGATGAAGAAAGTTCCATCTCCCCTTTGCTCAGAGTGTGGCATTTTAGAAGATGCGTATCATATTATGATGGAGTGTGTCCGGAATGAAGACGTGAGACATGATTTGATAATTATAACAAATAACCAACCTGGCTTTTGTTATGATATATTATCTGTTCCCCTTTCGAAGACGGCAAAGTCGCTGTATAGGGTAGTGCTCGTTGGAATGAGGCGGCGGCCATTATATGCATGATTACACGCATATATTTTTGTTATAATACATATATGTAGCTACTGAAGTACTGACTGATCCAGCAAAATCCTTATCATCATAGAATTAATAAATGTTGTGTATGATCATTGTCTGATGAATTACCATCGACCAATGATTAAACACAGCATTACCGAAGGCACCGCCAGCAGAGCTATGTTTTCTTTTTTAATATTATCCAGGAGTTGTTAGCTATTAAAAAGTGTGTGCCCATTATAAAAGTTTGTCTGTAAATTTGTACACAGTAGACTAGATTTAACAATTGTGTTGTAGCTGTAGTTGATCTAATGGAGTGGCGTAGTCCCTAAGGACTAAAACTCCTTAAATAAAGAGAAAAAAAAAAAAAAAAAACTAGTTGTCAGTATATTTGATAGCAATAACTTCCCAATAATGATTGCCATAGATGTTCATGACAACCGGGAACGACGGCTTTACGTGCTCTCCGAAGCACGGGCGTGTATCACCACCAAACTACCAAACTCCGAGCAGCTATTAGGAATTTCGTAAGAAAATCCCAAAAACAGTTTTTGGCCCGACCCGGGATTTGAACTCGAGACCTTTTGATTAGCAGTCGCATACGCTAACCACTAGGCCAACGAAGTAGCACTGAAATCGGTTCAGTAGTTTTGACGTGAACGTCACAGAAAACCAATCTAAAATAATAGCATTCTTGCTGTCGTATTTCGTTGTTAAGTGCGAGACCGGAGCCTCGAAATGCAGTAGCATGACAATTGTCCGCAATAGTGTGGGTCTACATACAGCATTGTCTACATTCGCAATGAGTACGGTGATCACAACACTTAGCATATATACCGTGTCCCCCCCCCCCCCTAGTGAAATGTTTGCAACCGAAAATATTTTCGTATTTCTATTCTATTCTCTTGTTTCATTGGCTAATGTCACTTAGTCACGTGACTACTACGACAAGTGGTTCCCGTCATTGAAACAAGAGAATAAAGCATTAGTAAGCTGAAGTGGCAGTGGGCTGGCCATATTAGCAGCAGAACTGATGACCGTTCGAGTAGAAGAGTTCTGGAGTGGAGACCGGTGGAGTGACGATTTGCGCAAGATGGCTGGCAGGAGCTGGGTGCGAGAAGCCCAAAATCGATGAAAGTGGTGTGCTATGGGTGAGGCCTATGTCCAGCAGTGGACTGAGTATGCAACAAGGCTAAGGGGCTGTACATACTTGATATCTCTAGAATCTAGACTGCGTTCACCCATGAACACTTGTCTCACAAGTATTCTTTCTAAGATAGTAGGTATGTTTGTCGGCAGTTTAGTTGTATGATATAACTAGATGCGCCCCGCGGTGTTAACCGCGTATCATTATGGTTGCTATGCAAGGTTCTTATGCATAGCAACTTGTGAAGTATTGACAGGAGATAAACAGTGATACATTTTGACATCTACGATTCAATGTTTTTTTATAATCACCTAGCTTTCGTCCGTATATCTCGATTATTGCAGTAAAAAGTAGCCTATGTGTTATTCTGATAAATAAGCCATATTACTGTAAAGTTTCATCCAATTCCGTTCCGTAGTTTTTGCGTGAAAGAGCAACAAACATACATACACACATACTCACAAACTTTCGCGTTTATAATATTAGTAGGATCTGTGTCTAGTTAGGGATTAGACAGTTATATGTGAGATACCTAAAGTTAATATTATACCAAACTTGGGTTGGTATGTAAGGACTTAGATAGCAAAAACAAGCTCGGCTACCGTAATTTCAGCTATAACCCGAAATGTGCTAATCTATAAAGTTGTATAATTGTATAACCCGGGTAGTTCAGCATCGTTTACCATGAAATATGGTCTGCTTAAATGGAATTACGTACTAGCTAAGTCCTGCGGCGTTACCCGCAGTTATTACTGTAAGCCGTAAGGCGAGTAAGGCCGGAGAGCAAAGTTTCGTCTAAAAAAATTAACCCATATTACTTATGTCATTAAATTTCTGCTAGTAAAAGTCCCAACAAAATTGTTACAGCCGTTCCAGTGATTACTCGGTAAAAATAGACAAACTTTTTAGGGTTCCGTAGTTCATGACTCGGAACCCTTATAGTTTCGTCATGTCCGACGTCCTTTCGTCCATCCTCGACCTACCGCCTAAACGGTTGGTACTAGAAATATGAAACTTTGCATAAATATGTGTTGTAATTACTTCGACAAAGTGCTATAATAAAATGTCTATGGGGTATCATTAGATAGATATTTGCAAAACATTGCGAAGTTACAAAAACCATTTTTGATTTAGGTATTCGTTTGCGAGATGTACAACTTTAAAGCGCATATTATTGTAAATATGAGGCGTCCCACCTCCCCCCTTTAAAAGCCAAACGACTGTCTCTAAAAACCTGGAAAAAATCATAATAGTAGTCCACATATTGAACTTTAAAAGAAACTTTTTATTTCAGGAGTAATAGGGATCTAACTTGTAAAATGCACTAACTTAGATAACTTCGTACAAAAATAACAATTATCTATGTGACACAATTTTAAATCTACCTACCATTATGGGTGACAACTGACCTATTCTATGCGTGACACGAACTTGCTCGATTTTTATTTTCATAAAAAAAATGTAATTAGCATTTAGTAAAACACTGTCTTTTACAAACATTTTGATGTAACATACAGACACTTTCATTTTATTTGTATGGATGACTTAAATTGGTATGTATGTCATTGTTATCAATCCCTGGTATTTGCGTTTGTGATCATTATTATTATTTCTAAATAATATCATATGGAAAATTCCTCCGCATTACTTCCAAACACATGATATGATAGGTAGTTCTAGAATGCTTTGGTATTTTGGCGTTCATTAAATTCGTAGTGGAATAATTGATGATGAAAAGCAATTGACTGAATTTGTTGTATTTTGATTAAGAAGAGCTGTTTGGCATTCTCATAATCGATCAAAGTCTTCCCTTTCCTATTATCTCCAAAATTATTTTAGGTCGACTAATAGTTCAACCGGTGTTACCAAAATATGCCGTCTGGTGACGGATTAAGAATACAGAGTGTCACCACCCCTATTTATCCCGTGGGTGACCTAAAAGGCGACTAAGGGATAAACTACGCAAGACAACATCAATGCAAAGAGAAGTAAAACTTGAAACCCAGCCTATACTAACCCGTCTGGCCAGCGTGGTATAGTAGACCAAAACCTCCTTTCTAAGGAGAGGCCTATGTCCAGCAGTGGACTGTTAAAGGCTGTTGATGTTGATACCAAAATATCAGTTTTCCACGGAGCTACTGGCATCCGATCTCCGCAACACTGAGGGCGATCTGAATTCGAAGATTGATCAAGTAGTTGGCATGTTTGAGGGCACTAACTTCCAAAACAACGGTTGCCATAGATGTTCATGACAACCGAGACCCATAGCTTAACGTGCTTTGCAATTCATGGGTGTTAAATACCGCTAATATTCCGTAGTTGGAACTGTTATTAAGAGTTTCTTAAAAGAAAAAATCATCAACAGTTTTTGACAACAGGTAGTAGACTCTAATTTCAGCACGAAAGGTCCCGCTCGACTGGGATAGTACTATCTTTACATAAAAGAGCAAACTAAATTATTAAAATTAGTAAGTGTGCGAATGAACGCCCAATCATTCTGCATCATTCTCCCTATTTCCGGAGGCTGGGAGAATGATACAGAAAATTTTTACTAGGCCGCCATGGCATGAGTCACCATTCTGAATGGTCTGCAGTCGCAATGAGAATGATGACCCTTTTACTGGATTCTAATCATGCTTTCCATCAGTATAGAGTTACTTTGACTCTTAATATTAAAAAGAACTCGAACCCGAGACATCTTGATTGGCAGTTGCATACGCTAACCCCTGGATTAACAACACAGTTGTAGAATAATTGATGATAAATAATCAATTGACTGAATCCGATGTATAGTATATTGATTAAGAAAATGTGTTTGTCAACTGTGAGATAATTAATTCGAGTCTTTATTATAAACTGGACTTCTGACAAACATTATGCAAATACATAAATTACACACAGATTCGGAAGTAATGATTGCTCTCATTACAGATACATTTAAGATTGTCGTTTAAGATTGTAGTGGTCGATAATACAGTGGTCAATTAGATGCTAAACCCTAGGTCTAGACTCGTATTTTTACGCTTAAGTTGAACCTTTTCAAATACTACCTTGATAAAGCTGAGCCAAATTTGGCCAATTATATGAGTACGTTTTCTTTTATATTTCAACCTACCAAAGTGACTGAACTCTGCCTTATCGAAATCATGAGAAATAGATCATTGAATGCAAGAGTAGAGGTTCCCATCTTCATTGTGAGTACAGAAAATAAGTCTCGTGGTCCACACTACTGCGGTTCAGTGAGATGCTTCTAAATCATTATGCCTTCATTTTTACGTTCACCAACGAAAGACGACGACACAAATTTCTGGTTGGTTTTCTTTGTGGGTGTGAAGTTAGTACTACTCAGGTTAAACCGGCCCATTCATTATGAAATCAAATTGTTCAAACAGATTAACAACTATGATTAAAATTCTTCAGAATACAGAAGTGGTTTCATTCGGTTTATGTATATTAGTAGGGACAGTTCTAAAAAGTAACTATCGAACTCCGTTAGAACTAGAATGTTTTTAGTGAGCTCGCATTTTTTTTTTACATAGTCAAGTTTACGTTGACGAATCGAGAATGTAGTTTGGTTTTCCATATAAATATAAATAACAGAAAAATATATTAATCAAATGTTAAACTCTTCAAAGTAATTACAAAATTAATAAGATTACTTGTCAATATTTGTTTACATCATGGCGTAACTTTGACTGTGTAATTGGGTAAACACATTTATTTCAGTGTAACTGGAGACGTCTGTCAACAAGTATCGCTTCAGATTTAATTCCGAACATTCGAGAAATTTGTTGACTCAACAGTAGTAGGTAAAATAATTTGTACCGATTAAGCTGAGTAAATTGATCCGCTGGGACCAAACCAATGGCAAAGGGAAAGATGTTTACTGAAAAAAAAAACGGTTAGAAACGATTGATGATATTTTTTTTTAAATCAGAGTAAATTTATCTTTCTAGCCATTATTATTCCTAATATTATTTGGAGTCGGCTAATAGTTCAACTGTCGGTTTACCTGAATGTTAGCTTTTCTATATAACGAAGCGACTGGCCTCGGACCTCCGCAACCTTGAAGGCGAACTGATAAATTCAGGGTTATTTAAATTGAAAAATATAATAGAAAATATTGTAAATTTACAAATGTTCTAACAAAAACACCTTGAAAATTTCGACCAAGTTTGTAATCATATTAGATTGTCGTATAAATTTCTCAGTCAACTAGTTTAATTAGACGTTCAATCAACAGCCTATTCTCTTTACTAAATAATGCTATGTACTACATACAACGCTACTTAGACTAAAATAAGTATTTTACGTTAGATTAGTATAATCCGTGTGGTGACGGATTAAGAATACAGAGTGTCATCACCCCTATTCATGCCGCGGGTATCGTAAAAGGTGACTAAGGGATAAACTACGCAAGACAACATCAATGCAAAGAGAAGGAAAACTTGAAACCAACCCTATACCAACCCGTCTGGCCAGCGTGCTTTGGTAGGCCAATACCTCCTTTTCAAGGAGAGGCCTATGTCCAGCAGTGGACTGTTAAAGGCTGTTGATGATGATGATAGTATTTTATACTTTATGGATAGATATAGCCTTGCCTTAGTAGATTGATTGAGTAGTTGATAGATGATTGCACAGCTAACTAAGCTATTTGGCTATGACATTTAAATCGGGTTATCTCGCGTTATCAATACATTTTTGACATGTTAAAATCGCAAAAATATTGTCGTCTATATTAGCAAAAGCTCTTGTTTTAAATATAGTATCATATTAAAGAATACACGTATAGTTATACAAATTCAGCTACCTGAAAGAAAATATATTTAAAGAACCAGGCTTATTAAATGTCGTAAAGTAAATATTTGATAAGAATGTATGTATGTATCGTTATATTCTTACATATCTTGAAGTTTGATCACTGTTACAATGAGTTTGCACATCGATATATATCTTAAAATGAAAAAAATAAGAAGAACTTAAGTATATGTACATATAATAAAATTGTAGGTTTTCAAGTAAAGACTTTTAAGATTAATTAATTCAAGTGATTTTTTATTTCTAGGTCATTTTTTTATTTCTCTTACAATTATTATTTTTCTAATACATTATCCTTTCAAAATTTAACAGTGTGAGAGCCCTTAGTCAAATGTTAATTGTCATATCGGTGTCGGATGTAACATCATACAAAACTACCTAAATTCTACTCATTTCTATTTATGATATCTTCTGTCCTATTATTTTGCCACCACTACATAGCTACATTAAAATAAATCGCTTTTCAAATTGTCGTCTAACCGAATTTACTTGATAACAATATAATACCATTCGAATTAAATTTATTAAAGACATAAATTTTTATAGAGAATTAGAATAGTTGTTACTTTAGGGAGGGAGTAGTGAAATATTCCATTACCTACGAGTCAGTCTCAAGTTGCTTGACTGCCTTGTTAGCATATGCGGCTGTTGATCAAGAGGTCTGGGGTTCGATTCCCGGGTCGGACCAAATTTATTTGTGTGATCCACAAATATTTGTTTCGGAGTCTGTGTGTTTTTCTATATATTATATTAAGTATGTATTTACAAAAAATAAAAAAGTATGTTTATGTATTTATATCAGTTGTCTAGTACCCTTAATACAAGCTCTGCTTAGTTTGGGACTAGATGATGTTGTGTGTAACATGTCCGAAATATTTATTTATTTATTTGCTTCAAAATAACTAAATCTACAGCAGTGAACTAGATGTAGAATAATAACAAACCTTAAATATATAAAATTATACATAATATAAGTACTGTAACCATTTCTTGATGAGTGATTTGATTGAATAATCTTAAGTGAACTCTCAAGTCAACTGCAAAAATATAGATTTACTAGCTGATAATCAAACTAGGCTTCTATTGGTCTAAGTATGATGTTATTTAGGTTACAATTATTTTAACAAGAAGCATTTAGCAGTTTAGATGTCTCTTGTGTAAGGGAAGTATGCCCTAAGTCGACTCCTGTATAAGTTGTATATCTTATTGTAAAAATGAGTTTGTCTTTGTTTTTCTTTTGTATAAAAATGTAACTTGGAATATTATTTATATGCGAGAAAGTTTCGCTAAAAAAAAAATAGGTTAAAGTGTAAGTTTTTTAATGTTAATTTCTTTTTGAAACTCGCTTAGGTAGTTTATATATTAATATAAAGTGGCCAAAGCTTTGGACACTTATTATTAATGTATGTACTGGATCCAATCATTATGTAAACTAGGTATTAAGATATTTCTGTACGATATATTGTTTGTGTTCCTTGAAATAAATGAATAAATTGATTCAGAGTTCTTGCGATAAAACGACACCAAAATTAAATATTATAGAAGATAAAATGGAATTTCAGAATCTGCTTCTTGGTGACTTTTATACACATTTAATAAATTTCAAGGTTATAAAAAGGTTTTAATAGAATAATAAAGTCATACATTAGCACTTAAGAGTCTTTACTTTCCGAATAAGATATCCAACAAAATATCGGAAAACAACATAAACATAACAAACGACACTTTTATCTGAAACGGATCCTAAGAAATGCTATCTAATACAATCACCGCCTTTTATTACGAAACACTTGAAACAGTCGTGAACAAATACTCTTTAGATTTCATTGAAGTTTTCGTATGTACGTGAGCAAATTTAGAATGTAGGTAGCCAGTGATGGATGGTAATGGCTGCGATGGAGTTAAGATATGGCAGCGTAAACACATAAAACTCTGACGGTAACGTCTATATGGAAAGTAGAAAGAAATCGGAGATTTTAGAAGCACTTAGTTCTAATGCTTTAAGAAAATGAGACGATAATTTGTTTTTACGGACTGAGGAGCTTTTGGTTCTCAGGTATCTTATATTTGTTGATTATTTATTCATCCTTCAAATGGAATAGCTAAATGCCGGTAAAACGTTTTTAATAAAACTTAATTTTAATGTGAAATGAGAGATTTTTATTAATAAACTTCTAAAAACAGAGCGTTTACTATGAAAGCTGTCGATGACAACAATATTTATCTTTTAAGTACATAGTTTTAAGTGAAAATATAATAACTTTGTTGTGAATGTATTTATATATGTTTCTGTGACACTTGTAAATTGATTTGTGTCTTGATTTATTTGTGTTTTAAGTAGGTGTACTGTAGTGAAAGTTTATATAATAAAAATTTAGATGTTATATTCAATAAAATAAATAATAATAATAAATATTCGGACATCTTACACACAACGCTATCTAGCCCCAAACTAAGCAGAGCTTGTATTTTGGGTACTAGACAACTGATATAATCTCTTGATCAGCAGTCGCACAAAGGAGGTTTTGGCCTACTATACCACGCTGGCCAGACGGGTTGGTATAGGATTGGTTTCAAGTTTTCCTTCTCTTTACATTGATTTTGTCTTGCATAGTTTATCCCTAAGTCGCCTTTTACGACACCCGCGGCATTAATAGGGGTGGTGACACTCTGTATTCTTTACTTTACACTTTAAATACATAAATCGGACTCAGACTCAGAACAACGATTTCTAGATCTCACAAAGTATTTTTCAAAGTGGGATTTAAACCTACCACACTTGGCGCAATAGAGAGCGGCACATCTAATAAAATAGCCTAAGTTACTCCTTATGTCAGCAGCTTTCTGTCAGTAAATCAAAATCCGGTCAAAATCGGTACAGCCGTTGCAGAGATCACCCGGAACAAACAGACAGACTAAAATTTGAATAGTTGATTTTTAGCCACAGCAGTCAGTCTCATCGAAGTCCACTACGTAGGGGACAATTTAATGCACAAGTTTGTATACGAACACAGGTGTACCTAATGTTAATAACCTAACCTAACTGCCTCGATGGCGCAGTGGTGGCGTATACGACTGCTGTGCTTGAGGTCCCGGGTTCGATTTCCGGGTCGGACCAAAATAAATGTTTGTGTGATTCGCAAATATATGTTGCGTAGTTATAGGTATTTAGCATGTATAATATGTATGAACTAACAAAATAAAAAAATTGTTTATGTATTTATTTCCTCACTCACAATACAAGCTTTGCTTAGTTTGGGACTAGATGTCATTGTATGTAAGATCCAAAATATTTATTTATATTCATCATCATCATCATCATCATCAGCCTATCGCAGTCCACTGCTGGACATAGGCCTCTCCAATTGCACGCCACTTAGTTCGATCCTCGGCGACTCGCATCCAGCTATATTTATATTATATTTATATATTATATTATAATTTGACTTAACATTTTGAGTCAAATTGTTCCAATTATAACTACAAGCGATAAGGGAGAGCTCTTAAACGCGTTTACGTATAATAAGTCCTTAATTATCCGTCTTCTGGGAATATCATCCAACTCGCGTTTTAAATTAAAGGCAACCAAATCTGCAATTCAAATGTACCAATGGAATTTAAATGCAGAAATACATTCATTTGTAAAAGAGTTAAAATGCTCTCACAGTAGTATTTGTAAGGTATTTTCGCAATACATTCTGTTTGTTAGACTATTTACAGGAAATCGCGTTTCGAACTTTAAATTTCTATAGATATTGTTTACATGGCAAACAGTTCCTGCATTCGAAACGTTGACTACAAGTTGTCATAGCTATGTTTAATTTCTATTTTGATTGACTGCAGATATTTTGGACTCCACGCTTGACATGACCTGACCAGAACGATAAGTATGCTATAGCGGCCTGGTCTGACATGACCAGGCCGCTGCGGTATGGGTCACCATGTTGCATTACCTACCCTCACAATGAGGATGGTGAGCCCTACTCCTGGATTGTACTGATGCTTTCCATCAGGCAGAGTAGAGTCACTTTGGCAGGCTTAAATATATAAAAAAAAACATGGTAGTTTAAGAGGTCACTTCGCCGCCTATATTTACAGTATCATCATCAATCATCAACAGCCTTCAACAGTCCACTGCTGGACATAGGCCTCTCCTTAGAAAGGAGGTATTGGCCTACTATACCGCGCTGGCCAGACGGGTTGGTATAGGGTTGGTTTCAAGTTTTCCTTCTCTTTGCATTGATGTTGTCTTGCGTAGTTTATCCCTTAGTCGCCTTTTACGACACCCGCGGGATGAATAGGGGTGGTGACACTCTGTATTCTTAATCCGTCACCACACGGCAAGTAATTTAGCAAGTAGCAATTTACAGTATAACAGTTATATATATATATAACTGTTCTGTTACTGACTGACTTACTGACAGGTGACAGACAACGGGAGAAATCTGAAATTTGGTATGAGTATTACTTAAGGAGTGTAGGCATTCACTAAGAGAGAGATTTTTTGGAAAATTCCACCAATGCAATCCAAGTTATACATGAGAGTAACACGTGGTCGAAGATTCGGGATAAGACTAGTAAAATATAAATGAATAAGACTAATAATGCATTATGTGCATCACAAATTCTTGTTCAAAATGTTCGTTGCAGAATTTAATGGTACTGGAGGTGTTATTAAAGTATTTTATAGTTTAGTCTATATTAGTGATGATGATTCAGAATGATTGAGTATTATTGCAGTTTTAATCAAATCTTGTCAACAGTTTTGCAAAGTCAGTCCACTAAAATATACTCATAGTAGTAGACGATACTTTTTTTTTTGTGTGGATATCCCCGCGGACCGTTACCCCGCCAGGGTTTGAGGCGGGCGTCGGACTCGAACCGACTAAAATCACACGGTGTGACCTCTTTTCGCCTGTATTTCGGGAGGAGTCCAGGGTGATATCTCCTTCTGGAACCCCCCCCCCCCGGCGCCTGACTATGCGGGCACCATCTCTAATATTAACTCTCAAAACCCTCGCGGCTGGCTACTACAGCGGATGAACGGGAAAATCCGTACCGTCCATTCGGGGCCACACTAGTAGAGGATACTAGTTCAACCATCGAATTCATTCCACACTCAAAGTTGTGGATGTACAATATCAGTCACTGCGTAGAAGAACTAATATTCAGGTAAAACCGGTTGAACTATTAGCTGAATAAATAAGGCTGGAAAGATGATGGTATGATGTCATTAATACGAATAAAACGTGTCGACTTTAAGTATAGCGTAGTAGTTTAAACGATCACATCACTACTTTTCACTGCGCTGAGTGCAGCTTTTCCGACCCAATATGGAACAAAAATTTGTTTATCATCCATTGTTCAGAGTCTAGGTATTCTTACCCACGAAATCAGAATAATTTCTAGTGCAGGAGGTTTTTTAAAAGCAAATATAAAATATAGCACAATTTTAAATAACATTTTGTAAACCATATCTAAACTACGTGTATTTAATAAACCGAATTAGAATTCTAACATTAGTTATGCTAATGCTCTTAGCAGGACAGTGGCGTCTGTCAGAATGTTCACGGACATTAGAACTAGGACAATTTAATTATGAAGTTGAATTTCCCGTCGGAAATTAGAACGTACCACCACTAGATAGGTTTTTTATTCACTTTTTGGTATATCTGCTCAGTTCCATAGAAAAATAATTCTAAACAGAAGTAAATCTTTTAATATTATTGCTACAAAACTTCAGAAAAAAACTGGCTCGTTAGTCTAAAATGGCCATAAATTACATCTAATCATCATTTTGTCTCACTAAGTTATCACACATCAAAGCTATGTTAAATAAAGCAGATGGCTTTGTTGAAGCAGATAGTGAAATTTTCGATATTGTACGAAACCTTTTTTTATCCTACTATTCTGTGAAGTCGTTATTTTTGAACTGAAATTCCGGAGCTGCGAGTATCAACGTCACCTAGTCCCAAACTAAGCAGAGCTTGTATTATGGATACTAAAACTACTGATATAAATACATAAACATATTATGTATTTATATCAGTTGTTTAGTACCCATAATACAAGCTTTTTCTTTTTGTTAATACATATGTACATATTATACATAGAAAACACTGAGACTCCGAAACAATGATTTGTTGTTCACACAAATAATTGGTCCGACCCGGGAATAGAACCCGAGACTTCTTGATCAGCAGCCGCATACGCTAATCACTAGACCAACAAGGCAGATAGAGAGGATGTTTAAAGAAGTTTCACAAATGTTTTCTAGACTTTTGTGCGGTCTATTTGGTAGGTACTTCACTTGAATCAATTCTGATTTGAAATGTTTACAATTTATTTAATTTCGTCACAAGTTAGAAAAATATTGTATACTGTAAAATAAAAATATTAAAGTACCTAGAGCTATGTATTGATAAAATATTTCATACTAAATGTGTCTGCATTCTTTCCTAAAGGCTTTTTGTTTTTTCATTAATAGTTTTTTTTCGTAATAATTCTGTAAACAAGCTGACATGTATCGACAAATTCGTCAACTAGAACAACATACTTGAACGGAACAAAAATATCAAGACTATATTCATCTTGCATTGAAAGTTAAGGTACTTTAATCTTAATCTTAATCTTAATCTCAAGGTTAATCTCTTCTTTGTACTTTTTTCTCGCAACTAATAAATTAAATATTTCAATAAAGCAACATAATACTAGAGAGAGTCCAATCAAAAAAGGTCGATTTCGGTGATTTGGTCACGGTTGAGGATTTTTTTCTCGAAAATAAATAGTCGTATTATTAATTTTACTCTGTTTCTCGGTAGAGATTTTCTTTACTGTCAAATAATGAATTAATTTGTTTCTTTTGCCATACCCGTAAGTGCTTTTTCGAGCGATTTAAGGGTCGAGCATCTTCAATATTGCAATGAAAGAAATTTTACGTACGCTGAATTTGTATGGTATATTAAAATTCATTAAAATTGTTTCATTCACATAATGTACGAGATTTTCACACGAAGATAGTTCAAGATTTGTTCTTTCCATTGTTTATGTTGATGACTTTATGATTTAAAAGGGAGGCCATAAACATTTACAACAGGAACTTATAAACAAAACCATATTTGGCAAGCTTAAAAGTGAGTAAATATCAATGATTATTTTTAAGTTTTTAAGTTATTTGCTTTTTAAATTAAATATTTAAATGTTATTTTAATATTCGTAACCAGTTTGGGGGTATATTATTTTAATTATAATATTATTAGAATGATTAAATTTCTAGTTCTCTTTCAACATTTATAAATAATCTTGAAATAAATCTAAATTTTCAACTAAGGTTTTGAAGAAGCAATAACACACAATAACAAACTTTCACTTTTGTGATATTAGGTATTAATTTTTGTAATACGTGTCAAGATGCAAAATTTACCCTGCAAAACTACTCCATGGAAAGAAAATTCTAAGTACGTTCCTTAAATACTACACCCAATGTCAGATAGCTAAACTACATAACAACATCAACATTTAAGGGTGTGAGTAGTTTTACTATAATTTGGTAGATGGAAAAGAGTTAAGTGGAAGGAGCTTAACACCCTTTCACACTGCAAATTGTCACGCATTATTCTAATAAAAAAATCTCATTAGAGCCTCTCTACTTAGCTCGTTTTCATGGATAGTTATGTTTCCTATCTTTATCTAAACCAATTGATTTATTTATTTTTACTGAATTCTACTACAGATTTCGGACATCACATTCTTTTGTTCATTTTCTTACAAAAGGAACCAACCTTTTAAACAAACTAAACATATGTTTACTTATGTTACTTTATTCACAAATAGATCTCTTTGACCCTTTATTGACAACGGTACCTTACAAATAACACCCTTCTTTTCAGTAACAATATATCCGGTTCAAACTATACTTACATGCCAGTACAACTGATCTAAACAAGTAGCAATGATAAAGGAAAAAGACCTTTACCTTTTCCTTAAGCATTTTATTATGGGACATTTCCGTTTGCCTTTTCTTGGACCCTTTGTAGGATTACTGATTGGCGTAGAGGTCAGTTGGCGAATTCATATGTCGTTCAAATGAGAAAAAATATTATTTTTGCTATTGACATTTGACAATATTGCTTGAGTGATGAAAGACATTTTTTACGTCTCTACTTCATTAATTTGATGTTTGATTTGGTCCCAATAGAGGCACTTAGTCAAGTAGTACACTTTATTATATGATTGATTTAATACTAAACTTATTGTATATATTTTTTTAAATATATGATGTACATTACCATGCAAACTTCCACCGAAAATTTGTTTGAACGAGATCTAGTTACTAGTTTTTTAATACGTCATAAATCGTAAACGGCAAGTTACCTTTCATTTAATCAATACACTATTATTAAAACATCCATCAAAGTTTCAACGAACTATAAGTACTTTTATTTGATGTTACTTGCTGCTATGGAACCATTCATGGACAAGTCCGACTCGCACTTGACCGCTTTTTTGAGGAATATTTGCAAAAGTTAAAAGCTGAAATTAAGGAATAGGTATGTTGAATATATAATTAAAATATACATATGTTTTTAGTAATTAACTGTGTTATAATGATGTTGGTTGTCACGATAAAAGTAGCATATCTAAGGACATGTACAACATTTTATTTAAATAGTTTCATTAGTTTTGCCCTGAAAGCCAGATAGACATACAGTCAGGGTTACTTCCACATTTATAATATTAGTAAGGATAGATGAACTGCACTCAAATACAAAAAAAAATTACCACACTTTCGTACTTTATTTATCCTGGATGGGTATAAAATTGATGAGCTCTAGTACAAAAAGATCGTTGACCACTGGTCGGACATCAGGTCCATTGATAATACAAACATTTTATTAGTCACGTCAAATTTTGGTGTTACCAACTTGATAAAAACACAATTTACATAGGTGAAACTCTTAATTAGTAGGGTAGCGATAGGCGACATCTACCGTCAGTTTTAGATTAAAGCCTGTAAAATCTCCAATTCAAATGCTACGGTGGAATTCAAATGAACAGAAGCTCCCTTACCAAGAGTTTTGGGAACTATGTGAACTCGTTTTATGAGTTTTAGATGCTTTTGTTTTAAAGTTTAGTAGTCGAGGATTTGTTTGTAACTCGATTTCGACTCCAAACCAGTGTTAATCTTGGTAATATGTTGGAGAGTACTTAGAGGAATTTATATCAATTATGTATTTACTGTTGTCGAAGATTTTTTGAAATTGTAAACTGAATAAAATGTCATTGCTTTAAAGTGAATATGACTAGGAAAGAGCTATGCTGATGAATAAAGTGATGTGTGATTAAAGAATTTAAAAGAATATATTGTTTTTGTTTAGTAAATATTTGACAAATAAATACAAAATGATTATGATGTTAATAACAACGATGAAATAATAGCTATGAACCTTTTCTAAACACGTGTTTTGTTCCAAATAAGTCTGATAAATTAAGTATATTTTAGTGAATTATTTCATTTAAAAAAAGCGGTCAAGTGCGAGTCGGACTCGCCCATGAAGGGTTCCGTACCAGCAAGTAACATCATATAAAAGTTCTTGTAGTTTGTTGTAACTTTCATCGATGTTTTTATACTAGTGTATTGATTGGATGAAAGGTATATTGCGTGTTAAGATTTATGACGTATTAAAAAAAACTACTCACTAGATCTCGTTCAAACCAATTTTCGTTGGTAGTTTACATGGTAATGTACAACATATATTTTTTTTAGTTTTATCACTCTCTTATTTTAGAAGTTAGAGGGGGGGGGACACACATTTTTCCACTTTGGAAGTGTCTCTCGCGCAAACTATTCAGTTTAGAAAAAAATGATATCAGAAACCTCAATATCATTTTTGAAGACCTATCCATAGATAGGTCTTCACGTCTAGGTTTGATGAAAAAAAAAATTTGAGTTTCAGTTCCAAGTATGGGGACCCCCAAAATGTATCGTTTTTTTTCTATTTTTATGTAAAAATCTTAATGCGGTTCACAGAATACATCGACTGACCAAATTTCAACAGTATAGCTCTTATAGTTTCGGAAATAATTGGCTGTGACATACGGACGGACAGACAGACAGACAGACAGACAGACTTGACGAATCTATAAGGGTTCCGTTTTTTGTAATTTGGCTACGGAACCCTAAAAACGGATTTTAAAGTGGAGTTTTGAGTATATAACCTTGAACTATTTCCTGTCAAAATTATTAATTATTATCCCCGATAGCTAATAATGATGGTTAGGTCTCTGGGAGAGTCCAGAGATATTAATTTCGATTCACACTCAGGATAAATATGTATATCTATCAGTACTTTACTCATAAGCATTCGAATGACACTAATAAAGCATTCGAATTAATTTACTTTCCTTATCATAACCTACATTATAAAGTTTATCAAACAAATTTACAGATTTAACAAAGGTATTAACGGCGTCTCAAGTCTTAATGCCTATAAGGCATACCGTTAATATGCTAATTAGTTTGCTTCTTGTGTTATGTTTATCATTAATAATGAGGTTACTAATAATGAGAAGATTAATTTTCAAATAGACACTGTAAATACACACTATCATAGTTTCAACTCCAATCCTGTAAGCATGTAGAGGAATAATAATAATAAATAATAATAATAAAAAGTTTTATATCCTCTTTATAAATAATGGTTCATACAATATATTCTATTCAAATGCATGTGTCTACCTTCAACTCAAATACATTAACCTTCGATTAGGCGTGTAGGCTATGTGACCCTGTCTTTCGGTCCAACGGCCCAATGGTTGATGATAGAAAAATATAGATATATACGAGTATGCTAATCCGCCCGAGAAAGTCCATAGCGCGATTCAGATGAACAGGTACTTCGTAGTACAGAGTTCATTCGGTAGTTGGCGTTGAAGTGTTTCATTATCAGCAACAACCTTTAATACTCCACTGTTGGATATGGACTGCACCTTAGATTTTGGTCCACGATACCACGCTTGCCAGACAAGTTGGCATATGTTTTGTTTTAAGGTTTCATTCTCTTTCCTGATATTGTCACACGTAGTTTGTTTTCTTAGTCGCCTCTTACGATGTCTTTTTATCATATGTGTATAAACTAAAAGAAATGTGACATGAACTTCAATATTCTATTACATAAAATAAATTAGCTTATCTCTCAGTATGTTAAGAACAAAGAGCTGTAGGCAAAAGTGCCGTTGGAAAGCCGTAATAAAATTAAGATTATCATCAAAAGTTTATTCAGTAGTAAAGTTTTTACGAGTAGTTTAGTAGCTTTTATATAATTTATACGATTTTAGTCGTAAAATTCTACTTCTGTTATAAAAACAGTGGATCAGTTTCTGGGAGAGTATTTTATGGTTTTTTAAACTTGATATCAAGCTTAATGTATTGCAGTTTCAACTGGAAAGCTTTTCCAAACTGTCTTAGTGATCATACCCTACAAAGATACGCTGATTTCAGCACTAATAGATAGTCGTATTTCGTTGTAAAGAGTGAGACCGGACGCCCAATCGTTCTGACCAGGAACCAGAAACATCTAACCAGGCCGCCATGGCATGGGTTACCATGCTGCGTTGCCTACACTCACAATGAGGATGGTGACCCCTACTCATGCTTTCTATCAAGCAGAGTAGACTCACTTTGGTAGGCATAAATAAATAGTATATAAAAAAACAGATATGCCCTTGGATCACGGATTGTTTTACTAACGGTTGGTTTTTAAAATTAACTAATAACAATATTCACAACACTAATGACTTCATAGTTGGCCTAGTAGTTAATTATTACGAAGCTAATCTTTCTCACAATTTGGGGTTAACTTGACAAGATTCTGGTATTTTAAGAATAATTATGTTCAGCAAAACAATACATTATATATCGTGATACCAAATCGCAAATGCCTAGTAGCCACAAATTCAAACAAAGTACGTTTGGGGTTGAATTTTAAACACCCCTGGAATGGGTCCGACGTCTTGCCGCGAAATTTATTTCGGTTTTTGCATTAACCACTCGTTTGTACAATAGCCTAAGAGCTAGTATGTTTAAATGTAGTCTCTGCGATTAATAACCTTTGATTTTAAAATATGATTTTTTTTTAAATATTTAAGCCTGCGAAAGTGACGCTACTCTATGACTTTATTGTTTCAGGTATATTAAACATAATTATTATTTTAACTACTAAACCGATTTAAATGAAATTTGATACACAGATAGTCTAGAGCCTAAGAAAGTACAAATGCCACTATTTACTGCGATAACCGACGTATACGTAGGTGGAGCTGCGAGCAAAAGTTAGATTATATTATATTTAAGAAATTGGGGTAAATTACCTGTGAGTTTTAAATTAATGAACTATCCCAACTATCACTATATTACATACACTCTGCAAATATAAGACTACCCCACCATAATTTATTCACAATTTCCTCGAATGTCGAAGTATAGCCACATAATAATTTATTCACATTTTCCTCGAAAGTCTAAGTGTAGTGAGAGAAAGTGTCTTACTTATATGTAACATGTCAGCTGCAAAGTGACACCGTAACAATTCGCACAAAACGTATTACATACTAGAAAATATTATGTCACAGAGGAGTTACACATCATTTTTTAAGTTTTTCTATTTATACGTTGTGCATTGTTTAATTAATCGTACGATTACTTTTTATACATCAACGCATCAAACGGGTTATACAGATATGTATTAAAGTCAAGGAAGTCTAAAAGTTCAAAAATTGTACAATCGTAACGACAAAATATATTATCAAATTGTAAAGTGGAAAATACAGTTATTTTTACTTATTGTACTCCTCCAATGTTAGTCAAGTAACTTTTTGAGGGGAAGCACGAGCACAAGCAAACACAACTCTGAGATGGTAGTTCTTTAAAACTCTTTTGCAACTCCTTAAAAGAGAAGAACCTCGAAAGACGAAAGAATTCTTGAAAGTAAAGTCATTTGCACCTACTTCTATTCCACTGTTGAATAAACTTAATACTTAAGGTTGGAATAACCTTTGATAACGCTACAAGGCGAAATTGGTCAAGGAAAAAGTGCTAAACTTATTAAATAGTGGAATATAAGTAGGTACTAATGAGTTTGATTTCAAGAAAGTGTTTTAAAAAGTTCCACTAAGTGCCGACGATCAATGTATCCATGTGGTAACTGATAATAAATACGGAGTTTCACCAACCTTATTCATCCCATAGATGTTGTAAGAGGCGTCTATAAACTACTTAGGGAAATACTGTAAACAGAAGGCAAAGTTGAAACAAAATCTATACCAATCTGTTTATTCAGTGTGGCATAATAGTTTAAAACCTCCATGCTAAAGAGAGGCGTATGTCCTGTAAAAGTCTGTGTAATATGATTAAATTTTATAATAATCGAAATCAGTTCCTTAAATATTTATATAGTCTAGCTCCCTGCCTAAGATATCCAGTCGCGTACAATCCCACAGTAGCGATTAGCTCAATAAAAACTCAATTTAAATGCTTTAAGATTTAAACTTAACATTTTCCAGATAATTTTATTGTTCCCAAAGCTACTTTATGGACTTTTGTGAACAACGCTTCTTGCTTTTACGGTCACGCCTTCTACTGAATAAAGATATTTACTGCCTGAATTTGATGAATACTATTGAAGATTTCATAGTAAAATTAATATCTATACCATAATTTTATATTTTTCGGATTGTTTGGTTGAAAGCACTAACTTAAGGTACGACTCGTTCGAATTATTTCAGTTTTGGATAACTTACTTATCGAGAAAGGCTATTAAAAACTTTGCAATATAATATTGATTGCACTGGGGCAGTGGTAAAAGGCACGTCACTTTCTATTGTGCTAAATATTGTGGGTTCAAACCTGTGGGGGACAGCACTTTGTGCGATTCCCAAACTGTTGTTCTAAATCTGGGTGCTTTTTTATCCGCTGCAAGTATGTTTGTAAAGCCCCCACAATACAGGATGTCATTACTAATGCGGGAGTTGTATTTATTTGACGAAAAGAATATTGCGCTGCGATCAATAGGAGTAATGAATCGATCAAAAATGTTTCAAAAACAGGAAGAGTTACCTATTTTTGAGTGTCACAGACCAAGTCACGTAGATCTATCCATCATACTTTTCAATGACTTTCTAAATTCTACTGACTTTAATAATTCTCTCATTCAGTCTCATAAATATTTGGTTATTTTTCTTTGACTTTTTGCACAAGATTCCAGTCTGTCTAGACCATCATGTAGTAACACAGTTCATGAAAACATGTTACTTTGTCACAAACAGTTGAGACAAATGAGAATAGTACTTAAATCTTGCTTCACGACAGACATTCTGTAACGTGTTAAAATAATGTAGATCTCAGTTACAAAGTCTACACCTAGAGAGGCCAAATTACAGGTGAAATTAAATTTTACAGAATAAAAGCGTAAGATGAAACAAGTATCTATCAAATAAGTTGTAAATTTTAAGAAAAACTATGCAAGATTTCAAATATTGAATAATATTTATACTATCGATGATCGACTTTATGAATATGATAAAAAAAGTTATTTAAATCAAGAATGGATTTTGTCTTTGTTTAGACGGCTAACGAGCATAGAGACCATTGATGGTACCTATCTCCGGGACCCATGAACACTTGCGATTCAAGAGTCGTATTCCAGACTTTTATGTATCTCTGTAGAAAATTTAGTTTAGATCCGTTCAGTCATATTAGCGTGAAAGTGTAATTATGTAGTCATATAAGTGTGATGGATTTTAACTAGCCTTTGTCACTCCAGAACTAAGCGGTTCCGATCTTCCTTCTTGTGCCGAGCAGTTAAAAACTGAAACTCACTGCCAGTTCATGTTTTTCCTTCCTATTATGATCCCGGGATCTTTAACCGGGGTGTAAAAAGGCTTCTAACTAGGCCGCCATAATGTGGATCATAATACTGCTTGCATTCGCAGTGAATATGGCGACCCTCATTTTTTAATTTTACTTATGCTTTCCATCAGGAATGGTTTGCTTTAGCACATTGGCAGGCGTTATATAAAAAAAATATTTGATGTCAAAATATTAACAGAATAGGAACTATCCTCGGTAGTAGGGTTCAACTTCATCATCATCTCAGACGAAACGCATCCACTGTTGGATATAGGCCTCCTTCAAGGCTTTTCTTATTAACCGGTCCTGTGGTGTTTACATCCATCGGTTTCATGCAACCTTCTCCAAGACTTCGGACCACAGTCCATCTTCTAGTACTTGGTCACCATTCTAGGATTTTTCAGCTCCAACGGCAATCCTCTTTGATAGCAATGCGGCCTGGCCACTGCCACTTAACTCTGGCAATTCTCCAGGTAATGTCGGTTAACGGATCGATTGTCGGATGTCGGATTCAACATATTCATTTTTTAAATTTATAAAACATCTCTAAATCTAATCTTGTTGGACTAGTAGTAGAGTATGAGTCTGCTGCGCTTGAGGCCTCGGGCTCAAGTCCTGAGTCGGATCAAATATTTGTATGATGTACAGATATTTGTTTCGCAGTTTGGGTGTTTTCTATGTAAAAGATGTATTTATTTACAAAAAAAGTAAATAAGTTTTCTATCAGTTGACCTGGCTTTCATAGTACAAGCTCTGCTTAGTTTGAAACTAGATGGCGTTGTGTGTTCCATGTCTGAAATAGTTATTTATTATTATGTATTTATTTATATATATAATCTGATTCTTATCGTAATATTTTTTTCTTTTAAGAAGGACTACTACCGAATTAGGAATATAAATGCTGTGTCTCGGGGTACTTTACAAATATACATGAAATGGAAACAAAGAACACCCAGACTAAGAACAAAAATTTGTTAATCACAAAGTGTTTTCTTACGTGGGATTTGAACCCACGACACTTAGCGAGCGAGAAAGCGACGTGGCGACCACTTAAACTACTAGGCCAATCGTGCAGCGCTTTAAAAAGTATATATCAGTAAATTGTTGCTCAGAGTTTAGATTATCGATCTAAAGGTCTACGCTACTTCATTATTTATGAATTACTTCAGGAGCATTACTTTCTGCTTGATGTGGGTTCTCCCCGGGGAAAGTTTATTGGTTAACTATTAAAAATATTTATGTGAAAACTTTGTCGAATGTTAATACATAAGTGGTGGAGTGAAATGTCACGTCACAGGAAATATATGAGAGATACTTGAGATAGACTTTTCGTAATATGTTTTTCTGTTTAAAAAATACTCTACTTGTTTATAGTACGCTACATTTCTACATTTACATTTTCTTACTAACCAATAAGAACAGAAGGAAATTCAATTCTTACTAATATTATAAATGTGAAAGTTACATTTAACCGTCTGTATGTCATTCTGTCCGACTCTCACGCTAAAACTACTTAAATGATTTGAATGAAATTTGGTAACCAGATAGCCCAGAGTCTAAGAAAGGACTTGTAAGTTATGGAATTAAGAAAGAAGGTCTAAAATTCCTACATTTGAGAACTATGTGATTTGATTAATTTCTGTTGTTTTTGATATCAAATAAAATTCTCTATACTTTTAGTTCGGGTTTATTAAAATATCGTTAAAAATACCATATAAAAAAACTTCTGTTAAGATGAAGAATTCAGTTCATTGCGATTCATACACAATAATAGGTTTTTATAGATTTACGTAAGTTCAGAAGCTACTAGCAATTTTTTTGCCAAATACTTAAAGACAGTTAACTGCCTCGTTAGTCTAGTGGGTAGCGTCTGCGAATGCTAACCAAGAGGTCTCGGGTTCAAATCCCAGGTCGGGCCAAAAAGTGTTTTTGGGTTTTTCTTAGGAAATTTCTAAAAGCAACCCAGAGTTTGGAAATATGGCGGTGATTCACGTCCGTACCTCGGAGATCACGTAAAGCCGTCAGTTGTCATGAACATCTAAGGAAATCTCTATTGGGAAGTCAGTGCCCTCAAATTTACTGAAAACTAATTCAACCTTCGAATTTCAGTTTTCCCTGACGGTTGCGGAGGTCCGATGCCAGTCGCTCAATTGGTAAACCTGATATTCAGGTATAACCGGTTGAACTAGTAGCCGACCCCAAGTGATATTGGGAATAAGGCTAGGAAGAAGGCTTAAAGATAAAACTAAACACTAAACAGAACCTTTTTATTCAGAGAAATCTAAAAACATACTCATATCATCGACATAGACAGTTAATAAGCACAATATCTGTTTTTATTTTCGTGTCGAAAAAACATTCAGAAAACTGCCCGCTTTTTTCAGTTTATGAATTTTCTTTTGTTGTTTAGAAGTGTCCGTGATTTAAGGTACGGAAACTTAAGCGGCCGCCTTTGTTAAGATGTATGAAGGCAGGTGTATTGTTTTCTTATATTCTTTTTGTTTCAGTTTGATTGCTAAGTTTCTTTTTGTTTTTGGTACCATTATTGCGATGTTGTATTAATAAGCTCAACCTTATTTTTTCTTCAAATTTCTTATTTGATACCTGTGAAAAGGTAGAATAGAATAAACTCTATTGGAGACCGATATTATTACAGTTATCGTTAAAAAGGATTTTACGAGTATTTATACAACCATGTACAAATAGCGGCCTTCTCGCTAAAAAGCAATTTCTTACAGACAACCTTCATCATCATCAACAACCTCTTCCACTGCTGGACATAGGCCTCTCCTTAGAAAGGTGGGTTTGGCCTACTATACCACGCGGGCCAGACGGGTTGGTTTCAAGTTTTCCTTCTCTTTGCATCGATGTTGTCTTGCGTAGTTTATCCCTTAGTCGCCCTTTACAGACAACCTTATGATGAACAAAATGATTGTAGAAACAAGAGTTTTGGTGTGAAAAACTAAAAAAAAAATAACTGAATTGATTCAGACAAAAATAATAATAATAACGATACCAATACACATTAATATACACAAGATAGTGTATGAATGGTTTCTAAAAAGGAGAATAATATTATATTACGACTAGCTGTCCTCTGCAAGCCCTTCTGCATCTTCTATTTTTCGAAGTATGATGTTATACAGCGGAGATAAATATCTTTACTGCACTGAGAAAAACTATGTCACTTTCACAACTTTGCTACTAAAATAGAAACTGTTTAGTTTTCTTTGTACGTTATCTGAAAATGGTCAAGAAAACTTTCAAAGTATTGGGGATAGTTTAACACCGTGTATTTTTCAGGAAAAAAAATGTGGTACTTATTTTGTGAAATATGTTTTAGTAATACACAAAAAACTCATTAAGTCTGTTCGGCAGAGCTCTTCTCCCTCTCCTCTTTTTTAAATTAAAATTACATCATAATTTAAATTCCCTTGCATTTTTTAAACTCATCACAAACAACCAAACATGGGACGAGCGTTTGTCAGTAAATTCCAACCACGTAACGGTAATCTGAAGTTTGTTCTTTATGATTACATTTCGAGCCTTCGGGAGTAAACCTGAATGTATAAGGAATATTGAAAGGCATTTCAGTCATTTGTAGCACGAATAAATGTTATGATTAAGCTGACATATTTCGAGATTTATTTGTATTATTTTATTGAACACCTTTTTGTGCATGGAATATGTAATCTACATTTATACTGCACGATTGGCTTAATCGTTTAAGCTATCGCCACGCTGCTTTCTATTGCGCCAAGTGTCGTTCAAAGCCCACGTATGACCAGACTTTGTGTGATCCATCAATTGTTTTAAGTCTGGGTGTTCGTTTCTTGTATTTTTGTAAAATCCCCCGCGACATATGATGTATTTTCCTAAAGCGGGAGTTGTCTTTTAAAAAATAAAATATATCGAAAATGACTCCATCTATTTGTACATCTGTTACTTTCACAGTTAAACCAGTTCACTGATGCCAATGAAATTTGGCATGAATATACTTTGATTCTTGAGGAAGAATACAAACTATACTTTACCACGTTGACCGACATTTACGCGTACAGAGCCGTAGATAAAAGTTAGTATTTTATATCCCTATTTCTCTTGACCGCGGCATCACGCATGAAGGGATTTGCATGTTGAGGTCGCCACACTAGTATTCTCATTTGGGATACATATGAAATGGTACACTCAAATAATTAAATAAAATCTCTCAAATTATGAATAAATTATCCGTTGCGCCACAGTGCCAGTTTATGATTGTGTACAAACTTGACAGTGCACACATTATGTGTGTCATATGTATGTCGAAAGTGTCGTTACAATTTTTTCGGTCTAGCTCCCTTTCGCAACTCGCCATAAGAAACTTCGTTCCAAATCTTTAATCAAATATATGTCTAAATTCTACTTTCATGTCAAGATCTGAAAATATAATTCCAGGACACTTAAACCAATTTTTATTTACTCAAAAAAATAATAATAATTAATTAAGATACAAATTTTACACAAAATGCCATCTAGACCACAAACTAAGCAGAGCTTGTATTATGGGTACTAGACAATTGATATAAATCCATAAACATACTTTATTTTGTAAATACATAATTATATATTATTCATAAAAACACCTAAACTCCGAAACAGATATTTGGGGTTCACCCAAACATTTGGTCCTACCCGGGAATCGAAACCGAGACCTAATGCACAATACGCTACCATTGCAATTTTTTACCATTTTTGATTTAATATGAAAATAGATTCATAATGAGTGCAGATTGTGAGAGCTTTTGCCTGACTTAAATGCTAAATATAAGTTTTTGCATAACAATGAAATTTCAGCAACAAACACGAACTCAAGACGAACTATGCAAATACACACATCAAAAGTGTCTAGGGATCAACATATATTTTTGCAATAACTTTTCTCCTGATTGATATTAATTAAAAATTTCTTTAAGGATTCATCAAATAAAGTGTTTTCGTTTGTCACAGTAACGATAAACCAAGTCACCTTTGCATTAGTAAAGAAATTTGCCATTTTCCTAATAAAGGGATTTTTGACATTTGAACCACTAACATTAAAGTTCGAAAAAAAGACTGAAATAACAGTTTTCTTTAAAATTTTATTAGGTAACTTAAACAATTAATAATCCGTGTTTCTACCGCGAACACTAACAACACAAGAACATCGGTTTGGCATACTCAAAATGAGTTCATCCAAATCACGCTGTGGAATGGCCGCCCATGTTCGTTGCAACAACAAAAAAAGGTCTTCTTGCGACTGGATACCCTCCATATTCGGCAGAGCTCTTCTCTGTAGCATATCCCATGCATGCTCAATCGGGTTCAAGTCTGGCGACTGAGCAGGCCAGGGCAGGACATTGATGTTAGCTGCGGCGAGAGTCTGTCTTACAACTCTTGCGGTGTGCGGTCGTGCATTATCATGCATTAACTGAAATAAGGGACCGATTTGCACTTGTAGAGGAACGATGACGTCTGATACAATCGTCTCAGCATAAATTTGAGCGTTGAGGTTGCCTCTGATCCAAATCAACTCAGTTCTTCCGCCGATCCAAATACCCGCCCATACCATGATGGTTCCACCACTATAAGGATGGACTTCCTGGCAGGATTTTAATCGCTGTTGGCGTCCAGGGATTCTCCAGTGTCGTATACGTCTTGTATCCGGTCTCATACCAAAACGAGACTCATCAGAAAAGCACACGAAACGCCATTGTTCTTCTACCCAATTTCTGTGTTCAAGAGCCCATTGATATCGAATCCTACGATTGTGCATTGCTATAGGTGGTACCCGTAGCGGTCTTCGGGAATGAAGGTTCACTTCATGCAAGCGGTTTCTGACTGTTTGGTCGCTAATTAAGTTCCCTGAAGACTGATGAAGCCTCACGGCTAACATCATGGCGGTTATTGTTGGAGCTCTTCGAGTTAAGATTTGAATGTATCGGTCTTGTCTCCGTGTGGTGCAGCGATACCGTCCTCCATGGCGCTCAGCCACGGTACCAGTGCTTCGGTAACGTGTCCAAAGTCGACTGATAACACTCTGACTTGTATTCAGAGCTAAAGCCACAGTACGTTGCCGGGAACCAGCTTCTATCATTCCCACGGCTCTGAGCATTTCTTCCCTGCTTAAATGACGTCGCCGCTCCATAATAACGTTGGTTTTAATCAGTAGTAGGGAAACAGTAGCACTAATAATTTCTTCAATGCGTTGTATGTTTTTATAGGGAAAATATTGGCAGCTGATTTTCATCTTTTACTCGAATTTGATTGACAGTTCCTGATTCAAATTATGAAATGCACCAAAAAGGATCCATATAAATTTATAAAATCATAAATTTATTACAAAGCCACATCTCAATCTCAAGAAATCCGCATAAAAATGCTTGATCCCTAGACACTTTTGATGTGTGTATTTGACGTGCAGAAGGAATACAAATTTAAGTCTGCGCTTAAATTTAAAATGAACGAGAAAAGCAGACAGGTCAATTATATGAAAGCATCGCTGTAACCGGAGTTTGCAAGTTATGCAATTAAGGTTTAGCTGCAAAGGCCGGCAAAAAATATCGAGCTTAAGTGGGTTGGTGATGTTGGTGTTGCAAAGAAAATAAAATCTGTGGCAAAAGTATGACTAGACGTTTAATTAAGTGTAGTTCTGTCAGAGCTGTTTGAAAGACGTGGAGGAGTATATCTGTGGGAACTATTTGTAGATTGTTCTAACTATGTGGGATAGTATCAGGGGGGTGTCACTCCGCAGTGTAGGTATAGGCTGCCTGCCCGGGCAGGCATGCCCATTGACTAGACATCGTTAGAACAGATAAGAGGTTTACGATAGAAAGAGACGCAATTGTAGGTGATTCGGCGGTGTGCGATCTGAATTGAACTTAATCTTTTGACACCAATGGCACAGAATACATAATAGTACCTGTACAGAAGACTCACTCCGAAAAGTAAATTAAAGTTATAGATACCCACGGTGTCAAAAGATTAAGTTCAATTCAGATTGCACAGCGCCGAATCACTACGATTATATTTACCTACAGTTGCGTCTCTTTCTATCGTGTAGCTCTTAACTGTTCTGACGATGTCTGTTCGACCGGCGTGTCTGACCCGGCAGGCAGCCGGCCGACTATACCTAAACTGCGGAGTGACACCCCCCTGCCAATGGTCTCTATTTCTTTAATTTACTTTTCGGAGTGAGTCTTCTGTACTAGTACTATTATGAATTCTGTGATAGTATAAAGGAAAAATTATGTTTTGTTGAACATTTGAACTAACCTTACAAGAAGTATGCTTTGAAACCCATAGCCGGCCTCAAACAGGATTATAGTACTACTATATAGTACTACTAGTAAGACTATAGTACTACTATAGTACTACTAGTAAGAGATTGAAGCATTTGATTTAATTTGATCTTGTAATAATATAACCACCTGAACTACTGAAGAAAGCTATATCTACATCTGTTATGTTTCCACCAGACATATTACCATAGACACATACGCACGGGCGCTAGTATGCACGCACTCCTATTTATTTATTTTAATTAATAAATAAATATCGCTCATATGAAGCGTTCATAGACAAGTCGTCTTCAGTGATTGGATACAATCACCGAGGGTAAGCAACGTAAGCAGTATCATGGGTGACCTACGGTTACGTTAAGTAGTTGGTCCCTTGTGTGTCGTGGAGCTTGGATTGGGGGCCTTCGGGCGGCTTTAATACATCCAACGGCAAGATTAGGTAGCCACAACATTGTTTTGCCAGTCCCCAACCTCAGCCAGTGTTAAGACGTGTGGCCTTAACCTAAGAGGGATAAGGCCATACGTTAATTAATTATCTTAAGAAATTAATTAAAGATTGTTTTTTTTTATTGCATTGTGTGTGCTAGCTGCAGGCGTACGATTACATCTATTCAGTGTCTGTACATTCAAAGTTGCTGCCTTGTTGGTCTAGTGGTTAGCGTATGCGGCTGCTTATTAAGAGGTCTCGGGTTCGATTCCCGGGTCGGACCAAATATTTGAGTGATCCACAAAAAATTGTTTCGAAGTCTGGGCGTTTTCTATGTATAATATGTATGTATTTACAAAAAAAAAGTATGTTTATGTATTTATATGAGTTGTTTAGTATCCATAATACAAGCTCTGCTTAGTTTAGGACTAGATGATGTTGTGTGTAAGATGTCCAAAATATTTATTTTATTTACTATTAAAAATAAAGTTGACTCAATTGTTATCACGTCACGTGAAAATGTCAATGACGATTAACATGATCACCACCTATCTAAATCTGCCTATAGAAGTTTTCACTTGAAAAATAAGTCAGTCATTACAAAAACCGCACTACTCCTACATTGTATTTAAAAGCGAACCACTATCCTTCATTATATACTATATCACATCAACAACCCATAACGTCCCACTGCTGGGCTCGGGTCTCCTCTCAAGAGAGGGTTAAGGCCATACTATATACTAGATCCAAATATAAAGGACAGTTTTTCTTAAGCAAACTCCATCATTCCGAATGCGGTCATGGTTGTAACCTCTTGAGGGTTTCCCATGTCACATAGAACAGCGTAAAGGGTCACTTAAAATGCTGTTATGTTATTCCTTTAAGGTTTTTTACAACCTACACAATTCCTTAGAGTAACAAAACGAATGCCGCCCTTTTATTTTCTTCTTCATCTTGCCTGTATTTTTGCTCGATGTAATGTCGAGTTCGTTGATCAATTTTCCGGGTCAAAAAGAAACCTATACGCTATTTTTAGCCTGCGTGATAAGTTTGCCTAGTATCTAGCGATCCTGATTGCTAAGCTATAGGTCGTGGGTTTGTTATTTTTCGCTCGTGGGAAGAATATAATAGTAAATTTTCCATCCATATGTATGTATTTTATTTAACGTGTGCCCCCGGAACGATTATATTTATATACTAGCTTTCGCCCGTGGCTCCGCCTTCGTGTATCTCAGTTATTGTAGTAAAAAATAGCTTACGTTTTTCTCTTATGTTAGCTATATTATTACCAAATCCGTTCAGTAGTTTTTACATGAAAGAGCAACAAACATACATACAAACTTTCGCGTTTATAATATTAGTACGGATATATCACAACACGGTTAGCCTAGTGATTTCAAGGGTCACCACACCGCTTGCTTCTGCGCCTTGTGTTGTGGGTTCACTCCCACATACGACAGCACTTTGCGTGATCTTAAAAATTAATTTTCTAAGTCTGGGTGTTCTTTGTGTCCATTTCATGTATGTTTGTATAGTTACCAGTGTCACAGGATGTATATTTTTTGTAATTAAAAATAAAATGAATTATTTGTTTTGTTTGTATGACTTTATAGTGATAAGCGATTATTTTTGTATGTGTGTAAAGACTTCGCTCCACAAAAAATGACAGATGTGTTTTCTCAGCTGGCTTGTGATGCTTTGATTGAAAACAAATGCTTGTAAGATGGACACGTGTAATGGATAATCTTTTTTCCTTACCTTGTATTTTATGTTATTTGTTATTTTGTTTGTGTATATTTTGTTTGTATATTATTTTGTTTCCTTCTTACTATTCTCCTAGAACCTTTATGCGGGACGTGAAAAAGCATCTCACTTGGCCGCCATAATGTGGTTCGCCATACTGCCTCCATTCGCAGTGACTAAGGAAACCCCATTCTGAATTCTACTCAGACTTTTTTAAAAAAAATGTACAATTCTAAATCAGCGATATTCAGGCGAATTTGGTATACATATATTTGAAAATATGTGTTTTTTTGTTGCCTATTATGAAATCTCTTCGTATCTTTAATTCCTCAGGAACATCTGGTGCTTCCTCGCAAAACTCTATGTTATCGTACTCTTGAGAACTGAGACAATTAAATTTTAAGAACCCTGCACTTAACACTCTTTTCCAGTAGGTTTATGATCTTCCCCATCTACAACAACCTTTAACTGTTCATAGTTTAGTTGTATGAAGTTTTTTCTTTATACAGTGTTGTCATTCTTGCTCAATTAGTCGACTCTCGCGACTCCAACTGGATGAATATCAGTGTTGACACTTTCTTAACATTAATCTGTCACCAGACAAAGACCTGGGTCGTTTGCTTGACGTCAAAGGAAATGTAACATTTTTTTGAACAAGCGATAACGCAGACGAATTCTGGAAGGTTATTCAAAGCAATATATTGTGACTGCCTCGTAGGCGCAGTAGGATCAAATGTTTGTATGATCTGCAAATATTTGTGTCTGATTTTGGGTATTTTTATTGTACAATGTGTATGTATTTACAAAGAAACTAAACAAACACGCTTTTAAACTAAAAAGTAGAAAATAATTTTAATGTAAAAATCGTGGGGCGACTTTATTGAAACATTTTCATTAAAATTAGTTTTTAAAATATTTTTTTAGAAAGACTACAAAAGGCAAATTTGTAGATATTTTTTTTTTTTTTTTTCAAATTAGTGTATTGTCATCGGTCCTCGATAAATCTACAAAGTTTGAACGAAATCTGGCCGTTTAAAGTGGGTCAAAATCGCACCCAAAGGAGTCGGTTACAAACAAACATACAGGCGAAGCTAATAAAAAGCGTGTCAAAAGTCTACTCGTATTCTATCAGCCAATCTCGCTGTAAAAGTACAAGCTGATTAGTTTGAAGCTAGATAGCGTTGTGTATCAGATATCCTAAATATTTATTGTGGATTATTATTTCCATGTACCGTCTTGTACAAAAATATGTAAATTTTTCGTCTTCAAAATATATGGTCAACTTGAATTGTGTTATTATCATACTGCCATTTCATCAAGTAACACACATAAATGTGCTAATTACAACTAAAACGCAAGCAATCTCTGACAAGCTTAGTCGCGTTGAAATTAAATGATTAATAGGTATTGTGTTATACATAATTCTTAACAAGGTACCTGAAATAGCGATCCATCATCTCCAACTTTGTGTTTTACATTGCCCGAAAATAATTACAAAATCATTTTCGGACATGTCTGGGCCAGGCTTTAGCTTATGACTTTTCGGCTTTATTTTAAATCTGATTAAATTGATGCTTCGTTTTTGCTAAATAGCTTTTATCAATAAATTTTGGTACAATTTATGTATCTCTAAGCAAGTGCATAATAAAATCGGCGAAGCTAGGTTTTGCAGCTGGATGAAAAAACAGAAGACCCGACTTTGGGACAGGCCTATATCTAGTCGTGGACTGCAATAAGAAGGTTTTGATGATGATGATGATGAAACACCGTGTGTTGACGGATTAAGAATAGGAAATGTCACCAAAGTTTATTCGAGGTTGGCCACTAGTTCAAATCAGAAACATAACTATGAACTTTATCGAATGAGCTTTAAAGTTGTTATTATTATGTGTTGTACATTAATTAGAAAAGGAGTTTACCACTTTAACTGGGTGGCTTCAACTCTCACTTCATTTCACAACCATGCCTCGTCATAATATAATAATAGTTACCTAAAATTATGAACAAAGACGATCACCCAGATGATTTAGTACACGATAGACATATAAATGTATGTACGTAGGGCTTCGTAGCTCCGTAGCTCCGTAGCATGATGTAGACGGTGCGTGTAGGTGGCAACACAAAAGTGATACACAGCCCTTCTGAGTGGTCAACTTACTGATTTATTTAATTAAACAATTCGAAAATCTATTTATGCCAGAGCATGACTCTCCCGCGATATCTATTTTAATAAGAGTATGTGCATCAGTGACAAACAACTTTATGCTTGTGAGTTCGAATCCCCACTCACAAACATCGTGAATATTTTCCTCACACAATATAGCTTTACTGAAGGAGTGACCAAAATACAATAAATATATAACGTGTATGTATATATATAAAGAGAAGGAAAACTTGAAACCAACCCTATACCAACCTGTATGGCTAGCGTGGTATAGTAGGCCAATACCTCCTTTTCAAGGAGAGGCCTTTGTCCAGCAGTGGACTGTTAAATGCTGTTGATGATGATGATGATGATGATGATGTGAGCCGTGTCATGCATACACTTTCAAAAATGTAAATAGTTTTCGTGAAGGTACGACACAAAGTATTGGCTAGTATAACTTTCAATATTTTTTCAATTAATTATTCAATTAATGATTATGCTCAGTTGGCGTGTCTGTTGAACCGTGTGTACAAGTGTCTAACATGCCGTTATAAAGGTTTTATTTATTCAAGGTGTTATCCTGTCGATTGCACCGGACAAGAAAACTTCACAAAAATTTTATTGTTAGTTTGCTCCGGTGAAGTATTCTTGTCCAAACGACATAACCACGACGGACCTTTTAAAAATGTTTTATTTCTTTCTATCACGTAAATGTGCCATTTAGTGTCTCTTTTGTACATTATTCTGTTCTAATATCGCTACGTTGAAAATATGACGTCATTCGCACACAGTCATGTCTCGACTCGTAATAAATTAGTACAAGTCAGTCTCCGGTACCGCGTTGAAGCGCTAACGCGCGTCATTTATTTAATAGTATTTTAGTCGTGTTTGTGTTTAATTTCAATAAACTAAGTGATTATTACGTATATTTATAATATACATTTGTGTTTTGTGATGGAGTTGGCAGTTCAGAGTGAGTTTTTTTTGATTTATAACAAGTTTTGTCGGCGTAGAGAATTTTGGGGGTTTTAAAAGTCTATTTAATCAATTCCATATTTTTCTGTATTTTACAAACCTACCAAGGAAATCGTAATACAATATCGTACAACATGAGCATAGCTATAATATAATAATAATATTTCTTATTTACGTGAAAGCGTATGCTCCTAATAAATTGTTTAATATGCATAGAAAAATATTCACCGTTTGAAAATGTTTCGTGATATTCCTTATGCCTGTAATTTTATATTTTTGTACTATGGAGTTTGTTTTTTTAATTTCATTACGAGTAGATAGGTCCATTCCACCGTTAAAAGTAATAAAATATGCATGCTATCTATTTACTTTATAAAATAATTTAGTTCACAATATACATAGTGATTTTTTCAACCATAGTGAAAGTTTGCAGTCGTTTAACCAACATTACAAACTAAATCTCAACAAACCGTCCGTACTACGTCATAGCGTCGTTCTTAACGCACACAAATAACATTAATCGTACGTACAATTGGCACTATTGAGGCCACAAAAAATTTATAGGTAAGGTCTCCCGGCGAAACGCGCGGCGTCGACTCGCTGACGTCAGAGGCCGGGTCACTTGGCGGGATTTTGCGTTTTTGACAGGTCAATCGTCCGGCTATGTAATAAACGGTCTAAAGGTGAGAGAGATCTTAAGATTATAAGAGCACTCAGTTCTCTGTTGAATTATTTTGTAATTTCTTGCTTTGTGAATTCGGCGTGGAATTAAACGTAGACTCTCATCTAAAGGGCCTTTCGAGAGAGGAGATTACAATGTCAGACAGGTGAGATGGTAAAGAACGAAGGTATAGTCCAATAGAACTTAAGATGTTTGATCTCTTGAATAGTTATATACTCGTGAATATTGTAGAAGAAAAATCATATACCATGTAATTCTATTTAAACATATACTCCTGGCAACGTCTTTTTCCTATACAAAATAATCTGTATTTTTTTTTGCAGGGGGAATATTCATACATACTCATTTTAGACTCACATTCAGAAATAATCGCCTGTCGCTACGAACTCACACATACCTGACAATTAAAACAAAATAATTAAAACTACGCAAGACAACATCAATGCAAAGAGAAGGAAAACTTGAAACCTACCCTATACCAACCCGTCTGGCCAGCGTGGTAAAGTAGGCCAAAATCCCTTCTCAGGAGAGGCCTATGTCCAGCAGTGGACTGTTAAAGGCTGATGATGATGGTGAATTAAAATTTCACCCAAACATAAACACATTCTGTGTATATGTTTCCATCGTTCAATCAACAGCCTAGCCTCATCAATTACTATCACTACACATACTAAAATCTGGTTTTAAGGTTAGCTAAAATTTTTTGTACATAGATAATATACATACATCTCCAGACTCCAGATCATTAAATTCTTGAATCATTAAAATCGGTGCAGCGTTTAAGTCATGAAATCATAACAGACAGACATACAGTAATTTATTATTTATTATTATCTATAATTTATTATCAAGTAAAAGCAAGTACATATTGGTTATATCCAGTGGCCCCACAACAGCCAAGCCTGTCTTGTGGGTGCTTATTACGATTGCTCGGCCGACATCAAGAAATTTAATTGGGTATTACAATAAAAACAATAATAATAAAAAGTAATAATAATAAAAGATTGCTAACCTATTTGACTTACGGGCTAAAATTACTTGGATTCATTAAAGTACCCGTAAATGATGAGACACTAAAACTAATAAAGTGCTAACACTAACACATTCAAAAACATCGTCATTCTGAACCTGTGGATGATTTTACGCTTTATTATAAAACTTGCATGTTTCATTGTACTATCCACAAAACATTTTTCTCATCAAATAAACAATAGAACAATATCTGCCGTATTCTCCTAAAATCGTATAAGGCTCGTAACTGAACTTCGACCTTGACTTTCTTTTTCTGTTTACCTCAATTTATCCAGAGCAGAAAATGGAACTATTGCCACAAGTTCAACCGCAACCGCAAATAATATCCCCTTCTCTAGAACCTGATGCATCAGAGAACTTTACAAACTCATTACCCTACTTCGTAAGCCGTCCACCGTATGACGACATAATTAAGCAACTTGAGATCACAGAGCCCGCAAGCTTAACAAAGCACTAAGGAAATGTATTTTTTTAATTTTATGTTACAAGTTTAGATGAGTGTTGCCAGTATGTTCAAGTATTATGGTTATTATTTTCCATAAAGCTGCTTTGTTGTAGTAATTACTTCTTGCAGTAAGTATCTTTAAGGATATAAACGTTTAAAGTGTTGCTATATTAAAAATTAAAATTTAATTCTTACCTTTTTTCTCAGTGAGATGTTTTGACATTATCTTCGCGGTCTCCAGAGGCCAGGAAAATGATGCAGAATGATGGGGCCTCCGGTATCACACTCACCAACGAATGATTTTTAGTTGGTTTTCTGCATAAGGATAGTACTGTCCCGGTCGAACCAGCCCATTCGTCCTGAAATCAACGTGACCTTACCACCTACGAGTATTTGTTATATCTACTTCTTTTCATTGTCTGAAAAAAAGTCCAGCTCAAAATAATTACATTTATTCGTAACTTACTTCACACACGATTTTGATTTCTTCTCCTTTTGTAACATAGTCTATCTTCTTCTTCTTCTTTGTCGTTCCCTCAATGCTGAGGATCGCGACCACAAGTAACAAGCTTCCACTTCGTTCGGTTATACGCAGAGTGGACACCTTCACAGTATCACATAGTCTATAGGTTCCCTTAAAGTAAAGTCCATTTAATATGAAAACTATCAACAGTTCTATTCTGGCATACTTACAGACAGACTTACAGACGCACAGCCGAAACTACTAGACACAATAAGCTGAAATTTAGCATATATATATTGTATTGAGAAGTGTAAGCAAGCATTATGAGTATTTTTTTATTTTTGTTTGTGGGTGAAGCGGGTTCTTTACAAGTGTTCTTTATTTAAACAAATACATTGTTCAGAGAAATAGTCATACTGCAGGATTGGTCGTTAAAAATAAACGAAATAAATTGTTACTTATTAAGCAACTACATAATTTATTTTGTTCATCATTTAATCAAATTCAGCGCTAAAACTCATATGACTTAAGAACACCCTAATAATTGGAGTTTTGGAATTCATAATCCAAAACTGAACGTGAGTTTGCTTCAGTTTAGTTATTAGTTTGCTTGTTAGTGTTAAGTTTCGTATATGGGGCTTATAATGCCCATATGTTATAACATGCAACATTTCGGTATCGTTATTCTAAGTTATTAGTTAAAATAACGTTGGTTATTTTAGTTTTCCAAAAGTACCGTCTAAAAGTTATTTTTATATCTTTGGGGCTCGAACTATGCATAGTTTGAACCCCTTTATACGTAGTTAACTATACATGGTTTACAATATAACAAGAATATTTAAGTGTAGTGAATTCAGCAGCGTCAGCGTCTCGGTAAACGTAGTGTAGGACGCCCACAGGCAAGGACGACCTGCTTAAGATGGCTGGCAGGAGCTGGATGCGAGAAGCCCAAAATCGATCAGAGTGGTGTGCAATGGAAGAGGCCTATGTCCAGAAGTGGACTGCAGTAGGCTGATGATGATGATGATGAATCCAGCACTGCGTGATAAAAATTCCAATTTCAAATGACTAAGGAAATAATAACGAAATGTTTCGACATTATTGGTGGGAATTGAAGTCGATATTAAGGCTGTAGGTGTGTGTAGGTAGGGAATCTCTGATGGTTCAACGGTTTCTGACCTCCTTCTTCCTCGTAAATACAGGGTGTTTCATAGCTAGTTTTAAATAACAATGTATTTGACTACCTTGTTAGTCTAGTGTCTAGCGTATGCGGCTGCTAAGAGATCTCGGGTTCGATACACGGGTCGGACCAAATGTTTATATGATCTGTTAGTATTTGTTTCGTAATTTGGGTGTGATCTATGTTTCATCATCATCATCAACAGCTTTTAACAGTCCTCTGCTGGACATATTCCTCTCATTTGAAATAGATTTTGGCTTACTATACCACGCTGCACAGACGGGTTGGTAAAGGGTTTGTTTCAAATTTTCCTTTTCTTGGCAGTGATGTTAGCTGCTTATTTTGTTCCTTTAGTCGCCTCTTACGACACCCCTGGAATGAATATAGTGGTGACACTTTGTATTCTTATTCCGTCACCACACGGACATGTGTAATATGTAATATGTATAATATAGAAAAAAATTATATTATATATTATATTTATATCAGTTGTCTAGTTATTATATACTTACTCCTATATTATCTTCTTCTTGTTTATTGTAGCGGTCGTATACTAAATCACGAATGACTCGATAGTAAAAATGTTTTATAGCTACTTTTATATAGACTACATATTTTCTACCTTTAGCTAATAAATATAAATGTAAATATTTCGGACATCTTACACACAACATTATCTAGTCCCAAATTGAGCAGAGCTTGTATTATGGGTAGGTACAAAACAACTGATATAAATACATAAACATACTTTTTTTATACCCGCTTACGATAACCACTAGACCATTAAGGCAGTCGATTTATTGATAAATAGAAACGGTATCTTTAAATCTATCGAACTCCCCGATACAAAAGCTGCAACTTCCTAAAACCCACTTACTATAGAAACTATCCGTTCTCGAAGTTTCTAAATAACTTCACTCGGGGCGTTTAGGCGTTTGGTAAATTGTTGGAATTCGTGGTCTAAATATATTTCGATTAAAACTAAATCTGTTGCAAAATAAATCTGTACCTTAGAGGTATACAATATTAAGTGGCTAAAGTCAAGTTTTACAGGAGATGCATAAATGCGCGTAGTGAAATTTGGAATGAAATTTTGAGCAAGTTATAATAAAGGCAGAATAATTAACTTAGCTGTATTTTATGTAATAAATAGAGGGAAGTATCATCACACATACTCGTAATTACGATAGATCTATCTATTATTTAACATCATTTGAAATAGTATACCCTGTTAATATTTGTATATCTCTTCTGTAAATATTTATGCAATGTATATTTCTTTTCATAGGCGACGTAGGACTAGGAATGCTTTATATAATTATGTAGAACTGGTTCTTGGAATTTAAATGGTATAATAAAACGCAATTTCAACAAAATATGGAGTTACTATTGTATACCTCTGAGGTACAGAAATGTTCAGCTTTATTTTGACTTGTGAGAGGATTTTACTAGAGACTGATATTTGGCTAGTTGATAACACTGAATACAAAGTTTGCAAGCGTTGTGATAACATTGTATCTCGTTGAAGGAGTAATAAACAAAAGCTAGTTTTACGAGCTATGAAGGAGACGATTCTTGAAATTGCTCTGATGGACTGAACCAGTTATGAGAAGATATACAGATAAACGAAGATTATTTAGCTTTGTGAATCAGAACGCTTAAATAGCGGTTGTCAGGACAGTGCGATAGTACTTTGAGTGGCTGATAGCGTTGATAGGTTCCAACCAAAGCTTCAAGTTACAGTATGTGATCGAAAACTTTGTAACAAAAATCGAGCTGCTCAGATTTTATACAGTTAAAAAAATAAGGAATACTAGTAAGTTATACCAAGTTTGTTATTTTTTTCAGCCCCTACTTAAGAGAGAATACGGCTGTGGTGCACGAGGATCTACCTACGAATGGTTTAAGTCATACTTAACTAACAGAACACAAATAGTACAAATTGAACACTTTAACAATGACAAAAATGAAATAGAATTAGTACGATCCCAAGTAAGACAGCTAACTGGTTCCATACCGCAAGGAAGCGTGCTTGGCTGCATACTATTTCTAATCTACATAAATGACTTGCCTAAATCATTAGATAAAGAAAAAACTTTACCCGTATTATTTGCAGACGATGTATCAATACTAATAAAATGTGACGACCCTAATGACTACCCTAACATGGTACACAACACACTCGAAACGGTAACACATTGGCTTACAGATCATAACTTAGAAATTAACATAAATAAAACTAAAATTATGCAGTTTAGATCATATAAAAAACCTCCCTTAAACATCAATATAACTCACGAAAATATACCTATTGAAGAAGTAGACACATTTAACTTACTAGGAATCAACATAGACACGCATCTTAATTGGAAAGCACACATAGAACACATCAAATCGAAATTGTCTAAATTCACTTACGCTCTCTTCCAAATTAAACACAGCACCAACATGGAGACTGCACTATCCGCTTATTACGCATACGCATACTCGTGGATGAGATATGGTATCATGCTTTGGGGCAGCAGCGTTAATATAAAGGAACTTTTCCTAATCCAAAAAAAGTGTGTGAGAATTTTATCCCACATAAATAACAAACAAAGTTGTAGACCTTACTTTGTGGAGTACAGTATCTTGACCCTGCCCTCAATATATGTACTCGACTTATGTACATTCGCTTATAAAAATATAAATATTTTCAAAACTAAAAAAGATATCCACGACATACCCACCAGAAATAGAAATAAACTATACCTGCCACCATCTAGAATAAAAATGCTCTATGAAAGTCCATATTATATGGCAATAAAAATATTTAACAAATTGCCAAAAACTATAAAAAACTTGGAATCACTGAACGTTTTTACGAAACAACTGAAAAAGTTTTTAATAAATAAATGCTATTACACAGTTGAGGAATACCTGACAGACACAATTATTTAGAGATATGACATATGAGTGAAGAGGCGTTGGACTTGCAAATTTACATTTAACCTACTATGACATGCTCTGATTATTTTGTTAATATTGCAATGCTTGAAAAAAGCACTAAGTTATAAGTACTTATGTCAATACTGTAACAACAAATTGTACACTTAGTAAGCAATAAATGATTTGATTTGATTTGATTTGATTTGATTTGAGAGCTTCAGTCATATTCTAGTCAATAGTATAATGTAGCAACAGAACATATCAGTCTTATACTTTAGATATGACTTTCCTAAATAAGATATGAGTTCTAACACTCACAAAATCAGAGCACAGAATACATAATAGTACTAGTACATAAGACTCACTCCGAAAAGTAATTTAAAGAAATGGGGACCCTTGGTGTCATATAGTTAAGTTCAATTCAGATTGCACAGCGCCGAATCACCTACGATTATATTTACAATTATATATTTAATTATAATACAATTGCGTCTCTTTCTATTGTGTAACTCTTATCTGTTCTGACAATATTACGGTTGTCTCCTCTTAAAAATAATTTAAATCTTTATAAACTACTTTTCCTGTAGAATTCTACTTTAGTGAACAAATTACTTTCCAAATAAACATAAGGTAGTTGATGGTAGTACTTTAATTATAATGTATTCGCACATACCTACTTACGTTTTCGAAACCCCCACGGGAAGGCCTGATATTACTCAAAGATATTGAATCACGCTGCCTTACTATAATTACAGTAGGTACTTTTACTACCTACATATGTACGACGCGAACAGATTAGTTCCTACCTAACACCTAAAACCTTTTATTCAGACATCCGTAACAGAGCAATATCTTTTACATGGATTAGAAGATCGAGGTTTGTGATTAGAAGCCATTGTGGGTATCGAAAAAAATAATAAAAATTTCAATAATGCGCTAGTGCGACGCGGTGACGTACGTGCAGCGTACGTGCGTAAGCGACAGCCCCACCGGCAAGTCTGTCCAGAAAGGCAGGTGGCCGAGAACGCCCAGTACCACAGGCGACTCAGGTGTCGAAGGTAAACCAAAATGAAATTGTAGCCAGATAGTCTAAAGTCTAAAAAAAGACATAACCACTTTTTACCACCGACATAGACGCGGGCAGAGCCGCGGGCGAAATCTAGTTTTTAACAAAAACTGAGTAGTGCGATTTTATCTGCGGTCATTTTTGTAAATCATGATCATTTCAGAGATTAGCCGGAGCTAACAGATAGACAGGAAAAAAAAAACTTTTAATGAGTACCATTTGATGTAAGTACCCAATATTTTTTTATATGCATTTAGTTAAAAACTGATAATTTGATATTCCAAACAAACATTCCAATTTTACTTTTTTGTATAGAATAAATAAGAAAAATAATAACTTTAGTTGTTTTTCGCTTTTAAATGAAAACTACAATGTTTTATCAACTGTGCTTCGATTAATCCTTCCCAAATTATCCAATGACAACACAAACTTGCAGGCTGCGTTAGTTAAACTATTAAATACAGATGCTTCTGGATATCGCACAAACTTCACTAATTAGAGAAGTTTGGGCCAAATATTGGCGTTGTTGGCAGATGTTTGGGTTTTACGCGAATGTTTATTTATTTGAATGCATCCGAAATATTTTTGTGCAAAGGTTTTAATTATTTTTAAGGTTTATTTTATTAATTTTACTAGATTATTTGTCCTACGTTCTTTTTTAACATTTACTACATCAACAGATCAGGCTTTCGAGCCAAGACGCAAGTGTATAGATTTTTTTATTTATTTAATATATTTTGATTTGACCACACGACTAACGACTAGGTGACGTCATTTCCAAATATTTATTACTTTTCTAATAACTTTTCGTAAAATTGGTGCATCAGGAGCAGGCAGGCGCTAGAGAAGTTCAGAAGGAGATCCCACTCTGGACTTCTCCTCCTCCTAAACGGAGAAGCGTGGAGAGGGCACACTGTTTGTTTTTTAGTCGGTTCAAGTCCGACACCACCCCGCCGTAACCCCCGGTGGGGTGACGGTCCATGATGATTTTCCATTCATAAAAAAAGGGGAGGTGAACTGTAGAGTTACTAAAAACCATCCACTTACATGTTCCCTCCATGTGCGACGGCACTCACTATGACGCACGTTATTTGCTCCTCAAACCATTAAAAAAAAATGAAATATAAACCGCAAACACCCGCTTCCAATTACTAACAACACTCAAGTTAAACTTAAGTAACACTAATCCCAGTATCATACCACGCGGTGATACAGCGCCCTCTATTTCTAATCGCCCCGTTGACGCGCCGTTATTGATGAGCCTGCAATTAATCATGATCACTTGTCCATGAAGGGGTTCGGTTTCACTTAGGGACTGTTTACTTTTTGCGGCTCATTTCGTTCAGTTTTTATAAAGGTTGTGTCAGAGGTGTCTATATGATATGGCTCGTTGGTTTATTACGGTGTTAAAATATACAATCAATCTGGTGTATGATGAATGTATTATTCACTGAGTCTGATTGGTGAATTGTGACAAATTTAGGAAGGTAGATCAATTTTAGGATTGCGGAAAATAGACAGGAGTGGCGATTGCTCCACCGACAAGGAACTGACCCTTAAGTTAAGAAGAAGATCAATTTTGACTGCATGATCAATGACTGCACGGTTGGCCTAGTGGCTTAAGCGGTCGCCACGAAGCTTCCTACTAAGCCAAGTGTCGTGGGTTCAAATCCCACGTAGGACAACACTTTGTGTTATTCACAATTTGTTGTTCTGAGTCTGGGTGTTCTTTGTGTCCGTTTCATGTAAGTTTGTAAAGCCCCCCGCGACACAGGAATTTATATTCCTAATGCGGGAGTTGTCTTTAAAAGAAAAAAAAAAATTACTTATTGTACTGCCATGAGTATAAATATTCTTTGTCGGTAACATAAAACTGATTTTACTATTACACACAGTTTAGTAATTATATATAAAAGCGCATGAGAAAGCAGACACAAGGAGAGATAATAATATCGTCAGTAATGATTTAAGGTAGTAGAGCTACGCTGATTTCAGCATGAATGGGCCGGCTCGACCGCGGCAGTACTACCCCAACACGGAAGACCATATTTATAAAGACAGCATTCTTGCTTTCGTATTTCGTTGGTAAGTGTGAGACCGTAGGCTTAATCATTCTGCATCTTTCAGCCGATCTCCGCAGGCCGGGAGAGTGATGCAGAATTATCTATCCAGACCGTGTGGGTCACCATGCTACATTGCCTACCCACACAATGAACAAGTTGGCCCCTGCTCCTGGATTCTATTCATACTTTCCATCAGGCAGAGTAGAGTCACTTTTACTAGGTTTATGTACTTAAAAAAAAACACATTAAATAAAAACTTATTGCTAGAGGTAATTTGCATTTTTTTTTCAAGATTTAAAAATCAACAACTGTAAATAACATACAAACAATATTCTAAATTGTTCTGATTCTTGTATTTGACTATCCAATAAAATAAAAAAATCATGTAAGCCCAAACGACTGCTCACTTTTCAAAATTATAGTCCGAACGACCAACGATTTAAAAAAATAAGTCGGGGAGATCGCTCGGAAATTTGATCGTTGAATAAATACTTTTCTTTTATTCTTGCCGATGATGAACGAAGCAATGTCAAAAAGTAATTAAGAATTTCATCCTAAATAAATTCAGAAGACGCCACGTGCCCTGTGTAGTATTTCCCTGTTGATTAAAAGGCTCTTTCGGTAATAAATTCTAATTTGAAATAATTTAATCTGCTTTTAATCATTATTTTACATGTTATGAAGATCAATTTGCTTTCCTATTCATATTTTTATTGGCATTTAATGAAATTATGCAAATTTTTAGCTTGAGTAGGAACAGATTATTTTCATTAATGTCCGGATTGATTGATTTTACTGCAATATCATCACGTGAATGAAATCTATTTGATTGGTCACGTGACACTGATATAGATACATATATACTTTTTGTCAATACATATATATTATACATAGAAAACACCCAAACTCCAAAACAAATATGAGCAGATCATACAAATATTTGGACCGACACGGGAATCGAATCCAAGATCTCTTGATCAGCAGCCGCATACGCTAACCACTGGACCAACAAGGCAGAACAATACTTATGCTTTATATTTATGGGGTGATAAATACTTTCAGATACTGTGCTTTTTACCACCTACCCCAAAACCGAATTAATAGAAGTTGCATAAACTTAAAGGACAGTGAGGGGTGTAAATTAAGTGTTTTTAGGCAATTTACATTTATACATGTACCACTCCGTTGCTAGAATATAATAAATAAATATATATATATATTTGCATAAATCATCATCATCTCAGCTGAAAAACTGCCTCTGCTGGATATAGGCTGCTCTCAAGACTCCCTACCATAACCGATTTTGTGCTGCCCGCATCCAAAGGTTTCACGCAATCTTCACCTGATATACATACATCATTGTTCTCGTGCAATACTAAATTCACTATGTATGTTCTTTATCGGGGTCACCAATTTAGGTATTGTTTTTCAGAGTAAAAATAAAAGTCACTGCGTTAGTTAAACCTGTGTAATTCACCGTCCACACAGAGTATATCAATTACAAAATTTACCCACCTAATATAAATTATTTCGATTTACTAAAATGGCTTATACTCTGTCCATTCCTTTATTATCTTTCTGACAGTTCAAGAAATTTCGAAATAAGTGACGCCCTCACACGTCACCGATTCGATTTGAATTCAAAATCAATCGATTTAATATTCTTTAAGTCAGTATTTTAAATATATAAAATGTGCACTATTATGATATATAATTGGCCCAGAACAAAGAAAACTGCCGGGTCCGGGTCCGGCACGATACGACCAGTCTTAGCGTCGCTTATTAGAGAGATAGACAATTGTAACTATACTTTGTCCATTCGTTTATTGTCTTATTGACAGGTCACGCCTATAAATTACCGGTATTTTTTTTCATAAATATGTACTAGAGTAATCTCGTACTTTATAGACGGGTAGGGAAGTGGCTTATGCATAGCTAAAAACAACTAACTATAAAACAGTCCTTGAAATACGATAAATCGATTAAACGATTAAAATAATCTATCATATTATTATGATCAAAATAATTTGACTCCATGTGAGTATTGTTTCTGTAAATTTAATATAATAAAAAGGAAAGTAAAACAGTATGATTTCAAGATTGATTATTTTCAAGGATTAAGTCGAAATTTTGGAATTTAAGTTCAAACTTGCAATAAAGGACAATAGTGAATCTAATACTTTCAACTGTTTTGAAATTCGAAATTTAAACACATTCGAATATAGAACAGTTACAAATCCAAAGTTGCCGCGTAATATGGAAACGACAGAACTTAAAAGGCATGCCTAGTAATACAATGATTGTCAATATCGTAATCTGATTTAAAAAAATATTTCAAGCTAGTCTTCATTATGTAAGTCAATAAGAATCCAATTGCGTTCAGTTGATTATTTGACAGCGTTACCGATATTTAAATCAACCAAACGAGGGCAAGCAACGACGGCGCAGTTAGTACCTGAATGGGTGACCGTTAGTAATGAGAGAATCCGATATGATTGAATGATATGAATGAGAGACTTATGATACAATGAGAGACTCCGTGATTTTTTCCCTGATTAGGAATTTGCCATTAAGGAAATTTAAGAATACCATTAAATCTAAGTTTTCCGCAAAGGGGTATTATACCATAGCAGAATATATTGTTGATAAAACCGCCTTGGATTGAGCTGCCCATTCTGCACATGCTGTTTACTGAATGTTTAAATTTATTTTGATGTGACGATGATTTATGGTTTAAATTTACATTATACATATAACAGATTTATCTTAAATTATTGCCATTGTTGACAACTTTTAAATTATTATCTTTAATTATTATAATTGTGACAATTGTAATTATCGCATTTAAGAATATTGTCTGGACTTTAAAAGAGACTGTGATCACTGAGTTCGTTTCGTCCTTTCTTCTCAGGGCTAGTCCATTTAGGAAAAGCCGAACTCATCTGCTCAAAAAAAAGTTTAACTTGCAAAAGTGTTCATATAACCTAATTGCAGAATAAATGATTTCATTTCGAGGTCACATGAAGCAGTATGTTCCGCTTGTTATCATAACATCGTGAAGCTTAGTTGGAGGCCTTCGGGTGGCTTAAAAAAATCCAATGGCAGGATTTACGTAGCCACAAGTGTCTAGCCAGTCCCCAACCCGCACTCGGCAAGAAAGGGAAGTATGGCCTTAACCCTCTCCTGAGAGTAGACCGGAGCCCAGCAGTGGGACGTTATCATTCTGTTTTCCATCAACCTGATGAAAATATTGATATTATTACAGTGATTGACATAAACAGTTGATTGTTAACAATAGTGAACAATAGTGAATGTGTTATCACTAGAAGGTCGGCTTAGTAAGTATTATGTGATTTTTCAAATGTATTTTTTCATAACTCTGGATTTGAAACGTTATTAACCGCGCATTTCAAAGTTAAATTTTACTAACGCCTGCATAGTTACTTTTTAAGTCAGTGGTCCAAAACTAAATTAACTAATGCACAGAGTTATTGTCCTTTATTCTAAGTTTGAACTTAAATTCCAAAATTTCGACTTAATCCTTGAAAATAATCAATCTTGAAATCATACTGTTTTCATTACTACATTACATTACATTCATTACTGTAAAGGAAAACCTTTCCTTTTTATTATATTAAATTTACAGAAACAATACTCACATGGAGTCAAATTATTTTGATCATAATAATATGATAGATTATTTTAATCGTTTAATCGATTTATCGTATTTCAAGGACTGTTTTATAGTTAGTTGTTTTTAGCTATGCATAAGCCACTTCCCTACCCGTCTATAAAGTACGAGATTACTCTAGTACATATTTATGAATAAAAATACTGGTAATTTATAGGCGTGACCTGTCAAAAAGACAATAAACGAATGGACAAAGTATAGTTACAATTGTCTATCTCTCTATTACGCGACGCTAAGACTGGTCGTATCGTGCCGGACCCTATTTCCGAGCGTGGGAATGATACCAGAAATATGTCACCCATACATCGTCAAGTACGTATGACGTACCTAGCTTTGCATGAGTGTGTCCCTACAAATTGAAATTCCTAATTACAATTCGAAGTATCATATCTCCTACTTCAGGAATTTAATGAGAAGTTGGGTTGGCTTATCACCTATTCAATAACTCAACTAATTTAGAAACCAGATCCTCCTAGAATTTAATATTGTTTGTAGCTTAGACTTAGCCGTAAGTAATGTATTATTGTTTACTGCGGCACTCATAACTTCGAAAGATTATTCAACTTGATTTTGAACGTATATAATATCTGCTTGTGTATTTTACACGTACACAACTATAATTGTAATCTCTTACATTGTACACACTATTTAAATCTCTTACAGAGTTATTCATTTAATAGCTCTTACAATATTTTAAGAGGATTAATTTCCAAAACAACATTGCAAGCTTATTACGACGATATATACGACATCGATTAGTTTTATCTATAATGTAGTATTATCGATATAATATAGAGTGTCACCACCCTTATTAATGTCCTAGATGTCGTGAATCAACTGAGAGAGTAAATTTTATAAGACAACACAGAGAAGGAAAGCTTAATACAAATCCTATCTAGGGCATATGTCTAGCCAAGGTGGTTTAATGGGTGTAATAATCTTTTTTCTAAAGAGATGTTGATGTGTAATACAAAAAATTGAAATAATAAAATGTGCAACAATGAAGATTGACTCTAGTAGTCTCGGTTGCAATTCCAGAGTCAGGGAGAAAGTTTTATTCGGTTTTTCTATAAGAAATTTTTGGTCAAATGACTGTCATTAATTTAATAAACGTCTTGTCAGAAGTACAAAAACATCAAAAATATAGTTTTAAGAAACTAAAAAAACGAGCTTTTAAAGTAAAAAGTAGAAAAAATAATAATGTAAAAGCGTGGGGCGACGTTATTGAAATATTATTATTTTCAGAAAGCACCCCACGCTTTGTTACATTAAAATTATCTTCTACTTTTTAGTTTAAAAGCGTATTTGTTTATTTTTTTAACAATTTTTTAGAAAGGCTGAAAAAGACTAATTTGCTTCAATTTTTCTTTAATTTTTTTTTTCAAATTAATGTATTGTCATCGGTCCTCAATAAATCTACAAAGTTTGAACGAAATCTGGCCGTTTAAAGTAGGTCAAAATCGCACCCGAAGGAGTCGGTTACAAACATACAAATAAACATACAGGCGAAGCTAATAAAAAGCGTGTACACACTATTCTATGAACTAAATATACATGGTATTCCTATTTCATAAACACTTTATTTAACCGGTATATTAGGGCCAAACTATACACATAACGTGTCCAATATTTCTAAGACAATCTTCAGCTAAACCTATATAACATATTTTTATTCTTACAACCTCATATTAATATATGCTCATCAAAGTATCGCGTCCAATAAAGAGTGAAATTCATGACCGACATGAAAGTATAAGTACAGGATCGTAAAATCAACCCCACTTGTCGTATATTCTCTGTAGTTTTATATATTTTATGATATGACATAGTTTTATGTCCGACCGCTCTGGTATAATTTACAAGCGATAGGGTTATTCCGTTTTTATATAAAAATCTTTTGAATTAGGTTTTATTTTCTTTTATGAGCTTTGTTCAATGTTTTTGCTTTAATTTTACTATCGATCTATACGTATAAAATTACTTGCTCTGTCAAGTGACTGATTCATAAGAAATTAATGCAAAGTCTAAACTGGGGTACCGCAAACTTGAAATTTTAACAAATGATGTTTTTTAGGATTCCATAATTCAAGACTCGGAATAACGGTTGTTGCTAGAAAGATGAAACTTGACATTAATATGTGCTGTGATTAAATATTATTCTAAGGTGCTGTGATTATGTCGATGCTACAATAAAATTACAAAAATATTTTTATTTAGGATACTACTACACGTAAAGCGGGGAGGATTTTTTTGTCGCGTCTCCCCTATTGTATGGGATATCATTAGGATGGTCTTTTACATTGAGAGGTTGTTAAGATATTTTTTTCAAGACATTCGTAAGCGAGTTATTTTACTTTAAAACAGCCGTCCCCTCTAAAAGATGCTAATCTAAAAGATGAAAAGCTAATCGGCTGGCTCGAAAACTTAAAAAAAAACATAATCGTAGGCCAGGTTATGAATTAGAACTTAGATGACTTGTAAATCTATAGATCTAACTTGTAAAATGCGTAAATTTCGTACAAAAATAACGACATAATGAGTAAACATAATAATTATCTATTGGACACGATTTTAAATCCACCTACCATAATGGGTGACTATAAACTTTATGAATACTCTATTCTATGCGTAGCCTGACACGTACTTGGCCATTTTTTTATGTTACAAGTAGCCATGAGAAAGCATTTTTGGAAATTTGAAATTTATAGAGATGAAATAAGATATGGAAATTAGACAGTCATAAAGATACAAATACGCATACTACACACGTGCTAACTACAACCAAGAGCTATCTTTTTAGAGTTTACTTGTAACGTAGAAAATAAAATGTATTTCATTCGACTTAACATTTTTGTTTGATCGTATGTCACTCGATGTACCTACCCGATATTTGTACACTGAATTTCAATAATTACATTTCTAGTAGGATTATTGTATTCACATCAAGTACTTTACTATAAATGAAATATTCTTCATTAAAAGTTGATAATTAAGAAATAAAGAATACAAGAAGCATATATTTATAGAGGAAATCATCATTGACCTCTCCAGTGAACTTCGATGTTAGTTAAATTTTATATATACAATTACTATTGAAACAGTGAGACCTATGTCCAGCAGTGGATTGGGATGGGCTGATGATGATGATAACTGAATTATAATTTTAAAACATGCCTGGATTTCAACACACCAAACACAGTTAATTATTTATGACTTACTTAAAACTGAGTTGTTGAGAGCCGCCATCACTCCAGCCAGCCCACCTCCCTCCAGAAGCGGATAAGGTCTCCGAGTCTGTCCAGACATTCTGAAACAGATTTGGGAGATCCAAGGGTGTTTTTCCGTGTTTCGGTGACATCTGTGCATTCAATGAGTACATGCGACATCGTTTCCTCTGCCCCTAAGCATGCTCTGCATAGGGGACTGTCAGTTATGCCTATGGTGTGGAAGTATTTATTTAATGAGCAGTGTCCGGTGATAGTTCCTGCCACCAGCCGCAGACTGTCCCTGTCCAAATGCAATAAGCGTTTGGTTAGTTTATCATAAGGATCATCATCAACCACGGAGCTGGCCGAATGGGATAGGCACGAAGGGTTCGGGTCCGAAAACCGCCGCGCCCGACTCTATTTAAAACTACTATCCACCCAACTGAAGTTTAACTAACTATTGAAAGGTTGAGCAGATTTTTGCTATATACTTTTATATAGAAAACATTTCAATCCGACGTGTTTGTAAGTCAAAGTTTTTATAAGTCAATGACTGATTAATAACTGTAGTAATGTTGACTCTAGACGGTCTGTTACTAACCGAACACTTACATACAAATAATTTAGATAACTTCAAAGAGATGAAGATTATTTAAGAGAGGCCCATAAAATAAAACTTGAGAATGGTTTCACACTGATAACTTACAGAAACTATCCAACTTCGTAATAGATATTTGGATAGTACCCTAAAAACTTATAGAAATGTCGAATACCACTAAAAACGCTATCAAAAACCATCCACCATACTCTGATCTCTCAAAACGCTTAGATTAAACTTGAAATATTTCCACAAAGATGACATAGAGAGGTCAAATGCTCTGGTCAAATCTGCTCTTCAAACTTATATCTAGACGTAATGTTTTATTTGACGCAACAGCGGGGACGAACATAAAGTTAGGGATTGAGTCGAGTGATACGTACTTACGAGTAAAGAGCAAAAGTTACACTCACATGTCGTTATTCTTTCCAAAAGAAATATAGACATAGGGCTGTTATTTTTGATTAAAGAATATATAGAATTATCATGTGGTCGTAATAATATGCTTGCTTAATATAGTGTTTGTATTAAGCGTAACATGATTTTAGGGTCTAAAACACTAAAATAAGTACTTAGATATTTTTCACACACAGTAATAAATAAATAATTTTATAGGCATGAAACACATAGCTTGAAACTAAACAGAGCTTGTAGTATGCTAGATTGACTGATAGAATATATATATACACAATTTTTTGTAAAGAAATACATATTAGACATAGAAAAAAACAAAAATCCGAACCAAATATCTGCACATCAGACAAACATTTGGTCTGACCGAGGATTTGAAGCCAAGACCTCAAGCACAGGAGTCAAATACACTCTCACTGCGCTACCGACGCAGTCTCATCATCATCATCATCAACAGCCTTAGCCAAAACCTCCTTTGGTTTTGGTCTATTATACCACTCTGGCCAGACGGGTTGGTATAGGGTTGATTTCAAGTTTTCCGTCTCTTTGCATTGAAGTTGTCTTGCGTAGTTTATCTGTTTGTCGCCTTTTACGACACCCGCGGGATGAATAAGAGATAGACCAAAATAGACACTGGATATATTTTAAGCACACAATGTGTTAAAACAGCGATATAAATAATACAATTGCTCTGAGTGAGAATTAAATCGAAAACACTAATCATAGTCAAACGCATGACTACGATCTGCTCTATAAAAGTATTAGATAACTTATAATCAATTTCACTTACAACAGAAAACAAGCTCATTTTATTGCAAAACCATGTCATTGTCACACTACTATGTAATTCTATATCGCGTTGAGAAATTTTCACGCTGACTTGTATTTGTATAATAAAAATATTTAGCCAAGTTGCAAGTGTTTTCAATCTTCATGGATTTTCTTTCTACAATAGATAACGCCTCTAGCCAACGTTAACGTCGAAAGACATAATTTTCACATATTAGTTTCCCATTAACTTTTACGATAGTTGAATACAATTTAGCACGGGGGGCGGACTACAACATGTTGTGCTTATTACAGAGAGTTAAAATCATTCACTTTTCTACAAGGTACTCAAGGCTGCAGCCTTGACAATCAGAGTTTAAAACATTGCATATCCTATCTATGCAGTAGTACATCACTATGTAACAACTGCCCGGTGCCACTGGGAATAGTGCAGTAAAGTTCAGAAGCCCATGCTCACATGCATATGAATTGGAACGAGCGTAAAACAAGTACAATTAACAATAACTAAAACTAGAAGAATGTTTTATTAAATGAAGGTATATAATAGAAATAATGTAAATTGTATCAAACAATACGGAACCTTAACTGTTATATATGAAAATGAAAAAACATAAGTAGTTCTTATAATATCTGCCTTTGTTTGAATGTGTTTATATGTATCTTAGATGTCAACAAATATCAAGATATCACTATATTTCATTTCATTGTTCTCCGCCGTGTCTGTCTCTCTGTTCGCGATTAACTCAAAAACCACTGCACTGATTTCAATGAATTTTTGTACCCAGATAGTTTAAAACCTGAGAAAGGACATAGGCTACTTTTAATCGTGATAACCGATATAGACGCGGGTGGAGCCGCGGGTGAAAGCCGCTAGTAGAAAATAAAATTGAAGTGACTTTATCTGTTAGTAAATGTTTTATGGAAATGTGAATGTTTATACAGATGGGTTGTGATATGGTACGCTCGGGGTAGTCCAGAAGGAGATAACATCCTAGCCCCCCTTCCTAAACACAGGCGCAGAGAGGTCACACCGTGTTGCTTTAGTCGGTTCGAGTCCGACACACCACCCCGTTGCAAACCCCCGACGGGGTGACGGTGCGCGGGGATTTCCACATTTTAAACAAAAAAAAAGTTACTCTCGGGTTATGTTATAGGGTACTCTGGGGCAGTGATAGTATTTTGTCTTTAATTAACCCAACTATACACTTGCTCCTTACACTATCACTAATGAAGACGCAAAGTTATATATGACAGGGCATTAACCTACAGAATACTGGGTGAAAAATTCAATGCCGAAGTATCTTTTGTATACGGTAATCCTTACCCTAACAATAGACAATCCTGGAAAATATCAAAGGACATAACAAAAGAACTGATGATCCCAAATAATCCTTCTTATCTCAAACTCACAAAGATTAAAACCCAATATTTGGAAATTTCAGACCATTCTGTAAATCCCCAAAGCATAAAAAAACCTTTGTAACATCATCCGTACGAAATTCCATAAAAGATTAACTTTTTCAATATGATGTTGGATATCAAAGTAAACAAATGCTGCCAGTAAAAAATCCTGTACTTGAAAAAGTTAGAAGATCTTAAGCTTCTAAAGTAATACTTAGCACGCTTTCAAGGGTCGCTTTCAACATACCACCAAGTTCCTAACACTTGATGTGAATTCAGTTAATGTTGCCGAGATTTTTACTTTAATGATGAAAATTCTAGACATGTTCTGTTGAGTGTTTTCAAGGAGAAATTTAATTAAAATTAATTTTAGAAGGATATAAGAATCCTACTAATATTATGAACGTGAAAGTTTGTCAGTTATGTATGTTTGTTGCTCTTTTACGCAAAAACTACTGAATGGATTTGGATGAAACATTACAGTAATATAACTTATATTATAGAATAACACATAGGCTACTTTTTACTGCCATAATCGAGATACGCACGGGCAGAGCCGCGGGCGAATAAATGTCTCAAGTTTATCTGTGTGTGAAAATATACTCACTTAAAAAGACGTTGACTTTTTGCAATCGTGTGAGAACAAGCTTGATAATATGCAAAACCTTCCAACATTATTTAGTAAGCTTATGATGGCAACAATAACTCAATGCCAGCCGTTCCGCGCTACTGAAACTCCGGTAAACCCATTGACTTAGTAACTGACCCCTAATTAGTCTCGGGAATTATAAAGGCTAGGAAGATTATGATGATCAAAGCAGCAATAAGAAATTTCTAACGCGATATTATTATATACTAATGTATAAGAGAACACTATAATATTGTTAAAATATAAATTGACATACTTACTCAGATTCGCTGGAATAACTTTTGGTTAAAGAAATATCTAGGGAATTAAAAATTATATTGAAGAAATGCAATAGCATAAAATGAATATAACTTAGAAGGGTGAATTAGGAACATATAAGGAATTCTTTGAGCATTTCAGAACTTCAGGTTCTGACCTGTTTATGTTTGAAATTTCACTTATAAGAAGGAACAATAAAAAAAGATTCTCCAAATGTATTCGGCCAAGTTTCGAAAGCCAGAAGTTTCTAGGTAAATAATATCCTTTGCAATGTATTCACTGCTTATATTTGTTTCAGATTCGCCCAAAATGGTTGCGAAGTTGTTGATATTCTTCGTGTCGATATCAGCGCTTAGTACTGGTAAGTTTATAAGTTGTTTTTTATTTATTTAGAACATAATGCTTTCGTGTATGAAGTAATAGTATTCTATGCGTATGTATATACGATCTATGGAGCATATATTTCCCGAAGAAATCTCATCAGTCAACCTTGAAGTTACTTGATACAGTGGGTACCCAGAGGTTACTCTTATGGTTTATCATCATGCTGTTGAAGCCAGGCATTATTGTATACTTTTTTTTTGGTATACCTTAGGAAAAGCTTATTTGTCCGGATTAGCAGGATCACTAATCACAAGACCAATAGGCAAGTTATAAATAAAATTATTGCTTCTTCCCCAGACGACTGATTCGGAGACAAAGAGTCTACGCCATAGAAACTACAAGTTCAAAATGTTAGTAGTCAAATTATCACTGTATATACGCGGGACTTTTCTTTCTTTCATTATTCATTACTCTTGCCAATTATATCGTATCTGTAAAGTGATAAATTTCATAATAAATATAACTAATCCATACTTTTATACTATCCATCTATGCTTAATATCATAAATTCGAAAATAACTCTGTCTGTGACGGTTTCACGTCTAAACCGCTAAAATTATTAGGATGAAATTTACGATGGAGGTTTCTTAATTTATTGGTAGAACATAGGCTAGATTTACCACGGTAACCGACTTACGCGTGGGTGGAGCCGGACGCACAAACTTGAACGTTATTAATAAAAGATTTTTGTATATTGTATACCCTATTATCTCAATAAATTTTCTGTTGACAATTTGACAATTCGACAGAAACCTAGTAAGTTGAAGTTTACTTGATCAATTAAAGTGACAGTTATGTAGAATTGAGTTAGGAATAAATTGAGAGATTTTCCGAATTGAAAACAATATTTGAAGCGTCTGTCATTGTCAGTTACAATTGTCTTTTTTGTATAACGTAATTCTCATTATTTGTCATTCACCTTTTTGCAAAATGTAGTCGTCATATTTAGTGAACTTTTATTACATTAAAAAATTATACTGAGCCTTAAAAAAAAATGTTTATCTCTGAAATTTGAAAAACCTAATAATGAGCAATATCTTTAGGCCTAATTTTATGTATTTATTTATTAAAACTTTCAGCAAAACATATTGCACAAGACTTAATGCAAAAATGAATATTCAGAAATAGTCACCCACCCATATACGAACTGTATTTTTGTTTAAAAAGATAGCTCCCGCATTAAGTAAATAGTCCTTTGTCACTAGGGACTTTACAAACATACAAGAAAGGAACATGAAGAACACCCTGACTAAGAATAACAATTCGTGTATTACACAAAGTTTTATTCCGTGTCGGATTTGAACCCACAAAACTTGGCACAGTAGAAAGCGGCATGTCGACCGTTAAAACCACTAGCTCAATCGTGCAATCTAACTGGATTAGAATTGCTGAATTTCGCAATTTGTTAGACTAATCACCACCGAGCCCCTCTTGATGTCAATAGGAAATTTACGAAATAAACTTGTACAAAATAATTTAATCGTTACTACTACATCGTACTAGTTCTTCATTAAAATGGATGCCCCCAGGCCAACAGCTGAAGTACTCATTATTCTTATTCACAATAAAGTTTTGAGTGCGGTGTCTTGTTTGTCCGAAGTTCTCACACCGTTTTCAAGCGCATTCACTTAAATTAAGTTTACTCGTCCACAATTAAGTGTTATGAAATCTTTACTTGAAGAAGCAAACAGTAACAAAATAACTAAAGAGTTTATAAATCATTAGGTATCTAAAAAGAACTTTCGTATAAGTATTTTTCGTCAATTACTCTTTTGTTGCAAGTTAACTTAAATAATATACAGAATTAGTTGTATAGATTTTCAGCTTCATTATTCAGTGAAAATACATAGTTTCACAGGTTCCCCACTTTTGGGGCGAGTTTACCGGAGCTATGACACGGCATTACAAAAAGCCAGTGTTATGTAACTGATCCTTTTATTTTGAAAGTGAGACTATATGAGCCCAAGTCCGTCCCCTCCCTTCTTCCTTTTATTAAAGTTTTTAGATACATGTTTTGATACAAAGCGGATCGCACTTTCCTTCAATTCATCTGCTTTTGGCTATACCATTGAACAGAAAACAATGAAAATGCAACTACAAGTTTTTTTAAAAAAAACTTACAATAAATAATGAATGCCTTAAAATCGGAAATTACATACGAGGTATTATACAAAAGTTTTCATATTAAACATGATATTGAAAAAATTTCATTCATTGGTTCAGCCTCGCTGAAAGTCATATCACGTACGTATATTTGAACAATGACCCTGCCTAATACCCCATATTATATTATGCACACATGGTATGAAAACGAGTAATAGATACCCTTTTTACATGTCTCTTTCCTCTCCGAAAACAGAAGAATTCTTGACAGTTTTTTGACATAAAACATATTTTTATATCCTATTTGCTCAGCGCTAATAATGCTGATCAGCAACGGAAGCTAAGGGAGTAAATAAAGTCGATCAATATCAGTACAAAGAGAAGGTAAATTTGATACAAACCCTTATACCAACTCGTTTAACCACCGTGGTATCATCATCGTCATCAACAACCCATAATAACCCATTGCTGAGCTAGGGTCGCCTCTCAGAAAAGGCTTAACTCCATACGTCCTCACGAGCTGGGGGCTTATACCACGGTGGTATAAAAGGCCAAAACATGTTTTCAAGGAGAGTCCTATATTCACCAGTTGATTGTTAAAGGCTAATGAAAATACTGATCCAGCTACTATTTCCACACAAGACAATTATTCTGTGATGTTATCCGTGATATCTATATATTTATCAGTAGTCTTATTAACATAATATAGAGTTTCCTAGTACCTAGGTTTGAGGTAGAAGATGTCATTCAACGACACTTCAAAAAATTTGCTAATACCCCTCCAAACTGACAACCGTTGAAAATTGGTAAAATTTAAAAATGAAAGCAATCTACAAATGCCGAAAGTTTGTTTTGAAAAATACAATAGGCAGGTAACTATAGGTATTTATTCATAAAATAATTTACATAACAGCCCAGTGCGAGAATGACAGCGTTTCAATTTTGCAAGCCAGTGGAAAGTTTTAATTATACCTCGAAATTAATTTGGGATTAAGTTTGCAGCTTCTATTTATGTTGGAGCCTTTCATAAGGCTTCATTTTAAATGATTTTTCGTGTATGTGATGTTATGAATACAATGGTTTTTGATGAAGTGGAATTATTATATTTAAACATTGAGTGAGACAATTTTTCAAAGAGTATGTTGGAAGTTGTCCTTTGTTTACCTGTACAGAATATAGATTTTTAAAGTTCCGTACTCAAAAGGTAAAATCCTATTGCTAAGACTCAGCTGTCCGTCCATCTGCCTGTGATCAGACGGTATCTCATAATAATATATGGAATAATTTTCATAATTCGGTTAATGAATAATTTTCATATTCTCATAATTCAGTTCGGTACTGTGATTGTACGGCCACATGAATGTTTACTAATAAAATATATACGGATGTTACTCTTTGTAGTGCATTTAAACTTTTTAAAATTATTTTTAATATCTTTCTGCCTGTCCATCTAGCCGTCACATGCTCGAACCTCAAATAAAATTGAAAATAGGAAAGAAAAATATGACTTGCTTTGACCTCATTCTTTTGACTGCTTTCATTATTCAGATTTAAAATGAACCGTTTGACTCACGATTGTATAGTTTTAAAGACTTTACTTCCGATATTAAACTATCACAAACTTTCTCGATCTTATCTTTTCACGTAATTCTAATATCCGGAGCATTAAAACACGAACAATATTTCCACAACAAAGTTGTTCAATGCCAACACAATTTATATTTCAATTTGGGGACGTCCAGACTACAATTGGACCTGATTTGTTGAGGGCAAGACAAATTGTTGACAATTGAAATGCGAAAAAGTTGAGAATATAACGTCGTTTTCTTCAGGAAATTGTTCCAGATTCTCATCTGAATTAAGACTATGTTTATGGTGAAAGCTAAATTGACAATTTGCATCACAAAATTGTATGGCTAACAGACAAAAGTTCAATCCAAATATTTGTGTGATGGTTTGAAATATCTGGCAGTTTTAAATCTCGGATTTGAAAGGCACAGTGAGAAGTGGACTCTCAAAGACTGGCTCGCTGGATGACATTAATATTAAAGTTATTTTAACTTCAATCTGCTTGCGTCATTTTATATATTCTTTCTAGCCTTTATAATTTTCAATATTGAGATGGAGAAAATGTTTGAAATAACTATTTATTATTCAAATTATTTTTGCTACATGAAGCACAAACCAAATACCCTTTGAGATGTGAACACGCAAAATACATATAGAAACACAAAGTCGCATATTTATTAACTGAACTATCAAAGGCTTGCATCAAAATATTGCAATGTGCCATCAAATAATATTGTGGCTTGGTATAAGGGTCTAGTGGTGGACTCATTAAAATTTGTACAGCTGGATGAGTTTACTAGTGCCGTCGTAAACAAAACTCTGCTTTGTATTTAGCAGAAAAAAATATTCGAAGCCTCTCCCATCCGTCATTACGTCGGCTACAATTTGTTAGACACAAATAACGAATGAGTTTCAGTTCAGTTTTTTAGACGACATTTTGGAGTAAATACCTACCTATGCCAAAAAAAACTTTTAAAAAGCTTTTTACAGATATTATCATGGTCATCATTGTCGAAAATAGCACGAATGGGTTTTTGAATAGATCGTTTAAAGTTTGCCCTACTGTGAAAACCTCCATGTAACTTCAAACCAAAATTTACCTCTGCGTCTTGTCTCTTTTTGATCATGCTCGGTTAGTATTGGTCTAATTGGAAAATCAGTTAGATAGTTTCAGATTTCATCACGAATAACAACATAACATGAGAATCGTATATAATACATACTTAAGTAAGATGATCACTTGAATTCTTTAACTTAATATATTCTGACCCTCCACCTGGTGGTCCAATATGCAGAAAGAGATCCAGCAAGAGAATATGAGCACACAAAAATCCGTGAGCACAGTCCTCTGGCGCAGACTGGCAAGAAGACCCGACCTCAGCTAACTGGCAAGAGGAATGAACAAAGAAGAAGAATGTAATTACACTTAGGAGAGCTATGTTCCGATACGTACGGGCTGGCTTGATCAGTAAAGTAACGGCATTTAGGAAAAACGTAATTTAACTAATTTTCGTTGATTTTCACTCAGTAAATAGGTGCTTCTGAAGACCCAAACTCTTCCTCCAGAAGTGGAAAGAGGGCTTGTACTTCCCGGTTCGGAGCACCAGAAATAAAATACAGCCACAATGCAGCCTCTATTTTATAATAAAGTAATTTCGGTTTGTTAATATTGTTACAACTGAACGGCTCCAAAAGAAACAATCAACAGTATAAGATCTTATGAATAATAATAGCGTAGTAGAAACAAAGCATTTGAATCTTGACATCATGTTGTAAGGTTGAAAATCGTTTCTCAGATGAATACTTCTGTAAATTTATGGGAATCTTTGTGAATTGTTCACTGCTTCCGAAATCTTTAAGTTTTTATAGAATTTAAATAAAATAATGTATTACCGTGCCTGGTTGTCGGTTTTTTTAATGTCAAAATGAGATTTTACTAGTTAGATGATGGCTCACACGTCTTGATTCGATCAATTTTTCTTTTCTATATTATATTAATTCATTTTTTAATAGTACCCTTTGTCAGTGTTTATGAAGTCAGCTTGATTTCTTTACGCTGTGTGTTATAAATTTTCATTCATTTTCTATTTCATTTTCAAGTGGAGACCGTGTCTCGGCAAACGTAGTGTAGGACGTCCACAGGCAAGGTGGAGTGATGATTTGCGCAAGACGGCTGGTAGGAGCTGGATGTGAGTAGGCGAAGATCGAATTAAGTGGCGTGCAATTGGAGAGGCCTATGTCCAGCAGTGGACTGCCATAGGCTGATGATGATGATGATGTGTGATACAATATTTATTTCATAATAATATTTTCTCTTTATCATTTAATAGATTTCATTTTTGAAAAAAAGAAAGAAGGGAGATCTTGGAGCAAACCACGTGAACTTTAATGACCAGCAATATGAGTACATTAAATCACTTGAACGATGAATCTAAGAGCTAATATATAAATTTTAGAATAGGTACATTATCAAGAATATTCAGAACAGACATATTGACCCAATTATACAAGTAATAAACACTACCGCAGCTTGATTGAATCCTACCAAGGAACGTCTTATATATGCGCTGTTCAAACCATATTTTACAATAGTGTTATGATGGGGATTCGATTTACCATTATAGAGGATTTCCTTTTTATAATTTAGTTATACTTACCAAAAATGCTTTAAAACTTAAAGTATTTCGCATGGAAACGTTAATCAAAATGTTGTCTTTCCAACTACTATTATGATTTTTAATGACACCGCATACATCATGGGATGTATGAATATAAAAAAAAACTCTTGAGATCTTATTTAACAAATGTTATAATGTTGATTAGTTATAAAGATAGTTTAGATAGATTAGTTATATATGTAGATAAGATAGTTATATGTAATTTCTTTGCGAAACAGCAAGTTAGACTGACGGGCATGGCGAAACTTTATGGGTTCCGTTATTGCCATTTTGACGGATTCCTACACTTTTAAAAACCCCTTAAATTAGATTTTTTTTCTGTTTTTAGTATTTATTAATCAAACGGCAAAATAAATAATTCGTCTGTGAAAATTTGAACTGTCAAACTATCACGGTTTATGAGATACAGCCTAGTAATAAACAAAAGCTAAGGAGAAAGATGACAGATGAACGGACAACGAAGTCTTAAGCCCCATATTCATGGTAAACATCTGTTTAGCAACAAAGTTGAATCAACGTGTTGCAGAGTTGCTGTCAACATGTTGCTGACAACACTGCGTGTTGCAGAGTTGATACAGGTTGTCCACACTGGACAACCTGTATTGATTTAAACATAGTTGCTAGCAACATTCTCGCTGCTCACCAACAATGTTGATCAACTGTTGCTAAACAAATGTTTACCATGAATACGGGGCTTTAGTAATAGCTGGACCATATTACCCTTTGAATACGGAACCTTAGACATTAGTAATTCAGTATTCTCTCTCGGAGAGCACGTTAAACCATCGGTCTCAGTTGTCGTGAACATCTATGACCCACAACTATATCTATAACCTTTGAATTTCAGTTCTCTATCAGGGTTGCTGAGGTCCGATGCCAGTCGTTCCGTGGAAAACTGATATTCAGGTAAAACCGGTTGAACTAAAGGCTAGAAAAAAAAGACTCCTCACTACTTGACGTCCTACTTCCCACTACTAGACGTCCTTTTTTACGCATCGTTTCAGTAGGATTGTGAAATAACCCTTAAGTCGTTTATTAGTTCAATTTTCTTGATTGAAAAACATTTATATAATATATCCCTCGCATTTCAATTTCCTTATGGGTTGAGAACGATAGCAGCACCTGCTACCATAAATAGAGTAATATAGCCTTATGGTCTAACTTTTCATCTTAAGTATTCTACTAACCAATAGTTTCAATAATGGCTGAAATAGTTTCAATTCATAACTTACAGCTAAATTCTAGAGAGATCTCTAGAATTTCATTTCTGGTTTAGTTTTATCATGTACCAGCTTTGGCCAGCGGCTCCACCCGCGTATATGTCGGTTATCGCGGTGAAAAGTAGCCTATGTCTTTTCTCAGGTTCTAAACTATTTGTGCTACATACATGTCTGCCGAAGAAACGACGATAGATGGAGCCATAAAATTTTATTCTGGCGACCCCGAACAGGAAGTCGAAGTGTTGGTAGACCAGCTGCCAGGTGGTCGGACGATATAAAAAAGACGGCAACGCCGACCTGGACTAGACACGCCGCATCCAGAAGCGAATGGAGAACCATGCAAGAGGCGTACATCCAGCAGTGGATGCAAATATGCTGAGGATGATGAAACTATTTGTGTACCAAAATTCATCAAAATTGGTTTAGCAGTTTAGGCGTGAAAACGTAACAGACAGACAGAGTTACTTTCGCATTTACAATATTAGTAGGGATTAAGCTACTTTTAGATGATCCGAATCTGATTTGATTTGTATTTTGAGAATCCATACTAGTCTTATAAATTCGCAGTAACTCTATTCATCTGTCCATTTATTACGCTAAACCACTGCACCAGTTTCAATAAAATTCGGCATGCATTTACTTTGATTCTAGAGGAAAGAAATAGGTAACTTTCTACCGCAATAACTAATAAAATATAACGCTGATTTCGGCACGAATGGGTCGGCTCGACTGGAGCAATACTACCCTCAAAAAGAATAGCATCCTAATAATGACAGCATTCTTGCTGTCGTATTTCGTTGCTGAGTATGAGACTGGAGGCCCAATCATACTGTATCATTTTCCCGGTCTCCGAAGGGTAAGAGAATGATGCAGAAATATCTGACCAGGCCGCCATGGTATGGGTCACGATGCTGCATTGCCTACCCTCACAATGAGGATGGTGACCCCTACTCATGGATTCTACTTATGTTTTCTATCAGGCAGAGTAGAGTCACTTTGGTAGGCTTAAATATATTAAAAAAAAACCGTTTCTTGACAGTTATTTCAATCAATTCACTCACTATTCCAATCAATTCTAGTACTAAAATAATAAAGAAATTGTATTCGTAATGATAGATATCAGCTGTGTTGTACTATTTTTTAAATAACTGATCAGTAAATGATCGATGTACATCACCATCATCATTATCATCAACAGCCTTAGCAGTAGCTGAACATAGATTTTTTATTATAAAATAAGTTTATTAAGTGATTCAGAAAGAAATTGATATTATATTTGTCTGGAATCTGACATTATTTTATTCACTGTACCTTCTTCGGTTTCCTTATAGGAAAATGGAAAATAATTAAAAACATACATATTATTGCATTGTATATGTACACAAATATTATTAAATTTTATTGGTTGCTTCTCTAACATCAAAAAATATAGGGATACCAAGGGAATAGATTAGAAAAACTGCCACCTCTATTTTTTTAATATTCAAGATGGATGTTTTGCATATGTTCCCAATAAACATACCAACAGCTATAATCGTTTTCATCTATAAGCTAGCCCATAATTCTCAGGTGGTCCTAAAAACATACTGTAATATCGAAATGATAAATGTACCCTATTTTTCATGTCAATTCCTTCGCACATTTCTTGAGTCATTTTGACGGTGACGAATTGAGCGATATATTTCTAACATCCTGTGTAGCGTTAATCGAATATACAGCCTGTTCTGAAAGCTATTGGATTATTAGTGTTAGTTGCGTCAGCGTTTTTTTTCTGTTTTTGCATCTGTGGCTGGCAGGAAAAGAAAAACTAAATATTTTCAGGGTTTGTAGAGAAATCAAGCGTCTGAGGCAGCTAGTGATCACTACTGGCTATCACCATCGTGGATACCTGTAATTCTGTATTCACAAGGTCTGTCGCTGTCATTGAATTCCCCCCGTCCTTGAATTAGAGCTCCGTTAATATAACTCACTCGTTGATAAGCAAAGAAAAAAATTGGTTTTCTGATTAACCGTGGTATTTTTTAGGGTTCCGTAGCCAAATGGCTAAAAACGGAACTCTTATAGATTCGTCATGTCTGTCTGTCTGTCTGTCCGTCCGTATGTCACAGCCACTTTTTTCCGAAACCTTATGAACTATAAGATGTAATCTGTGAACCGCATTAAGATTTTCACATAAAAATAGAAAAAAAACAGTACATTTTGGAGGTCCCCATACTTGGAACTGAAACCCAAAAAATGTACAGGTGTTCAAAAATGATGTTGAGGTTTCTAATACCATTTTTTCCTAAACTGAATAGTTTGCGCGAGAGACACTTCCAAAGTGGAAAAATGTGTCCCCCCCCCCTGGCACTTCTAAAATAAGAGAGTGATAAAACTAAAAAAAAATATGTTCTACATTAGCATGCAAACTACCAATGAAAATTGGTTTGAACGAGATCTAGTTAGTAGTTTTTTTTAATACGTCATAAATCGCAAACCGCAATTTACCTTTCATTCAATCAATACACTATTATAAGAACTTATAAATGATGTTACTTGCTGCTACGGAACTCTTCATGGGCGAGTCCGACTCGCACTTGGCAGCTTTATTATAATGTACTAGCTTTCGATCATGGCTCCGCTCGGGTCTATGTCGGTGATCGCGGTAAAAGTAGCCTATGTCCTTTCTTAGGCTTTAGATTTTAATATCTGGTACAAAATTTCAATTAAATCGGTGAAGTGGTTTTCGAGTTTATCGCGTACAGACAGACATACTGCGGAGGACTTGATTTCATAACATGTAGTAAATAGTGAATATATGTCACTACACATTATAAATAATTAATAAATATAATTATGTGTACCTATATATTTATATCTCTGTGGGGTGGTGACACTCTGTATTCTTAATCCATCACCTTTTTTGGTGACAATATTCCCAAAGACGATCACAAATATCTCATTCCAACATATTATCCATAATACTTCAGATTTAAATTTGCCTTATTACAAAACACTATGAAATACTCAAGCCGAAATAACAATTTGGTATACAAATTTTAAACTCAAGGACGCTTCCGAAATGAATCCACAAACTTCAGTCAAAAGGAATCTTCTGCGATATAACACGATTTCACATAATTTCAAAATTACCTCTACTAACTTATCAAAGACCAATTTTCATATCACTTCAAAGGAATTCATGAAGATTGTTTCGTCATTAGAAACCTTAAAGCGATGGGAGATAATATACGTACCTACTTTATATATGTATGTGATGATTATTAATTAAATTATGTGTTCAGTCGCTGTAGGAAGTCAATATTTTAGTTATTAGTGTACGAAGTAATTGGACGTTGTATTGAATTTCACTAGTGAAGGGAAAGAGTCTATATAAGATTCACATAGATACATGCTGGTCGAGTGCAGATTAGGGGCTGTCAAGACACGCTGTGGCCACCTAATCTTTCTGTTGGATGTTTTTAAGCCACGAATGCTATGTTTTGATAACATCCGGGACCGACTGTTTAACGTGAACTCCGAGTCACAGAAACGCCCAAAATATATTATGTCACAACCGGTCACCCATCTAGGTCTGCCACTCGGCTATGAGCACTTCACCTAATGTATATAAAACTAAACACAAAAAACATATAAAAAATCGATTTATAAAATTCTAGTCCATCTTTGAAACGACCAAACTGATTTTTATAGGGTTTTAACGGATAATTGATGATATAGAACTAAACTTATGTCACTTTTTTTTAGTCAATTAATTAATTTATCTAAATATGGATCTGCTGACACTTACAGGATCCAAAAAGGCCTGCTCACCCTTTCTAAGTGTTTTTGCCGCTTAAGGAGCTACAAAACCAATATAAAATTTATAGAAATATCTACTTTTCCGTAGAAATTATGAATACACTTTTTCTACTAATTTAATGTTTACTTTAGTACTTCTTCATAATAAATGAAAGAGAATACGAGAGCCATTTGAAGTTTGAATGTATGATATTTTTATTTCACGAACTTCTTTTTATTGCACATCATAAAAAAGTCTCTCCGAACATATGATAATGATAAAGCGCAGTTGCCAAAGAGTGGGAATGTAGAAGCGATGTATCTATCACCTTTCTGCCCAATGGATCTTATGAGATTGACACCGTTTGTTAATTTATGTGTGTAGCCAAGTAGCCGTAGGTGATTGGAAACAATCACCGTGGGTAAGCAACGATGTGCGGTTAGTACTTGGATGGTTGACCGTATGTGGCATGATATGTCATGATCGTTTTCGTGATTTGAAGGTCAAGCAGGCAGTCCCGGTTATTATCATAAGATGACAATCGTAAAACTTAGTTGGAGACCTTCGGGCAATTCAAAAACTTCCAAAGGTAAGATAACCTAGCCACAACGTGTCTTGCCAGTCCCCAACCCTCACTCGGTCAGCGTAGGTACGTTTGACCTTAACAATCTCCTGAAAGGAGACCCGAGACCAGCAGTGAGATGTTATGGGTTGTTGGCGATTAGATTTTGCAAGCGGCGTTTACATCGAATCATCGAACCATTTCTCGGATTTTTATTTTTTAAATTTGAACTGGTGTTTGTTTAGTGAATTCACCGTTTTTTTGTGATAAGATTTAATGTAGCAGCTACTGGTTGTCCAAATAAATAAATAAATCAATTGAAGGAATAATTTTGTAAGTTTAGCTTAGTTATCTGACGAATTACCTCATTCCTGATACGATCCCTCAGAGAAACACCGAGCAAAACCCTTCCCATGTAACACCGAGTGACTTTGAGGCTTTGACACATAATCCCCGAAAAACTGTCTCGAAAATTCATTACACTGAAATCTAATATATAAAATTGTTGTGTCACAATGTTCGTTCCTATACTCCTCCTCCTCCTTTTATGCATATTCAGTAAGTCTGAGAATCGGCTACTATATATTTTTCATGCCCCTAGGACGCGAGAGGAGCCGCGGGCATCAGCTAGTAATTTTAAAATATTACAGGTTACGTGATGACATTTTTCTGATTGTTTCTTTATTAAAATTTAATGACAATCACAGATGGAACAGATGGTTGGTTATTAGTCGTCTCTAAAAATTCTTATGTTTTCAAATTCTTATGTTAATCAGTAATCCAAGAGTATCTTAATAGTTCCAAGCTGATTACCTTAACAAACAACATAGTCAACACAACCAAACCCTTGCAATTATTCATTAAATTCAACTGAATTCAAACTCCACGATTTCTAATTTACCACATCAATGCCTCACAGAGAGCTTGTCATGTAGGCATAAAACATCTGCCTAGTACTCTGTGCCCCCAATGACGTCACTTCATGCATTTTAATGAATACAGAGCATAGTCCGTATGCAAACGCCTGAATACGTTGCCCCGCTGTTTTGTATAGTGCAAAGTTTTTTTTTTATTTAGAGTGCGTTTTTTGGCTTGGAATACTATTAGTGCCTCGGAGAGACTCAAATGACTTAGCCTAGATAATTAATTTAATTTTTTTGTTTCCATTGCGTTTTTACGAACAGCGATGCCTGTCCAATTTTGTAAATTACTTTCTTCTAAATTATTATCTTTATTTTATTTATAACTTTATCATTTCATTTTAATTGTTCATGTTTCTTACCTCAGAATTTATTTATGAAATGACTTTGGAATATTTTATATAAAAGGTATTTTTATTTTTTGGTTTATATAGGATGGGGTACAATAATATCCTACAACTAGCTTTTGCATGCGGCTCCGCTCGCGTGTATGTCGGATATCGCGATAAGGAGTAGCCTATGTCCTTCCTCACGAACGAAACTAGCTCAATGCCAAATATCACTGAAGTCGGTACAGCCAGGAAAGCGTAACAGACAGATATACTCACTTTTGGATTTATAACCTTAAATATGGATTCATCATATTATAACATACTGAGGAGTGCTTAAATTGATGATCCTTTCGAAAAGAAAAGTCATTAGGAAATTAAAATATCATTAGGCGGTGTTAGTACTTAGTATCTTCTTCAGTACAGAAAATACGGTAAATTATATACCAACTATGATGTACATGTACGGGTAGACATAGATATTTAAAACACATTTTAAACTTAACAAATGAGATACTTGTTTTGTAACCTAGATTAGCTTCTTCAAAATCAATATGAAAATTTTCAAAACCCGATGTAGGGTTGATTGTATTGAAATAGTTCAGCTTATTTTTGGTAGATGGCACTAGGCAGGTGTAGTTATTTTGCGTGACACGACTACATGCTAACAGAAATGAATGAAACATACGAAAATATAAAAATCTTAAAATAAGTGTCATGTGAGAAAATATACTTGCACTGTTCTTAGACATTGTTATTTTGAACGACACCCACGGGACGAGTTGAAGAGAAAGTACCGTTTTAAACGTGTTTCCTTTAAGTTCCTTAAAATATCTGTTATAACGAGAGCTTCTTAAGTCATCGGTCCTGATTATCATTAACATCCGTTGCTCCGTAAAAACCGGATACTAATATAAAACCGGTTGAATTAGTAGCCGCTGCACAAAATAATATTAGGCTAAGAAGAAAATATTTTAGCTACTTGTTACTCGTAGTAATAGCCCAGTCATATTAGGGCTTTCACCTCGGAATGAAAGATAATAAGCTGCAAATTGGTATGAACCTTTGTTTTGTCATTCTAAATGTTGTCTCAAAAGTCACAATCGTTATCGTGTCCGCGTCTCAAGATATTCAAGGTCAAAGGTCACAAAAATCGGTTTTTCGCGAATATCTGGCTTCCTATCGGTTAAATGAGATTTGCATTTATTATAAAAGTTGTAGGCTATAAAATTCCCTACAACTTTTGTTTAAACTTTTTTTTCATACGACCAACCGTTTTGAAGGTAGAGCGCGAAGAGTGCACATCGTACAGTCATATACGGCCTAATGCAAGGTCAAGCGTGAGTTATGGTTATCAGTACGTTATAAAGTCAATTATTTACTTGGAAATTATAATTATTAAACAATGCCTATTATTTATGTACTAACTATTAATTATTTATATTTAATTAAAGTAAGTAACTTGATTATTTATATATAATTATTCATATTTAACTATTTAAGTATAAAATATTATTAATTCTGGATTATATATTTTAGTTTTATTTTAAGTTAAAATGATAGTAAGAGTATATATTTTACACATATTTTTATTTATTATTAAATACGGCATAATATACATTTATCAAAATGTGAGTTCAAATATCAAAAGTATCTTTGTTGATTTTAATTGTAATGAAATTGGAAATGGAAGCTAATTATCTTCTTCTTCTTCGTCGTCTTCTTCTTCTTGTCGCTTAAAAATGTTCGATTCATTGTCATCATCCTCATTATCTGTCATGTTGTTACAGGCAAGCTTGTCCGTTGCACTGGCCGCAAGCTAAAGAACATTGTAGCCCTGATTTTCTGCATCCACAGCGGGAACCACAACCATTTTTGCAATTGCAAAATATTACGTTTAGTAGTTCGGCTGGTGCTGGAGGTAATAACGTTCGTATGGGCTCCAGGATTTCATTTTCAAGCATCCAGCCCCATTCTTGAGGTTCTAAGTCCTTCCCTAACCACGTTTGAATCTGGTAGTAGACACGTTTTATGTGTTGATGAGCTGCTACACTTGTTGGTGGAAGTGTTGACAGTTGTACAGGTTTATTTAGTTTTGTAAATTTGATGAATTGCGTGTAGCGGAAATGATCAATGTTGTCCTCAGATTTTGGAGCATTATATAATGCCAACAAGATGCGCACTCCATTTTCTAATAATGTTTGTTTTGGGCAGTTTTCTTGTTGAAATACTTCCACCAGTTTATCTAAATCAGGAATTTTTTCCAATGCTCTAGTAACAGTTTTTTTTCCTTTTTTAAATAGCGCAGAAGTCGTGTCACAGCCACTGAATGCGTGTAAAAATAAAATGTGCTTTTTAGTACGAGGACATTGGTCAAAACTTTTAGTAGAATATATTTGTGTTTTGACATTGCCTTTGCCAACTTTTTTCAAAAAAATTTCCTGATGATGTGACTGAGTACGTCCAATTAAAATAACGAGCAAATCGATATCTTCTCCTATGATGACAGCAGTCTTTTGATGTTACTTAAATAGTTAAAGTTATAGTTAAATAGTTAAATATGAATAATTATATATAAATAATCAAGTTACTTTCTTTAATTAAATATAAATAATTAATAGTTAGTACATAAATAATAGGCATTGTTTAATAATTATAATTTCCAAGTAAATAATTGACTTTATAACGTACTGATAACCATAACTCACGCTTGACCTTGCATTAGGCCGTATATGACTGTACGATGTGCACTCTTCGCGCTCTACCTTCAAAACGGTTGGTCGTATGAAAAAAAAGTTTAAACAAAAGTTGTAGGGAATTTTATAGCCTACAACTTTTATAATAAATGCAAATCTCATTTAACCGATAGGAAGCCAGATATTCGCGAAAAACCGATTTTTGTGACCTTTGACCTTGAATATCTTGAGACGCGGACACGATAACGATTGTGACTTTTGAGACAACATTTAGAATGACAAAACAAAGGTTCATACCAATTTGCAGCTTATTATCTTTCATTCCGAGGTTGACCCCTTTTTTTACCTAATATGACTGGGCTATAACGGCGTACATCAAACCGGAAAATTTAACCTAAAAAAGTTCTAGAAGGTTCCAAACAATCTTTAAACAACAGGCTTGGGTGACTTTCACGAGAAATGATTTCAGTAACTTTATTAGGAAGTCATCTCTTTAATTCGGATTATGGCACTTCCCTTGTTATGGACTGTCAGGCGTACCTAATGAAGACCTCAAAGATAAGCCGTGAAGAGAATGTGTATTGGAAAATGTTGGTTGTTTGCAGTCTTTTTATTTTTCAATAATGAGCTAGGAGAGTGTGGTTTGTTTTGTATGGATTTTTGGAAAATAATGTTTTGGTAAGAGGCTTAGATCTTTTTCTATACATGCTTATTATCTTTGTTTATTGTTTGGGTTGGCGGTTTGTTAGGGTTTTGTAGTTCCTAGAAAACTTACTGGTTTATTATAAGTATTTATCAGTTTTATATACTACATTTATTTCATACTTGATGCATTTTTTTGGAATTATATTTTTCGGTGTTTCAATTTTAAAACATTAAACTTGAAAATTACGAATATCTTTGAAATTAAATGCCTTTCTACAACTTTCTAAAATTAAAGAAACGTCTTCAAACTGTTTTTAGACTTTCGCGACTTTTACACAAACTCATGTTTTTTACTGTAAACGTGACTTATTCGCGATAAAATTAAAAAAGTTACGATACCTTCTACTTTCCGACGTTCTGAACGGGTTATACCGCTCACGGGTAGACTACCCGTGACCACGAGCAGTATAACCTGTTAAATTTTATCCCGAATAAGTCCCGTTTACAATAAAAAACATGAGTAACGTTTTTTCAAATATCTTCAAAGAAAAGTAAAACAAAAATATCTGATTGAATAAAAACGCAGCAATTCCAAGTCTTATAAGTCTCTAAAGCCATCTCAATCCTTCTATTTATATTCAACAGAATGTTTTTTGTTTGCAGATGCGTTGGTTGTTCCCAGCTCACATGATTTACCCAATGTTGACGCAACGGGTGCAAAATATCCTCTCAAGTAAGTTGCACTTTTAACCTTATCTTTATGTCTACAAGTTTCATTTTGTCTCGAGAATTTCAAAGCACTTAAAGTCTTTTTTTTTTTTTTTTTTTTTTTTACGTGTGGAAATCCCCGCGGACCGTCACCCCGTCGGGGGTTACGGCGGGGTGGTGTGTCGGACTCGAACCGACTAAAACCACACGGTGTGACCCTCTCTGCGCCTTTGTATTGGAAGGAGTCCAGGGAGGGGATTTCCTTCTGGACTCCAACCGGCGCCTGCCCGCACTGTTGCGGGCACCATCTCAAAAATTTACTCTCTGATTAGGCAACGTCCGGTCACACGCGAACGTCGCCCCCTCGCGGTTGGCCACTACTGCGGACGGACGGGAAACCCGTCCCGCCCATCCGCGGCCACTCTCAGGGCGGCATGAGACGCAGGTATGCGCGCCTCCGCCGCCCAGGGCGCCGGCGGCGGATCGGGTCCGAGTGGATATCGTCCTCCCGGGCCTTCTCCGCCACCTCCTTCTGCAAGATTACGTCCTCGCAGAAGGTTGCGACCGCGGTAAAATAACTGTCGCTGCCGGCCATCGATCTTATGACGGCCGGCAGCGAGAGATCCCCTCCGATGACTGCAGTGAGGGCACGGCGCTGCGCCGCCCAAGCGGGGCAGACCGCCAGCGTGTGCTGGGCCGTGTCCTCACTGCAGTCGCAGTGGTGGCAGGCGGGACTCGGTTCCCTCCTAGCGACCGAGTGCAGGTACTTTCCGAAGCAACCGTGCCCGGAAAGTACCTGCGTCAGCCGGAAGGAAAGGGTCCCGTGCTGCCGCCCTGCCCACTCCTCGATGACCGGCTGAAGAGCCTCCACGGCGGCGAAGCCAGCGCGTGGGGTCTCCAGCCGGAGCGACCATCTCAGCATGGTGGCTCGGCGAGCGGCTTCGCGCCACTCGCGCACGTCCTCGGGCGGAGGGCGGAATCCGCTCTCCGTCCGGAAGTCAGCCACTCGCCGATAAACTTCGGCGAGCACTTCCGCCTCCAAATCCCACGGGGGTGTTCCGGCCAAGGCACACGCCGCCTCTGTGGACACGGTGCGGTATCCGCGTATGGCTCTGACCGCCAGTATCCGCTGGGGGCGCCAGAGGCGCGCCCTGTTCTGGGCGGTCAGAGCCGCCGCCCACACCGGTGCACCGTAAAGTGCCATCGACCGGACAACCCCCGTGTACAGCTGCCTAGTGGGGACACTGGCCCCGCCCAAATTGGGCAGAAGTCGCCCTAGGGCGGAGGCAGTGCCCACCAGCTTAGGACCAAGCTGTCGGAAGTGCTCGTCGAAGAGCCACCTACCGTCGAGGACCAGACCCAGGTACCTCATCTGGGCCCGGACCGGTACGAGGACCGAGTTGACCTCGATCGAGGCGCCGGCGGGCGGACCACGACGGGGCCCATGAAATAATAGGGCCTCCGTCTTGTCCAGGGCCACCCGCAGACCCAGCGCCTCGATGCGCCCGACCACCCGGGAGACTCCTGTGGTGGCCAGGCGCGCCGCCTCCTCAAAGTTTGCCCCCCGGGCCGTGACCAGGGTGTCGTCTGCGTAACAGATTACACCCAGCCCGGGGGGGAGACGCCCTCGTAGGGCCCAGTCGTATCCCATGTTCCACAGGAGTGGTCCTAGGACAGACCCCTGCGGAACACCGCACGACATGGCCCTGCGTCTCAAGGCGCCACCTCGGTCCTCGTACTCGACGGTACGCTCCTCTAAGTAGTCTGCCACCAGCCGCCTCAGGTACCCTGGCACTCCGTGGTATTGGAGTGCGGCCCTGATGCAGCCGAATGGCAGACTATTGAAGGCGTTGGCGATGTCCAATGACACCGCCAACAGCACTCCACCGCCTCTCACCGCCTCTTCGGTCACGGCCCTCAGGCGCAGGATCGCGTCGACCGTCGAACGCCCTTCTCGGAAACCGAATTGGGCGTCCGACAGGTCGGGCCCCACCTCGCTGAGGTGCCGGACGATGCGGGCAGAGAGAACCCTCTCAAACAACTTGCCCGCCTCGTCCAGCAACACGATGGGCCTGTAGGCCGCGACCGAATCAGCAGGCCGTCCATGCTTTTGGATCAAAACCAGCTTCCCGCACTTCCAACGCTCAGGGAAGCGTCCGGACGCCAGGCTAGCGTCCAACACTCCCCTGAGGTGGTCCGACATGTAGTCGAGGGCACGGGCCATCACTCGGGCTGGAACCCCGTCCGGCCCGGGGGCGGTGTTCTTGGATCGAATCCGCAGAACAGCCGCCCCTACCTCAGATTCCCTGACAGGCGGAACATCACCCACGCTGCCCCGACGACGACCACGACGGGCCATCGACGGGGGTGTGTGTTCCGCCCGCTGCGGGAATAGGCCCTCGACCACTTCCTGCAGGAAGCTGGGCTGGAGAGTCTCCGTAAGGGGGGGGCCCGACGTGCGGAGCTTGTTACGCACCGCACGATAAGGGCGACCCCAGGGGTCACGCTCCAGACTCTCCAGCATCTCTTTTCTGCTCGCGTCTTTGGCGCGGCAAATGGCCAGCCTCAGAGTTTCCCGAGCTGCTCGGTACTCCTCGTGAAGCCGGTCCACCTCCTCACCGTCCCCGCGGTGGCGTCGCCGACTTCGGGTGTGGGACCTCCGGGCACGTACACAAGCCGCACGGAGGTCCGCCAGCTCCTGGGACCACCAGTAGACCTCCTTCCGAGGAGGCCGACGGCCACGAACGCGGGGCATGGCCGCATCACAGATGAGCGTTAACGCATCGGCGAAGCGACCAGCCCCCACGTCGACCTCCTCGGTCGGGGCCTGCGGAGACAGCCAAGAGCAAACAATGGCCGCCTCCTCTAGTAGGTCCCTGTCCAGCTTGGCGACAGCCCACCGCGGAAAACGGGAGGGACGCCGCGCCGCGTGACCCCTACTGGCGTCCTGGGACCGGGAGAGCTCGAATCGGATATAAAGGTGATCCGAGAGCGTCTCAACCTCATCCAGGACACTCCAGTTCCTTACTCGTGCGGCGACTGCAGGGGTAGCGAACGAAAGGTCCACTATCGACCCCCCCTGCTGTCGCACGCACGTGTTGGTGGCGCCCCTGTTCAGCAAACAGAGGCCCACCGATGCCGCCCATTCTTCCACGGCTTCGCCCCTGGCGTCCGTCGCCGGGGAACCCCAAGCAATGGACTTTGCATTGAAGTCCCCCAGCACGAGGACGTGCCCAGACCCCAATCGCCGTATCGAGGTCTCCAAGTTGTTGAGGAAGACCTCGAAGTCGCTCAGACTCCGGTTGGGGGAGAAATATACACCATAAATGGTGATTCCCCCCCATTCGACGGCAACATATCCAGTACCCTTGTCTCTTAGTGACAAGGGTGGGGAATGAGCCGCCGTGGAGCTGACGACTGCCACGGAGCCGTCCCAGTCACCCATCCAATTTGGACGGGGAGGGACGAAATAAGGCTCCGCGACTACGGCAACACCTACAGACCACTGCGCCATGGTTTGCAGGAGGAGATCCTGCGCCGCGGCACAGTGGTTGAGGTTCGTCTGGACCAGGAGGTTGGAGACTTGATCCATTACTGGATCGTCTCTACAACCCCCTCCATGGGCGACGACGTCGCCGCCTGATTGACGTCGGAGGCAGCCCGGGTCGCCAGGCTAGCCTCCGGCGTCTGCCGAGAGGCGCGGGGAGGCTTACAGCCCCCCTGCCCCATCTGGTGGTTGGCGGGCTTATTGCCCGCCGCACACATCGGGCAGTGAGGGGCGGCAGAGCAGTCTGCCGCCTTGTGCCCGGTTCGACCGCAGCGGAAACAAAGTTCGCTGCAGTCGAAACAGCTCTCGCACTTGGTGCGAGTGTGTCCCGCGACGAGGCACTTGTAACACCTCATCGGCCTCGCGGCCAGAACCGTGATTCTGGCATTCACGAAGCCGACGAGCATGCTCCCGGCGTTGGCCAAAACTTTGGCCGCCGCCACGGGACAGCTGACCCACACCGAGCCGAGGCCTCCCGGGCCCGGCCGGACGGTGCCGACTCGGATGGTGCCCGCGGCGCAGCCAGTCTTCTCCACGACTGCATCGCGGACATCCTCCGACGTGATGGAGTCGTCCAGACCCGAAATGCGCAGTTCCGCGCACTTGGTGGGCCTGGCGACCTTGACACCGTCCTGGGCGGCAAACACCTCCCGCAGCCTCTCGGCGAAAGTGTCGGCCGTCTTGGCGCCCTCAGCCCCCGGGAACTCGAATACTCGAGCTCCCGTCTGGGCGCGGCGCAGCCTCATCCCCGCAGCCCCGAACTCAGCAGCGAGCCCGGGACGGGCCCCTTTGAACAGGGCCGCGTAGGTGAGCCCGCCACTGGCCGCCTCCGGCGACACGGTCACCACTACAGCCGCGGTCTTGGGCGGCTGCAGCTTCCGCGGCCTCTTTTTGGAGGCCGCTGCCGCCACCGGCGGCAACTGCGGGGCTTGGGCTGCGCCTTGGGCGGCCTTCCTCGCCCGCGCCCGCTGCCGCTGCCCCCGCCTCTTCGAGGCCCCCACAACCTGCCAATCCTCGTTAGAGGGGGCTGGTTCCGAGGGGCCCGTCGGAGGTGCCGGAGCGGGAAGCGGGGGGAAGTCCGCTCCACTTGGGGGCGCCGTTTGAGGCCCCTTCTTGGCCGGCGCTTTGCCCGGAGGCTTGGCCGGCGCTTTGGCCGGTGCCTTGGCCGGCGCCTGGGCCGGTTTCGCGGCCCCCTTCTTCGGTCCCTTTTGATTTTGGGGGGGGGCCGGGGCCGACGTCGCCGCCGCGTAGGTGACGCGGCTTCCCACCAGGGTGGCAACCGGGGGCCTCTGCGACGCGAGCGGGGGGCGGACAACCGGCGCGGGGGGAAGCCTCGCCTCCAGGCCGGCCAGTCGCCCGTCCAACATCCGCGTCATGGCGTCGAGCGCCTGACGCAGCATGGCGTCAAGGAACTCGCCGCCAGCAGGGGCCTCCGGCCGAGACGGCGTGAGCGGGGCCGGGACCTCTACCCGAGACGGTCCGGGCGGGGCCGGGACCTCTGCCCGAGACGGGCTGGGCGGGGGCGGCACCTCTACCCGGGATGGGCTGGGCGGGGCCGGTACCTCTGCCCGGGATGGGCTGGGCGGGGCCGGGGCCACCGGCTGAGCACACTGAGCCCGGAATTGGGCGAACTGCGCGCTCAGGGCAGTTACCTGGGCCGTCAGGCGAGAGTTCGCCTCCTCGAGGCGCGCCATGTCCCCGCACAGGGTCCCCACAACCTCCGACAAGGCGGAGGAGGAGTCCTTGAGGGCCCTGACAAAGACGCCCTTCAAGTTCACGGACTTGATGGCCACCTTGTTAATAATGGCCACCGCCGCGCTCGCCCTCTCCTGCACAGACACGGGGGCTTGGGGGGGTTCTCCCTCCACCGGCTCCCGAACCTTAAGCAGGAGATCAGCGATCTCCTCCTCCGCTGCGACTTCTTTGTCCAGTCGCTTCCTCCTGTAGGACTCCGCATTCGAGAACACGGAGTCCGTTAAAGCACTTAAAGTCTAGGTTAACCATTTTCTTTATAGAACTCTTTTATTGAATTGCAACTTTAGTTTCTGGACTTTACGGCTGTGATTTGCTTATCTGGAAAAAATACTCATCGTTTCTGACGAGCTGACTAAATTCAAAATTGAACTTAAGATATACAAGAATATGTTTTATTTTAAAGTGTAGTTTTAATAATATAATGGGCGTGTGATATCAAATAAAAATTATTGTGGGATCATGCGAACAATTTCGTATGAATTTCAAGAGTGTATTTGACATTTTTAAATTATAGATCTAAATTATTTCAAACCTGGTTTTGAATTGAAAATAAGCATTGGAATAAGACTTATTTTTGCACTGTAGCTGGTCGTTTGGAAACAATTTTGTGAGAGACTCAGGATTTATTCTCAAGGGACTTCAGTACCTAGTAACATGTTGATCTCTATTTGATTGCTGAAAATCGATAATGTTTTTGGCAATATTTATAGACAAACGACCTCGAATAGGAAGGATATAAGACTAGTAAATGGGACTGGGTTAACTTGAATAAACTAATTGAATTAAATATTATAAAGAATTATTTTAAAGACTCTTATCGCCTATAAAAGGTGACTTGTAAATATTAAGCATTAATTAATAGTTAATCATTATAAAATTAATTAGTTGACAAAAAACCACTACATACGACTTTAGGATTATATTTTTTAAGTTTAGAGTTAGTTTTCTGTTAGTTCATTTTAGTGTTTAAGTTGGTCAACGGTTCAAAATTATAAATCAAATCAAATCAAACCATTTTATTTCAAGTAAACCATACAACGGCACTTTTGAAACGTCAAGTAGTCAGTCAGTAGTCAGTCGTGAAGCTAATCGTCTGTTTCAATTCGTAGATCCTAGGGAGAAGAACAGACAAGAAACTCCATGGACACTCTTTTCCAACATTGTTTTTACAATTTTTGGTTACATTGTTTAAGGCATTTTATTAAATGTGAGCACAATGTAACGATGCTGATATTTACACAGGTAGTGTCCAAAAATAAATATATATATATTTTTTTTTATATTTAAGCCTGCCAAAGTGACTCTACTCTGCCTGATGGAAAGCTTGAGTAAAATCCAGGAGTAGGGGTCACCATGCTTATTGTGAGGGTAGGCAATGTAGCATGGTGACCCTTACCATGGCAGCCTGGTTAGATTATTCTGCATCATTCTCCCGGCCTTTGAAGGGCGGGAGAATGATGCAGAATGATTGGGCCTCCGGTCTCACACTCACCAACGAAATACGACAACAAGAATGCTGTCATTATTAGGATGGTCTTCTGTGTGAGGGTAGCCGGCCCATTTGTGCTGTAATCAGCGTGGCTCTACTACCTCATAATAATTAAACAATAATTAGAAGTTGTGAGATGACCAGCTCGTATCACGAGCATGACCTATGCACCAGCCATCGTCCAGTTCAACCATATCGTAGGGAGCCGAACGACCCGCCACACACGCCACCGCCAGCAGGGCTTTTGAGCGAGCATGACATACTCACAACCGCCAGTCAACAAACAAACTTATGCTACTAGGTAGTGACTACAAAGTGCTCACATGTACAATTCAAAATGTTATACAATAATAAAACCATTTATAAATGCTACTCTCTAAGAATGCGATAAATATCTGAAACATGTAAATAAAAAGTAATTTCTTATGCGATAATGTTAATACCAAAAAATATATATATAATAATATAATGTCAAACAACAAGATACAAATGGTAGTTGATTTGCCTTTACAATATGAATGGTTGTTGATTTACCTTTACAATAATCGCGAATAACGATATGGGGCAAGGCTAGTCTAAAAAAATAGTTTAAGTTACTCCTTGTAACGTCAGCAATTTGCCAGTGAAAATGTCCTTAAAATTAATCCAAATATCCCAAGAGATTAGCCGGAACAAATAGACAGACGGACACACAAAAGATAAATTTGATACATCGGTAAGTATGTAGGTTACTTATTTAAGTGTGTTTAAGTGAGTAAAAATCTTTTAATTTGAAATTACAAACAAACTCTTCAAATTTGCAGATTAGTATGGATATGGCATTATTTTGTTTCTTTAGATAACTGAGAATTTTCTTCCATCATCTATATATTTGACAACGTTTATTCAAATTTCAAAACGATGAGTTACATAAAGTACATAAACGTAGTAACAGGAAAATACAAAGTCAGAATTTCTCGTATAGTAATTATCAAACTTAAACTTACTAAGGACTCTACTGCCATTTTCATGAACATTTCAGGCATAGAAAATGTACTGAAAGACGTATTAATTGAAACGTCAGAAGGCGACTCAACAAAAGGCAACGTCATAACGATTTATTAATCAGTGGCAACGTTCAATTTCTCATAAGATTTAGACTCTGATCAGATATTAGTTACTATAGATATAGGAACTAATGTTTATAAGTACTAAAAGTGGATTAGTTATAGTAATAATGATTTCTAATAAAGTTCTTGAAATAAACTTAATAAATTGCTGTCAACTTCCAAACAAACAGCGAAAAGTCACTACGCTTGAGCTAGGCAAAGCCTATTACGTCGGTCCTGAGAACTTTCTCCAATAGACTTTAAAATTGCTTTCATTCTATAATGCTTTTTAGATGTCCTAGTTTACAAGCTATTTTACTTACGGGTTAGTAATAATTGGAGACTCTTGTTCGTTTGTTTATATTTTATACAATGTTGTGAATAATATGCAACTTGCATTTAACCCGTGTATGCCGGTTATCGCGGTAAAAAGTAGCCTGTGTCCTTTTCCAAGTTTCCATCTATCTCTATACCAAAATAATTTATAATAATATATAAAGTTTATAATAATATTAATTCATACATTTTTATGCCTTTAGGCCGCTTTAACCAGTTCTTGACATAATCCGCTCATAAAACGTCCATAGTAAGTAGCCTTAGATGATTGGAAACAAGTACGGTAAATACCTACTGACCGTTTGTGGCATGAAATGCTATCAGTGTTTCCGTGATTCAGAGGTCATGTTAAGCGATCGGTTCTATTTGTTATCTTAAGATGAACAGTCGTGAAGCTTGTTTGGCAAGATTACGGCCAGCGTGGAAACATATGGCCTTAATCCTCTCCTAAGAAGACACCCGAGCCCAGGAATAGGACATTATGAGTTCTTGATGGTGACATAATCCACAATATCGCAATGGCTTATATAGGAATCTAACTGACCCCCTCGGCGAAACGTCGTGGACCGAAGCTAGTCAAAAAATATATCCTAAGTTACTGCTTATGTCATCAGTTGTTTATTAGCAAATCTCCCGTCAAAATCGGTCCAGAGATTAGCCAACGTAAACATACAGAAAGATAGACAAAGAAATAAAAATTTAAGAAAGTCCAAAAAGAGTTCAAATGGTGAGAAACTCTGGTAAAATACAATATATTTTTAAACAGACATGATCGAATTCGTGTGAGTCAACTACTATTTAAAAAAGTACTAGTTAGAAAAGGCCTGGTGTAATAATCATTTAGGAGTCCAGACGAAAGCACATTCGGGAATAGAGTTGAACCTATGTACATTTGTATTGGCAAACACGACGGAAGGCTTAACGTTTTCCCAGAGCTTCAGAGGATTTTGCCATCTAAACAGAGACAGGGTCGGCTTTGAGATATCGGTTAGTAAATATTTGGTACCAATGGTTGTAAAGTCAGTTGGTATTATTTATCTAGATATAAAATGTGTGCATTTGCGTTTCTACACATCAAAGCCATACCAGCACTTTACGTTTATAATGATAATTCTTCTACTTCTTCTTCCTAGCCTTTATACCTAATTGGAAAAAAATTGGGGTCAGCTACAAATTCTACCGTTTTTACCTGAATATCTTCTCTTATTACCTATCTTATCTATCTTTTCCACGGAGTGACAGGCCTCGGTCCTCCACAATCCTGAGGGAAAGTGAAATTCGAAGGTTGAACTAGTTGTCAGTATTTTTAGGGCACTGACTTCCAAAGTTTGAGACTAGATGGCGTTGTGGCAGATGTCCAAAATATTACAAAAAACTATATTTTCAGATTCTAAACTTACCTGTAGATCACGTTTATACTTTTTAGGGTTCCGTAGCCAAATGGCAAAAAACGGAACCCTTATAGATTCGTCAAGTCTGTCTGTCTGTCTGTCCGTCCGTATGTCACAGCCAATTATTTCCGAAACTATAAGAGCTATACTGTTGAAATTTGGTCAGTCTATGTATTCTGTGAACCGCATTAAGATTTTTACATGAAAATAGAAAAAGAACAATACATTTTGGGGGTCCCCATACATGGAACTGAAACTCAAAATTTTTTTTTTCGTCAAACCTATACGTGTGGGGTATCTATAGATAGGTCTTCAAAAATGATATTGAGGTTTCTAATATCATTTTTTTCTAAACTGAACAGTTTGCGCGAGAGAAACTTCCAAAGTGGTAAAATGTTGGTCCCCCCCCCTCTAACTTCTAAAATAAGAGAGTAATAAAACTAAAAAAAAAATATGTTATACATTACCATGCAAACTACCAACGAAAATTGGTTTGAACGAGATCTAGTGAGTAGTTTTTTTTTAATACGTCATAAGCCGTAACACGCAATTTACCTTTTATCCAGTCAATACACTAGTATAAAAACATCGATGAAAGTTACAACGAACTACAAGAACTTTTATATGATGTTACTTGCTGATACGGAACCCTTCATGGGCGAGTCCGACTCGCACTTGGCCGCTTTTTTTAGATTACGTTATATACGTTCACTTAAGTTTAAGCATATAAAATTATAACATCTTTCAATTTTTTTAAATAAATCAATTTTGTTTACAGGTTTTTACATCGCAGATCAATTCAAGAGGGTAAGTATTTAAATATTTAAGCTTTCGTAGAATAACACTTAATTGGTACATGTCAATAATTTTTCGAATTAAAATTTAGCCTATGACACACACACCAAGAAGAATTTTTTTTTAACGATCGACGGCTGTCGATCGACACAGGCGACATAGTGTGGACGTGTCGATCGGCTTAGTCGATCTACATTTGTCGAGTCGAATGTAACCCGAATGGAATGCATTTTATTTTCAGTCGAATGGAAATAATTGCCAAGTTTGGACCTGTAAAGCATGATAACAAAGTTTTAAATCATTAGTTTTGTTAAAACCTGTATGCGCAACGGGAGAAGTTGGGGGATAATTGTGTTTTAACAAAGTTAATTATTTTATCAAAATGAATTTCACAGAAGAACAAGTCTACAAGCGCGGACATGGCAGTAGCAACAGCAACAAGAGCATCTGCACCACTCATTTTGTTTCTTGTTTCACTAAAGCACAGCACTCAACTACTCACAGTCGACTGATGAAATACGTCCACACAGCAGTTTATGTGTGGACGAGACGAATGTCGCTTATGTTGTTCGAAATTGTCGATCGACCTTCTCGATCGGCATAGTGTGGACGCGGCTTTATATCTACCCGTGCAAAACCGGGGCGGGCCGCGATAACACACACTATCATAGGCTCACCTAGTGGTATAATAGGAATGTGTACGTATTAAAGAGGTATTAAAGAGGTATTTTGTTTGTTGACGAGATGAAAAATTCCTCTGGATCTTTGGCTCCTCAGGCACTTAGGAGTCACAATTATGTGGTATTTGACCACTATAAACAACCTCGGTCGCTCTGAAATTAAGTGAGCTACGGTTTGCTTTCATTTTACCCTCTGAAAATAAAAGACTTAGATGTATGTATGTACGTTGTATTACATAATATATCGTGTTTAAAGCTACCTTTTGCTACTACAAATAGAAAAAAAAACTGATAAATTGTTCTTATTTCGTTAGTCTATGTAATTTTCCTTAATTTTAATCGCAGAAGCTGAAACCACGGTTTCTAGCCATCGTTAGGAGACGCACTGCCTACAAAAACAGAATTCCGAATACGACACAAACCACAATAATCAACAAACGTTTCTATGCGGTCCCCAATCCTCTTAGGTACAAAGTTCTTCAGAGTTGTATTCTATATAAAAGTCACTACCTTAGAAATTTGACTGTTTGTTCAGCTTATAATCAAGAATGAAGGTAGAATGTTTTCTATGAAAAATCCGTATTTACAAAACAAGTATGTTTAGGTATTTATATCAGTTGTCTAGTACCCATAGTACAAGCTCTGCTTAGTTTGGGACTAGATGACGTTGTGTGTAATATATCCGAAAAAATAAAACAATTTTGTTGAAGTAGAAAATAAAGCTTTCATGAATAGTTTTGTAAAGAAATATTAGCTTTCTTTTGACTATCCACAATATAGGTACTATGTAAAATACGAGGTTTTTTCACATTCCTTTTTTCCATCTCGAGGTTGCTTATAAGACATTGATTTTTTAGGAATGGTATTTTTTCAATCTAATTTAAGTAAACTAAAAAAATGTATAGATATACGAGTACACTTAAATAAAAATTAAATCTAAAAGAACCTCGCTCAAACGGATGTTCTTACATCATATTTCAGTATCATGTGTTTAAATATTTCATACATTATATGACTTTCGAAAGCTTTTACTTCACCACGGGTTCTTAATTTTATCAGTCAAACCAAAAAGAATGCGTATTAAAGAGATCAACATAAAACTTCAACATTTCTCCCCTTGATCTACCTTTAAGTACGTATTTGCATTTCTACGTCTCAGACTAAAGCCGGTTTTTGAACTGCATAAATCTAGTAAAATCCAGTAAGATGTGGACTTCAATAGTCGTTACCAAGTGAATAACAAACACTTGAGTAACAGTGTTTGTGTAAATTGCTTTTATATTATTTCTAACTAGCTGAGTCCCGCGACTATCCGTGTGGTGACGGATTAAGAATACATAGTGTCACCACCCCTATTCATCCCGTGGGTGTCGTAAAAGGCGACTAAGGGATAAACTACGCATGACAACATCGATGCAAAGAGAAGGAAAACTTGAAACCAACCCTATACCAACCCGTCTGGCCAGCGTGGTATAGTAGGCCAAAACCTCCTTTCTAAGGAGAGGCCTATGTCCAGCAGTGGACTATTAAAGGCTGTTGATAATGATGATGATGATGAGTCCCGCGATTTTACCTGCGGTCATTGTTGTGAATCGCGAGTAATGCCGAGGAACGAAGTTCATTTCAAAAATTAGCCTAAGTCACTTAGCCTTAGCCTCATGTCATCGGCCAACTGCCAGTAATTGTCCCGTCAAATTCGATCCAGCCGTTCCACAAATTAGCCAGAAGAAACAGCGAATGAATTGAGAAAAAAAACACAAAAAAATACTTAATAAGAAATTCCAGAAGCGAATGGAGAACCATGCAAGAGGCATACATCCAATAGTGGATGCAAATATGATGATGATGAAGAAATTGCTTTTTGTTGTAACATACAGACACTTTAATTTTATTTATATTTACTTATAGATACAATAAAGTCAGAAATTTTCATATTACCATTGTTTGATATCTTTACAATAATTGAATACATGACACTTGATATAATATGGACAGAGTAATTTTGTGTGGGTTGAAAATTAAGAATCTTTGCGTGATTGTAAATAGTAATAAATTCGGTCATCTGACATCATTTAGGTAGTAGAGCCACGCTGATTTCAGCACGAATGGGCCGGCTCGACCCGGCCAGTACTACCCTCACACAGAAGACAATCCTAATAATGACAGCATTCTTGCTGTCGTATTTCGTTGGTGAGTGTGAGACCGGAGGCCCAATCATTCTGCATCATTCTCCCGCCCTTCGAAGGCCGGGAGAATGTTGCAGAATAATCTAACCGGGCTGCCATGGTAAGGGTCACCATGCTAAATTGCCTACCCTCACAATAAGCATGGTGACCCCTACTCCTGGATTCTACTCATGCTTTCCATCAGGCAGAGTAGAGTCACTTTGGCAGGCTTAAATATAAAAAAAAAAAATTGTCTTGAACTAAGCGTAGCTTGTACTATGGGCACTAGTCAATTGATATAAATACATATTAATATGCACATTTTTTCTAACTACATACATTTTATACATAAGAAACACCTAAAATTCTAAACTTTCTGAAACAAATAATTGCAGATCATACAAATCATTGGAAATCGAACCCGAGACCAAAGCACCGCACCGAGGCAGTCAATTATAACGCTAGTGTTTATCGATTGAATCAAACATGTAAAAATAATTTCGTTTCAATCCACAACGAGTTATTTCTTTTTCAGATTTATTTAAAACTGAGTCATGCTGTGTTACTCAGGATTATTATTGTGAATCGCGAGTATCGCTGCGTAGCGACACTAGTCTAAGAAAGTCATAGTTACTTATTACATCGTCAACATTCTGTCAGTGAAAGCCCCATCATAATAGTTCCAGAGATTACCCGGAAAACAATTATTAAAAATTTTATATGTGTATTTGACACATACAAAATTTTTAATAATTGTTTTTTAGGGTTCCGTAGCCAAATGGCAAAAAACGGAACCCTTATAGATTCGTCAAGTCTGTCTGTCTGTCTGTCTGTCTGTCTGTCTGTCTGTCTGTCCGTCCGTATGTCACAGCCAATTATTTCCGAAACTATAAGAGCTATAGTGTTGAAATTTGATCAGTCGATGTATTCTGTAAACCGCATTAAGATTTCTACATAAAAATAGAAAAAAAAACAATACATTTTAGGGGTACTTGGAACTTGGAACTGAAACTCAAAAAATTTTTTTTCATCAAACCTATACGTGTTTCCTATCTATGGATAGGTGTTCAAAAATGATGTTGAGGTTTCTAATATCATTTTTTTCTAAACTGAATAGTTTGCGCGAGAGACGCTTCCAAAGTGGAAAAATGTGTGTCCCCCCCCCCTCTAACTTCTAAAATAAGAGAGTGATAAAACTAAAAAAAAAATATGTTGTACATTACTATGAAAACTACCAACGAAAATTGGTTTGAACGAGATCTAGTGAGTAGTTTTTTTTTAATACGTCATAAATCGTAACACGCAATTTACCTTTCATCCAATCGATGAAAGTTACAACGAACTACAAGAACTTTTATATGATCTTACTTGCTGATACAGAACCCTTCATGGGCGAGTCCGACTCGCACTTGGCCGCTTTTTTATTTGATATTAAAACCGTATGTACTATCATATACATTTAGTAAGACGGTTATTTTGATATAATATATACAAACACTGCAATTTAATTGTATGGTTTGGAATTCATGATTCGCCATTTTAAAAATTACTATCTTTTTACAACCAGTCTCTAGCCGTTCTCGTAAGCTTATATTTTTATGGTGATTTTCGCGTAACGTATTATGCGTGATAAAAGGATTCTATTATTTATATTGAACTACTTAAGTTACCAGGACTGTTGAAGTTATGATAAAGTAATTAAAGATAATAAATTTAGTTTATAGTTTAAGTCTTGTTGCTATTTATCTTAAACTTTCAGGAATTTCTAATTTATGTTCTAAGGCATAAGGCTTAAACCGGCTCTGAACGGATTTCCCCGGCCAGAACCGACACCGGGCCAATCAGTGAAACCTAATCTCGCTAAGTTGGGATAAGCTTTATGACTTTATTACTAACACTTATTATAAAATCAAAATAAAAGGTGACCGAAGGATTGAAGGAAGATGAAAAGCTGTTAGATTCATGCCATTTTTAAAGATAAGTTATTGAGATATGAGATGAAACAGCTTTAGAAGAATCCCTTGAAACATTTTATAGATTTCAGCAACCCTAGCAATTTGAAAGCGTATTTCGTTTTTCATTCTGACTGCACGGTTGGCCTAGTGGCTTAAGCGGTTGCCATGCCGCTTCCTACTACGCCCAAGTGTCGTGGTTTCAAATCCCACGTAGGACAACACTTTGTGTGATTCACAATTTGTTGTTCTGAGTCTGGGTGTTCTTTGTGTCCGTTTCATGTATGTTTGTAAAGTCCCCCGCGACACAGGAATTTATATTCCTAATGCGGGAGTTGTCTTTTTAAATGAATAAAAAAAAAAAGAATAAAGAATGAATTCTATCCTCTATTTTCTTGTTTCATTGGCTAATCTCACACAGTCACGTGATAGTAACAAAATATTAGCCAATTTCACAAGAGAATATAGAAATAGAATAGAAAACGAAAAACGTTTGCAACTTGGCTAGGGGGGTTCCATATAGAAAGTAAATATTACCATGCATATACCAAACATCAGTCTATTATGGTGAATGAAGGCCTTACCTAAAGTCGAAAATACACATGTATAGATAAAGCCACGGATTTTAAAAGACTATGCTGACTATACTTATATTGTAAAGCTGAATAGTTTGTTTATTCGTTCGTTTGAACGTTCTAATCACAGAAAGTACTGAACCGATTTGAAAATTTCGGTCACTGTGAAGGTACACGTCCATTGGCCCGCGGCGGACGCACGGCACGCAATGGATTGTACGGATTTGCCTTGCTCAGAAATGCTGGCATTCAGTGCGGGCGGCGCGGATAGTGGACGCAGCACTATGTGAAATCATACAAAGCAAAATAAAATCCGTTGCGTGCAGTGCGTGCGGCGCGGGCCTATGGAAGCGAATCTTTACATAGCCCAGTTATCGAGGAAGGCTATATGCTAAATCATCACGCTACAATGAAAAGGAGTGGAAGGTTGCGGAGGTACGATGCCAGACCTTCTGTGGAAAAACTGATATTCAGGTAAAACCATTCATAGCCCAACCGTATCTTGGGAATTATAAAGGCTAGGAAGATGATGTATGTAGTTGGAGTTGAAAGGAGCCAAAGAAGGAATGATCCACAAAATTCTATCGCAACTTAATAGTGATGACGCAAAAGCTCTGTTCAAATTGATGTCGATTAAGTTAAAATAATAATTATGTAGTGTTCAGGATACGATGGAACTGACATATGCTGTGTGTAAAAGCTCCATAGAGAATGATGATGCATTGTATTTGGAAATGTAAAAGTATTTATAAGCATTTTGGTTGCCAAAGTACAGGCTTTGTTGAGTTATTAGTTTTTTGTTTTTTTTTATTTATCTGTGACATCATCATCAGCCATCAACAGCCAGCGCAGTCCACTGCTGGACATATTGACAATTGCACGTCACTTGGTTTGATCCTCGGTATCATCTGTTACATAAATAAATAAATATTTTAGGCATTTGACAAACAACTCCATCTGTCCCAAGCTAAGCAAAGCTTGTATTATGGGTACTAGACAACTGATATAAATACATACTATCCTTTTTTTTGTCAATTCAGACACATTATACATAGAAAACACCCAATTCGAAACAAATATTTGTGGTTCACACAAACATTTGGTTCGGGAACCCGGGAATCGAACCCGAAACCTTAAGCACAGCAGTCGCATACGCCACCACTGCGCCATCGAGGCAGTGAAACCAGATACATATGAGAACATTATTATAACCTAATTTGTTAGGACTACGAAAATAATAAGATCCTTTGAATCTACGAATAATATTACATTATTTAGGAAAATATATACAATACCTACTGCACTTGTCATACATGACCCATCTATCCAATTTATTTTGCTCACTTGGCAAAAGCATGCATGAAATTGTGGCCAAAATTACTTGCTTGCGCTACAAATTGGATCTAGTAGGGCAAGAGAGAGAACATGCTGTCAGCTTGGACAAATTGGTTTTAGGAGAGTGATAGCAAAATACTTAGGGACCTAGTTACTGTTTTATAAATACTTTTGTTTATCATCAATGGAAGTTACATAGATACGTTTGACGAGATAAAATTGAAACGAAAAAATCCAATAACTATATTATTATGTCTGATGTTAAAATATTGGAGATAAAAGTGTTTTTTTAAATTCGAGAATGATGCAAAATTATCTAACCAGGCCGCCTTGGTATGGGTCACCATGCTGCATTGCCTACACTCACAATGAGCATGGTGGTCCCTGCTCCTGGATTCTACTCATACTTTCCATTTGGCAGAGTAGAGTCACTTTGATAGGCTTAATATATAAATAAATAAAAGAATATAAGAGAAAAGATAGACAGAAAATTCATTTATTTCATTATACTCGTATACTGAAACAAAAATGCTAAACATTTAAAAAAATATTGATCTGCATAAAAACCGAAACATTAAAAACTTGAGTGATGCTGCTAATAAATTTTTAAAAGTCATCTAATCAAGTTCGCCTGGTGGTTAAAGCGATTGCTATATCACTTTCTACCGTGCCAGATATTGAAGGTTCAAATTCCACCTACAGCTACACCTAATGTGTGATTCTAAGTATTGGTGTTCTTTGTTTCCATTTCCTGCATATTTGTAAAGTCCTTCGTTAAACTATCTATACTGCCGGTGTGGACGCTGTCTCTTGAAAAAAAAAATCACAAATTCGCATACATTATTAATTATAGTATCTAAATTCTCAAAATTTAAATAATATGTACATACGTAAGTTTTACTTATTCATATTCAAAATAGTTTTAAATTATTCTCCGTACTATCTATAAGGTTAGATTTATTATGCATTAAAATACACCAGATTTATACAAAAAAACATATAAGGAAGCAATGTGGTCTAGCAAACAATAAATTCAGGGCTTTGTCCCGTCGTCTGTGGCCCAGATTTGGCGTAATCCCTCAGTTTTGGCTAATAGCCTCGTTGCACATATGAACGCTGTTTGAATATAATACTATTCTTTTGCGTAATGTTCTTTAGTGTTTTCTATTTCCTCTGTCTTATTTAGTAAACACATTGTTTGTTTATATAGATATTTTGAATAACAGCTCAAAAAATTAATATACCTTCTCATTTTTTTAAAGTCGGTCGATCGGTGAGGTCAGTATCTCGATGGGTTACCGTTTCGGAGGCCATGTTGAGCAATCGATTCCAGTTGTTATCATAAGGTAACAGTCGTGAAGCTCATGTAGAGGCCAACGGGCAAGATTACGTAGCCACTACGTGTCTTGCCAGTCCCCAACCGCACTTGGCCAGTGTGGGGATGTATGAGCCCAACAGTGGGACACTATGGGTGTTGATCAAAATTGACTGAAAAAACTTTTCCAACTTGTTTTTTCGCAAATGTAGTTATAAATTTGAAAAGAATCCCCTATTACATAAAAAGTTAGGAAGTTCTAAATCAGTAAAGGCCTTCTAAATTAATTTATAACCACTCTTTATTAGAATACATCGTTAAAGTTGGTTACTACCTGAGCCAAACATACTCTGAGAATTGAAAGTCCAACAAAACGTAAACAAAGTTAATAAATATTCCAACAAGCTTTGTACGAGGTTCCAGGAAGCTAGGATAACCTATAAAGCAGCTGTCATAAAGTTGTTTTTATTTCACTTTTAGTTGAGAAACGGAAAGGGAAGGCATTAGTATGTATATGAGAAATTTCGTATGCGTAGGTCAGTCTCAAAACATGGTAGGGAGTTTTTTGTAGTTGAGTATGTCTAGTGGTATTTTTATTGTGCAGTATGATGTGGAATTGTCTCCATTCACAATGAGTATAGTGTCCCCTACTCTTGGATTATCCTCATGTTTTCCATCAGACAGAATAGAGACATTCTGGCACGCTGATATAAAATAAAAATAAACATAACTAAAAATATCCCTTTGTCCATAATACAAAGTACTAATTTCAGTATTATTTGGTTAATAGATAATCGAAACTGCAAATAATTCCACCGTTATTGTACAGATTATCTCCGTACTAAAAGATGGGGATAAAGTTCCACATATGGTACAAGTAAATTTTCATTTAATCGGGATGCCAATTACAGTACACATTTCTGTGTTTTAATGTTCGGCTAATTGTATTCTGCCTTTCTTGTTTTTTTTTTATGCACAAATATAGCAAAGGCAAATTAAATGCCGTAGGCTATTGTGTTTTCCATTATACTTCTATTTCCCAATAGTAGTAACAATTTAGAAAAATTAAATAATTTATTTTTTTATAATTTGACACTAAATTAATTTGATAACTTGACTGCCTCGGTGGCAGTGGTCTCGGGTTCAAATCCTGGGTCAGACCAAATATTGTATGATCTACAGTTATTCGTTTCAGAGTTTGGATGTTTTCGATGTATTATTTTATATTTACAAAAAAAAAATTGTAAAGTGCTGCTTATTTTATAGCGAGAAGGCATTGTGTGTTACGTGTTGGAACATTTATAAGCACTAGAAACCCTTATTAAAATTAAATTAAAATAACGAGCGATATTTTATATTTATTCTTACATTTATTAGATAATTCATGAGCTTCGTGCCTTAAAAGCAACTTTCTATATATTCTGAAGTTTATCGACACTGCATCGACTTTGCAACCATCTCTAAGGATTTTTTCCAACAGTAAAAATAGTTATCTGTGACTTCTTTCTAAGTGATTTCTTATTTATTTCTCAACAACATTCTTACGTTTTTTATCGATTGTTTTCAATTGACTTGCTCCAGTCGTGGTCATGCATAGACTCTCTCGGGAAATCAAAGTAATTTCGTCTCGAGTAGTGCCATAGATTTAGAACTGTGGGCTTTTATGTTTTGCTGATTTATTTATTTTATTTTACTTTTATATTGTACGCCTAAGCTTTAATTACATTGGAATTAATCATTTTTTATACAATTACTATAACAATAACACCTTCACTAGCTTTTGCCTGAGACTCCGCCCGCGTTTTGGTCTGTTATGACGGTAAATTGCAGCTTGTGTTATTCCCATATGTAAACTTTATTATTGTGAAGTTTCATTAAAATCCATTCAGTAGTTTTTGCGTGAAAGAGCAACAAACATACATACTTACGAACTTCCGCGTTTGTAATATTAGTGAGTAGGATATCATGAACAACTATTAATGTATTACTGCAGGGCTAAGGTCTCCTCTCAGAAGAGGATTAAGGGCATACTTCCCCACGCTGGCCGAGTACGGGTTGGAGACTGGCAAAACATAAAAGGAAAAATCTTAAAATTACACTGAATGTAATAAAAACGAGGTATTTGAAGATGATTGTGAAATAATTAGAAAATGCAAAGCAATTAACACTACAGGTGATACAATTTCGTTAATCTCTTATTTCGAATACTATCAATTCGGTTATAATCCCAGCTACACGTAAGCGGGAATTAGGCAAATGCAATCGGATTTAGCATCCAAATCTGAGCATTGCAGCTGTGCAGGTGCGTTCTGTACATTCTATTCATAATATAAGTAGTAATATTTGATTTTATCCGTCTATAGGTTCGAATAGAAGTGCTAATTGTAATAGACTTATGTTTTTGCCTCTGCCTCTAAAGCATAATTAGAATCCGATAGTGGCGGTCACCTTTCGGTCGGTCACCTCAAATGCCTTTTTGATGTTAATAAAGTAAATACTTTGAGATGCTTTTAGTAAAAAACTGTACATTTTATATTACATACAGATACTGTGAAGATCAACGAAAACTGAGATACCTTCCAGTATGACTAAAAAATCGTAAACAAATGTTACAAATAAAAATGTTGTTCCTTCTACAAATGTTAAGAAGAGATGAGAAAAATCTTAATAAGTAGACATAATAAAATATATTGAGATATTGGTGCTTATTCCTAATGACAGCCAGGAGTATGGAGGTTTGATGGGGTGTCAAGCCCATGCCTCGGAGAACACATTAAGCCATCGGCCCTGGTTGTCATGAACGTCTAAGGCAATCGTTACTGGAAAGTGAGTGCCCTCAACTGTTAATTTTTTGGATTTTGCGGAGACCTTCGAGGAAAAGCTTTTTTTAGGTAAAATCTGTTGAATTTACGTAAAATGGTAGTAGCCGCCGACTCCAAGTAGTATGTACAATAATTTCACAGTCACTTACAGTCAAGTGGCAGGTCTGTCGGTCTTTTCTTCCTACATTAAAAAAGAAAGGTCGTATCACATTGAATTGTAATTGGTAATTGACTGACTGCCTCGGTGGAGCAATGGGAGCGTATGCGACTGCTGTCCTTGAAGTTTTGGGTTCGATTCCCGGGTCGGACCAAATGTTTGTGTGACCCGCAAATATTTGTTTTGGAGTTTGAGTATTTTTATGTATTTGTCTAGTACCCATATTACAAGCCCTGCTTAGTTTGGGACTAGATAGCGTTGTGTGTATGTGATGTCCAAAATATCTTAAAAATATATTTTGGACATCGCATACACACATATATTATTTCTTCAGAATATTTACTTATATTAAAGAAATTCGCTAGAATAAAGCACATTTTACAATTTTCAATTTAACATAATAAAATTTCTACTAACTATAAAGTACTTTAAACAAACCTTAGTAATAGCTAGTGTGATGTCATTTAATACACATTATATACACTATTGAGCCTTTATAATTGGATATTTTCATACCCTAATGATGTGTGCCGAAGACCCGATGTAGATTTGAATATGTATACTGTATATTAGGGTAACTAAAATGTAGAATCATGTTTCACTATGGTAAAAATAATCAATTATAGAAATTTAAAAGTTATTGTTTTGTTTGTTAATATTGTTTTCGAGTATTTTACACACAACGCCATCTAGTCTCAAACGAAGTGAAGGTTGCACTATTATTACTGGTGCTTGTGATATTAGTACATATTAGGAATAAATAACGCCTAAGCTCCGAAACAAATAACAAATATGACGATCATACAAATATTTGGTCCCAAAATTGAACCCAATAAGGCAGTTAAAAATATTTAAAAAAAACATGTTTTCTGAACAAGATAAGCATAATCGTTTCCGAACACCAACTACAATGTCATATTATTAAATGAATATTACAGACAAATATTTACAATACAAGGCCCTCACATTTATAAAATCAACTAGCTGCGCCCTGCGGTGCTACCCGCGTATCATTATGGTTGCCCTGCAAGTGTGTTAAGCATAGCAACCTGTGAAGTTTTGACAGGAGATAAACAGTTAAATATTTGACATCTACGATTTAATGTATTTTTAAATTTATCTAGCTTACGCCCGTTATCAAATCTTCAAAAATAAATACCGACGAATTGAGAACCTCTTTTTCTGAAGATGGTTAAAAATAAATCTACACCTCAATATACAAACACAATTTCTATCATACTTTTTATTATTTTTTTACATTTAAGCCTGCCAGATGACTCTACTTTGCCTGATGGAAAGCATGAGTAGAATCCAAGAGTACTAAATACTACCCACATTGTGAATGCAGACAAGGCAGCATGGTGTCCCGCACTATGATACTAACACGATCTCTGAGAGAAACTCCGAGCATAGCCCTCTCCATAGCACGCTACGTGACTTTGAATTTGTGGACCAACCGTGCCGTGAGTGTCCACGTTTAGGCTCCGTATGTCATGACGGGTAGAACGCACTGGTTGAAGACTTTCGTCTTTAGGCACTGTGGGATCGATGATGAGAAGACCCGACGAAGCTTCCCAAACGCCGCCCAACCCAGCTGAATTCTCCTGTTCACCTCGTCCTCGAAGTTGTTTCCACCAAACTGCAAAGTCTGCCCGAGGTACACATATTTTTGAACAACTTCGAGAACGGTACCGTGTATCGCAACCGGTTCCGGTAGTACATGTTCGTTGAACATGACCTTGGTTTTGTCCAAGTTCATCCGTAGGCCGATGCGTACAGAAGAGTCAGCCAGGTCATTCAGCATCTGTTGTAGGTCCTGCAGCGTCTTCGCCATGATGACGATGTCGTCTGCAAATCGCAAGTGTGAGATGTGTTCACCATTGATGTTTATGCCACGTCCTTTCCAGTGCAGCGTCTTGAACAAGTCCTCCATTGCATTTGTGAACAATTTCGGGGAAATAACATCCCCTTGTCTCACTCCTCGATGCAATGGTATGGGCCTTGTTTGCTGATTCTGTACTTGGACGGACATGGTGGTGGCCTCGTAGAGACATCTCAACACTTGGATGTATCGCCAGTCTACTTGGCAACGCTGCAGGGACTCCAGAACAGACCAGATCTCGATCGAGTCAAAGGCCTTCTCATAGCCCACAAATGCTAGACGCAGGGGCTGATTATATTCTTCGGTCTTTTGAATAATCTGCCGTACTGTGTGGATGTGGTCTATGGTGCCATATCCGCTCCGAAACCCAGCCTGCTCCGGTGGTTGGAATTCGTCGAGTCTTCGCGCAAGACGGTTCGTGATGACTCTTGAAAACAGTTTATAGACGTGGCTTAAGAGGGAAATGGGTCGATAGTTTTTCAACCTGGTCTTATGACCCTTTTTGAAAAACAAAATGACCACACTTCTACTCCACGCCTCTGGAGTTCTCCCTACGAACAGGACAGCGTTGAAAAGCTTTTGGAGCTCCCTCAGTAAGGGCTTACCTCCAGCTTTCAACAACTCTTTTGTAATGCGCTCCTCTCCCGGGGCTTTTCCATTTTTCAGCTGTTCAAGAGCCATCTCGATTTCGTCAATGCTGACTTCTGGCAGATCTTCGGTGTAGTGGCGTGTTAATTTGGCTCTAGGATCCTCATTTTCGGGATCAGGTCGAGATGCATGCGAAGCGTACAAACCGCTATAGAAGCCTTCCACTTCCGAGAGGATAGCCGGCTTGGAAGTAACGACTACTCCACTTGCTGTGGTCAACTTCGTCAGGTGGCTTTTTCCGAGAGATTGCACGAACAGTTTTGACCCCCGATTTAGCTCGATCGCTCTTTCAATAAAAAGAGTATTGGAGCATCGGAGGTCATGTCTTACATGCTTGCTGATCTCTCGGTTCAGAGTCCGTTTTCCCAACGAAGTGACAGGTGGGTTCTCACGTCGTTCCTTCATTAACCTAAGAGTCCCCTCTGAAAGCTTTGACTTCCCGCTCTTACGCTGCATTTTGCAAAATCTCGAACCTTCTTCCCTGATGATCCGAACCACATTATGGAGTTTCTGGTCAACGTCTCTTGTGGTTTCCATGGCAGCAAATCGGTTTTCCAGATTTGACTGGAATTTTTCAGATCCAATCGTGGCTTGGAGCAGAGTTGGTCGGAGCCTAGATCTCATCAAGCGGTCACGTTCAGCCTTGAAGTCGATATTCAGAGAGCCTCGGACAAGTCGGTGATCACTGCCGGTATTAAACCTGTTGAGCACTGAGACGTCTCTGAATATATATTATGATTTTGTCCGTCATGATGAAATTGATCTCATTTTTGGTCATAGCGTCGGGGCTCCGCCACGTCCACTTCCTTTGGGGCCATTTTTGAAAGAAAGAGTTCATCAAGAACAACCCCTCTCGTTCGAGGAAGTTGACGAGCATTTGCTCCCTATGATTCCTGCTTCCAAACCCATGGGATCCTATTACCGATTCGCTGAAATTTTGTACTCCCACTTTGGCGTTAAAGTCACCCATAACAACGTGGTAGTGGGTTTTTGTCGTGAAGTGGAGGGCCCTCGATATATCATCGAACATATCCTCCATTTCATTGTCCGAGTGGGTCGAGGTCGGTGCGTACACTTGCACTACCTTCAAGTAAAATCTCTCGGTGAGCTTGATTATGAGGTACGCTACCCTGTTCGACACACTAGACATTTCTACAACGTTGTTAGAAAGGGATTTGTTAACCAGAAACTCAAGGCCACCTTGGAATTGTTGGTCTCCCTCACGGAAGCACATAAGATGGCCTGAGTCGAGGGTTATGGTGTCCTCCCCCTCTCTTCGGACTTCGCATAACCCCAAGATATGCCATCTGATCTTCCCAAGTTCCACCTCAAGTTGTGCTAGATGTGAGTCTAGCCGTAATGTGCGGCCATTAAATGTTGCCAGGGTCAGTCTTTTGTGGTGGCCTTCCGTAACCCGGAGATTCTTAGCACACCCTGTCCCGCCGTAACCGTGGTCACCGACATGACCAGGAATAGCGGGACTACCGTGAACTGGGGGCCGTGGCTATGGCTTACACATGGAGGTTAATGCCCTTAATCACCACGCTGGGCATGCGGGTTGGTGTTCGCAGGGCATAGCTTGTTGTACCGATGACGCTGCTGCCCGAAACCGGCCTGTTTGATATAGCTACGCCTGTTAGGATGGGTATACCACCATCGGTCGGTCGCCAGAGCCTCGTTCATCATTCAGCAGGATGTACCACGAGCAGGTGAGGTTGGCTTGAAGCGATAGATTGTGGTTCGCCTCCTTACATCCCATCTGGTGATCTGGTCTAGCACTCTCCAATGAAACACGACAGCACAACTGCTGGTATTTGAGGTTGGTCTTCTAAGCGAGGGTTCCGAGTACCTTCATCATCAACAGCCTTTAACAGTCTACTGCTGGACATAGGCCTCTCCTTAGAAAGGAGGTTTTATCCCACTATACCACGCTGGCCAGACGGGTTGGTATAGGGTTGGTTTCAAGTTTTCCTTCTCTTTGCATCGATGTTGTCTTGCGTAGTTTATCCCTTAGTCGCCTTTTACGACACCCGCGGAATGAATAGGGGTGGTGACACTCTGTATTCTTAATCCGTCACCACACGGACAAGTACGAGTACCGCCTAGTGCCTTATTCACGCGAATATTAGCATGGCTACCTAGAAGAATACATGTTAAATGATTAGGAGAAAATACGACACCCACTTAACCAGCAGTTTCTTCCGCTAAACAGTTCTATGCTCCCATTTATCAGTTAGAATATTAGCTCCTTAGTCAGTAAAATTGTATCCCGGGACGGGCCAAAAAGTGTTTTTGGGCTTTTCTTAGGAATTTCCTAATAGCAGCCCGGAGTTTGGAAATTTGGCGTTGGTTTATGCCCATGCCTCGGAGGACACGTAAAGCCGTCGGTCCCGGTTGTCATGAATATCTATGGCAATCGTTATTGGGAAGTCAGTGCCCTCAAATATACTGACAACTAGTTCAATCTTCGAATTTCAGTTCTCCCTTAGGGTTGCGGAGGTCCGATGCCAGTTGCTCCGTGGAAAAACTGAAATTCAGGTAAAACCGGTTGAACCAGTACCAGTAACCGGCCGACCCCAAATAAACTTGGGAATAAAGGCTCGGAAGATGAGTCAGTAAAATTAAACACTTAATCAGAAAACTAATTAAAATTACATTCCCCTGTAATACAAAAGTGTCTGTTATAAAACTAATTAACATATAGCTTCATAATCTCACACAGAACAGCATTACATATGCTGTCAGTGTCAGTACAGAGACGGCTAATACTTGAATATTTATGGGCGTTCTGTTGTCTCACTGCGACGCAACACATTCAACCAAAATTATTTATGAATGTATCATTTGCTTTATTGCTTCTACCTAGCTGATATTTATTACATTTCTAATAACGAATATCATGTCTTTACTATAAAACAATAATGTTTTAATATTATTAGTAACTTGGCTTATTTTAGACAATGTACTTTCTACGATTCCTAGACCGCTGAGAACGTGCTTAAATATTTAAAATTACGTATTGTGGCGTCTTCTACATACAGAACAGTAGAAAACTAACAGTATATATAGTAATGAACTACGGATACTAATAAACCTGTATTGCGATATAATAATTCTTACACCTTATGATCAACTGTCCAACATCAAGCGTTGTGGTGACGGATTAAGAATACAGAATCATCACTCCTATTCATCCCACGGGTGTCGTAAAAGGCGACTAAGGGATAAACTACGCATGACAACATCAATGTAAAGAGTAGGAAATCCCCATTTGTTAGAGAGACATGACAGCCGTTTTCCTAAAATATAAATTGTTACGGGTCTCGCGATGGTAAGCAACTACCACTGATCATACGCCACCACTCCTTATCCTCCCACCCTCCAAATAGGGAAGCCGAGAGGTATAGAAAGGGAATTACAAAGTGCTGTGAGGCAGGAGTGTAAGTTGAAAAACTCTAAAATGTAATAAGGTTTTTTTGAACTAGTGCCCATGAATGTCATGGACACTTCAAATGTCAAAAAAACCTAATTACAATTTTTAGCTGACCCTAGAATTAAACCTCTGACCTCTTAGTCGGAAGTCTCATATAGTAACCACTAGACCAACTAGGCGTTCATTAAGATGAAATATTAAGAAACATTTAAACGATATGTGTGTCCTACAATCCACTTTAACAAATAATTCAACTCATAAAATATTACCGTTATTACTCTAACTTAGTTACAAAATATGAACACCAAAAGTATTATTATTAATCTCAAGAAAACTCATAATACAAATCCGCCATTTTGTTTCTGACGCCATCTTGTCTGCTAGGTTAAACTTACCTAAAGTTCTCTTTTGTTAGCCGAGACAATGTCAGCGTTATCACTATAATGTTTACACCAACTTTGCTATTATCAAAACTTGTTAACTGACATTCTTGCTCGTATTGTCTTGGACGTGACGTAAATATAAACTCCCTGCATCTTGAATATTCTGAATATATTGAATAAGAAACTTTGTTTTCATTTTATAAAATGGTGTTTTAGAACAGAAGTACTTAGTGAGTCAATTAATTTATAATCTATAATAACGTTGTGTCCCATTTTCTAAATTTTAAATGTTCTCTGTAGTTTAAAATTTCCTTTTTACACGCTTTAATAAGGAACCATAAGGAAATTCGTTCCAATAATATCCTGTTGACGAAAGTACGGCGAACGAGAAGCGATTTTAACTTTGGACATTTCTGTTTTGGAGAAGTAAAATCTGTTCATTTATTACATGGTTTTAGGTTGTTACCCCACCATTAACTAATCTAATAAAAAAATATTGATCAACAAAATAAAGTAACAAAAATTAAATAAACAACAAATACTAACAAACTTTTTAACAAATAACTTGTATTACCACAAGTGCGTTCCGAAAGGGAAGAAAAATTATTATTATTACTAAGCTAACTAAACTAACTAGTCTTGATTCTAAATGTTTTTCGCTGGGAGAACAAGACATTACCATAGATGGAAAGAGATAGATAGTATATTGTCAACTCCACTCAAGGTTAATGAACTTTTGTATCGCTTTTTGTTTGCCGTATTTTATATTGCTAATGTCTTTAAAATGGAAAAGTCTTTATCAATTATAATCTATGAGACTCAAAACAAAAGTTGACAACTACAATACTCCTTAAATTTCATTCAACCAGGAGTTGTATGTGACTTACGTGGGATAGGTGGAAGGCTGTATAGATCTTGCTCTTGTAATCCAGGTGCTGGTTCAACACCGTCACATACAACACACTTTTGCGATGAAAGTGTATAAGAATCACACGCGCACTTATCGTTGTTTGATTAGTGGTTCATGATTGTATTTTTTGACACTTATTCATCGGAAGCCGATGAATGCTTTATTAAATTATGTTAAAATGCAAAGTGATAGTAAAAAAAATACATAACAGTAGGTAATACTTTTAGTCTACAATTCATAAACGTTCAATTTATGTACTACTTTGTAAAAGAACGTAGTGCCAGTATACTGTAGCACTCAATATAATCCATATTTATTTAAATTTAATAACATAAAATCAAAGAGAAATATCATCCATTCAACTAAAATACCTTTAATATCTCGCTAAACAAGAGTCTTAAGCCCAATTTCCTCAAAATTATGCTTTTCGTTTTAACAATCAAAATCCTATCAAAGGCATTACTTACGGATATTAAGAAGCTATATGTAAAACTTCGGATGGATTCCTTCACTCAATTCCTTTTCAAGCCCTTCAATCACAATCATGAGCCTCCTTGTTTTATTTATGGAAAGTAAATGTACTCCTATATGTTATTCAACGTATGTAAAAGTCAGAATGAATAATGTATGGTCCAAGATATAAGATGTTAGCGAAACAAAAATGTGAAAGTATCTTTAGTATTTGTTTTATTTGAGCCTGCAGGTCACTTTAACCTGATAGAAAGCTGATTATTATACTCATCGTGGCGTTCAATATTATTCATCTTGTAATAATGGCGCAGGTAGTCGGACACTTATACTAAAAAAAAAAGCGGCCAAGTGCGAGTCGGACTCGCCCATGAAGGGTTCCGTAGCATCATTTAAAAGTTTTTGTAGTTCGTTGTAACTTTCATCAATGTTTTATTATTAGTGTTTTGATTGAAAGAAATGTAAATTGTGGTTTATGATTTATGATGTATTAAAAAAAAATTACTTACTAGATCTCGTTCAAACCAATTTTCGTTGGAAGTTTGCATGGTAATGTACATCATATGTTTTTTTTAGTTTTATCACTCTCTTATTTTAGAAGTTACAGGGGGGGGGGACCAACATTTTACCACTTTGGAAGTGTCTCTCGCGCAAACTATTCAGTTTAGAAAAAAATGATATTAGAAACCTCAATATCATTTTTGAAGACCTATCCATAGATACCTCACACGTATGGTTTTGATTAAAAAATTTTTTTTGAGTTTCACTTCTATGTATGGGACCCCCAAAATTTATTGCTTTTGTTCTATTTTTGTGTAAAAATAGGAAAGCGGTTCACAAAATACATCTACTGACCAAGTTTAGCTTTTATAGTTTCGGAGAAAAGTGGCTGTGACATACGGACGGACAGACAGACAGACAGACAGACAGACATGACGAATCTATAAGGGTTCCGTTTTTTGCCATTTGGCAACGGAACCCTAAAAATCAAGCAAATACCTTGCTAACTAAAAATCATATTTTAATTTATTCGGTCTATGATTAACAATTTCAGAAATAACAAGTGAGCCGGTAGACAGCGATTCGTGGTAGACGACCAAAAGTGATCCACCTCATGGCCGCCCCGCTACCAAAGACACGACGCTTCGGTAGAGTGACTGCTATCATTATTATTATTTAAAGTCATTCATTCAGTTCCATAAATTTGTTCTACTTTCAATTTTTATATACTTTCAAGTATTAAAATAACTAATACATGGTCTAGTTCAGTTATAACGGTACTTACAGTCTTTTAGGATTTGCAGTTATACCATTTCTTAATTCGCTTCTAAACGTTTACCTGCCTTTTTTATAGTTCTCTTCATAAACTTGAATATTATACGTTCACTGCTTAAAGGTGTCGGCATTTCCTAAAACTTACTCTGGAAAAAAATTACAAAACAAAGAAGCCTTTTTAAGTCCATAAACAATGTTATATAAACTGTGAGGATTAAGTATAGAAACAGAATTGTTCTGTTAAAAAAGAGATCACAATTTTGAAGAGGCCTGTCTATACTGACGGCCCCCAGCGACAGCCCCCTTGAGGACAGGACATCACACCTAACCGGTACTAATCAAGACACAGAGAGTAATTGCCTTTTAAATCCTCCAGAATCGAAGAGACAATTTGAGTTCTAGTAAAGGTACTCACTCGTTGAAAATAATGGATGGTCTGCGTTATCAACCTATCAAATGTATTAAAGTTTTGATCATATTTGATACTAAATACTTTCAAAAGTCTTAAAAATATAACTAGCCCTTTCCTTTTCGTTACATAGTAATGATGTTGATTTATAGGACTAAACTGATTGGTGTCAATATTTCCTTCTCTTTGCAGTGCTGTTCTCCTAGTACTTTATTCCTTAGTTCACTTTTAAGAAACCCACGATATGAATATAGTTGGAGACACTTTGTATTATTCGCCTACACAATAAACAACTATTGTCAAACTAACTTATGCAGCATTAGACCCACACATCGTAGGCAATCCAACATATAATTTCCCAAGTATTACTAATGCAATTGGATTGGTAACACCTCGCTAGCGCTTTTATCTGACGCCTTTCATACATAATTCAGACAACCGTCTCCCGCCTAATGTATTAGAACCGTAACTAAATATTTATATGTGAATCCACCAATTTACTAATGAATTTCAGTAGCACAGTATAATTGTGATACATCAAATACCATGATTTATTCTGCGTAATTTGTATGAAAGTGTGCAGGAACGGTAAGAGTTTTGCTTGTCATGTATTTTCTTTATTATTCACATAGATAAGTAGAAACTGTCGTTACTTGGAATGAAAAAATAGAAGTACAACTTAGTTATAACAGTTAAGATAACATTACAAAAATAACATATCATAACATGTAAAATTCCTAAAAAAGTGTTAGAAAATTTTATAAATAAAACAAGCTAATGCCCGTGACTCCGATTGCGTCCTAAGGGTATGAAAAATCACAATGATCATGATGACCCATACTCCTGGATACTATTCATGCTCGCCATCAGGCAGAGTAGAGTCACTTTGGTAGGCTTAAATACATAAAAAAAAGATTTACTAGTTTTACTTACAATTCAAACTATTTTTTTTCAAACCGGCTAACGGAATTTGCTAAAGAAATTACAAACCATTGAACAAAACTTTTCATGTTTAATGTAAACAATAATTTTTGCATAGTCACATAGAAGAATTTACGTCCTGAATCGAGCAGATAAAAATAATATGGTAATCTAGCATATCTCTTCCATTTCGTTAAACAAAAACATACAACAGGCAAACAGCTGGCCAAGGCTTTTACGTCAATGAGAGCCCAAATACGCAACAGTTTGTACAGGAAAATACTTTGAAGGAAGCCTTTATAACAACCTTTCATAATAACATTCTCGTTTAAAGAATAAATTTAAGAAATTTTTCGTGAGAATTCTTACACTCAAAGTTTTATAAAATATTTCTTGTAAAAAAATAACCTCTACGAAAGTGCTACGTCGTCTACGAAATGGCTACGATGTCTACGTCTTAGGGAAAGGTATAAGATTCATATGAAGGATACTGAAAATCTGAAAGTGTTAAAGAGTTTCCTGAATATTATATTGCAAGGGAGTTAATAGAATGTCTAGGTGATAGATTGTTTCTTCAAACACAACTGGCTCCAGATAAAAAGAGAGTTAGGAAGTGTAGATTTATTTTGCTTTTGACGCCGATATTGTCGACACAATAAATTATGGTTTAAATAATATCTGTAATTTGAGAATGAATTATTTATTCTAACTTTGACACAAATTTGAGGAGTGTGTATAAACCTTTAATGTAAATTTTTAAATCTGAAAGAAAGTTCATACTATAAAAAGTACTTTCTGTTTTTAATTACTTTTAATTTTACGACTAAATTAGCTGTGTCAAACCCACATAAGAACGAACGAATGATCCTAAGGGATACAGTTTTCTTTTGCGCCTTTCAGAACCCTGAAAAAGTTTTTTAAATATATCACTACCAATATCCGATTTAAAATTAACAAAACCCGTGGGTAATCCCGAGGGGCACAGCTAGCATTACAATAGTAATAATATATACATGTTGTTAGGTCCTTATTACAATTGAAAAACAATTGACTTTCTTACAGTTTGACACAGTCTTCTGTATACTTAAATACAAGTTCAGAAAAAATTCCTTTCCTAGCCTGAATGAATGCAGACAACGCAGCATGGTGACCCGCACTATGGCGGCATATCGATAAGCTACTGCATCTCTGGACCCTTACACTCACCAACGAAACACAAAAGCCTTGACTGCCTCGTTGGTCTAGTGGTTAGCGTATGCGACTGCTAATCGAGAGGTCTCGGGTTGGATTCCGGGTCGGACTAAATGTTTGTGTGATCTGCAAATATTTGTTTCGGAGTAAGGTTGTTTTCTATGTATAATATGTATGTATTTACAAAAAAAAAAGTATATTTATGTATTTATATCAGTTGTCTAGTTACCCATAATACAAACTCTGCTTAGTTTGGGGACTAGATGGCGTTGTGTGTAAAACATCCGATATTTTTATATTTATTATTATTATTATTATTTATATATATAAATCCGAAAAAGTAGTATCACCCTAGTCATTTATACTGAAAACAACGTCTCTCTAGAACTTGAGACTTCAATAATATAGAATAACACATTTAAACTACTTTTTATGAAAGTAAAATTGAACAAATAATTAATTTTAAAATAAACGAAGCCGCGAATAGAAACTAATCTGAAAAGCGAAATACTAGTCACTGATTAATAATGAAATCTCAGATACTACAACACCTACAAACTTGAAACAGGTAGATTCCTTATAGGGTGTAGACATCCATCAAAAACGAATTATACAAAACTCGACCCCTAAGGGGGCTTAGAAGTTTGTATGAAAGTGCTATGTTTTTGAAGTAAGATAGTTGAAATTTTAAAAGTATGCTCTAGTGATGTTGAAGAGGTGTACTATTGAAAACAACTACTTATTATTATAAGGAGGAATGTTTTTTTTTTTGAATAAAAATATATTTAAGCACGAACCATGTGCAAATAAATAACTAAACGAAGTCGCAGGCACCCGCTTGTTCTATAAACACAAATAACTCTATTACATTTCGCGCAGTCCTGCCAAACGACGTAACACGCAGGCTCAGCCGCTTGTCAAACTAAACTGATATATCGAACTCGTGTGGAATTATAGGTATTATATTGTCAATATTGTTCCTCTATATGTTTTATTGCTATCCAGGGATTTTAGCTAAGTACCTCTGATTAATACCCAAGGGTTTTGGTTTTGGACGTGTCAGTTTCATTTTCATTTATTTACAGAAATTTTGCTTAAGAAAATATATTCTCGCAAATGTTTCACAAGATCGGATATTCTATTTTTAAATCAACAGCCTTTAACAGTCCAGTGCTGGCATAGACATACCTTTGAAAGGAGGTTTTGGCCTACTATACCACGCTGGCCAGACGGGTTGGTAAAGGGTTTGTTTCAAGTTTTCCTTCTCTTGGCAGTGATGTTAGCTGCTTATTTTGTTCCTTTAGTCGCCTCTTACGACACCCATGGAATGAATAGGGGTGAAACTTTGTATTCTTAATGTGTCACCACACTGTTTTTAAAGTAACAGCTAAACTTTCAATTAACAACACATATTAACTACTAGGCTCGGACACAAGAGAGGGTTAAGGTCATAGGTTCCCAAGTGCGGGCCTGAGAGCTAAATTTTATTACTTTACAGATGTCGTGCACGTGCTATGATTTACTATTACGAATTTCAAGTCAATAAATTAAATTGCACAACGTTTCTTGAGTCAAACTACGCTGAATATTGTTGAAAGGGTCAAACAAGATAAAGATACATAAGAACCTATAAATTTGTATATGTATACATAAATGTTTATTTTTTGGATTTGACTGCCTTGTTGGTCTGCTTGACTGCTGATCAAGAGGGCTCGGGTTGGATTCCCGGGTCAGACCAAATGTTTGTATGACCTGTAAATATTTTTTTCGGAGACTTTGTGCTTTCCAATAACAACATGTATATATTTCCAAAAAATAAATAAATGTATTTATATCAGTTGTCTGGTACATAGTACAAGCTCTGCTGAGTTTGGGACTAAATGATGTTTTGTGTCAGATGTCCTAAATATTTTAGAACTGGCATTTGAAGCACTCCTCAATTTATTATAACCTCGAACGTAACTTTAAAGTTTAATCGAGTTGTTCAAAATAAATCAAATACCTAGAAATACTATTGGAAGTATAAATTCAAATTGTATGGAAGATCGCCACATTTAATTAATAAACTCAAATTAAGATGATGCGAAGCCGTGGCGAACTATAATATAGAACAGGAAGCATATAAATGTTGATGTAGAACTGTTTGGTAGTATTTCACTACCAAACAGTTCTACATCAACAAACAGATCATGAGTACAGCCTTAATGTAAGGAAATGTGATAACACAAAGCAGTATCTATGACTATTTGATTAGCTAAGTACTTATTGTGTTAACTATAGTAAGATCAATTTAATGTCCACTCGCATTTACTTAATCGCATTACTGTAACCTATACATATATAATTATATGTGTACACCTTTATGGATGATGCATGTGTAAATTCACAAGTAGGTATATGGTTTCATTTAAATATATAACTAGCTGAGACCCGCGGTGTTACCCTAGGCTGTTTTGGCGCTTTTACAACAACCGTGGGTAGCGCTGCGGAGTGGAACTAGTCAAAAAAGAAGTTTAAGTTTCTTCGTGTCATAATTTTTCAGGCGATATATAATCAATAACAAAAAAGTCGTATGGCACTCGGGGACTGCCGAGGTAAAGCTATTGCATAACATTTTTATCAACTTAAGCAAGGAAGAAGAATCTAGAATGACTGTGTTGTCAAGGCAACGGATAACGGCCAGTGGCGGCAGCACGAATGTGGTAATCTGCCTATAGACCTCACCTCCTACCTACCTCCTACCTACCTACCGACCTCCGTGATAGAGATTGTACCTAAAGAAGAAGAAAATTACTTTAACTGTTAAGCTTTTTTTCAATGAATTTAAAATAATATACATTACTTTGATTCTTGAGAAAAGATATAAATGACCGCGATAGCTGACATAAACGCCGCGCGGCCGGCGGAGCCGCGGTCCAAAGACAGTTACATATAAACAGTGAACTGTAAGTGACTAAATTCTATACGAATTCTAGAAAATATATCCTTCATAACGCTCTACAGATTTTACGAGTACGTACGTAATCTTGTAAATACACAATTATACTTGCTGATATTTCTGGCAGTCGGCCTGTCAAAATATCATCATGGGAACCCTTGTCAAGTAGACGTGTCGGTAGACGTGATCCCGGCTTTGGTATGACGGCTTGAATATTAGGCTCAATTCTCTTAGTACATTGGTTTTATTTTTGAAGGCCCATTTTGATTGTTATTATTGTTAGTAATGCTTAATAACATTGAGTTTTTGCCATATTACCTTCAATTTGCGACTCCTATAAATATATAGGAGTCGGGAATTGACTAAAATCAATAGTTTCTAGTCAATTCTACATTCAAGTAAAAAAAATCTTAAATTGTACAGCTTTATTAATTTATTTACAACTTCAAGCACTTTTTTACATTGGCGGGCTTAATGCCCTAGGCATTCTCTACCAGCCAACCTTTGGGGGTGTAGAGATATGGTATGGTAGGTGCATCGAGGTTAAAGTTGTACAGAGCAATATGCAATGGTTGTAAAACTAAAGCTACAATACAGCATGTATGCTGTATTTAAATTCGCTACATACATTAACACATATATAATTATATACTTATATATGTATGTGTTAATGTATTAACACATACATATATAAGTATATAAGCATACATACGTAAATACACATATATATACATAAATAGATACATACACATATCGTGCACAATAGATGATGTCTTTAAGGAGGCATACTATTAATTATTTGGGTGACTCTGCCATCTTGAGAAGATAATTATACAGATTCACTTTTTATGGACTCTATTATAGTCATTATCATCATCAGTATTGTCTAGTGCTAGGTATAAACTTCTGTTTAAAAATGTGGTTTTGACCTACTTTACCTGGGGTTATACTGTTTGTAAGGTTTAGGGTTGGTTTTAAGTTTTACTTTTTAAGTTAAGTGACTCTTCCTGACTCTACCTGGTGGGAAACATCATTAGGATCTAGGAGTAGGGGCCACCATCTTCATTGTGAGTGCATACAATGCAACATGGTGACCTCACCCTTGCGGCTTAATGAGATGTTTCTGCATCATTCTCCCAGCCTCCGGAGGCCCAGGGAATCATACAGAATGATTGAACCTCCAGCCACATACTCATCAACGAAAGACGACGCGGCTCGAAAGACCATGTATGTATGTGATGCATGTTAAGCGGGAATAGAAAAACATATGGGTCTACGTCAAATCGGTGTCTAAGGATTCCATTGGTAAGATTAACAGTGTATGATTTTTGAGAATCGATCAACTCATTCATTTATTGTTTCTTTTTTATGTAACGAAAAAAAAGCAGATGGACAGACAGATATACTATTAACTAAACTATGAATACGACTCTCAACAACTATTTTAGTAAGTTACCAACGAGTAGTTCTTGTATATTTGATTGCCTCGGTGGCGCAGCTATCTATCCGACTGCTGTGCTTGAGGTCTTGGGTTCAATTCCCTGATCGGACCAAATGTTTGTGTGATCCCCAAATATTTGTTTCGGAGTTTGAGTATTTTATACATTATATATAATATGTATGTATTTACAAAAAAATATGCTTGTATTTATCAGTTGTCTAGTGTCCATAGTACAAGCTCTGCTTAGTTTTGGGTCTAGATGGCATTATATATCATATGTGTGAAATATTTATATTTAGAAATATAGTAATTTAGTAAGCGATGTCATTCTAAGTAAAAAAAACTAAACAAATTATAACTACATTTATTCCTTTTTTATCTCAAATACGTTCAATGCTTGATCAACCTTTGGCCCATTCACAAACACCTTCAATAATAACACTTATCAACATAAAAGCCAATATTTCGTTAACGCTAACCTTTTTTCTTTGATGTTAAAGTTGTATGCTAACATAATTCGTTCAAACACTTTGTTAAACTGAACAATTCGTTTTTTGATGTTGGTACTACGTATTTGGTATTCCAATAAAAGGATCGAATAAAATAATTGTATTGTTTTTATCATAGAACAGAATCTGTACTACAAAATTTTTCAATTTTCTATGTCTTCCTAAGTGGCCCTACTCTGCCTGATAGAAAGCACAAGTAGAATCCAAGGGTAGTGGTGACCACCCTCATTGCAAATGCAAACAACACACAATGACTATGGCCGCCAACACTACGGCGGCATACTGAATTTGTTCTTCATCATTCTGCTTTCAGTCTCGCAGTCACCAAAAAAAAACACGACAGCATGAATGCTGTCATGTTTTTTGTGTGTGTTCAAGGGAATCTGGGAATGGTTTAGATTTGCAATTGGACCCAGTAGGTGGCGCTGCGATCAAGTTCTGGAATTTTAAAGTTGGGCGGTACGAAGTTCGCTGGGTCAACTAGTATTTATTAAAATATTTAAAATAACTGACTAACGAAACTTCGTTTGCGTCTCTTTCTAATCATACTCGTATCCTTAAAGTATAAGCGTGATGTAAACTATCCTATCTATAACTATCTATATTTTAGACACGCCAATAAAACAAAACAACATGATAATCAATTAGATAGTTTTGGAGTTCATCGTGAACAGCATCGGGGCACGACAGTTACACATAATACATACGTAGTTTTCTAGGAATGAAAACGCCCTCCAAATAGTTTTCAGAATAGTTTTATCATTATTCATTGCTACATAAGTTCACAGAATTACTCAATTTCTCGTCTACTTAATCCGATATCTTATATAAAGATTTCAACAAGCTCTTTGTGTATCTGATGATTCGAAGATAATCGAGATTTATATTGTGTTGGATAAGGTTGTACCATCTATTATAGATGAGACAAAACTTAACGGGACGACTGATGTGACGGTAGTTTAATACTGTCTCTTATTGTATTGATTTATAACAACCCATTTCTTTTTGAGTGAAGCTACCGATTCATGCTCATGGCGAACTTATATCTTCAGACTTGTTCCGTCGTCGATGTCAACAATTATGGCCAACTTATAGGTGGATAGCGAATAACAATTACAGTATACTCTTTTGTACTCTTTAATTATTTTAGTACTGGTTTATTATACTAACATTAATTACTAAGGTTTCATCTGCGCAATAGATCAGCGTATCGTACTCTTAACATCGCCTGGCGAGGCACTCTCATTGCTCACTGCAGCCATCCAAAGTACTTGGGCATCTCCCTGGACCGATCGTTAACGTTCAAAGTGAACTGTGAAAAAATCAAACAAAAGGTTTCTACACGTAACAACCTACTCCTCCGTTTAACATCCTCGAAGTGGGGAGCTGCACCTTCGGTTCTGTGTACCACAGGGTTAGCGTTGTGTTTCTCTGCGGGCGAGTACTCGTGCCCAGTGTGGCAGCGATCTGCCCACGCCAAGAAGGTGGATGTAGCCCTGAACGAAACATGCCGGAGAATAACTGGATGTCTGAGGCCGACGCCGGTGGAGATGTTGTATCCACTAGCAGGCATTGCCCCCCCAGCAGTCCGCAGAGAGGTAGCCTCCGATATAGAAAAATGGAAACAGGAAACTGATTCTAGACACCCAATGTATGGCCTAAACCAAACCAAGAAAAGGCTGAAAAGTCGAAACAGTTTCCTAAATATAATTCCTGTGGATACCACCAACCCACCCAAAGCCAGAGAAAACATATGGCGTAAAAGGTTCCCTCTCTGCAATTTCATCCCCTTAGTCGAAAAACTACCTCCAGGAGATATATTTCCCTGGCCAACCTGGAAGGCGCTTAATGGGCTGCGTACCCCGGTTGGCAGATCTGGGGACAATCTGACAAAGTGGGGATTTATACACCCAAGCACAAATAAATGCCACTGTAGCGCGTCACCACAGACAATGGACCATTTGTTGACATGCCCCACGAGCCCAGATTCGTGTAAGCTTGAAGACCTGCACCAAGCAAGATCAAACGCAATTCGCGTCGCCGAGCACTGGGCCAAAATAGTGTAAAGTATTGCCATCAACACGATAAGAAGAAGAACAATTACTAATTTATGTATGGATATTTTTTGCTCTTACATCTACATTATACATTCTAAAACATTATATATGCATACATTATATATGCATATAATCACGTATTGATTTCAACGAGAAAATGACTGCCCGAATTTTAAGTGCTTGATAATAGACACATCTGAAATATGCTGACCAAGCAAACGCACTTATCTAAACTCAAAACTCAAAAACCTCTGCACCGATTTAAATGAAATTTTGTACCCAGGTAGTATGAAGCCTAAGAAAGGACAAAGGCTACTTTTTAATGCGATAACCGACAGAGACGCGGGTAAAGCTGCGGGTGAGGTGTAGGGTTCTATTACTAGTTTTTACATTAATTTTTATTTCAAATTGTTTCAGGTACAATATCAACGCTGGATGCAATTGCAGAAAGGTATGTTATCTTACGTAATCATAATTTCTAACTAATATTTTGTAAATACTGAACAATTTTAAAATTTCAACATAAATAATATAACTATCCATATTTTACTTTACTAACGTACACGAAACGAACAAAACAACGCCCAATCTACAAACGACAATTTTTGTATCACACACGGTTTTATCCCATATGGTGTGGAATCCTCAACATTTGAATCATTGTAACGCACACTACGAAATCCATCCTTCTTTTACTCTTGTTTTACTCCTAGGTATTCTTCTCTATCACCCACCAGTTGACCACTCCCTTTCTGAACATCCTCTATTGCGTAGTTCATTCACCTTTTCTTTACTTTTCCTCTACTGTTATATACATCTCTGCCCTATTTAAAACTTTGTTTACAAAATTCTGTTCATCATCATGCATGCATATTCAAACCACAATATTCGTGCCTCAGTTTTATTTTCTTGATTTGCAATTTCCTGCAGAACGGTAATTTTATTATCTGGTGGAGTCCGAACTTATCATTAAGTCTAGGGCGTACATTGAGGGATGTTCCTATACGTGCCGAAACATGTTGTGACCAAGCTCTTACAATTAACAAACGAGAAACTTTGTAACCTGTACAACACGTTTGCACAACAAGTTGGAACATGCTGTTTATGTAAGATGTTTATCAATCAACCAGGCGTATACTGTTTAACAGTTTTTAAGAAAATTTTGACATAAAGAATATTCACACAGTGAAGATAATACTGCTTAGAAATATCTTTCATTGTTTATTTTTTTCATAATTTTGAGTTACTCTGAAAATAATTAATTATCTTCATTATCATATTCACCTTGGAAGAAATCCTCAATTTTAGCAGGATTAGTTTATTTTATTCTAATATATGGAAGCCTGTGATAGTGACTCTGCCAGATGAAAAGCAAGACTAGAACAGTAAGTTGATGTAATTGATGGCCAAGAATCTCGAAGTATCATTTTTAGGGTTCCGAAGTTTATCACTCGGAACCCTTATAGATTCGTCATGTCCGTCTGACCGTCCGTCCGTCCGTCCGTCCGTCCGTCCGTCCTCGACTTACCGTCCAAACGGTAAGTGGTAGAAAGATGAAACTTTGCATGAATATGTATTGTTATTACGCCGACAAAGTGCTATAATAAAATTTTGAAAAATATTTTTATTTGGGGTACCTCCCCTACACGTAAAGTGGGGATGTAAATTTTTTCTCGCGGCTACCCCATCGTGTGGGGTATCATTAGATAGGTATTTTAAAAACAATAAAGGGTTTCTAAGACGATTTTTTGATTCAGGTATCCGTTTGCGAGAAATTTCACTGTAAAGGGCACTTTTTTGTAAAAACAGGGCGTCCCCCCCCCTTTAAAAGCTAAACGGCTGGATCAAAAAATCTGGAAAAATTCGTAATGGTGGTCTACATAATGAACTTTGAAGGAAAACTATAACGGATTAGATGACTTTATTAATTCAGGAGTTATGGAGACTTAACTTGTAAAATGCGCTTACTTGGAAAACGTCATACAAAATTAACACATTAGTACGTGAACGTAATAGAGCAAGATCCCAGAGCCGCCAGACCTACGTCATTTGTGCAAAGCTGAAATTTTCAGGATTATTAGTACAATGTCTTGTTAAGATGTATACCATTAGCTTGAAAGCGGGGCTGTTTGTGAGGTAGCGCGAAGTACAGATGGTAAAAAACCTTACTTACCTACGTTAAAGGTGCAAAGCTAGTATTTACATATTTTTTTAAGAATATTATTTAAAATTAAAATTCATTACTGCCAGACACTTTCGGTGGGCCATTACTTCTGCCAGACGTCTTGAAAGTTGTGAAAAAATTAGGTAAACTACGTTATAGTAGCAAACCTAAATTTTATACATATTATCTAAGGTAGGTACTATTTTAAGACCCTTTGTATGCGGCCAGACCAGTCCGAAGGGCCAATCATCCCCCCAGATACCTTTAAATATTTGTAGTAATTAGGAAGCTGAGGTATATCATCTTTGGTATTATTTCAAGAATGGAATTGTAAAATATTAAATGGTTTTTACACGCTTATTTATTAGCTTCACCTGTATGTTTGTTTGTTTGTAACCAACTCCTTTGGTTGCGATTTTGACCCCACTTTATACGGCCAGATTCCGTTGATGTTGTGAATAGCTACAAGTATATACAAGTCTTCGAAATCTGGCCGTTTAAAGTGGGTCAAAATCGCACCCATAGGAGTTGGTTACAAACAAACAATGTTTGTTTGTTTGTAACCAACTCCTATGGGTGCGATTTAGGTGAATGATACAGGTGAAGCTAATAAATAAGCGTGTAAAAACCATTTAATATTTTACAATTCTATTCTTGAAATAATACCAAAGATGATATACCTCAGCTTCCTAATTACTACAAATATTTAAAGGTATCTGGGGGGATGATTGGCCCTTCGGACTGGTCTGGCCGCATACAAAGGGTCTTAAAATAGTACCTACCTTAGATAATATGTATAAAATTTAGGTTTGCTACTATAACGTAGTTTACCTAATTTTTTCACAACTTTCAAGACGTCTGGCAGAAGTAATGGCCCACAGAAAGTGTCTGGCAGTAATGAATTTAAATTTTAAATAATATTCTTAAAAAATTTGTAAATACTAGCTTTGCACCTTTAACGTAGGTAAGTAAGGTTTTTATCCATCTGTACTTCGCGCTACCTCAGAACCGGCCCCGTTTTCAAGCTAATGGGCACGCATACATCTTAACAAGACATTGTACTAATAATCCTGAAAATTTCAGCTTTGCACAAATGACGTAGGTCTGGCGGCTCTGGGATCTTGGACTATAATAATTATCTATTGGATACGATTTTAAATCCACGTGACTGAGGAACCCTTTACTGTGCGTGGCCTGACATGCACTTGGCAGATTTTTTATTTACATATTCATAAAAAAACGATAAGTTTTTGAGGGTTAATTTATTTTATTTTTAAATATTAAGTCTACCAAATTAGCAAAATCCAAACATAGTGGTCCGTGTGGTGACAGATTAAGAATACAGAGTGTCACCACCCCTATTCATACCGCGGGTGTCGTAAAAGGCGACTAAGGGATAAACTACGCAAGACAACATCAATGCAAAGAGAAGGAAAACTTGAGACCAATCCTATACCAACTCGTCTGGCCAGCGTGGTATAGTAGGCCAAAACCTCCTTTCTAAGGAGAGACCTATGTCCAGCAGTGGACTGTTGAAGGCTGCTGATGATGATGATGATGTGATATGGCAGTATTGCTGCCGTTAAGCCGGCCCGTATACACTGAAATCAGCTTAGTTCTACATCCTTGATAAAAAAAAATGAAATCTCGTTCTTTCATTATGTAACTTAAACCTAGTCGCAGTAGATATTTTCGATTCAAAAAAATAAAAACATATCTAAGGTTCTGTAACAGCATACTTCCGAGTAATTCTTAAAGGTAGTAGAGCTGGTTCGACCGGTGCGATACTTCCACAGAGAACCAACCTAAAATAAAATGATTGCTGTCGTGTTTCGTTGGTGACCTTGAAACTGGAGAGGCTCAATGATGCCGAAGCATCTCACTAGGCAGCCACGTTGATGGTCACCACGCTGCATTGTTGCATTGTTTGCATCAACAAGGAGTAATGTGACTACTCTTAGATTCTACTTATGCTTTCCATCAGGCAGAGTAGAGTCACTTTGGCAATATCTATATATATAAAATAAGGCCAAGTACGAGTTGCACACGCCCATGAAGGGTTCCGTAGAAGCAAGTAACATCATATAAAAGTTATTGTTTTTTTTTTCTATTTTTGTGTAAAACTCTTAATGCGGTTCACAGAATACATCTACTTACCAAGTTTCAACAGTACAGTCCTCATAGTTTTGGAAAAAAGTAGCTGTGACATAGGGACGGACAGACAAAAAGACACGACGAATCTATAAGGGTTCCGTTTTTTGCCATTTGGCTACGGAACCCTAAAAATGAATTGCTGTTTGTTAGTCTCGCTATAACTCGAGAACGGCTGGACCGATTTGGCTAATTTTGGTCTTAAATTATTTGTGAAGGTCCAGAGAAGGTTTAAAAGATGAATATATAAAAATGAATTGCTGTTGACTGCAGTTCTCGAGTTTTAGCGAGACCAACGAACAGCAATTTATTTTTATATATGAAGATGGATTCCTTTTGTTTGTTTTTTGTTTATATTATACAAAAGTTTAGGTCTTCTATTTATCGATTGAGGCAGTACGTAGTCTGCTGGGTTAGCTAGTCATTTATGATAAAAAAACCGCATACTGGGTATTCAGGAAACTGAAAATTTATCGAACTCAACATAAAATATTTTTCTTTGTCTTCCATACTTTCTGCAATCTAGCATTTTCTTCATAGTTTTCCAGTGTTACAAAGCTAGTAAACAATTTACAAATACCTGAAAAATAAATCTACAATAGGATCATCTAAAAGCATTTCTTGTAGTAATAAGTTCGCTTAACAGTTTATGCAAATTCTTGCAGACTTTAAAAGGAAGCTTTGTTGAGCTTCTCTATTTCCTCGCACAAATCTTGAAACTGCTGAACGAATTGGAATAATTTAATAAGTTTTGTGGCATTAAACTATTTACTGAAATTTGATTGATGTGTGTTTTTTATGAACTATTGAATTCGTGACTTTGATTAATGCAATTAATTAGTAATGAAAAGAAGAATTTTACAACTTTAACAACATCTGAACTAACTCACTATCTTCTTACATAATATTCTAACTTTTCTATACGTGTGTTGGTCACCAAACTCCTCCATAACGGCTTGACAGATTTCGAAAAGTTTTTTCTTTGTATATTTTAATAGGTGTCTGGATGGTTTTGTAAAGTTAGACACACAGTTAGAAACGATAACTGTCGGTATGTCACCATATTTGAATGTCACGAAGTTCGGTAACGGACTAGTTAACGAACTTCGTGACATATAAGACTTTATATGACTACTAGTTGACCCAGCGAACTTCGTACCGCCCAACTTTAAAATTCCAGAACTTGATCGCAGCGCCACCTACCGGGTCCAATTGCGAATCTAAACCATTCCCAGATCCCCTTGAACACACACAAAAAATTTCATCAAAATCGGTCCAGTCGTTTGAGAGAAGTTCAGTGACATACACACTTACAGAAGAATTATATATATAAAGATTGCTAACACATCCTTATTCAAAAACAAAAATACTATTTGCCTTTGTATAATTTACACTCTCGATAATTTTAAAAGTAAACTTACACTAGACAGAGTAAAGTAACTTTGCTAGGCTTAAATAGCACAAAGCGTGGGGTGATTTCTAAAAATATTTCAATAACGTCGCCCTACGCTTTGTTAACTTGAAAGTATTTTCTACTTTTTGGTATAAAAGCGTGTTTGTTTAGTTTTTAAAACTCTTTTTTTTTCTAGACTGTTCAATTTTTTTTTTACATTAGTGTATCGTCATCGGTCCTCGATAAATCTATAAAGTTTGAACGAAATTTGGCCATGTAAAGTTGGTCAAAATCGCACCCAAAGGAGTCGGTTACAAACAAACTAACATACAGGTTAAGCTAATAAAAAGTGTGTAAAAAAAAAGCTCCATGCAAATATCAAAATATTCACACAATTGATGGGTAACAGAAAGAATGCAAATATGCAAATAGTGACAACATATAAAGATTAAAAATTTATATTCACATTACTATGCATGTAATAGATCTAGACGAGACTATAAAAATAGTTGTGTAGCTCGACGTACGTTTCAGTAATAATTTACAGCTACCCCAGTATGCAATATCGCTGAGTGCTTGAGATGAAGCCCGGTGCAAAGTGCCAATATTAGCTAATGTTCACCGCGTACTCCTTACTGCCAAGGGACACAAGACCTGTGTGTGAAACAACGTGTGAATATTGCAGTTAACCGTGTAAATAAATTGTTTTTTTTTTTAATGCCTACCAATGTGACTCTACTCTGCCTGATGGTAAGCATGAATAGAATCCAAGAGTGGGAGCCACCAGACTGCCTGCGATGCAGGAAGTACGGCGATGCCGACCCAAACTATGGCAGCTTTGTGAGATGCTTTTTCACACCCCTCTTAAAGGACCCGGGATCATAATGGGAAGGAAATACATGGGATGGTAGTGAGTTCCATTTTTAAACCGCTCGGCACAGGAAAGAAAAGCTAAACATATAATAATCATACTGCTTATATTATTAAACATATATTATACTGCCTTGTTGGTCTAGTGGTTAGCGTATGCGGCTGCTGATCAAGAGGTATCGGGTACGATTTTTGTATGATCTTCAAATATTTGTTTCGGAATTTGAGTGTTTTCTATGTATAAAATATATTTTTCTACAAAATATTATATTTACATCGAAACAGAGAATTCTACTTAACAGTGAAAATGTTGATAAAACCTGTACCTGCCTTAAGAACTTTGCGACTTTTACACATGCTTATGTTTTTTGTTGTAAAGCGGGTCTAATTCGGAATATACTTATTAAAAAAGAGTTACTATACCATCTGATTCATGATGTTTCGAACGAGTTATACCGCTGTTGATTACAGATAGATTGTGATAGATTGTATATAGTTTTTATAGACGAATTTTTTTTTTTTTTTTTTAGACAAAGTGGCAACACTGCCCGAGTGACATGTAAAAATTTTGTTCCGTATTTTAAAATTAATTTTAATTAGTAAATAAGTTAGATTATGGTGTAATTATTTGTGTAAACGTATCATAAATGCGTAAATACTCATAATAAAATTGTTATCCTTAGAATTGTTAAAGTTTTTCGGTAAAACAACAATACCGGTAACCTAGAAACATCAGCTGACGTTCTAACTACGGACATAGACGGATAATTCAGGGAAGTATTGTTTACTTTTAATTAATAACAGCACACAATCGTCACTTTAACTCTCATAAACATCCATGCCAATTTCTAGTATAGTTTTTTTGCTGATTTATTACCAAAAAATTTTTTTTGTTGAGAACCGGTCATTATACAACTAAACATAGTTGAAATATAGAAATTCCTGTTGTTATTTCCAAATCGATCTATTCTTTAGTGATTTAGATACGTGTAGATCGTTTGTTGTGCATTATTGTCTTTAATTGATATCTTAATTAGTTAAGTTTAAATTTTTATTTTATAGTGCAACATACCCACTTATAAAAAAGTTAATCCTTAAGAGAATAAAACCTTTGAACTTGAATATTTATTCAATTACTTAGATACATTGGACTAATTAATCTTTTAAAGCTAATATACTTCATTTAGTTTCATGGAACTGAAAGCTTCATCTGTCTTTTTACCCCTTTCTTCGCTAACTTTCCTTTAGTGTTCTATTCTATCAGTTCTCACCGTTTCTTTACTTTAAATTTTCAGTAACCAATTCTTAAACCATGCCTGTGATGACCCGAAAGGCTGCTGCCCAGGCTATGGAGCTAAAATTGAGAACGGCCCTCCAAGAGCTCAAAGAATCAAACCTCCAAGTCCAACAATTGTTACAGGAGAGAGAAGAGAGTGAGGTGGAGGTTGATAAAGTTAATAGCAAAAACTCAAGCTTAAAACGGCAGCTAGTAGACCTACATCAGCAATACTTGGACGTTGTTGATGAACGGGACCAGCTGAAGGTGGTCACGGATGGTTTCAGTAATTGTAGTATTTTATATGATCAGGCTTTATTTAAAATTAGGGACTTGGAAGATGAGTTAGTTCATGCCAATAGTTGTATAATAAAGTTAGAGAAAGAAAAAGCATGTAATCAGGTTAAAGAAACAAACCTCTTATACAATGAATTATTAAATAGTGATTGTAACCCCCCTTCCTTAATAACTATTGATCTGACTGAAGATTCCTTACTGAAACAGAATTATTCAGTTAGCAATAAGAAAATAAAAAAGTATGCAAAACTGAATAGATTAATTAAAAAATGTTATCAATTTAGGAAACAACACAAACATTTTTCCAAATATATTCCACTGAGGAAAGAGCGTGTTAAATTAGTTAATAAGTTAAATAATTACCAAATAAAGTTAGAAGACAGTATAAAAATATATGAAATTGATACTCAGTATTTGCAGTCTGAAATACAGGTACTTCAGGACTCACTACGTTCCCTTTCTAGTAGGTATGAAATTTCTCAGAACGAAATTAAAGAACATATTTTTGCAGCAAAGGAGTTGGTAATGTGTCAATGTTTTTGTCAGACAGTTACCAACCATGATACTGTCCAGCCTGAGGTAATGGAGTACCCGTCCCAGGTTGAGAATTTGTCTCAGGACAGTATACTCCAAGAATCAACTAATATGACACAAGATTCACACATGGTACAGCCTGAGTTATATGATAGTCTGCCTGAGATTGATAATTTTGTCTCACCTAATAGTCATGATTGTAATCATTCAGTTATGTTCTCTGACAGTATAGGTAGGGGGCTAGGTAAATTAATTAGTAATAACCTGAGTTATTGTACCCAAAACAATTGTATGCCCGGGTCGACCTACAAACAGATTATGGCATCAGTAACAAAAACTGTTTGTGATCCTAGTACCACCATTAGTATATGTATTGGCAATAGTTCTAAGATTAAAAAGGAAGACATCACTGACTGTGTTTCAGAGTTGTTGAACTTGAATTGTAAGAAAATCATATTGTGTGCTTTTCCATATTTTGAAAATTTAAGTAATAGTAAAAACAATTACATTCACATGTTAAATAATCATATACATTTTTTAGTAGGTCACTATAGTGATAAACTTATATATCTTGATATCAACACTTTTGTTGATAAACTTAGATCAACTCGGGGTAAAGTGCATCTACCTATTAGTTGTAGACACAAAATAGCTAGGCTATTAGCTTTTAATATTCACACAGACATAAGTAGTATGTCTAAGTTTAGTTATATTATTAACACGGCGACTATTAGTAATAATAGTAATGTACAGGTGACTTTAAATGAATATAGCATTAGTGCTATAAATGTTTACAAACATTGTACTGAGGAGAATCCATGTGTCACCGTGGAAAATCCTCAATTAGTATCTATTAGTAATAGGGTCTTTTTGTCTGAGGATGGCACGGGAGTCTCCAGCCTCACTCCAAATATTAATATTAATTTAAACTAGAAAGTGAGACAATGGAAGGTACCATTAACAATATTGTTAATCCTACCAACAGTAAGGTACCTTCTTGCACTCAATTAGTTAGCAAAAAGGGGCCTCATCAGAACACCTTAAAATTATTCCACCAAAATATCCAAGGCATTTCTTCCAAATTATTAGAAATTGAATTGTTTTTAGAAAATAGTAAGTTTGATATTATTTGTTTTACTGAGCATTGGCTACAGGATTACCAAATGCTTATTAACTTTGAGATCTATATGGTGGGTAGCTGCTTTAACCGTAAAACTATGCTTCGTGGAGGTTCCCTAATTTTAATAAAAAATAGTTTTAAATTTAAGCAACGTATTGACATAGTGGATCTTTCGGTTGAACATTGTGTCGAACTGTCCTGTGTTGAGCTAGATAAGCATGTAATTGTGTGTGTGTACAGACCCCCAAACTATCAAAACTTTACCTTATTTGAATCGATAATGGAAGATGTCCTGGCAAAACTTGCAGCCAGTAATAAATATACAATTATTTGTGGTGATTTTAATATCAATATTTTAGAAGAAAATTCAAATAGTAGTCGGTTAATAAATCTTTTTAAGTCATTTGACTTGACCAACACTTTTATAGAACCTACTAGAGTCACTCCATCTTCTGCTACTTGTATAGATAATGTTTTCTGCAATTGTAATTACTTAGATAAAGCCATAGTAAATTGTCTACCGTCTGACCATAGTGGACAAACAGTAACTTTTAGGTGTAACACGCCATTGCAAAAAGTTCAGATTAAATTTAGACCTATAACTTCCAGCAAATTAGATAGGTATAATAATTCCCTACAAAACAAATTAAGTCTTATGAGCCTTGACGATATTAATATAAATCAATTGTATGAGCGTTTCTTTTCAATAGTTCACACGGAATTCAACAAAACTTTTGAAAAGAAGACAAAAAGTATTTGCCCTAAATTTATATTTAGTGATTGGGCAACTAAAGGTATCAGAATAAGTAGGGAAAGACTATTTGAGCTTTATGGCCTTAAGCCTTTTATAAACTCTGAAACTTTTAACAAGTATGTTGCTAAGTATTCAAAAACTTTTAGAAATACATGCAAGGTTGCTAAAGCCCTGCACATTAGCAACAAGATCAAATCAGCAGAAAATAAAATAAAGACAGTTTGGAAAGTCATAAATAACGAGACTAACAGGAAGAAAATACGTAACACTAGCTACACATTAGATACAGCATGTGGTCCTAAAAGCTCAAATCAGGAAGTAGCTGAAGAATTTGTAAATTTCTTTACCAATATACCATCAAAAACTACAGAGGCTCTTAATTCCTCACCTGATGTCTCAATTGATTTATTAAAGGCGAATGTGTCTAGCTGCCTGGCTGAATTTAAATTTAAACACATTAACCCTAAGATAGTTATTAAGGCTTTCCGGCAAATAAAAATCAAACTGACCGAAGATCTATGGGGAATGTCTATCAAAGTTTGTACATCCATACTTGAGACTATAGCCCCATACTTAGCTTTAATTTTTAATTTATGTGTTGACCAAGGAGTTTTCCCTGATTTAATGAAATACAGTAAAGTAATACCTCTTTTCAAATCCGGGGACAGTAAAGATACTAATAATTATAGACCTGTATCCGTGTTACCAGTTTTTAGCAAAGTTTTTGAAAAGGTAATGCTTAATCAAATGCTCGATCATTTTAACACCAATAGAATCATACATGATCAACAGTATGGTTTCACCAAGGGACGTTGTACAACTGACGCCGGTGTAACCTTATTAAAGCATATATTTACTGCGTGGGAAGAGTCCCAAGACGCCATAGGAATTTTTTGTGACCTCTCCAAAGCATTTGATTGCGTAAATCACGACACATTACTTTTGAAACTTGAGCATTACGGACTAGGAAAACTTGCACTGAATTTGGTTAAATCTTATTTGAGTGATAGACAACAATATGTACAAATAAATGGTGTTAATTCACAGGGTTTAAAAGTAAAAATGGGGGTTCCTCAAGGCTCAATATTGGGTCCTTTCCTCTTTCTAGTATATATAAATGATCTACCATATTTATTAAAAAATCAACCTCAAAATATGGTGTTATTTGCTGATGACACTTCCTTAATTTTTAAGATAAAAAGACGGGCCCAAAATCTAGATGACGTGAATAATGCCCTAGTTCAAGTCCAGAATTGGTTCACAGCAAACAATTTGGTATTAAATGAAAAAAAAACCAAATGCATAAGATTTGCTTTACCGAATGTTAAGAGTAGTGATTGTGATATAATTTTGAATAAAGAGAAACTTGAATTCGTAGATAAAACTGTTTTCCTGGGGATTACGCTTGATGCAGGGCTACAATGGGGTTCTCATTTAACATCTCTTGCGGGGCGGCTAAGTTCAGCAGCATATGCTATTAGAAAAATCCGTCAATTTACTGATGCAGATACCGCTAGACTGGTCTATTTCAGTTACTTTCATAGTATAATGTCTTACGGCATCTTGTTATGGGGACGGGCTGCAGATATTGAGTCTATATTTATTCTGCAAAAAAGAGCCATCAGAGCCATATATAATCTTCGTAGGCGCGATTCTCTAAGGGAACTGTTTAAGAATATTGGCATCATGACGGTACATAGTCAATACATCTACGAAAACATAATGTACGTTAGGAAAAATCTTCATCTTTTTGGCAAAAGAGGTGACAAACATAATTACAGTACTAGAAATAGGGACCAACTAGTTCAGCCAGGCTTTAGACTCGCTAAAGTAGACTCTTCTTTTATGGGGTACTGTTTGAGATGCTATAATAAAATTCCACAAAGTATTCTTGAACTGAATGAGACAAAATTTAAAACATGCATTAAACGCACACTATGTAAGCAAGCATATTACAAGTTGAGCGATTATATCGCTGATAAAAATGCTTGGCTCAATGCTGGTCCTGCTTCACAAGGACAGGGGCGCATAAATTGATAGCATTGAATGGTATTGTTGGAGCTGCTGAAGATTGTACAACTTTCTTTGCATTGTATAGATTCAATCTCTTTAGTGTTGTATAATCGCATAGCCCATATTGTGTGAGTACTATGTACTAGGAAGCTATTCAAGCTATCATTTACTGGAAACCTACGTCTTTTCTTGACCTGAATCTGCCCTGGCGGTTGAGAGTATGTCATGCTCACTCAAATGTCACGCTGATGGTGGCGCGTGTGTCTGATCATTTGATTCCCTTCAAAATGGTTGAGTTGAATGGTGCGGATCCATGCGTCATGTTTGTGAACGGGCGCTGTCAGTTGTGACTGGTCATCTCTTAGTTGCCACGGCTTATTTGAATTAATTATTTTATTTTTCAATTGTATTTTTGTTGTACTATGGACACTTTTAACGTGCACGTCTTGCTACATCGTTCTCACATAATGTACCATCTCAACATGAATGATGTAACCATGATTTTGTAAAAACATTTTGATTTAAAAGAGTGTCCATGGAGTTTCTTGCCCGTTCTTCTCCATAGAGATCTACGCTAGGGAATGGGCAACTACAGTACTTTCACAGTTTTTGTGTCTTGTGACTGGGACTGTAGCTACATTTTTGTTTCGACAATTCAAAAGTGCCTGTAACTGGCCTACTTGAAATAAATGCTTTGATTTTGATTTTGATTTTGAATACCGATTATCAACGTAGTGGAATCCTGTCATCAGCGAATGTAGTTACCACCAACGTACAGATGAAACAAAGCTTGCAGATGTTATAGTTACAACGGCGGCGCTAAGCCCACACCAGTCTAGCCGAGACCACGCGCGGTGTAGCCCATTTGAAACTACAGAAGGCATCGTAGGCTTTTAAATAATTTAAATGCGAATAAGTCCGGCTATAAAACAAGAACGATGTATAAAAGTCGCAAAAGGAATAAACACAGCTTTTATTCCTATAACATTGTGACAAGATCAATCGAAATTTTCTGTTAATTTCATTTTCTTGAAGTAGTCCTAAGATAATATCAATTCAATTATTCACTTTGCTATCGATTGTAGAAGTAATCGATTGAATACACTGAAACGTGTTCTATATCATCTAATACAATGTTAGCTGGATTTTAGGATACTTTTAAAGGAAGACAGTATTTATTTATCTAAATAACAGATAGCTTAAGGTAATTAGGTATATTCCTTATTTGCCAATGTGGATGAAATATCAATATAATGCGGTTGGTTATTACCAATTAATATCATTAAAGGATCTCTGTGCTTTAAAAATACAAACATTTTAGATTATTGTATGGTCTGGCTAGAAATAATTACAGTTTAGTATATAATACTTTAAGATATGGCCAACATGTATAAGAAATAACCAAAATTAGATTTATATCTGTTTAAAATCCCGACAGCTGAAACTTTAAGATAAATTATATTATTACAGAAAACCCAAGCTATTACAGAGCGGTTTACTCTTTAATCTTTACTTACCCCAGCAATTAATACCCTACGCATATAAGGAAATTGTGATCGCCACCCCTAAACTATCCTTTCATCAATTAAATGAAACCCTTATTCAAAGGATCTTTGAACAGTTTCAATAGTGAGGGTTTGCGTTTAATTTAGATAAGGGCCTATAGACTCGATTGCTTACTGTTTTCGTAGCGGATAAGGTGTTAGAACTATTATAAGGATAATGAAATGTGACCTTATTTACCAGACACTTCAATCGAATTTCGATTAACATCAGTGTCGATATTATTTTTTCAATTTCAACTCATTATGTCCCACTACTGGGCTCGGGTCTCCTCTCAGAAGAGGGTGGTATGCGGTTGCTGATCAAATGTTTGTGTGATCTACAAATGACTGCCTCATTGGTCTAGTGGTTAGAGTATGCGGTTGCTGATCAAGAGGTCTCGGGTTCGATTCCCGGGTCGGACCGAATATTATTTGTGTGATTCACAAATATTTGTTTCGGAGTCTGGGTGTTTTCTATGTATAATATGTATGTATTTACAAAAAAAAAATTATGTTTATGTATTTATATCAGTTGTCTAGTACCCATAACACAAGCTCTGCTTACCTTGGGACTAGATGATGTTGTGTGTCAGATGTCCAAAATATTTATTTATTTATTTTATTTTAAATATTTGTTTTCGACTCTGAGTGTTTTCTATGTATAATATGAACGTATTTACAAAAAAATATTTAAAAAGTATGTTTATGTATTTATATCAGTTGTCTAGTACTCCTTTTACAAGCCCTGCTCCGTTTGGGACTAGATGATGTTGTGCGCAAGATGTTCGAAAATATTTATTTATTTATTTATTATAGCACTGGAGTTCACTTGCTTGAACACCTATAATTTTTTTAACTAATTCTCCCTCTTTTGCATACAGGAAAATAAGTGAATAAGAAGACGGAATAAACAAGTATTCTATTTAGCTTTAAGTAACAAACAAACAAAAATACAAACTAAACCATCTCAATATATCACAAGTTCAGGTTTCTTTCAAAACAAAGAAATATAAAACAAAACAGGAAGATGTATGTTCGAACTACAAAGACGAGATGTAAAATATAGATATTAAAATTGGAAACAAACATACTTTGCTTTCCGAAGAAAATTTATGTACACTCTTCGGAAGTTAGGACCAATGTGGACGTGTGTTACACCGAAGTGCTACAAGCCTTTAATATCTTATAACTCTTTCTTATCTTTACAAACAAATTTGAAGTTTCTGTATTTAATATCAAAGTAACAGTTGTAAACGTATATAAAAGTATATACGAGACATTTACAAAAAAAAATTTTTTGTTTGTTCCGGGTAATCTCTGGAACGGCTTTACAGATTATGACGGGGCTTTTACTGGCAGAAAACTGATGAACTAAGGAGTAATTTACTCATGATTTATAACAATGACGGCGGGTAACACCGCGGGACACAGCTAGTTGTAATAAAGAATATTAAGTGCACATTGAGGATCGAACAACGTGGCGTGCATTTGGAGGGGCCTATGTCAAGCAGTGGACTGGAAGGGTATTTAATTGGGGGTCATTATTTTCAAATTTATAAATAGTTTTTTTATTGTATTGTTTAATGTTAAAATTATTGAAGAGGATACTTTATATATTTCAACGTTTCGAACGTGTTACACGGCAAACTAGCGGTACCGAAAAAGTTCCGCTGTTTAACTAAAATTACGACTAAAAGTCGTCGTAGTATTGAAACTATCAATTGCTCTATCACCAGTAAGTTCTTAGCTATTTGACTACCAACTATTCGATTCGTAACTTAAGCAGCACTCTGGGTAATCATTTTTTTATCATCTGATCAGTCATCTGAAAGTAACGCCATCTAGTTCTTAACTAGATGACGTTAGTGTCAGATGTCGAATCTCAGATCAGATTTCAGGAGTCGCATACGCGAACCACTAAACCAACAAGCCAATCAAATAATGTTGTATAGTTGTTTACATGGAAGAAAAGAAGGATAAAGATTTTGATTATTCAATAGGTATTTGGAGAGTTTCTAAACAATGAGATTCAAGTGATTATAATATTTTCTGTTTAATTTAACTACTTTTAAGGTCATCCGTCTTATTTAAAAGAGTAGATCATCTTTTCTTAAATGTTTTTGAAATTGATTTGTTACACTACGGTTTATTTAAGGATTGAAAGTTTTCTACGTAAACCGAGATAGAAGGAGCATGGATATTTATTGAGACACCGTAATAGAGAAATCATGTTATTGAGAAAGGATATCTTGTTTAGACAATATTGGCAGAATAATACTATCAGTGTAACATTTATATAGTCGATTTACAAGAACTAACAAAGATGTCAACTGATTTTTCGTTACGAATAGACGTTCTAATAAACGATCTTAGAAAACAAGGTAGAATTGATGACAGCCTCGTTGGTCTGGTAAATACATACATTTTATACATAGAAAACACCCAAACTCCCGGAGTATGAAAGTATGGCTGTGATTCACGCCCGTGCCTCGCAGAGCACGTTAAGTCGTCGGTCCTGGTTGTCTTGCACATATATGTCAGTATTATATAGTCAGTGCCCTCAAATATACTGACAACTAGTTCAACCTTTGAATTTCAGTTCTTCCTCAGGGTTGTGGAGCTCCGATGCCAGTTGCTCCATGGAAAAAGTAGCCAACTCCAAATAATTTTAAAAATAAAGGCTAGGAAGAAGGAGATATAAGTTATATTATACTAGCAATGAAAAATATGTAATCAGCTATATTAAATCTTATATTAGGAGATACACAGATGAACAAAGATTGTAACACACCTCAACTAATAAAATATAACACGTCACATAGAGGTTTGTGTTGAAAACTTGTTACAACATTTAAAAATAAGCAATAAATATTTGTATGTTAAATGTTAATGTTTAAATTATTTTATGTGTTTTTCTAAAAGAAAATAAAACAAGTTAAAATACGTGATATATAACTCAATAATATATTATCATTCTCATAATCTACATAAACAAAAACTGCTTCGCAAAGAGCATTTCCACAGTGCAAACGTTATAAATTTTGCGAAGCGCATCTACACTACATGAATATCCACTTAGCAATTTTTTTAGCAAAGAAAAATTTTCTCTCAGAAAAGTTTTTAATATTCTAATGGGTTGTTTCTTTAGTGAAGTTAGGTATTCGTTATTTTCATCATATTTGAGTGGTAGTTTTATTATCTTATCACACTAGCTTTTCTTCGTTTTCTGAGTTTCTTTCAACATCACTAGTGTACTTTATAAGCTTGCATCGCTTCATCTACAAACATCATAACTAATGCTTTGACTACACGGTTGGCACGCCGCTCTCTACTTCGCCAATTGTCATGGGTTCAAATCCCACGTAGGACTATCCTATGTATGATCCAGAAATTGTTGACATGAGTCTGGGTGTTCTTTGTGTTCGTTACATTTATGTTCGTAAAGTCCCCTGCGACACAGAATGTATATCCCTAATGTGGAAGTTGCCTTTTTTTGAAAAATTAACATTATATTAATTATTTAATTCTCCAACACATCAAGAGTTAAATAAATTTTACTAATAGTTTCTAACCAAAGGTCCTAATAGACTTTATGTTTTTAACTTGTCTTTTTATTTAGTTACAGGGAGTTTCAAGATGTCTTAATATGTTCTTCAACTTAGTTTTAATAATTAAATGTGAGAGCTCTTCCATTCTATATAAATAGCTAAATAAACCATATAAGTGTTTCATATTTAATTAAGCATCAATATATAAGGCCTCTTGTGTTATATTTCCACTAAATTGTTTTCTTACTAAATTGTGTTTACTATTTACAGATTTGCTGCCTCAAATCACAAACAAGATAGTATCGGTAAGTCAACAGTCGTTATACACCTAAGTACTTTAATAAACATAGGGATTATATTTACACAAGTACGGTACATAAATATCGAAGATTTTGTAAAAGATAAAACATTACGTATTCAATACATTATCATCATCTCAGCCAAAAGATGTCTACGGCTGGATATATGTCTCCCCAAGACTGCATCTCACTATTTCCCGTGGCTTTATTATGGTCGTCGGCCCACATCAACATCATCAACAGCCTTTAACAGTCCACTGCTGGACATAGGCCCCTCCTTTGAATGGAGGTTTTGGCCTACTATACCACGCTGGCCAGACGGACTGGTAAAGGGTTTGTTTCAAGTTTTCCTTCTGGCAGTGATGTTAGCTGCTTATTTTGTTCCTTTAGTCGCCTCTTACGACACCCATGGAATGAATAGGGGTGGTGACACTTTGTATTCTTAATCCGTCACCACACGGACAACGGACACGGACTTCGTCGGCCCACATTATATGGATACGATAGGTAATCTACGGGTTATACATTCTTGTCTTGTATCTGGGAGCATGTATGATATGTAGGACCATGGTGACCCTTTTCTGACTCAAATTTTGTTATTATGACCATTAGCTTTACTTTTCATTCTTAGAACCATGTTTATCTAATAAACCTGTTACAGTAAAAAGTTTCAAAGGCCAAGTGCAAGATGTTTCTCAAACTGTACTTTATAGTATAAATTGTCAAGCAGCAAACGAACTTTTTACAACAAATAACTTTCTATGAAGCAACTTTGATTGTCTCTAAGTAAAAGCTCATTCTCGAGTGTAAGTGAGAGCTGATAGTTCTCGAAATATACCGAACACAATATACAGCTTTAGAGTCTGAAGATTTCTTGCAAGATACTTGAGTGTTCCGTTCGTTTAGTTTCGCTAAATGCACTTTCGATTTGTCCTGTTCAGACCGTGGGATGTGTTTGATGTTCCTTGTTGTCATGTTTGTCACGACTGCTTTCTTGGTTTAGTGGTTAGTGGTTTAGTGGTCTTCTTCCTAGCGTTTATTCCCAAGATTATATGGGGTCGGCTACTAGTTCAACTTGTTTGTCCTGAAAATCAGTTTTTCCACGTAGTGACTGGCATCGGACATCCGCAACCCTAAGGGAGAACTTAACTTCGAAGGTTAAACTTGTTGACAGTATATTTGAGGGCATTGACTTCTCGATAAAGATTACCATAGATGTTCATGACAACAGGGGCCGACGGCTTAACGTGCTTTCCGAGGCACGGGCATGAGTCACCGCCGAATTTCCATACTCCGGACTGTTATTATATCACTTGTTCATGTCCGTAAATTCTTAATTTACGGATATGAACAAATGATAAATAATAATGAAATAAATTTAAAAAGTTGACCGATTTTTTTAAATTGTGAAGAAATGATTGTGGATTCTAAGCCTATTTGACACAGAATTTTGTTACTATTCTTATAAGAATGTATATAGGTAACTAATATTATAGTAGTGAAATATTAGAATGTTATAGTGCAACAAGGATACTGACATGCATACATACATGTACTTAAATGAATTCTATAACAATATGCTTCTTATCTGTACAGTCATTTAAAAATTGATAAAGAGAAAAATAGAAACTTCTCACTTAAAAGTACGATTGCGGAAGCCTCCCGAAAACAGATCCGTTCTCAAAAACATAAGAACACAACAGCTAAACGTTCCGATTCCTATCGTTTGAGACCCCAACTTTTCACGTATAACTTCGTAAATGAAAATTCGAGATGAGCCCAAAAACTTTGAGGGTTCCATTGTCACCTTTGATACCTTTATCTTGATAGCGGAACGAAATCGGGAGGCTTTAGATCAAAGGTTTCCGAAGGACAAATTCTGTAAATACTTGTCCCAAATATTTCGGTGGTATAAATCTGAAACACCTGTAAAAAATCTTTCTTCAACATATTATAGTGGAAAAAATCTTGAGAATTTCCTGACCCGAAAACTTTGGCGCGTTTAGTGAAAGCTAAAAAGACTTTGTAGCTCAAAGAATTCCTGAAATGTTAACCTAAAACTTCGTTGTATTTCTTTAGAATGTGATCTTTCGTAATTTTTAACTTCCATTATTTTGAACTCCCTAAAACTTGCATAATCTAAACATTTTCATTGGTGATTGTTATCAGTTCATTAAAAATCTCAATAAGCCGTGTCTCGAAAAGAGGTTTTTTTTAAATTTTATCTATTTAATTTGATACTTGGTATATCACTTCTTTCTCTTCTAATTAGTAACAAAGGTTGAAATTTATAATGTTAGTGAGAATAAGATTTTTTTGATTTCTGCTATACCTACTCAAATACGAAATGGTTATATAGAAGCTGTCGCCTTATACTATGTTTGCCCCAACGCAGTCTATAATCCAGAATACACTTACTCAAGAGGTTATCAGATCTAAGACATGAATGAACAGCCTATTGCCTTTAACCTACTAAGCTTCAGAGCTATGTTAGTTACCTTGGTTCTCTGAGTAAAAACTAAAGTCTTCCATTAAGGTGTGCTCACTGTAATGACGAACGGTGCCTTGAGGTAGTCACTGACTATTGGTCTCGTCCATAAACTTAAAGTAACTCAACGAATTTGTAACTACTCAAGTAGTAAACTAAATAAAATTGGTGGTGGTAAAATTTAGACCCAATTTCTTTTCTCTTTCTGCACATCTCTTCTTCTTCTCACTAATCCGTGTGCACAGTTTTCGTAAAATGGGGTGCAAAGTTCGCCTATTAATATAGAAGCGTTCATAGACGAGTGACCTTAGGGGATTGGACCTTGGGGGATCGGAAGGTAAGCAACGACGGCGCGGCCAGTACCTTGCAGTCGGTCCCAGTTGTTATCATAAGATAACAGTCATGAAGCTTAGTTAAAGGCCCACGGATGGATTAAAAACATCCAAAGACAAGATTACGTAGCCACCACAACGTGTATTGCCAGTCCCCAACCCGCACTCGGCCAGCGTGGAGACGTATGGCCATAACCCTGTCCTGAGACTTGAGGATACCCGACACCAGCAGTGGGACAATATGGGTTGTTGAAAAATATAAACCGACCAGAAATTAAATGGTTGTTCTTAAATTAGCATCGGAGGTCAAATCAATTCTTTAAGTAACACGTTTATTGCTTTGTCGTAATACATCAATTACAATTTCTTACTCTAGATTCATGAAGATTGAAATTCACGACCTTCGATAATTTTGTCGAAATAACTGACTTCAAAGAAATACTTTTTTCTAAACAAAGGCAGAAAACATTTTATTTTATATAGAAACAATTAAATTTAGGCAAACGATATAAATTATGCATTGATTGAGAAACATGTATTCTCGAACAAAGCAAAACCTGAATATGATATTTATATTTAAGTTTATCAAATTGACTCTACTCTGCCTGATGGAAAGCATGAGAAGAATCCGGGAGTAGGGGTCACCACCCGCATTGTGAGGGCAATAAGCAACGCAGCATGGTGACCAACACTTTAGCGGCCTGGTCGAATGTTTCTACATCATTCCTCTGGCCTCTGGCCTCTGAAAGCCGGGAGAATGATGCCGAATGATAAGGCCTCCGGTCTCATACTCCGGATCATATTTATAAATAACTTAAAAATTGAATATTGATTTAAAAAAAATGCTTCATAGCATAAAATTTCGCCTTTATATGACAAGTGCAGTAAGTCTTTACTAAAATAATAAATGCGAAAGTTTGTTAGTATGTATTTATGTATGTATGTTTGTAAAACCACTGAACGAATTTGGATAAAACTTTACAGTCAAATAACTTATATATCAGAATAACACATAGGCTACTTCTAACTGCAATAATCGAGATACACGTGGTCGGAGCGGCGGGCGAAAGTAGCCTTAAATAAATATTTGACAACTTCATTGATAGACAGCAAAAGCATTATTAAAAAAAATTGTAAATTCAAAAATAATAAATAAATATTTCGGACATCTTACGCGCAACGCCATTTAGTCCCAAACCAAGCAGAGCTTGTATTATGGGTATTAGACAACTAATATATGTAAAACACAGTTTTATTGTAAATATGTACAAACATACATACTACACATGTTGGGCGAATATTTGTCTCGAAGTTTGGGTGTCTTTTACCCAAACTTCGAGACAAATATTCGCCATACATTTCGACCAACACGATAATTAAACCGGAGATCTCAAGCAGCGCGCATGAGCTCCTACTGCTCCACCCAAGCAGTCAATAAGTACATTTTATTATATACGTTCTCATAAGTGTCATCCTTGTCTATGTTTTTGTAACGTATATGTCATAAGTTGTCACATCGATATGATACAGTTCCGCATGATCGAACATAATGATATCATAAATAAAATAAGAATTCGTCTATGATATTTATTTGATATGTACATCAATATTTCTAAGCAAGCTTATTTGATTGTTCGATAATGGAATAGTTTCTCTAAGTAGTCCGTAATATCTAAAGTCTTTGAAAACCGTTGTAATAGACTATCTTGTCTGCAGTAGATGTCCATCAGTTTTGTGATGTACAATAAGATATAGCTGTATAATAGAGAGAGCTGTAATACTTAGTAACAAGACCGTTTTTTTTTTATTTTATTTTTTTTAAATACAACTCCCGCATTAGGAATATAAATTCCTGTGTCGCGGGGGACTTTACAAACATACATGAAACGGACACAAAGGACACCCAGACTCAGAACAACAAATTGTGAATCACACAAAGTGTTGTCCTACGTGGGATTTAAACCCACGACACTTGGCGTAGTAGGAAGCGGCGTGGCGACCGCTTAAGCCACTAGGACGACCGTGCAGTCAACCGTTTGTTACATATGATTTGTTTCTAAATAAATTGGTATAAAGTAATCTACTATTACTAATTTAGCTTTTGTCTATCCACTACTAAACTGAGGCCTCCCTCAAAGAGCACCATTACATTACTACATTAATAGAGTCATGCTGATTTCAGCAAGAATGGGCCTGGGCAACACATTTTGCTTTGAACTGTCCACTGACTGGGAACAAATTCCCTTCATGGTTAGGGCTTGCACCCTCCCTTACTTTGGCAGATCCACAACAGACCGCCGATAAGCGCCACGATAAATTTTTTGTAGGTAGTAGAGCCACGCTGATTTCAGCACGAATGGGCCGGCTCAACCCGTCCAGTACTACCCTCACACAGAAGACCCTCCTAATAATGACAGCATTCTTGCTGTCGTATTTCGTTGGTGAGTGTGAGACCGGAGGCCCAATCATTCTGCATCTTTCAGCCGATCTCCGCAGGCCGGGAGAATGATGCAGAATAATCTAACCGGGCTGCCATGGTAAGGGTCACCATGCTACATTGCCTACCCTCACAATAAGCATGGTGACCCCTACTCCTGGATTCTACTCATGCTTTCCATCAGGCAGAGTAGAGTCACTTTGGCAGGCTTAAATATATATAAAAAAAAAAAAAAAAAGCGCGCCAACCCTACAACGCCGCGACCAAGGCGTGCCGGGGGGCGCTGCTTTGATCTCAATAGCGCAGCATCTCCATCCGAGAATACTAGAACCACTGTGGAAGGAGAATTAGTACAGCTCACACTTCCAAAAACTGTTTTACTGTGTAGAAACGGACTCCCCAGCAAGAATGGGCCAGCTCAACCTAATAATGACAGCATTCTTGCTGTCGTATTTCATTGGTGAATGTGAGACCGGATCCTAAATCATTCTGCATCATGCCGGGAGAATGATTCAGAATTATCTGAATAGGCCGCAATGGTATGGGTCACCATGCTGCATTTGCCTACTCTCACAATGAGGATGGTGGCCCCTACTCCTGGATTCTACTCATACTTTCCATCCACAGATTAATTCTTCAGAGTGGAGTCACTTTGGTAGGCTAATATAAAAAAAATTTAGAAACTTCTCACCAAACTGCCATTGTATGGGTCACCATGCTGCATTGTATGTACTCACAATGAGGATGGTGACCCCTACTTTTGGATTCTACTTATGCTTTCCATCAGGTAGAATAGAATCACTTTTGTAGGCTTAAATAAATAAAAAAAAAGAACACATCCTACACTCTAATACTGGTCGATAAAACTAAACTATTGTTCTTTAATCGAAAAACTGTTTGCAATTTCTAACGCGAGCACTGAATTAAGGATGACGTGTTGTATGCAACATTGCTCGTGGTATCACAATTTTGCATCTGACAGCTGTCTAGTGTGGTTTTGTGGCTAGCTACAATATAATAATGTGTTTCTAGTAGACATAATATATAAAAATGGTATCAAAATATAGTTCTTTCCGTATAATTTGCCTAAAAAAGTGCTTGCACTTGTTACAAATCAGCTTTTATCCTCGTCTTCATCCGCATATATATTGATTATCGCGGTAATGAGTAAACTATGTCCTTTTTTTAAAATTTCATTAAAATCGGTACAGCGGCTTAGCCGTGATAGCGTATTGAACAGAGTAACACTTTCGAATTTATATTTGTAGTATCATACTCGTAGATTCATAGAAAATAATCAATTCCGAACTTCTTGAGTTTAAAAGCGAATGCAAATTATATTTTTATTATATTCAATATCATTTTGTATAATCAGCAGCAATCATATCGATTCGGGCTTAGAAGAACCATAAATCAATTATCTTTAATATTTTTCTGCTGGACTGGTTGAAATATCAGGCTGGTCTTATTATAAAATCAGTATTAAAATGATCCAGGAGCATCTCGCTGGCTGCAATAGCATGGGTCCCCATGCTAGTGCAGGTGATCACTACTCTTGTACCGAGACGGTGCCCGCATCAAGAGCGGGCAGGCGCTGGAGAAGTTCAGAAGGAGATCTGACTCTGGACTTCTTCTCCTCCTAAACGGAGAAGCGCGGAGAGGGCACACTGTGTGGTTTTTAGTCGGTTCAAGTCCGACACACCACCCCGCCGTAACCCCCGGTGGGGTGACGGTCCATGATGATTTTCCACACATAAAAAAAAAAAAAGGTGATCACTACTCTTGGATTCTACTCATGCTTTTCATCGGACAGAGCCTTGGCATGCTTAGATATTAAAAAAAATAACAAAAAATTACAATTAACAATGTAAATACCATCATAATCAATATGAACGCGATACAAATCAAGAAAACACAATATTTAAAAAGAAACTTCTACAAGAATCAATTTACCTCAGCCTCGCTTCAAGAAAATTTCCCATAGGAAATAAGCTAAGTTTGAACTACCAAATTGAGTTGGAAGTGGCGTACAAATAACAAAAGGTACTTTTTAGACGATCCTTTTAAAGGTCCTATACCAAATATAGACCCTTGTGAGATGTTACGAGTTAGGGAAGGATCTTGGCAGGCTTAAGTTGCGTTTTGCCTTTCAATTTATTGGGAGCCGAAAGCCTTGTTGAAAGGAACGTTTTTATTTCAGGGTCCAAATATATGGATAGATAAACATTGAGGTATTAAATAAAGGTAGTCGTTGGGGTACACAGATGTTTTTCTGTCTAATTTTATTGAATTACCTCGATGGTACAGTGGTAGCGTATGCGACTGCTGTGTTTGAGGTCTCGGTTTCGATTCCCTTGTCGGAACAAATGTTTGTGTGATCCGCAAATATTTGTCTCGAAGTTTGGGGTTTTCTATGTATATTAAGTATTTACAAAAAGAAAAAGTATGTTTATGTATTTATATTAGTTGTCTGGTATCCCATAATACAATGTCTGCTTATTTTGCGACTAGATGGCATTGTTTTTAAGATGTCCGAAACATTAAAATAAATATAATGATTATAAATAGAAAATATACATAATTAATAAATCGTCATCACCATCAGCCTATCGCAGTCCACTGCTGGACATAGGCCTCTCCCATTACACAATTCAATTTTCATTAATTTCTTCTTCTTCTCACTTTTAAACTTCTCACATCACAGGCCCACATGACAAGCTCCAGCTATCGAATATAAAAATAATCTTCTAAATCAAGAATAAAAGTAAGAATTTATGAGGTAAGAAACTCAAAAAGTACCACAGAACTAAGATCCTTCTTATTTTTGCAGTCGGTAAATATTTTTTTCCAACCCTTTGAATTTTTAAAATAATATTATTTTAAAAATTCAAAGGATTGGAATAAATTATACGATTGGAATTGCACAAATTTGTGACATTTGTTATAGCCTTGGGGTAACCAATCCGGTTTTGAATATTAAATATTATATCGTTACCATTAACTGCAAGGGATGATAGAAAAACAGAAAACCTAAAAAAATACTTATGTAAAATAATTTCTTAAATTTTTTTGGGCAATTTGCTGTTCCGGTATATGCTTAGAAAGTCTGTTAGTATTTAATATATATCTAGCTTTCACCCGCGGCTCCGCCCGCGTCTATATCAGTTATCGCGGTAAAAAGCCTATGTCCTTCCTCAGCCTGTAGACTATCTGGGTAAAATTCTTATAAATCGTTGCAATGGTTTTTGAGTTTATCGCGATCAGATCTGCATCTAATCGCGATAAACTCAAAAACCATAGGACTTTATTTTATATGTAGTGACAAAATGGATACTGGCCGAGAACTTCATATTAAAGTAGGAGTATCGTTAACAATGGTAGAAGGATAAGGCAAGCATTCATACTGTCGTGTTTCCTGTTTATATTAATACTAGCCGTGCCCGCGGCTCCGCTCGCGTCCTAGGAGTATGAAAAATAGATATGATATGAATATAATTTCTCCGATTCTCTGACCTACCATATATTCACACAAAATTTTATGAGAATCGGTCAAGCCGTTTCGGAGGAGTTTAGATACAAACACCGCGACACGAGAATTTTATAAATAAGAAGTATCTACTCTTGGATTCTACACGTCATGCTTTTCAGAAGTCATTTTGATTGACTTATATATCAAAAACACAGTTATGAATAATCTTGAATTTATTATTTATCGGCAAAAACATATCTCAGTTTAGTAGAAATCCCGGCTAAAGAGACTGTAATTTAAACAAAATATTCTTCACACAGTTACTGAAATACCAAGAATTTAGCAAAGATTTTCAAAATTCGAAAACATCTCTTCATCAGTCATAATTTCCTTAAACAACCTCAAGGCAATTAATTAATCGAAAACTTTAAACCCATGTACACATCTCCACACAAGTTGTACGACGTATACTATGTACATGTAGGCATTAATTAACAGACACTGAATGGTGTCGGGTACTCTTAATTAGTAAAGTTTTGGGCAGCGGTCACCTAATCTGGCGAAAGGTTAAACATGATGATATGTAGACTTACGAGGTAGGTTTAGAGCTGAAAGTTTACTATAGCTATTAAACTGTTTATTTGAACATATAAATTAGGGTAATACGAATTTCCGGAGGAGTGATTTTAAATGGTTCATTAAGTCAGGAAATACTAATGACGAATATGGCATACGTATATTGAGACACACACACATTGGCATACGCGTAATACGATTTCTAAGAGCTTTTTGGTGAACGCACTCATATCCGCGCCGAACGAATCGAAGTCAAGGAGGCCTCGCACACTTATCTGAAAGCATCGACCGCGTCGAAGAAATTATTTCAAGAAATAGTACTCGTGCGTTGCTCTGTCAAACGCAACTGATCATCGATCGGGGCGACCGCATAATCCGCCTCGAATTTTATGACGTCATCTGAATTCGTCTAGGATTTATGGGGTACTTCCAGATGCGCACGATTCGACGCGGGTAAGTGTGCGAGGTTTCATGAGATTTCATATAAAAAATTCTAAAATTCGTTTCGTTCGACGCGTTCGGCTCTGATAAGTGTGCGATTACCATAAGCGTGATCACGGCAACTGTTACTTTGTTCCAAACTATTATAAATACATTATTCTTTAACAATATTATACCCATTCAATTAAATTTTATTTACCGCGAATTCTATTTATTCATACTTCCATACTAATATTATTTTAATAGGAAAACTATTGGTCTATCTCGCTTTCGCACCTAAACCGCTGTAACAATTTAATTAAATATTATTTTGATTCTTGAGATTCTTGTAGGACAAAGCCTTCTCTTTAACTCGAAACCAACATACGCACATAGCAAAGTATAAAAATATTTATATATAAAAGCTGGTGAGGATGTGTACATGTTCGTTACTCACCCAAGAATAGAGCAAATTAAGGAATAGTCATGGGCCTTCTGTCAAAGCTTAAAACTCAAATAGCCCATTAAATAATTACAACATAGAATGTGCTTATGTGTGTGCGAAATTGTAAATTCTTTATTTTAGTTGTTATGTGTAAGTTTGTAGTGACAGCTGATTGTTTTTTTGCATGTGAGTCAAAAATGTATATGTGTTAAGATTTGCCCAGCAATATGTGACAGACTCTTGCACCGGGCAAAGACAATGATTATGGTCAGCATATAGCCGGCGAACCAGAGGGTCCGCCGGCCTGTGTTGTTTAGATTGTTATTAGAATAATTTTGTTTTCGGTATATATTTTTATACTTTGTAAAGACAACTCCCGCATCAGGAATACAAAATCCTTTGTCACGAACTTTACAAACATACATGAAATGGACACAAACAACACACAGACTCAGAATTTGTGAATCACATAAAGTGTTGTCACACGTGGGATTTGAATCCACGACATTTGGCGCAGAAGAAAGCGGCGTGGCGAACGTTTAAACCACGAGGCCAACCGTGCAATATAATAAAATGTTTATAAAATTAGATATTGTTTTAAACTTTCATGGTCAGTAACATTAAAACAGAAATGTGCGGGATTGCTACCATGTACCTTTTTGTTGGTGAGTATCCGATATTTCGGCACTGTTGCAAGCGCCATGATCACGGAGTAACTGAAGATCTTGCGGGTGGGATGTTATTGGCAGACATATCGGTCTACCCTCTTTCGTAGTCTTTTTCTACGATCGTCCCCGGTACCACTGGTCACTAACTCACTACTCACTCGTAACTGTTCTCGACACACAACACTAACAGTATCCGATCGCGAAACTATAGTTTGTTGATTACGCCGGTTTATGCACATTCGAATCACAGGATTCCAGACATTTGACAACTTAAACCCATCCTCACGATTGAAATTCTTGTATTTAGTAATTTCAATCGCTTCCCTGACCAATCTAGGTATGTAGTGGCGTTCTGTCGTAATTATCTGTGGGTTATGGAACTCAATCCAGTGATTTGGGCCCGAGTCAATCAAATGCTTCGCGATTGCCGATTTCTGTTCGTCATTGTTTTTGACTGCTTTTATGTGTTCGTTCATGCGGCATGCGATGGTACGTTTAGTTTGGCCGATATATGAACTCCCACAGCTGCAGTCAATCTTGTAGACACCAGGTTTCTCCAAAGGGAAACTGTCTTTAGGGGATCGGAGACATTGTGTGTGTGCAACATGTGACATAAACCGGCGTAATCAACAAACTATAGTTTCGCGATCGGATACTGTTAGTGTTGTGTGTCGAGAACAGTTACGAGTGAGTAGTGAGTTAGTGACCAGTGGTACCGGGGACGATCGTAGAAAAAGACTACGAAAGAGGGTAGACCGATATGTCTGCCAATAACATCCCACCCGCAAGATCTTCAGTTACTCCGTGATCATGGCACTTGCAACAGTGCCGAAATATCGGATACTCACCAATAAAAAGGTACATGGTAGCAATCCCGCACATTTCTGTTTTAAATTAGATATTGTCTTATTATTCAATGTAGTAAGTGTTAATAGTTTCAAGCTTTTCAGGAAACTTAACTGGTTTGCTCTGATTAATTTCGGCCCCGCCATGGAGGAAAGTTTTAAGTACTGTTGACTTAGAAATTTTGAAGGTTCGCCTTAGGAAGCTAATATTGTGGAATCAAATACAATCTTCGAAAGGATTACTGCCTTAATTGTTTAGGTTAGAAGCTCATAATCTAATATTTCATTAGAAATATTGAATTCATAGTTTAATATTATAGTCATACTATATTATAGAAAATAGATAGTTAAAACGAACCATTGACATATTTTTTTAAGTTACGATAAGAATAGTTTTTATATGTTAGCCAAAATTTGTATTTCAGTAGCTGAAAATGTATTTATAAAGATTCTTTATAAAGATTCTTATTGAATTCTACGTTAATAAATATATATACTTGTATGTATGTATATAAATATAGACGTAAATATGTATGTTTATGTAGGTGTATTACTTGCCATATTATATTTAAGTATATTACCTATGACTTTTATTACCTATTTCTACTATAATCTATCGATTCGCCCTATACGCACCTACCTCATTTTTTCTCTGCATCGCCCAATCGGTCGACTGGCAGAAAATGCCTAAGGCATAAGGTTTTTGTGCATAAAGTATTTAACTAAATAAATATATATAATATATTTATTTAGTTAAATACTAAATAAATATATTAGATATACTAGATAAATACATTAGAATGACACGTAGGCAAAAAGGTAGTATAACTACCTTTTTGCCTACGTGTCATTCTAATGTATGACATTGATTTCCTTTATTATTTGATTGATTATTTGATTGATTGATTAAAAGAGGATTTTGGAAAATTCAAGAGGAGTCTTGAATTTTCCAAAATCCTCTTTTAATATTATTCGATATAATCGAATAATTGATATCGATCGAAGAATATATCGATTCTCATAAAATAATTTAAGAGCGTAGGCCAGCGCCTACGCTCTTTAAAATAAACAAAAAAAACATTTTTTCAATTCCGCTCTTTCTCTAGTAGCCGACCCCTAATAAACTTGGGAATTAATTAATGCCAAACAGCTTTCTGGGCCCAGTAGTTTCAGCTCTGCGTTGTCTGTCAGGCAGTCAGTAACATCTTCCTAGCCATTTTTCCAAAGTTTATTTGGGGTCGGCTACTAGTTCAACCGGTTTTACCTGAAATTTGAGGGCACTGACTTCCCAATAACGATTGCCATAGATCTTCATGACAACCGCGACCGACAGCTTTACGTGCTCTCCGAGGCACGGGCGTGAATCACCGCCAAACTTCCAAACTTTAAATCGAAACAAATCCCAAAAACACTTTTTGGCCCGACCCGGGATGCATCAGGCCGTCAGTAACAGTTTTAAACATTTATATTGATACTAGTTGACCCAGCGAACTTCGTACCGCCCAACTTTAAAATTCCAGAACTTGATCGCAGCGCCACCTACCGGGTCCAATTGCAAATCTAAACCATTCCCAGATCCCCTTGAACACACACAAAAAATTTCATCAAAATCGGTCCAGTCGTTTGAGAGAAGTTCAGTGACATACACACTCACACAAGAATTAAATATATAAAGATTTAAATCAAAAATCTACAGTCTAGTAAAGCTGTTATGTTATGACTGCGTTGTTGGTCTAGTGGTTAGCGTATGCGGCTGTTGATCAAGAGGTCTCGGGTTCGATTCCCGGGTCGGACCAAATATTTGTGTGATCCACAAGTATTTGTTTCGAAGTCTGGGTGTTTTCTATGTATGTTATGTATTTACAAAAAAAAGTATGTTTAAGTATTTATATCAGTTGTTTAGTACCCAAAATACAAGCTCTGGTTAGTTTGGGACTAGATGATGTTGTGTGTAAAATGTCCGAAATATTTATTATATATTTATTATTATTATTATTTATCAGATTGAAACTTGGAAATTAAATATGACTAGAAATTAACTAGACTTATCAGTCAATAACAATCTGCTTTTATTATGGCACTCCCGCAATTCTGACTTCGTGAACCCTTCGTTCTAGCAGTTCTACTCAGAAATGTCCTCTCTCTTGAAATTAGGATGTCCACTAACCGTTTCATATTTAATTATATAATTATTAATAAAATAAATAAAAATGCTGACTGCTTAAAAGTAATGAACTGAAAAGAGGAAACCAAGTGTCACAATGTCTATTATGTCTAATATTGGTCAGATTAATGCATTGTTTTGTAAGCTTATTAAACACTTTAGGGTGCTGCAGGCGGGGACAGAAATACTTTGTTACCTATGGGCAAAGGATAATTAACTTTGTTACCTATGGGCAAAGGATAATTAACTTTGTTACCTATGGGCAAAGGATAATTAACCAAAACTACATTTGTTACATATGTACATACTCTCAAAAAACATTACCCTCCTTCTGATGCAGTCGGGTAAAAAGAATATATATGACCTCCTTCTTCTAATGATGAAATCAACTCATCATTACATTACCTACACAACATATACATACATACACACACACACACACACACACACACACACACACACACACACACACACACACACACACACACACACACACACACACACACACACACACACATACACACACATCCACACATATATATACACATACACCTCACAGACACAGCGACGCAGCCCCACTTAGTTTAAGCTTAATGTTAAATATTTTGATAGTTCTAAAAACATGCGATGGTCAACGATATGTGATAGTAACAGAAAATTTCTGTTTTGTACTGCCATTCGCATGAAGTTAAATCAAGGACTGTGATCCTGATTAAATGTACTCAATGTTAACTGTGTATACATTATTTTGTGTGAATAAATTATTATTGTTATTATAACTACTTTACCTGTTTAGTTTTTGTGGGTACTTGTTAAAATAGACAGTTATCCCTATCTCCTTGTACATAGGGTCCATACTTCGATATCAGCATGTGTGTGTATTAATTCCTTGTAACATAAGTAGGTCCATTTAATTAAAATGAACGTGACCTAAAATCTTAATAATGCCATTGGTCAATAACTACTGGCACTATTATTATGTATTCTGTGGTATAACATAAGATATTTGATCTAGGTAGAAATTAAACTCACGACCATTGGGTTAGCAGACTAATAGGTTCGTCAATAATAATAACAAAGTTCTTAAACATCAACAACCCATTACGTCCCACTGCTGGGTTCGGCTCTCGTCGCAGGAGAAGGTTAAAGCCATACGTCCCCACGCTGGCCCTGTGCGGATGTTATAAGCTTCCAACTAAGGTTTACGACTATTATCTTACGATAACAACTGGGACCGACTGCTTAACGAGACCTCCGAATCACGAAACCTAACATAACATGCCACAAACGATTTTCGTTTCCAATTACCTAAGGCCACTTGCCACGAGCTCTTCAAGTTTTCAAACATTTGAAATATTTCATCTAGTGTGTGTGTCATCGCGCTTCTACCGGCTGAATAAAAACAATAGATGCTTTGAAAATGTATTTAGAAAATATGCGCTCATAATAAAACAGGGAGTCGTTCATGTGAAGTTTTAGCACTGCAGTTTGCATGGGTTTATTGATGAAAGTTTTAAAATATGAGCATGGATTGTTACGGGTGAAAAATACTTTATGAATTGAAATAGACTGGCTTTTTGCAAACCACTGTTTTGGATTTAATTTTTTGTGGAAAGGTTTTGTGTTTTAAATTCAGAAATGATAATATATTATTGTAGTTGATGCATGTTTTAGATGCGTTTATTTATTTAGATCCTTCTTATAATGTTTATCTTATGATGTTGGATATTTCTCTAGTCAATAAAATTTGCATAGAATTGATACCGCACGAAAAATCATCACGCTGAAGTGGAAGTAGACCGTTCATATCTAAGATGAACTGATTAACGGAAGCCTAATTATATTACAGTCTAAAATATGATTGGACGAACAAAATACAGCCCTAGCCAAGTTCTGGATTGTATTATTTTATTGGCTAATTTTGTTTTGATCACGTGACTTAGTGACGTACCCAATGAAAGTAGAGGATAGGATAATAGAATAGAGAATAGAATAGAAGACGAAAAACGTTTGCAACTTGGCTAGTGGGCAGGTTACCTTATGGCGCGATGGAACGATGATGACTTGAAGTGAATCAATATCCACGAAATATTGGTGTAAGTCAAGATTTAGAGTTTAGTGTAGAACCCTTTCTTCTGGAGTTAGGAACGTTCTGATAGTTTTGAGTTTAAAGCAAAATTGAAAAACTAGTCCATCGTGTTTCACTTATTTCAACATTTAGTTTTAAGGAGATCCATTCAAAATACATAAGTCTAACCCACCCTTATATTTCCTAAACATAAAATAAACATTAAGGCACTGATTTGACTAAAAACGAAACACTGGACAAGAAATTAAGATAACTTATTCCATTACAGAATATTTATTACTAAACTACGTCCATATTATTTGAATTAACGCCGTTCCTATACAAATAATTTTACTTAGAACAAACAAAACTTCTCCTTCAACAATATTGGCATGTTATGTATTAAATGCGTAACACGACGTCTTGATTCGGTTACGTCATAAATTATTTTTTACCTTTAATATGGTATACTAGATTTGGCTCGCATGTATGCTATCTATTGCGGTAAAAAGAAGTTTAAAACCTTTCTCAGACTTTTGACTCTCTGTGTACCAAATCGGTTAGGTAGTACTAACATCAAAGCTCGACGAACAAACAGAGTTAGATTTGAATTTGTAATATTAGTAAGGATTAGACAACGTTGTGAATGTAAAGTACGTCATCATTCACCTATCATCGTTCACTGCTTAATGAAACTCCCTGAAGGAGCCTCAACTCCCAATACCCACAACTGTTCAGAGACAAATCACTGTCGAATTTATGACATAATTGCTTAAATTTATGACTGGACTGCTTTGTTGGTCTAGACTTCTAGAGGCTAGCGTATGCGGCTGCTGATCAAGAGATCTCGGGTTCAATTCCCGGGTCAGACCAAATATTTGTGTGATCCACAAATATTTGTTTCGGAGTCTAGGTTATTTCTATGTATAATATGTATGTAGTTGTAATATGTATGTATTTCCAAACAAAAAGTATTTTTATGTATTTACCCATAATACAAGCTCTGCTTAGTTTGGGACTAGATGACGTTATGTGTAAGATGTATTTATATTTATTTATATATAAGTATGGATTCTGCTTCAATTTAAGTAATACGAATACTTTTATACTTTATGCCTAAAGCACTAGAATTTATTATCGTATAACAGTTAAATTTCACTAAACCTCTATCAAAATTGTAATTCCTCAAACCTACCCACCCATAAAATCTACAACTGAAACTATGTACTAAACTTGGCATAAGCCTGGCGTCAAACTTAGGCAATTATTAAGTCGCCAGAGGTATTCAAACTTTGTTTAACAACACTCCCAACAGATTTATCGGAGGCGTTGATTACTGTGTATAATTTCGTTATATTTCCTTTTAATTAGTTTTTGATTGGTGTTCCGAGATGGGTTTTGAGAATTACAAGATTTATTTTTGTTTGTATTCCGTCTTAACGTTCTTTGCGTAAAAAAGAAAAATTACGCAGAAATTCTTTGTGCCAAAGCAAGAAATAGGATCTAAAATGCATGTGCATTTAAAAAAAAATACAAATGTCTATTCTGACAACTTCGTGTTATAATTTAATTATATCTTGGTATTGTGTAACTCTCTCTTTACTTTACAAGGCATCAGTAGCGGTCCGCCTCTATCTATTAAAATTAATTTATACCTACTCACTGTACTCTTTTTGCTGTACTGATTCGTGATAAAATTATTGTGCTGTGGCTATGTGCTGTGGCCCTTAATAAGTATATGTAAAAGTGGCGACAGTCTAAAAACAAATTATACCTATATAGTAAGTATTAACTTAAAAGACTAAAAATTGAAACTTTATGTTCTAAAAAACCGTATCGTTTTTTTCCTCGAGCCTTTGTGTTGCGAACAGCGCTCTTCGCAGTAAATTACTATGGACGGTGACTTATTCAACATTGTTTGACTATTACTTTTTGTTTTATGTAATAAAAGACCTTTATGACATTTATCATTGACAGTTTTCATGAAAAAAACTCTCAATAATCAATACTCAGATATAAATAAACTTAAAGTATACTGTCCAAAATCTTTAACCTTAGTTTTTAGGGTTCCGTACCCAATGGCAAAAAACAGAACCCTTATAGATTCGTCATGTCTGTCTGTCCGTCCGTCCGTATGTCACAGCCACTTTTTTCCGAAACCATAAGAGCTATACATTTGAAACTTGGTAAGTAGATGTAATCTGTGAACTGCATTAAGATTTTCAAATAAAAACAGAAAAAAAACAATACATTTTGGGGGTCTCCATAGTTAGAAATGAAACTCAAATTTTTCATCAAAACCATACGTGTTTGATGTATCTGTGTATAGGTGTTCAAAAATGATGTTGAGGTTTCTAATATCATTTTTTTCTAAACTGAATTGTTTGCGCGAGAGACACTTCCAAAGTGGAAAAATATGTGTCCCCCCCCCCTGTAACTTCTAAAATAAGAGAGTAATAAAACTAATAAAAAAATATGTTGTACATTATCATGCAAACTACCAAAGAAAATTAGTTTGAACGAGATCTAGTAAGTTTTTTTTTTTAATACGTCATAAATCGTAAACTGCAATTTACCTTTCATTCAATCAATACACTATTATAAAAACATCGATCAAATTTACAACGAACTACAAGAACTTTTATATGATGTTACTTGCTGATACGGAACCCTTCATGGGCGAGTCCGACTCGCACTTGGCCGCTTTTTAGGGTTCCGAAGTTTATCACTCGGAACCCTTATAGATTCGTCATGTCCGTCCGTCCGTCTGTCCGTCCGTCCGTCCTCGACTTACCGTCCAAACGGTAAGTGCTAGAAAGATGAAACTTTGCATGAATATGTGTTGTAATTACGCCGACAAAGTGCTACAATAAAATTATGTAAAATATTTTTATTTAGGGTACCTCCCCTACACGTAAAGTGGGTATGTTTTTTTTTTCTCGCGGCTACCCCATCGTGTGGGGTATCATTAGATAGGTCTTTTAAAAACAATAAAGGGTTTCTAAGAAATTTTGATGTTGTTTTAAATGAAATTCTACCCGCGTGTTACAAATCGTTCTTTGGTATGGTTATCCTTTACAGATGAAACACAAGATATAGATTATAAAAGATACTGAGAAAAACGTACTAAGTAAAAATATTACATTGACAAGCCATACTTGGGAACAGACTTGATTTTGGTGAAAGTTAAACCTTTTGTTACCTTGCAAGAAGCGAGGGAGAGGTTCTAAGGGGAAGGGTATTTAAAGGGTTGGAAGACACTTGTCTCCTTGCGGGTTTTGTGTACTTCGATACTATTTACCATTAGGTTTACTACTTATTTACACTCATCTATATAAATAAATATACTTTAAGAAGATTATAAACATGCTGACAAGAGATATATTAACAAACATACAGGTGAAATTGTGGTATGACTAGAATGGATAAGGTGAGGAAACAGTACATTAGAGAAAGACTAAAAGTAGCACCAATTAATGAGAAGCAACAGGTTATCCTAGTATGGACATGTTGTGATGCATAGAGAGGAGCAAAATGTAGTGGAGAAAGTTTTAAGTATAGAAGTTGACGCCGTTGACGGATAAGAGTAAAGGGTGACAAAAGAAAAAATGGATAGGCTGCATGAAAGAGTATGATATGGTCATAAAAAGAGTAAGCAGTGAACTGATAAGTGATAGAGATGAATGGAAGAAATTCATTGCACGTACCCCAAATAAATTTGGCAAGGGGGTAGGAGTATGATGAAAATTAAGCTAATAATAACGTCTTATAAAGGCAAAACAAACACGACTGAGATTTACCTAAGTACATCTTACTATAATTATATGTACTCAATCACGTACCAAAGGTAATGGAAGGTATCGTTATTGATTAAAGATTAAAATTTGCAAGATGGATATAAGGTCTAAAACTTTTCTTAATGCCAGCATTTATTACCAGACATGAAACTTCAAGTCTTAACTTAGATTTCACTCATTAGAATAGTATTATTTGATAAATTCTAAATTATTTCTAGAACTTATATTTCTAAAAACCTACATTTCAAATGAGCAAGGGTTTTGTTCCCTCACTAGGGCTATACTTGTGTCGCAGAAGACTTTACACACGTATATGAAACGATCACAAAGAACTTAAACTCAGAACAACAATTTGTCGAACAAACAAAGTATGGTCTTTAATAGGGTTTGAATAATCAGCGCTGTAGAAAGCACCAAGGTGACTGCTTTAATCACTACCCTCTCCACGCAGTCACAATAAAAATCCTTGATGATTTTTTAAATCTGAACTGACACATAAAAAAGTATTCCATTGTCAGCAAAAACTCATCAGAATCAAATTTCGCTGACCCCACCCGTATTCATACATCTAAAACCTCCCTCATTAAAACACATTCGGTAGAAACGTATGAACAATCAGTATTACGATATGATCATTAGCGAACAAAAATGTCTAGGTATTGTCGGTTATAATGAGCGGAGGATGAAGCCCTCAATTATTGAGATCTTGTGTATTAAATGCTACCTGGATTGATTAAAACATAGAATAATATTTATATTTTTGTATAGGCTTCGAAAAGGTTGATGTATTTTTTCTCTGATTCGAGAAAAGGCATAAAAATGAATAAACTCACTTTGAACATTGTTCTTGAACACTGTCCTAGGAGTTGGCAAATCTGTCATTTAGTTTCTATTTTCTTATTTGATTCAAGACAAGTTTCACGGGTTTCTGATAAAGTTTCAGAAAGTAGTTGACCATATCAATAACAGCAGCCAGTTTCTACATGCCTCAACCGATGATTTGATCATGTTAGGTATGTACCATCTCCACGTATTTTTAATTTACATTATTATTAATACCGAGGAACCTTTGCTTTCTGAGATACAGTATGTGCTAAGTTTTTTTTAAAATTTAAGAATCCAGGACTAGTAGTCCACCCTCCCCGTTGTGAGTGCATGCAATGCATCATGGTGGCTCATCATCATGGCAGCTTAGTGAGTTGTGTCTGCATTATTCTCTCATCGACGTTTGTAGTTATTTGACAGATAAGTTAACATTAGACTAATATGGATTATACCAACAAACCTCACTGCTAGTTCTAAAATGGCTCTAAATCTGTATGGCCTGTACTTTTATGGATATAAAATTATTTATTTACATACAATTTCATGCACTTAAACACATCGGTGGACTTAATGCCGTAGGTATTCTCTGCCAACCCATCTTTGGAGTATAGACATCTATTAAAGTAGGTGCATCGATGTTAAACTTGTCCAGGACAATATGCAATTGAAATAAAACAAGTCTAAACTATTATAACTGACATAAATGCATACATACTTACATACACACACATACATACAGTATACGATGTTATACTGTAAGTTATAACTATAAGAAGTCATACTATTAAAGGTGACTCCGCTTATCAGGAAGATAATCATTCACGTTCTTTTTAAACGTGTAACGGTTATTGTACATTCTTATTTTTTTAATGCTCTAAAATGATTAGTTTTCGCCCGCGGCTCCACCTGCTTGTATCTCGTTTATTGCAGTAAAAGTAGCATAAGTGTTATCCTGATATATGAGCTGTAGTACTTTAAAATTTCATCCAAATCCGTTCAGTAGTTTTTGCGTGAAAGAACAACAAACATACATACATACATACAAGATTTCGCGTTTATAATATTGGTAAAGATTATTTTTGGATTTGAACATTAAATTTCTTTTTCACTATTACATTTTTTTATACAAAATTTTACAATTACAATAAATTGAATGTATATTTTTTTCCTGAGTCGCAATAGACCAAATACGGTTGTAATAACGTACCTTCAAATAACTACTTACTACTACCAACCTATCTACAACATAAATTGAAAAAACATAAAAGCTACGAATAATAAAAACATTATTCAAATTCTCCGTATAAAAAAATTCCTAGCCTGCCATTACACAACTGTCATGGATGTTGTATTGAGCGTTTTCAATTTCCTCCTTATTTCCTGTCACTTGTTCGATGAAACTACGCGAATAGGCTGTAGTTATATTAAAACAAGGTCATTTTCATTCTTCCTTTGTTATTCTGATAAAATATTCAATTAAATTATCATTCGATGTTACTTGCTTTTGTATTCGCCAAGTTTGTTTTGAAGACAATACACCAATATTTGTTTAACTTCGAATATTCATAATAATAAAATTACCAATTTTTTTATCTATAAGTAACTGATGCCCGCGGCTCCACTTGCGTCCTAGGGATATGAAAAATAGATGGCCGATTCTCAGACCTATACGATATGCTCACAAAATTTCATAAGAATCGGTCAAGCCGTTTCGGAGGAGTATGGGAATGAACATTGTGACACGAGAATTTTATATATAAGTTGTTATATTTACATTATTTACATACAAGCATCAGAAAATTCGCTTCATCGCTTACTGGCAGCGATCCCAAAAGACTAACAGCATCGCCACGTTCAATCGCATTGCTAACTCTCTGTGCTAGAAAAAGGCCAGTCTTTTGGTCACGAGAAGCGTCAATCAGTTGCTTAAAGATAGTTTTTTTTTAATTTAGGACGAAGACTCGGACCCCATGACCTATCATCTCTACCTCAAACGGTTCAAAAATATAATTACCTACTAATTATTGGTAGTTTTTCCTTAGTTTGCAATTTTAAATACGTTTGATAAGTTCAGTGCTGGTTTCTCTAAATTTATTTGTGCAATCTGCGTATAAATATACATACGGCTAATTTTAGAAATATTACGAGAATGATTTTAAAGGTGCAGATGCCAAACAGTCCCCTGATGATAAAGACTACTGTTCCTTATCATCATCATCAAAACACAATCATTTTAGATTGTGAGTTCCAAAATGAAAAGCAATTTCTCTAAGCATAGTTCTTTTAGTCTTTGTCCGGACCCTTCCACTTACTGCTCCTCACAAATTGTCACTTTACGATAGTACCTTAACAAACTGTAGTACACTGCAGGCCAAAAAAAACAGACCCGTTGTCAGCAACATATTTCTGTTCTTAGATTTCAACAAAATTATTAAGATTATAATTTAAAATATATGTATTTAAATTTCAACTTTAAGTTAGTTGTCATTACTCCTATAGGTCTAGGTTTAAAATATGTGGCATCATTGCTCAAAAAAAAATAATATACTAATTGTTACGAGTAGTTTTGTGACACCCAACCAGAACGAGACATGACATTTTCGTAATACACTTTACATTTATGTATCATAGTATGCAATTAGTTTTATTACAGTCGTCACAAAATAAGAAGCCCGTTTTGACATTTGTCATTTGACATGCCGCATGTAAGAAATTGAAAAATCACATTCATAATCCTATTTAATTACTATGTTACCCATACACTATCACAACGCATATCTTAAATAAGCATCAAGTTTAACTTGATATTGAAAAATTGCACTCAAAAACACGAATTAATCGTATTAGTTACGCCACGATGACAAATGTCAAACCGGGCTTCTTATTTTGTGACGACTATAGTTAGTTTTAATTTTGCATAGGTGATTAGGTTTTCGTTCAAAACTACTTCCGATAATCACGAAACTAAAATGGTGTTGTGTATTTTCTCTGCTACTGAGAAAGTATATATAAGTTATGTAAGTTGTCCTAATCCTATCGATATCGGTTAGGTAATTGAGGTAAAATAAAAAATAAATAAATAAGAAATAAAATATAGTTCTCTGCCGCGTCTGTTTGTTTGTCTGTTCGTGATGCTGTTTTCAGCAATGGATATATAGATTCTCAAGGAAGGTTTTAATATGTATTTCGTCAAGTTTAAAATGTTTTTAAATACCTATATCTACCCGTATAAAGGGTGGGCTGCTAGTAGTAAATAAATAGAAACGAATTTACCTTTCCATTCAAAATATTATTACTTTAACAATTTTACTAGTTGCGATAGAAAGATATTAAAATCATTGCGAAATTCGAAAGTAAAATACAAATCCCACTATATCAAGCTTACTGTAATCCATAGCTACAGATCGAGTTTTTCTATAATGCATTATGGAAAAAGCTTTTTAATCCACAACATCAGGAAAATACTCAAATTAATTTTGTATCCATAAATTTGCACCTAAGTGTAATGGCCTCGTTATACACTAAGAGCCTTGCAAACACAAGGGTCCCGCGTTTTTCTTTAGGGTCTCAATTTAACTCGCCTTTGTACAACCCTATGTGCTATTATTAGAAGTAGTTTTACTGATTAGGACGAGAATGGAAGGACTAAATCCTTTGCAGAGAATAAAACACAGGTACGATGGCTTACTTTAACTTTTAGATATGATTAAATATTACCGGAGTCTTTTATCGGAGTATTATAACGGAGTATTAAAGTTTCTAGTCACACTCTAGTCACACACACACACAGATCAAGTGCATTGAGTGTACTTTAGTGTATTTTATGCACTTAATCTGAGTTTATAAAAAAACGTATATTATATACGTCTGTGTGAAATTATATAATATACCTATAATTATAAAATCTAATTATAGGATCCTAGAAAAATCAAGGGAACTCCTCAAATTTCAAATTTGGGTACTCGCAATAGTTTTTATTTGAAGTCGGTTCGGTTTTTATAATGTTGATACCTGCTGTCCCCATTTACCCCCTTCAAACATTTCTTACGTAATTACAACTTATACTCAAGTATTCTCTTATATTATTATCAACAATAAAATCAGAGCATATATTCCACCTTCAATTGCCGTAAACATTGCAACATCCTAATTAACACAATAAACGACATCTGTCGTACCATCGATGTCGTACTCACAAATGTACGATATTAAATTTTACCTTAAATGCTGCCGTCTATTACACCGTTATGGAATATCTCTCGATTTTAAAATTAAGCGCACTTATCACGTAGGTGTTGAAATATGAACTTTATGTAATTTTATTTTGAACAGGAATTGTGTTGCAAATCTATTTATATAGCACATATTATATTTTTACGATTTCGGTTTGATATGTTTTTTTTTTACCAAGTAATTGTATATGCCAGAAAATGATATTATTACAGCGTGTTCAATAAAATCCGTTCTATAGTTTAGTTACTGGAGACAGTTTTTCGTTTTTGAAATTTACTGCACTATACTAATGATATCGTCAACGGGTTAACGACCGTAGGTCCACTTACTCTATACGAGCCTCGCATAGAAGACTAATACAAAAATAAATTCGTGCTATCTTATTTCGTCGGTAAGTGCCAAACTAGAGGATCACCGATAGAGAAGCATCCCACTAGGTCGCTATTGTGTGCTTCATTATACTAATATATATTCACGAAGAGAATACTGGACATTACTCGTGGATTCAACTCATGTTTTCCATCAGGTAACGTAGTAATTTTGGTAGGCCGAAATATTTCAAAAAAAATGTGTTCAAGTGTATTGATAAAATTTTTACTATAAAATCTATTGTTAAACGTTCTTAAAAAATAATAATATATTATTTCGTGTGCTGACAAATTAAGGATACGAAATATTACCCTCGTTATTCATCCCATGGGTGTCGTAAAAGCTTACTAATTAAGCATACTCAAAAACTAACTGTGACTGGTGTAAAAATTTGAAAAAACTCTATTAGGAAATGCCTATGTATGTATGCCAGCAGCCGACTATTAAGAAGTGTTGATGAATATTATGATTATACTAAGATATTTGATCAAGTCTAAATATCATCATCAGCCTATCGCAGTCCACCGCCGGAAGGCCTCTCCAATTGCAGGCCACTTGGTTCGATCCTCGGCTTCTCGCATCCAGCTCCTGGCAGCCGTCTTGCGCAAATCATCACTCCACCTCGCCTGTGGACGTCCTACACTACGTTTGCCGAGTCGCTGTCTCTTCTCAAGAACCCGTTTACCCCAACGGTTATCGGTTCTACGGCATATATGGCCAGCCCACTGCCACTTCGGCTTGAAAATCCTGTGGGCTATGTCGTTGACTTTGATTCTCTGTCAAGTTCAAGGTTGCTCAGCGTACTATGGAGAAGGCTATGCTACGCGTATCTCTGAAGGATCATGTCCGGAATGAGGTGATACGACAGAGAACCAAAGTCTAAATATATTTTTTAATAAATGTACAAACCTTTATTTTATAACCTTGAATACACTGGAAACAGAATATAAATCAGTACGGTGTGACAAACGGCAACGTCTGTAGCAATTTGTTTATCTTGACCTGTTAAAATTTGTATACAGCTCTTGACGAGGGTCTTAAAATTTTATCGACGAGACAAACCCTTCCATTTATCATATTAGTATCATGAGACTTCGTATTGTTCGGTCGTATATGAGCATACAAATATATTACGATCGACTTAGTCGCAATATGTTTTATTCGCAATTAATACCTATGATTTTTAATGTTTGATGGTTTATGTGAGTGACTTAGTATAGTTATTCTGTTAAGGCTGGTTAGTCCATCATAAATCCCTTCAGTTAGTACATCAGAGCTGCTATTAATTTTAAAATATTTTGGTCATAGTAATATTTGGTAGACAGTACCGGTCTAGTATTTAGTGTTCCTGAATGCAAAGCCTGCATCATGGAGTCCTGAAATACAGGTCTTGGCCTAGTTAAGACTCCAGTTCATCCCGAAATACATTTTTTTCCTTTGTATGGAAAAAATATTTTTTATGATTTATTAAATACTATTAGTCTGAGCTTGAGACTTTGATATGCAATCAGGACTGTCAACTGAGTGATGAATAGGGTCATTCGTGTGGTGATGACTATTCATCCCATGGGTATCGTAAGAGGTTATTAAGGATTACTACGTAAAAATAGACAGCCAGCTCAACTGGGGCAGTACTACCCTCACGCAGAAGATCAAACTAAAATGACAACATTCGTGATGTCATATTTTGTAGGTGAGTTTGAGGCTTAATCATTCTACATCGTTCTCCTGGCCTCCGGAGACCGAGAGAATGATGCGGAAATATCTCAATAAGCCGCCTGGTGTGGGTCAGCAAGCTGCATTGTATGCTCTCACAATGAGGATGTTGACCCCTACTCTTGGATTCGACATTAGTTTTCCATCAGGCAGAGTAGAGTTTTTTTGGTAGGCTTAAACATTTTAAAATGGAGGCACTACAGGACAGCATTACTGGAACGAGAAAGAAAACTTCAAAATACAAGCTTTTGTTCTTGATATAACCTTCAGATCAATGGTTTCTGCCGTTCTAATATTTAAAGATAATAGAAACCGTCTTACCAAGTAACGATATCGATTTGGCTGTCACAAAGCGCCAATATTGTTTGAATGTAAACTTCAAAATGTCGTACCGAAATCAGTTTTAATTACGAACCGCAACTGTCAAACATTGAAGCGGAACCGTCGAAAAGTACTCGACAAAATTCAATATTCACGAGATTGTTCGCAGACGAGAAGTTACTGGATGAGATTTCTTATGTATATTGTTCTGTAAACGGGTCTATAACGAGTTATACCGCTCGTAGTCACGGGTAGACTACTACCCACCCACAAGCGGTATAATCCGTTCCAAACGTCACAAAGTAGAAAATACCGTCACCTTTTTAACTTTATCACGAAAGAGTTCAGTTTGCAGCTTAAAAAAACATTAGTATGGGTAAAAGTCGCGAATTTCTAAAAGCAGTTCTTATGTCCGAATATCGTTCCCGTTTTGTTTTAAGGTAAGTTTTAAAGTAAGAATACTAAAAATATGTTCATTATGCACACACTAACGCAAAAATACGTACATATAAATATATTTTTGGTTATGTTACTGTATCTTAAATACTGTTACTTAAATATAACCAAAACTATATTTATATTCACGAAATATTGAACGAATCACTGGATTCGTGTAATATTTATTTCATATTATTAATTAGAAAATAACTGTCTGTTTTTCTGTTAAGCTTTCGTGTTTAATTTGCTAAAGCGATTTGAATGATTGACCATGGAGATCCTTTGATTTCAAAACACTGAACCACGGAGTTACTCCTAATCCTGAATCGCGATATAGAAGTTCTCGCTCCGAAAGCATATATACTCGTACAACACCCCTACATCTGGTCGGTTCGTAGCTGGGGGGTGGTGGCCCGGCAGACACCTCAACTGGTCTTCCATAATTTCATCATTATGAAACCACAATCTGAAATCAGGAAACTTGTAGGCTTTACTTGTCTTCTAAAAAATAACGTAATCGAAAATAGACACATAATCCAATCCAAGTTACACTTAAGAGTCTCTATCGAGTTTGTTACAGTTTCCAATTCCTAACGTGAACCTCAAACCAACTACAGAAATGGGTCGTTGTGATAAGGATCAGCTAATTTACGCTAACAAGTTATGTACCTTGTCTTGGCACATTTACATTTACATAACCATTTTATATATTTTCTACTTCATCAATCAACAACCTTTAATAGTCCACTGCTGGACATAGGCCTCTCCTTAGAAAGGAGGTTTTCTACTTTGCTCCTCAAAATTTACTTTTGAATTGTAGACCTTTTTTAAATTCTAAAAGAGGTGTAAATTAAATTTCCTAAAACCATCTGCATAACCTTTCTAGTCAAATTTTAAATCTTCGTTGGACTTCAAAAGTGACTTGAACTGAAAAGCCTTTAAAGTCCTGCGACATTAATTTTATGAATTAAACATTTTTCTAATTTATTTCATCTTTTTTTACGTTGAAAGGCCGAGTCCTCACAAAAGACTTGGATAAGTTTGAGGACCGATTTCTTTGCAAAATCGCGTCGAAATTTCCGAAACTTTTTCCCATTCGCGGCCCATAAAATTAAGGGTCGAGAAGAGATTTTAGATTGGATTCTAATCTCTTCAAGTAAAATAAATTGTCTATAGCTTTACTGTTACGTAAAAAGATGGATATGATGGGATAGATTTATGACTATTAACTAAATGAATGCTTTTGTTAGCTGAAAAATAGAAATCAAAAAGCTGTTAATTCAAGCAGGCCTTTTCAAGCACTTTCAAAAGGTAACATTTCTAACTCTGGTTGCGTGGTCTCAAAATGTTACTTATATGGACAAGAACCGGCTGGATAATTCATAAGTTACTCTTTTAAATGTTCTTTTATCTCTAGTTTACACTCATGGTCTGTAAGAAATTGCCTTTAAGAGATAAGACAGCCACTTTTATCTCCTAGTTTAAAGCTACAGTTGTATGTAATTAATCTGGTGTACAATAAAGCAATATTATGAATATTATTATCTCTGTGCCAATTCATATGTATTTATAATACCTTCAAATAATTGAAACAAAATTTGTGTCAAGCACTGTCTCTAAGACCGACGGACTGATGGACGCTGGAGCCGAAAGGTGCTTGAGTGGAGACCGCGATTATGCAAACGTAGTGTATGCCATGCGGATGGATGCAGACTGCGCAAGATCGGGATGTTTGGCGTTCCTTGGGAGAGACCTTCGACCAGCAGGGGACGGCGATAGGTTGACACTACTGTCTCTCAAAATACAGGCTATGCATAGTTTAGGAATCAGTACTAGTGCCTCCTTATACACTATCAAACTGATACGTATTTATATTAAACTCTGTGATTTTAAATGTTATAACTGTTAAGACATTAAAATTATTGTTATTATATAATCTACATAATATAGCCGTTCTTAGGCAACAAACTTATTTTTATATAAACGTTGTATTTATAATAATAGTAATATAAATAACATTATTTATCCTGAAACTTAAAAGCTAAACAAGTATATATATTTTTAAAACATCTTCAATATAATAATCTGTATTTGCTCAACTACAGGAAAGCTAAAGAAAGATAATACTTTTGGCAATCTATGTATGTTTGTACATATTATTCACCATAGCACCTAAATTCTGAACCGATTTAATATAATGATGCGACAATATATTCCTAATATTAAGCCAAGTGACGTAGGCTTTAAAAAAATATCAAAAGTCCCGACTACGTGGACTTTTAATAAATTTATAGTTTTTCAACCATATATTGCTTGAAAATTTTGATACAATATAAACATTAGAACAATTTTAAAAGAAAATATTAAATATTTAAAGAGTCAGGCGAAATTGATTGTTTGATGAAACCTTAGAAAGCCCAGCTCTGCGTATTGTTTATTCAAGATTGATCAATTCTTACCGAATACTATTGTAATTGGTTCGTAGACTGTTTGAGTTATAAATTAGTTATTAAGAACTAACTTGAAAGTCAAACATAGACTTAGGACCTACACAGACTGCCTTGTTGGTGTAGTAGTTAGCGTATGTGGCTGCTGATCAAGATGTCTCGGGTTCGATTCCCAGGTCGGACCAAATGTTTGCATGATCTGCAAATATTTGCTTCGTGTGTTTAATATGTAAGTATGTTTATGTATTTATATATAAGTTGTCTAGTACCCATTTTTTTTTTTTTTTTTTTTTTTTTTTTAACGTGTGGAAATCCCCGCGGACCGTCACCCCGTCGGGGGTTACGGCGGGGTGGTGTGTCGGACTCGAACCGACTAAAACCACACGGTGTGACCCTCTCTGCGCCTTTGTATTGGAAGGAGTCCAGGGAGGGGATTTCCTTCTGGACTCCAACCAGCGCCTGCCCGCACTGTTGCGGGCACCAACTCTTCTCTCGACTCTCTACTGCGGACGGACGGGAAACCCGTCCCGCCCATCCGCGGCCACTCTCAGGGCGGCATGAGACGCAGGTATGCGGGTCCCATTGGATGGAATCCTCCCGTGCCTTCTCTGCCACCTCCTTCTGCAAGATTACGTCCTCGCAGAAGGTTGCGACCGCGGTAAAACAACTGTCGCTGCCGGCCATCGATCTTATGACGGCCGGCAGCGAGAGATCCCCTCCGATGACTGCAGTGAGGACCCGGCGCTGCGCCGCCCAAGCGGGGCAGACCGCCAGCGTGTGCTGGGCCGTGTCCTCACTGCAGTCGCAGTGGTGGCAGGCGGGACTCGGTTCCCTCCTAGCGACCGAGTGCAGGTACTTTAAGAAGCAACCGTGCCCGGAAAGTACCTGCGTCAGCCGGAAGGAAAGGGTCCCGTGCTGCCGCCCTGCCCACTCCTCGAGGACCGGCAGAAGAGCCTCCACGGCGGCAAAGCCAGCGCGTGGGGTCTCCAGCCGGACCGACCATCTCAGCATGGTGGCTCGGCGAGCGGCTTCGCGCCACTCGCGCACGTCCTCGGGCGGAGGGCGAAATCCGCTCTCCGCCCGGAAGTCAGCCACTCGCCGATAAACTTCGGCGAGCACTTCCGCCTCCAAATCCCACGGGGGTGTTCCGGCCAAGGCACACGCCGCCTCTGTGGACACGGTGCGGTATCCGCGTATGGCTCTGACCGCCAGTATTCGCTGGGGGCGCCAGAGGCGCGCCCTGTTCTGGGCGGACAGAGCCGCCGCCCACACCGGTGCACCGTAAAATGCCATCGACCGGACAACCCCCGTGTACAGCTGCCTAGTGGGGACACTGGCCCCGCCCAAATTGGTCAGAAGTCGCCCTAGGGCGGAGGCAGTGCCCACCAGCTTAGGACCAAGCTGTCGGAAGTGCTCGTCGAAGAGCCACCTACCGTCGAGGACCAGACCCAGGTACCTCATCTGGGCCCGGACCGGTACGAGGACCGAGTTGACCTCGATCGAGGCGCCGGCGGGCGGACCACGACGGGGCCCATGAAATAATAGGGCCTCCGTCTTGTCCAGGGCCACCCGCAGACCCAGCGCCTCGATGCGCCCGACCACCCGGGAGACTCCTGTGGTGGCCAAGCGCGCCGCCTCCTCAAAGTTTGCCCCCCGGGCCGTGACCAAGGTGTCGTCTGCGTAACAGATTACACAAAGCCCGGGGGGGAGACGCCCTCGTAGGGCCCAGTCGTATCCCATGTTCCACAGGAGTGGTCCTAGGACAGACCCCTGTGGAACACCGCACGACATGGCCCTGCGTCTCAAGGCGCCACCTCGGTCCTCGTACTCGACGGTACGCTCCTCTAAGTAGTCTGCCACCAGCCGCCTCAGGTACCCTGGCACTCCGTGGTATTGGAGTGCGGCCCTGATGCAGCCGAATGGCAGACTATTGAAGGCGTTGGCGATGTCCAATGACACCGCCAACAGCACTCCACCGCCTCTCACCGCCTCTTCGGTCAGGGCCCTCAGGCGCAGGATCGCGTCAACCGTCGAACGCCCTTCTCGGAAACCAAATTGGGCGTCCGACAGGTCGGGCCCCACCTCGCTGAGGTGCCGGACGATGCGGGCAGAGATCTAGACGCCTCTTTGGCGCGGCAGATGGCCAGCCTCAGAGTTTCCCGAGCTGCTCGGTACTCCTCGTGAAGCCGGTCCACCTCCTCACCGTCCCCGCGGTGACGTCAGTTGTCTAGTACCCATAGTACAAGCTCTGCTTAGTTTGGGACTAGATGATGTTGTGCGTCAGATATTCAAAATATTTATTAGTATTATGATTGACTGCCATAACTGTTGTCATTTCTTCGCTGTAGTTGGGCAAACAAAGAGACACTAATAAGAATTTACTACATCGACCACATTAATTTGTTATTTTGTATCTATAGTAAGTAAAATAAAGTAATTGATCTTATTTCCTTATTTGCAGATATTGGCCGAAGAAGTACAGTCAACCTCCAACGAGCTGATATGTAAGTATTATTTTTAATTATTTGGTAAAATCACAAGATAGTGATTTTCAAAATAAGTCTTGACGTACGTTTGTGAAAACTAAACATCAAACTAGGTATTTTGTTTTTCACATAACTTTTTTTATTTAAATAAATATTGTTCTTAAAAAAAATGCTACATGTAACTAATACACTGTCTCGTAAAGAATACTTAGAATCGAGGATTTAATTTTTTTATTATTCAATTGCATACAGTTACAAATTTTAAAACCAAAAATTTAAAAATCGCCCAACTCATTGGAGTGATTTTCTTCAAACATAGCTAAGAACACTCCCGGCTAATTCACCTTTCAAACAAAATCAAAATTGGTTCATCCATTCGGGAGCTACAATGCCACAGGCAGACACACACAGACACACCCCGTTGTTTTTGCGTCGGTGGTTAAAAACTCAATGTATACTCAACTACCTGCTTGTCTGAGACATTTTAGTACATCCTAACGTTGTCTGAAAGAGATTGCTTTCGGCACTAAGGCTGCTCTTTGTTCACTACATGTCTGACAAATTACGTTCTCTTTTCTAACTCTGTGTGGTGTGTTAATGAAGACTTTTTTTATGGGCTGCCTAGGTGGCGTAGTGGCAGCGTATGCGACTGCTGTGCTTGAGGTCTCAGGTTCGATTCCCGGGTCGGACCAAATGTTTATGTGATCCGCATATTTGTTTCAGAGTTTGGGTATTTATCACGTGTAATTTGTATGTATTATTAGTGTCGCAATAAAATAAAATGTTTTTTTTAGTTGTCTAAGTCTAAGTCTTGTATCTATGATCAACTTCCTTTTTATTTATAATGGCGGATGGACTGTGAACTTAATAAAAATACTCAAGCAGCAAATATCAAGTTAACTTTATATTTCCTCATACAATCTTAACAAAAAAAAAAGTATGTTTTTGTCAGTTGTCTAGTACCCATAATACAAGCTCTGCTTAGTTTATTAGATGGCATTGTGTGTTAAATCTACGAAATATTTATTTATTTATCTATGCATCTATTTTGTCTTCACATACATATTCAAACATTCATTTTTCTACTCTACTAGGTGCATTAATTTTAACGACTTATATGCTTGTTCTAACATTTTCTGACAAATCAACACATTCCATCAATATCCGCTAAATTAAATATCCATATTTTAATTTTTAAGAACTTTCGTCAAGACACGACATCTCACACCTAAATTTATCACAATAAAAATGTTCAGTACAGGTAAAATATAGTAGTTTAATTTCGATTACTCGTAACTTAATCATAGATAAATAAAATATAATCCCTACTAATATTATAAATGCGAAAGTAACTTTGTCTGTCTGTTACGCTTTCACGCCTAAACCACTGAACCGATTTTGATGAAATTTGGTATAAAGATAGAACTGAACTTGGGAAAGGACATAGGATACTTTTTATCGCGAAAATAAAGGTAGAAAGAAGGGTTTGAAATAGGGACGAAAGTTTGTGTCGAAGTTCCTTATTATCAAACATAAAATCATGTAAGATTGTTTAATCTAGCCTTACCGTGTCGCGCGATATAAACGAATTCCACGCGGGCGAAGCCGCGGACGGAAAGCTAGTACTAAATATTTCGGACATGTTGTACACAACGTCATCTAATCCCAAACTAAGCAGATCTTGTATTAAGGGTGCATATATAAAGGTGCAATACATACATATTATACATAGAAAACAGCCAATCACACAACATTTAGATTTTTTAATCATGTGATGACATGTCACTGTTAAATAGTCACTTTAAAGTTAAAAACAATAAATATTTACCATAATTATTACATTTTTTTTTCACTTTTATTACTTTAACAACATAAAAACACTTTTTAAAAAAAATTAAGATAAACGACATTTTAGAATCTCTAAAATTATGTAAAATTTTTTTATTGTTGTAATGGAATAGGCGTTTGTTTTCCATCTCACCTGATGGAAAGTGTAGATGAAGACGAAGATGGTACACGCCCATCCAAAAGAAACCTGTTCACTCTACTCTTAAAGGCTCCAGAGTTCAACTTATCAGGAAAAATAGACCCAGACTGGTCGTTGATTTCATTGTTTGCCCTTGGTATTTTTACCGAATTATACATTATATAATTCAATATACCAGTATAGAAAAGATAAAATTACTTACGAAAATTTAAAAGTTTAAAGATTTTTTCTTTAAAGATACATTTTTTCATGGCTATATAAAGTTTTTTTTAAACACAATTTTTAACCTGTTGCTTTCATGTTAAATTGTTACAAGGCTTTAGTACTAAACCAAACTAACTAACAACTAATTAAATAACAAAACACACCAAAGTAATAGCTAACTAAAGACTACTAAACTAACGAAATATATTACAAAATATAATATGAAAACAATTCAGTATGGTAAAGTATTATAGAAAAAGATTCAAGTTTAATACCTACTAGCTAGAACGGTGCTAACTTTCATTAAGGCGTAAATTATTAACACCTCCGTTTACTGTGAGTGCTTTTGACAGCGAAAAGTTACAAAGCTTGCATCTAACACACTTTTTAAGGCTCTGACAAAACTGGTTCATTTCTGTTGCAAATTAAAACGTAAAATAATATGTGTGTTTTATGAGAATAACACGATTTTAGATGAGTAATCAGAAAAAGTTAGTATTTAAAACGACAATTTTTAACATTATCTTTATTAATTTGTTTGGTTGAAGGCAATAATCTAAAGAACTACTGGTCCAATTTGAAGAATTATTTCAGTCTTACATAGCCTATTATCGAGGAAGGCTATAGGCTATATCTCATCATGCTGAGACTAATAGAAAACACCATCCTCATCATCATCATCAACAGCCTTTAACAGTCCACTGCTAGACATAGGCCTCTCCTTTGAAAGGAGGTTTTGGCCTACCAATGAAAGATGTTTTAAAATTAGTGTTTTATCCCTCTTGAGAGATTCCACTACGGCATATGTGTATCTTTTAAGGTTGGATCATTATAACCCTTTTATAGGAAACATAAATTTCTTTCCACATTGTTTGTTTGTTTGTTTACCTGGACGGTTTCGCACTTAGCCCTTACTATTGGACCATTGTGCGTGTGAAAAATTTCCCGTTTACTGTAGCCAGCCTAGATTGATCCAGAAGGAAAGCAGCCTCCGGAGATTACTGCAGGCCTCCTTAAGTGTTACCGGTGACTGGAGAAATTGTGCCCGTTGCTCGGCTACACTGCTGCATTCCATGATGACATGCTGTGGCGTTTCTTCTGCTTCCGTGCATCCTCTGCATATAGGGCTATTTGTTACTTCTATTGTATGTAGGTGTTTGTTGAGGAGACAATGTCCGGTTAAGGTTCCTATGATTTAACGGAATTTGTCTCTGTTCAGTCTGATAAGGGTGCGGGCAAGCTTTTTGTTAGGAACTGATACACTGATAACTGATAACTGATACAGCGTTCTTAGTTTGCCGACATCCTTCGCTAGTTATCCACTCTGTCAAGTGTGTTTTCTGGGTTCATTCGCGCAGCCATGTCTTAATTTGGGCCTGAGGAATGGACAGCAGGGGTTCGGGACAATGCACGTTTGTGTCTGCTCCCTTCCTGGTCAGTTCGTCTGCGGCGTTGTTACCCAATGAGTTGCTGTGTCCCTTTATCAACGGCTTCCGCATTATAACATCACGCTATGGGCAAAAGAAGACGCAGGCAGGGCTGTGTGGGTCAGCAAGTTTATTAGAGTCATTTTGGTTACAAGAACTAATAATAAGCGCTCCAGTGATGTATGTTTTAACAGTTTATTAGATGACATAAGTAATGAAAAAGCGCTCAAGCGTAAACCTTCACTCTCATCAAATCTTCGTATTTATTCTACACGTTTCTACTTTCCATAAAATTCCCATACAACAGTCTAAATATCAAAATCGTTTCATTAACAGTAAACCCCTATAATTTTTTTCACTTCATCAAATTAATTATCAAAATGTATATGTATCCAGATTAAAAAATATAATATATGGTTGCAAACCACGTTGTTAAACATCAACTAGCTACAACGCATAAATATTTTTTTAATTAAAACGTCAGCACTTCGATATTGCGAGTTCCCGCGAAGAGAATATAATAAAAAAAAAACAGATCTCTCGCTGTTCAAATGTACGGATCAAAATAATTATTTTTGTTGAGTCCATGTGAACTCTTCAGATAAATGCATTTTATTCATATTTTATAATGTAAAATATATTTCTGTAGAATATCGTTTGAATCAGGCAATTCGATATTTTAGTTCAAAGATTCATTACCATTTTTATATTTAAGCCTACCAAAGTAACTCTACTCTGCCTGATGGAAAGCATGAGTTCAATCCAGGAGTAAGAGCCACCATTCTCATTCTGATAATAGACAATCCAGCATTATGAGGGCTTAGTGATATGCGTGTGACTGATAAATGATATTTATTTCTGCAAGTATATCTTTTACAACCATTTTTAGACGTCGAACTTTACAGTTAGAAGGCATCAGCATTTTCTAAAACAGTAGAAATACCGAAACAACAACACAAGGTGTCCCTTTATAGGGTTCCGTAGCCAAATGGCAAAAAACGGAACCCTTATAGATTTATCAAGTCTGTCTATCTGTCCGTCCGTATGGCACAGCCACTTTTTTCCGAAACCATAAGAACTATACTTTTCAAACTTGGTAAGTAGCTGTAATCTGTGAACCGAATTAAGATTTTCACATAAAAATAGAAAAAAACAGTACATTTTGGGGATCCCATACTTGGAACTGAAACTCAAAAAAAAATTTTTCATCAAACCCATACGTGTGGGATATATATGGATAGGTGTTCAAAAATGACGTTGAGGTTTCTAATATCATTTTTTTCTAAAGTGAATAGTTTGCGCGAGAGACACTTCCAAAGTGGAAAAATGTGTCCCCCCCTGTAACTTCTAAAATAAGAGAGTGATAAAACTAAAAAAAAATATATGTTGTACATTACCATGCAAACTACCAACGAAAATTTGTTTGAACGAAATCTAGTAAGTCATTTTTTTAATACGTCATAAATCATAAACCGTAATTTACCTTTCATTCAATTAATACACTATTATAAAAACATGGATCAAAGTTACAACGAACTACAAGAACTTTTATATGATGTTACTTGCTGATACGGAACCCTTTATGGGTGAGTCCATTCATTCATTCATACATTTCATTCATTTTTTACATTAATATATTTTACACACGAATTTGAAACCATTTTTTGAAGAAAGTATCTGAGGAATAATTTAACAGTATTTACGTGAAAGGAGGTATGAAACCTTTTTTTTCAACCAAAGAATGTAAGTGATTGTGGGTGTATTATTTATTCATACATATAAACAAACCGTAGTGATGCCTTCTAGCGAGGGTTACAGGTGTACATTAAAGTTCATGTCTCGCGGAATGTCACGCATTTATCACTCACACTGACACTGTAGGAGCACCATCATTTTTAAAGGACAGTCCTAATACCTTGTAAGATTATTATTTATTAGTAGTTAAAGTTAACTACCTACTATATATGCATAGGTTAATTATATCAGGAAATTTCATATATTTATAAATTTATTATAATTCAATAGTTTGCCATTGTGTGATTCAACATTTTCTGCATTCACAATAAGGATTTTGACATATTCTCTTACATTCTTCTCTGGAGCGTAGAGTCAGTTTGGCAGGCTCGTATAAAAACAACACATCCAAGTATGTTCTTTCTTTATAGTCATGCTCATTTTTTATTATTTTTACACGCTTTTTGTTAGCTTCACCTGTACATATTATAAGTTCATTCAATTATAGTTATAGAATACAGCGAGCTGGTAATGTGATTTATTGAATCTAAACTAATATCATACATTCAAAAGTAACTTTGTCTGTCTGTTGTGCTTTTAAGGCTTAACCGCTGTATGAAATGAAATTTCGTATAGAGATCGTATGGAGACTAAGTCTCATTTGAAATAAATTTTCTAAAGAGTCGTAATCTATTGAAGAGTATCCTAAACCAGGTCAAATTGATGGATAAGCTATCAAATTCTAAACCCTTCAATCCTCAATTTGGTGTATTTACGACTACCGTCATTCATAGGATAGTGGAAATCAAAATGTAGGGCAATGTAGGTCACGAAGGTCTAGAATCCAATATTCCGATTACAAACGAGAACAGATGACTGCGACTCGATCCTTATTGAGAATCACTTGAAGCTTTATTCAGATAGTCTGCTCAAAGTACATTTGCCTACTGGAATTGCAAAATAGTCTGGGAATATCATTCCGCAAGTTCAAACCGTCTTTGGAGTTTATTCCATTTTTTTATGCTCATTTTAAAATACTTTGTTTTCTTGTCAAAGAAAATACAACGGGATGCTTCAGAATTATTCGTACTTTAAATTAGTCACAGAAAGTGCTTATCAATACTGTTTGTAAATTTTAATACTTGTGTTACAATAGATAGAAGAAAATAAATTCTAGACAAAGCACCCTTAACCGAGTGGCTTTAGGTGATCGGAAACAATCACCGAGGGTAATCGACGACGGCGGGGTCAGACCTAGATGGGTGACCGTTTGCGGCATGATATGTTATGAGCGTTTCTGTGATTCGGGGGTCACGTTAAGCAGTATGTCATAAGATAGCAGTTGTGAAGCTTAGTTGGAAGCCTTCGGGCGGCTTTAAAACATCCAACGGCAATATTACTTAGACAAAACGTGTCTTGCCAGTCCCAAACCCACACTGGGCCAGCATGGGGACGTATGGCCTTATCCTTCTCCTTAGAGGAGATCCCGAGCCCAGCATTGGGATGGCATAGGTTGCTAATTGATTGATTGAAATGGTAACAAAACATGTAAAAAAAAATCCTACCTACTATTTTCTTTTATTGTGATTCACAGAACTGATGTACAGTCACAAATAACCTGTTAGACATCTACTGCAGACAAGAGAATCTATTATAACGGTTTTCAAAGACCTTAGATGTTACGGACTACTTAGAAAAACTTTGTCATGGTTTTATAATAGCTAAGCATTGTGAGCATATCATGTGATATGACTGCCTTGTTGGTCTAGTGGTTAACGTACGCGACTGCTGATCAAGTTGTCTCAAGTTCGATTCCCGAGGTTCTTCCTCATATACCACAAGCTAAGCTCCCATGGGATTAAAATGACCCAATAAATGGTGACCCTACTTATTCTACGCACATGGAAGTTTCTAAAGCAATCGTTAGGGTTTTTATCTAAGACAAAATTTCAAAGTAAATAAACAGATCTTCATACATTTGGAATAGAATATTCTTGGCACATTTACCCCATCTGTTCTAACATTCAACGTGATTTATTGATGTAACTTAGTGTCTAAACATCCAAACAGCGAGAAACCTTTTCAATCAGTTGTATAATGCTGAGAAGCACTTTACTGTATACTTTTATTTTGTATTGTGTTTTTTAACCGACTTCAAAAAAAAGGAAGAGGTTCTCAATTCGTCGGAATCTTTTTTTTTATATGTATTTTCAGCGATAATTTCGTCGTTCATTAACCAATTTCAAAATGTTTTTCATTGGAATGGGCGTAGCTTACAGGTAGTCCCATCGTCACCATATTGGGCTCTGATGATGGGATCTCAAGGAAATCGAGGGAACTCCTCAAATATCATAGGCACAATAGTCGCGATTTGGGTATTCGGAATAGTTTTTCGTTGAAGTCGGTTTCTTTTTAATAAAATTATATTTAGATGAGAACTTAAATGTTTTTTGATACTTCATGTATGCTAAAACTTCTGCAATTGTAAACAGTCCTATATTGCTGTTACTTTCTTACCTGTCCTTGAATTTTAAATCTTGGTCTAATTTTTAGGATAGTACTCTTCATCTTCCTAGCATTTATTCCGAAAATTATTTGGGGTCTGGCATCTGACCTCCGCAACACTGAAGGCCCACTGAATTTAAAAGTTGAAATAATAGGAAAGTCTACTATTAAAATATTACTAATGCTAGTAATAAATGGTATCATTTTACAAGTTAGTTATATGTAAGGTATTTTAGAATTATTAGGTACAATTATTTTAAAAATTTATTAACATTTCAATTGTCATTTCAACAATCAAAACAATCAAAGAAAATATTGAAAACTCATAGATTGTACGCTATCATCATCATCATCAGCCAGAATCAGCCTATCTACAGTCTACTGCTAGACATATACCACTTCCTTTGCACACCACTCTGATTTTGGACTTAATATTTCAAGTTTTTGGCATTGTACGATATAAAGCTTAGGATTTTGTAAAGATTTTTTCTTAAGCGTACACACACTACATCCACGTAAAGAAAGCACTTTGGTTGATTGCAAATCTGACCCCGCATCTTTGATGCGCTGTAGGCTTCTAGTACCACCTTATTTCTTATAGAATTTTGTTGTTTTATATTTAAGTTTGTTTATATTTGTAGAATGGAACCATACATTAAAAATATAAGATATGAAGATATATTGAAGTTTTTGTGGGAGATCGGGTATCGTGTTCCGCCATCACAAAGGGAGGAACCTCCGACCAAGCGAGGTGATCATACCTGGTGGGCAACTGCCTAACAGTTGATGTTGGGATGTTGTATATATGCTAATAAGCGCGAGAATTTATCTATTGCGATTCAGGTTTAGTAGTTCCGTACAGCTTCGTTCCGTGTTTCATAGTGGTTCAGTGCTTCCTCGATAGATGGCGATGTTGCATGTTTTCGTCGCGCCGTATGTGGAAGTCGCCACATTTTCTTTATTATGTGATCTATTCTTTTAATTCTAGTGACACGTTGTTGCCCACGAAGTACCCCGTGACTATTTAATTGATATTTACGCTTATTTCAAACATATGTCTCACTGAAGTGAGACATCACACTTAAATCAATAGGAGACAAGCATGATGGAAAGTAGACGAATTTTAGAGTATCACCAGGCCGCCATAGTATGGGTCACTATGCTACACTTACTATCTGTACTTCTATATCTGTACTTACATTGATGATAATGAGTCTTGAATAAAGTTTCCATAAGGCATAGTAGAGTCACTTTAAAGCCTCTATTTTAAGGAATTTATATTTCCTTCTTTTAAATAGCTGAGATCTTAAAATCATTTTCAGTTCACAAATTTAAAAACAAAAACTCATTTGACTCTAAGTATTTGCGGTAAAAAACTCCTTTCAAAGTGCCTGTCTTACCGCCTTTTGCTCTTACCTTGAAACTTGTAAAGTAAATTCCTATCTGTATGTCAGATAGAACTAAAAACTTGTACTTTCGAGTAGCTATTTTTGTTCGTAAGTTTACGACAGATGTTCGGCTCTCTGAGTACACGCTAAAATATTCAACGTCGTAAGTAGCTCCTGAATTTTAAATCATTTCCATTTTTCTTCACTTATATTTATAATTTGTTTAGAAGTTGCCTTCGGAGAGGTGAGAAAATCTAGTGAAAATCTTCGTAATTTCACAAGGGGAAGCTTTAATATCTTATTAATATTTTAATAAGATAATATTTATTTCTTGTTAAGGGAACGGGCTTGTTATTAGAGGCGTTGAATACTTTATTTCTAGCGCCTGCTTCAATATGATTTTGGAAATAAATATGAAAATATTGGTACGTATTTACATTGCACTTTTTATCTAAACTTGTTTATAAATAATATGATTGTTATGGTACAAGTCTTCTTCCTAGCCTTATTCCCAATATTATTTTGGGTCGGCTACTAGTTCAACTAGTTTTACCTGAATATCAGTTTTTCCACGAAGCGTTTGGCATCAGACCTCCGCAACCCTAAGGAAGAACTGAAATTTGATGGTTGAATTAGTTGTCAGTATATTTCAGGGCACTTACTTTCCAATAACGATTGGCATAAACGTTCATGACAACCGAGGCCAACGGTCGTGAAAAACCGCCATTTTCGATATTCAGAGCTGCTATTAAGAATTTCTTAAAATAATTACACCCAACTCACACCGATCCTGGTTTTGAATCAGAAACCTCTTGATTAACAGCCTTTTACGCCAGTTACTAGACCAACGAGACAGTCTTTACCATGATGGAATTATTATAAAAAACTCATTTTTTCAAATTCCGTCCTATTTTAAAATATAAAATGTCTTGCCTAGCCTAGTAATTACAACCCTCGTATACGGTACGCTCGCACATATATGCATTAATTTATGAGGTGTCAAGACAAAGTGAGCGATAAAATTTCAAGGAAGTTTCAAACGTTAATAAAATATAGACCTTACCGTCAAAACATAAAGTTCTAAATCGAATGCTACTAAATCTTTATCACATTATTTTAAAAAGATTGTTATGTTCGTCTACACTCTACATTATCTAAATTGCGCACTATCATAAGGTACTTGGTACAAGAAACTAATAAAATAAGTTCGCTGCAATGCTTTATATATAACTTTATCTCCGTGACAGTTGTCACTAGCAGTAGTGTCAACCTATCGCCGTCCACTGCTGTACGAAGGTCTCCCCCAAGGAACGCCAACCATCCCGGTCTTGGGCAGTCCGCATCCATCCGCCGCCAGCCACCTTCCTCAAATCACATAATGTCACTAGTACATTTTTTTATATATGGCTTACCAAAGTGACTTTACCCTGCCTGATAGAGTGCATGAATAGAATCCAAGATTAGGGGTCACCATCCTGATTGTGAATACACAGCATGGTGACCTATGGCAGCTCAGTGAGAAGCTTCTGCATCATTCGGTCTCACACTCTACAACGAAATATGACAACTCGAACACTGTCATTTAAAGGTTCGTCTTCTATGTAAGGATAGTATTACCCCGTTCGACTCAGCCCATTCGTGTTTAAATCAGCCTGGCTCTACTACCTATAGGATTTTAGAACTTACGAGGTATATTTTAAATGTGAATTTCAATGTAATAATGTGTTCTCTCACCAGTCTACCCGTTTCCACGAGAGGTATAACCCATTCGAAACGCCGAATTATAGAAGGTATCGTAACCTTTTAAATAATTTCACAGAAATTAGTTACACCATTAAACAAATTCGATATTTAAAAAAATCCCGCGCGGATGTCTTAAAAGGCGACTAAGGGATAAACTACGCAAGACAACATCAATGCAAAGAGAAGGAAAACTTGAAACCAACCCTATACCAACCCGTCTGGCCAGCGTGGTATAGTAGGCCAATACCTCCTTTTCAAGGAGAGGCCTATGTCCAGTAGAGTACTGTTGAAGGCTGTTGATGATGATGATGAGGACTTTTGACGTGAAAAAGCAACATACATACAGACAGAGTTACTTTCGCATTTATAATATTATAGTAAGGATTATCTCCTAAGCAAAAATCTAAGAAATGTTTGGTAGTATGTGAAGCAGTGGACTGTTAAAGGCTGTTGTTGATGATGATGATTAAACAAAACAAAAAAGTCTCAAAAGTCTAAAATAGTTAAAGCTATCGAAGTTACCAAAAAGTTTTATAAGATATGACATACCTAAAACTTTTTAAAGTCTCCGTATTTATAAGACATGTTGTAGAGAATAATAACATCAAAAACAAGTATCTTTTCCGTTGGAAATTTTCAAAGTACACAAAAGAGACCTTATGATATTTTATGCAGCGCTAGTTTTACGCGAAACATTACGCGATAACATCTAAATTTCCCTGTAGACATATTTTGTTTAGACCCCTCATATCTGTGTTATTTAACGATAAATATCAATGTAAATAAGTGATGTTATGAGTTTCACGGGGATAAACGTTGTTGGTTTAGTTCTTGTATGTTTAACATGATGATTATTTATTTAAGAGCTACACTCTTGTCGATGCAGCTTTTTTGAGCTTTCTCTGTCAGAGCCTTATACGTCGCGATCGCTACTTTTTCCTTAATCTGGTTGATATCTAATATATAAAATTCTCGTGTCACAGTTTTCGTTTCCATACTCCTCCGAAACGGCTTGACCGATTTTGATGAAATTTTATATACATATTCAGTAGGTCTGAGAATCGGCCAACATCTATTTTGCATACTCCTAGGGCGCGAGCGGAGCCGCGGGCATCAGCTAATAGCTTATATCGGTCTTCGTCTTCTCTTTCTATTTTTCCCCCCTATGATGTTTCTTAAAAAATATTCTTAAATTAAAATCACTGATATTACACAGTGGACTGCGATAGGCTAATGATAATAATATTACTCATAGAATTTCAATAACGTTTTTAAAAAATATCTTAATCTAGACTCAACCTTCCTAACCCTAAAATAATTCACCCTTCAAGCAGCTTTAAGTGATTGATTGCCTCGTTGGTCTAGTGGTTAGCGTTCTCGTTGACTGCAGATCAAGAGGTCTCGGGTTCGAATCCCGGGTCGGACCAAATGTTTGTGTGATCCGCAAATATTTGTTTCGGAATTTGGGTGTTTTCTATGTATAATTATGTATGTATTTACAAAAAAAAAAGTATGTTTATGTATTTATATCAGTTGTCTAGTTACCCATAATACAAGCTCTGCTTAGTTTGAGGACTAGACGGCGTTGTGTGTAAAATGTACGAAATATTTATTTGTTATAGGGTTTGCTAAAAAACTTCGCGTATACCACCAGCCTAAACCCTCTTTAAACATAGCACAGCTTAACTTTCTACATTAGCACGTGATTTTGATTTCTAAGTTGCTAACCTAAGCTGAATTAAGGTAAACATGTAACTTTTTTTATATTAGCTTACCAAAGTGACCAGACGATGTCTTTAATCTCTCCGACGGTAAGCATAACAATAAAATGAAAATATAATAAAAAAACATGCACAACAAACATTTAGTCCTAAGCTTCGATCAATAAAAGTTTTGTGATCGAAGGTCCTAAGTATTATTTAATTAGTAGAAATTCACATTATTTGCGTTAAAAGCTAGATATAATTATCCGAAAACAAATTACCGCCAAAGCCGACGTGCCAGTAAATGACCTTTTTAGTTTTCAAATCTTAACAGGTTTTATTCATAAAAACGGTTTTATTAACATAAAAAAACAAGTACAACATAAATACGAAAGTTATAACAAAAAATAAACACCCTTTAAACTGAAATTATTCGCTTATAGCCAGTCAACTGATGCATTTCTATTATATTTCCTTACAACATCCTATAAGAACAAGCTAAGCCATGATATAGAGGTGGTGTCATAACGGTTGACACCCAATGCATCAAATTCTGTAGCTGAATGCCACCATGATAAATGTACTTCATCTTAACACGTAGTTTTATATGCACAAACAAAGATTATGTATATGGTTTGTTTGCGTGGACTTTGTCAAGGGGCTTGGTCGATGCAACTTGGAGATTTTGGTCTTAATTTCAAGTGTAAATTAAAATTATATGTATACACTGCAATTGTATTGTGGAAAGTGAATATTAAAATAAAAATACACTTTATTTATGTAGTTGTTTTCAAGATTTGGAAGCAATTAATTAGTCAATTTTATTGATGTCTTAACTTAGTTTTTTAGCATCTGTGGCAAAGCCCAAGTGTTTTATTTTTAAGTGCCTGTATGTTTGTCTACAGTATCAGATGTTAAACTACTAAAGCGATTATGATGAGGTTTTTATTTAAAAGCCAACGTGATGTTGATTGGTCTGTGCTGACTTCCACATACAGCGCAACAACATACAATAGTGCCACCTTGCGAATGTACACCGAACTATTAAGAAACAAACTACTTGAAGTAACTACTAAACTTGCATCGCGATATAGAAATTTTCGCACCAATTAACCTCAACAAACTCTAAACATCATCTTGCCTGTCTGGGTGATCTTCCTTTTGAGTTAGAGGGACACGATTTCCTTTACAGGTCTCAGTTATTATTTGTGGGAATTAAAAAAATGTTGATAAAGAAATTTTAATATATTATACAACTTCAATTGATTTAAAATTTGTCATAATATTGATAAGATGGTATTTATTCAAGATAGTAACTTTAAAACCGATATTATGATGGAGAGGACATGGACTGTTTATATATGTTGTTGCTGAAATGCTGATGATTATGCTCAAAGCTTGTGTCGGCGATGTTCCAAATTTTCGACGTATTATAATTTAGAATAATATTATTTGACTTGAGTAGCTCAGAAATAATTTTCTTCTAACATATTTATGACACTGACAATTTGTCAAATGTTGTTCGTCAATCTTCGCTGTCATTTCTAAATGAATTACGTTTTCACTCTAAATCCGACCTTAGGCGCTTTACATTTGTTTCAAAATGTATATCCACGAGTACATTTCTTTACATAGGGTTGTCATTTCTTATTCATGGTTACTAAATTAAAACGGAGCACGATTCTTAAATCAAACAATAAGGTTCCCACAAAACAAATTTATAGTTAAGAACATATCAAATAATACATTGATATAATTAAAATTTGTTACAAGTACACTTTTAATGTAAATAATAAATAAATATTTTCGGATATGTTACACACAACGCCATTTTGCTTCAAACCAAGCAGAGTTTGTACAATGAAAGCCAAATTGACTGATAGAATATTTATATACTTTTTTTTGGTTAATACATACATATTAAACACCCAAACTTCGAAACAAATATTTGTAGGATGTACTATTTGGTTCAACCCAGGATTTGAACCCGAGAACTTTTTTAAGAGAGTTTTAAAACGTGTATGTGTTTAATACCACCCACAGACCAAAAGCAGCCGAGCATTATTGAAAAGAAGTTGTGTGGGTTACTTAGTGTAATTATAAACTTACATGAATAGCACACACATAGAAACAAGAATTGGTATTTTGTTTGCTGCATCTATATGAAATAACTAAGACTAAAGACCGAATAACTATTTATAAGTACCTACTCTATGAACCCGTGCCCAATACAACTATCCCACAGGAGTCCAATAGCCCAAGAGCCCAATACAATCGTCCCATTTTAAAAAGAGATCTTATTTTCTTCCTTTTTTATTTAAAAGACAACTCCAGCGTTAGGAATATATTCTTGTGTCACGGAGTACTTTACAAACATACAAGAAACGGACACAAACGGCTCATCATATATTTATTTTGCCTTTGATAGAGATCCAACCCACGAAGCCCGCCTTAGGACTAGAATCTCTCTGTTAGAGCCACTATCTATTAAGCTAATTGGGTTTATTATGCCACTACTCAAGGATAATCAATGTTCAGAAAAAACACAAAACTCTTCTAAAATATGATCACAATTTCTGTAAAACCTTAATATATTATAGTCATATTTGAGAAAATGTGTACATCATAAAAGTTATCTAAGACCATTCATGCAGTGTAAACGTTAAGACCTGAGGTCAAGTTACGTTCAACAAGATCAAGAACTATAATAAGTGAAAGTTAAGAAGACGTTAAAAGCAATTGACAATCGCAGTAATCTCTATTTATGTGAGCCCACACAACACCAACAAAAATCAGACTTATAGAAAACTAGCTTTAGCCAGTAGTTCCGCCTGCGTGTACGTCGGTTAATGAAATAAAAAGTAGCGAATGTCCTTTCTCAGGTTCTAGACCACATGTGTGCCATATTTCATTTAAGTCAGTTCAGTACTTTTGATGTCCGTGTGGTGACGAATTAAGAATACAGAGTGTCACCACCCCTATTCATCCCGCGGGTATCGTAAAATGCGATTAAGGGATAAACTACGCAAGACAACATCAATGCAAAGAGAAGGAAAACTTGAAACCAACCCTATACCAACCTGTCTGGCCAGAGTGGTATAGTAGGCCAAAACCTCCTTTCTAAGGAGAGGCCTATGTCCAGCAGAGGACTGTTAAAGGCTGGTGTTGATGATGATGAGTACTTTTGACGTGTAAAAGCAACATACATACAGACAGAGTTACTTTCGCATTTTTATTATTATAGTAAGGATTATCTCTTAAGCAAAAATCTAAGAAATGTTCGGTCAACGGTGGGTTTTGTCCCTAACAAAACACTTTTTTATACAAGATACACAAAGGAACATGAATAGCAAAGTAAAACTAGAAATTACGAAAATATATTGCTTATTTGTTACACAAGCGTTGGCAGCCCTGACCACGCAGCCGTATATTTAGGCAACAAACAACAGAGCTGTCTTCTCATATTTAGCCAGCAATATTTCTCCGCCCTTTGTGTACGAAACGAAATCTCGAAACAAAATCCCTGTCAGATGTACTGAAAATGTCTTCAACTCCACAACAAACAGAACACAACCTTGGCTTTGCGGATTTAAAGTAGATTTTTCGTTGATACTATGTAAGATATTCTTTTAAATTAAATTGGACTTAGTACAAACGGAGTGAAGGTTTGTTTTTAAGTAAAGGGTATACTGCACGTAACGTGTTTACAGCAAATTGCAGTGGCTACTTGACAGTTATTGGAAATCTGTCTGGAATTTGTCAATCTTAATACTTTTTGGTTTATTTGTGAAGAAACACGTAACCTTCGTTTTTATCGAAAAGTAAACCTGCTTTCAAATTAAATTTCAGTTCATTTATTTATCCATTATCCATCCAGTCATTTCACTACATACAAACATAAGATACAAACACACACACACACTCACTCACTCACTCACTCACACACACACACACACACACACACACACACACACACACACACACACACACACACACACACACACACACACACACACACACGCGCGCACACACATAAACACACACACGCGCACACACGTCATTCACTTTGTTGCGAGGTTTCTACTGATAATAGAAATACTGATAATGAAACTATACCAAGGAAACTATACTTTTAAATTCTTTTTTAACATACTGGCAAGGACAATACTATGTATAGTTCCAGATGTGTATGAATGTAAGCTTTGTCGAAAGGTCGCTGAAACTTATATAGCTCAGGTATTTCCTATATTAAGTACCAGCACAACATTTCTGTGGTGTAATAATATATAAATACTTGCTTAATTATTCAGCATGAATTTAAAAAAATTCTGCAGTTTTTTTTGTCAATTTTATACTTTAATACATCTCGTATATAAAATTGACAAAAAAAACTGAATTTCGAAAATTTTATACCATTACTAGCTGATGCCCGCGGCTCCGCTCGCGCCCTAGGAATGTAAAAAATAGATGTTGGACGATTCTCAGACCTACTGAATATGCATATAAAGTTTCATAAAGATCGGTCAAGCCGTTTCGGAGGAGTATGGCAACGAAAACTGTGACACAAGAATTTTATATATTAGACTTTTACATTTATATTAGGATACCCATCTAACTTCGTATTCGTCTGTTTTCAATCATATCCTATATTAGGCATGCCAACAAAACACATTATCAGTTTCCTAGCCTTTATTCTCAAGATGATTGGGATCGGCAACCGGTTTTATCAGAATACCAGCATTTTCACGGAGCGACTAGCATCGGACCTCCGAAACCCTGTGGGAGAATTGAATTTCGAAGATAGAACTAATTTGTCAGTATATTTGAGGGCACTGACTTCCCAATAACGGTTGCCGTAGAAGTTCATGACAACCCAGACCGACGGTACATATTATTATTCAAAATTTTCTTTTATTATATCAACGTTTTCTCATATTTTCTATGTTCAATATTTTTATAGTAAACTCACCAGAATAGAACTAAAAAAAAGAGAGAACATTTTGCCTACAATCTGAAAAAGTTGTTTGAATATTATTTTATTTGATAGTTTTTCTCAGATATTGTTTGCTTTCAATCGTTGTGAAATAATCGAAGACATAACTATTATAATATACCTCGGTTTATATTAAGAAAATATTTTTATAATTCATTCAAATTGAGGGATGGCTGATTAACATTCGATCTATCGAGGTCAATGATTGGTTTCGTTTACAACATGATTTCTTTTTTTTTTCACAGAAAATACTTTAATATTATATTGTCATTTATTTCTACTATATATACAATTATTGTATTGTATTCAACCTAGTAGTGTGAAGGGTCGCCATGTCGTTTTCTGCTGCGCTAAATATTGTTGTTCCGAGCCCGACTGTTTTTGGTATCAATTTGTAAAATCTATATACTATAATTATAATGCGACAGGTATCTTTAAAAATAAATAATAATATAGGCAGATAATATATATATTCAATTGACTATACAAATGGTATGGTAACTTTAGCAATCATTTAGATGCTTGCTACTGCACTGATTGTTAAATATGTGATCTGTTTGGATGTTCTTCGCGTGAGAGAAAAGTCAAAGTATATTTTTTTAATAACAAAAAATATCAATAATATGGTAATTGTCCGTGTGGTGACGGATTAAGAATACAGAGTGTCACCACCCCTATTCATCCCGCGGGTGTCGTAAAAGGCGACTAAGGGATAAACTACGCAAGACAACATCAATGCAAAGATAAGGAAAACTTGAAACCAACCCCACGCCAACCCGTCTGGCCAGCGTGGTATAGTAGGCCAAAACCTCCTTTATAAGGAGAGGCCTATGTCCAGTAGTGGACTGTTTAAGGCTGTTGATGATTGATGATCAATAATATTATCAACACTTATCTGCACAAAGCCATTTGAAAACAGATACAAATTTCGAAAACCATAATTCAATAATGAATGACATGTTGTTTACCTAATATTTTTAATGACATTGGCAACCAAGCTGACTGCGGAACTGCTCGTTTCTACGATTTTTCTAATTACTTAACCTGTATTAAGAGCAGCAGAAACGCATTTAAAATATAAGAGAGTTGGGCTAATTTTAATAAACTTGATATCGAAGTAATTTTCCCTTAACTACTTACAAGAAGTTTTAGATTCCTTACTAAAATCGGTGATTAAGTAACTTATATAAACATGTATAATTCACTTAAGAGGTACTCAGTCATTGTCAGAGTATCATGTTATTTCAGCATAAATGAGCCGGCTCGACCGGGGCAGTACTACTCTCACACAGAAGACCAACTTAATATTAGTTGGTGAGTGTGAAACCGGGGGCCCAATCATTATGCAGAAACATCTCCCTAAGCCTCCATGATGTGCTGCATTGTATGCACTTAAACTCATTCTTTTCATCAGGTAGAGTAGAGTCAATTTGGTTGGCAATTAGAGTCAATAGTGAGAAAGGGTTAATTTTAAACTTAAATCAGACATTTCTATAAGAGATTCTAAGATTGCTAAGGCTAAACTTGCATGCAGTATACTTGGTGTACACAACATAATACGTACAGTGTACATTATAAACTGCCTCGTTGGTCTAGTGGTTAGCGTATGCGACTGCTAATCAAGAGGTCTCGGGTTCAAATCCCGGGTCGGGCCAAAAAGTGTTTTTGGGAGTTTCTTAGGAAATTTCCTAGGAAATTTAAAAATTTAGGAATTCTAATAGCTGCCCGGAGTTTGGAAGTTTGGCGGTGATTCACGCCCGTGCCTCGTAGAGCACGTAAAGCCGTCGGTCCCGGTTGTCATGAACATCTATGGCAATCGTTACTGGGAAGTCAGTGCCCTCAAATTTACTGACAACTAGTTCAATCTTCGAATTTCAGGTCTCCCTTAGGGTTGCGGAGGTCCGATGCCAGTCGCTCCGTGGAAAAATTGAAATTCAGGTAAAACCGGTTGAACTAGAAGCCGACCCCAAATAAAATTGGGAATAAGGCTAGGAAGATGTACATTATAAATTATATTTTTAATCATACATGCTTGCATCCAATATAACGGTTTTAACAACCTATAAAATACCAGATATTTAATACTAAATAGGTACCTCTTTTCTGAAGCGATCGTAGCCAAGTTGCTATTGTTTCCAGTCACCGAAGGAAAGCAACAACGGCGCGGTCCGTACTCTTATGGGTGACCGTTTGTGACATTGATACCATGTGTGTTTTTTTGACAGTCGGTCCCGGTTGTTATTATAAGATAGTAGTACTAGCCGCCCGCCCTTACTCCGCACGGGGACATATAGTATTGATTTTTCGGGTTAACCTATAGCCTATGTCACTTACAAATAGCGTAGCCTTCTAGCACAGAATACATAATAGTACCAGTACAGAAGACTCACTCCGAAAAGTAAATTAAAGTTATAGATACCCTCGGTGTCAAAAGATTAAGTTCAATTCAGATCGCACAGCGCCGAATCACTACAATTATATTTACACTACAATTGCGTCTCTTTCTATCGTGTAACTCTTAACTGTTCTGACGATGTCTGTTCGACCGGTGTGTCTGACCCGACAGGCAGCCGGCCGACTATACCTAAACTGCAGAGTGACACCCCCCTGCTTCTAGTAGTAAAATAATTTTTAAAATTTGAATGGATGTATTTGATCCAGAGATTACCCCTTACAACGTCACCAACTCAAAAACTTTACCCTGTTTATATATTAGTATAGATTTCAGAACATTTAAAAATGTTACATCTCATTAAACCTTATTACTCTTTCAATTTATTCTAAATGAGCAGGTAATATAATTAGAAAATTTATATTAAATCTAAATGTTTACACAAGCTGCTAAACGTATCACAGCAAAAATAATTTTACTTATTTATATCGGATGCTGTCATTTGAGTAGATAAATAACATTATTCGGTCCAGCGGAGCTGAAAATTGCTGTGTACACGTACCCGACGATTTCATTTGCAAAATAATCTTTTTGGTGGTAGTTGAGTTCTTTCACACAACTGTATATACTCGTAGTTACGAATATTTATGTTTGTAAATATTTCGTTTGTATTTGTAAACGTAAAAAGCGTTCACATAGAAACATATTTTCTACTACTAAATTTCAGATCATTTCACGCAGAACATTTTGATGTTTAGAAACATCCTCAAGCGAACTACTACTAGCAAAAGCCTGTAGCTCCGCTCCCATTTGTTACATTCTCAGGTCTACTGAATAAACACACGAAAATTCATTAGAATTGATCAAGCTGTTTCGGAGGATTATGAAACGAGAATTTTATATTCTTAGAAGATACGCGACTCAGCCAGCGCGTATGTTGGTTATCGCGGCAAAAAGTAGCGTATGTCAAAAATGTAAGTATTTCTAATTCAAATTTCTTGGAAATCGGTGTAATATAAAATAATAAATAAGTATATATTTCAAACATCTTACACATAAAGCCATCTAGTCCTACGCTAAGCAGAGCTTATATTATGGGTACTAGACAACTGGTATAATATATAAATGAACACACTTTTCTTGTAAATACATACATAAGAAACACCCAATCTCCGAAACAAAATAATATATTTGTGGATCTCACAAACATTTCGTCCCGCCCTGGAATCGAATCCGAGACTTCAAGCACAGCAGTCGCATAAGCTACCACTGTGCCAATTAGCCAGTCAGAGTTACTTTCAATTCTATAACATTAGCATGGATATTTAAAACTCACTCACTCAATCAAAGAGATGACGAACAACAAACCTAGCTAACTCCATAGAAGGATCGTTTACATGAATGATGCAGCAACCTTCCGAAAGCCAGTATCGTTATCCATGATTTATTAACGTGTTTTGTTTTACTTCCGACTGTCAATCACTATAGTAAATGAATATAGCGACAAATATATCGATACAGGATGATGAAGCTCAAAAAATGATTCGATTATAGATAGATAGATATAAAAAGAGACACAGAAAATAGCAATGTGAAAAGCAAATTCGATTACCGGAGCCAGAGATATGTCCAGCATAAACAGAAAGATAGATAGGTTCTCTCAAATGCATACCTTAATATGAAAGATACTCCTATTTTTAAAATTTGATTATATAGGGATGGGTGGGGGGGCAAAACATCTTCGATAACATGTGCCATGGGTGAAGGTATTTATTTAATAACAGGAAAACTGTCTACAAAACCCTAGTTTAGTCTAGTGGATAGCGTATGCGACTGCTAATCAAGAGGTCTCGGGTTCAAGTCCCGGATCGGGCTATAAAAGTATTTTTGGGTTTTTATTAGGAAATTCCTAATAGTAGACCGGAATTTGGAAGTTTTAAGGTAATTCACGCCGCTGCCTCGGAGAGCACGTAAAGCCGGCGGTCCCGGTTGTCATGAACATCTATGTCAATCGATATTGGGAAGTCAGTGCCCTCAAATTTACTGACAACTAGTTAAACCTTCGAATTTCAGTTCTCCCTTAGTGTTGCGGAGGTCCGATGCCTATATGAAAATTCTAAAGGTAAGCAGGAAAATGCACAAATAGTATGCAATTGAAATATCTAAATATACGACCCCCGTTCTCTTTGAGCTACTCAAATCTCAGTTTCGTTTCGACATCTTGCGGTTTTGGTGAACTTGTGGTATCCCTTAATTTTGCTAATTTTACTCTTTCCTTTCACACATGAAAATGATCAAATTTAATTGTTTTCAAATGTTATGAAAGTTTGGCAGAATCTTTAAGTTCTAATTTATCATCAAAGATTTCCTTAAAAGATTTTTGGCCAATTTATTTTTCAGAACCCTTTTAGCACAATATTTTACAGGTACTAAATATTTATTTAAAAGCCCATCCCACACGATTCAGCAACATTGTGCCAAAGCTCTTCACGCTACTGTCCGCTAGTAGGCTGCATATTTTATAAGTCCATTCATCTCCAAACAGAATAGTAAATGTACGTAATGAAACACTCAACGCTATATTTGAACAAGGTTTTGGACTAGTCACGACATTTTGGCAACATTTATATTAAAATTTATGCGTAGTTTGTCTTTTAGAGAAAATGTGACTGTCTTGTTGGTCTAATGGTTAGTGTAATGTGGCTGCTGATCAAGAGATATCGGGTTCGATTCTCGGGTCGGACCAAATGTTTGTGAAATCTTCAAATATTTGTTTCGGAGTCTGGGTGTTTTCTATGTATAATATGTATGTATCTACAAAATAAAAAGTACGTTTATGTATTTATATCAGTTGTCTAGTACCCATAATACAAGCTCTGCTTAGTTTTGGGGCTAGATGACGTTGTGTGTAAGATGTCCGAAATATTTATTTATTTTGTAAAATTTTCTTTCTGTAGCATCTATTTTACAAAAGATTTTTACGTAACGTAAAACTATAACTAAAATATAAACTATAAACTGTTCCCTAGGAAAAGAAGTCACTTCAAATCATTAAAATCATCATCTTCCTAGCTATTATTCCCAAGATTTCAAATCATCAAAATCACCCTTAACAGTCTAATGCTGGACATATTACAAATAACGTTTTCCGCTACTATGCCCCGCTCGATAATCTATACTTTAAAATCGATCAAAGTGGTGTGCAATGGGAGAGGCCTAATTCCAGCAGTGGACTGAGATAGGCTGATGATTATGATGATGATGATACCACGCTGTTCAGACGGGTTGGTATAAGCTTTGTTTGTGTTTTGTGTCATGTTTTCCTTCTCTGTGCAGTGCTATTGTACGGTATAGTTTGCTGTTTTAGTTGACTCTTACGATACCCATGGGATGAATAGAGGTAGTGACACTTTGTTTTTTTTTTACTTTTTAATCACCACACTTCAAAAATCCTTACCTTACAAGTAAGGATATTATATACATTTTCGCTAAAGCTGATACAATCTTTGGTTCTGTTGTTTTTTAATAGTAACCTTGTGTTACATTTTTAACCCATAATCCCTACTAATCCCTACTAATATTATAAATGCGAAAGTAACTCTGTCTGTCTGTTACGTTTTCACGCCTAAACCACTGAACCGATTTTGATGAAATTGGGTATGAAGATAGAATTGAACTTGGGAAAGGACATAGGGTACTTTTTTCCGCGATATCCGACATACACGCGGGTGGAGCCGCGGGCGAAAGCTAGTTAAATTATCCCTACTAATATTATAAATGCGAAAGTAACTCTGTCTGTCTGTCTGTTACGCTTTCACGCCAAAACCACTAAACCGATTTTGATGAAATTTGGTATGAAGATAGAACTGAACTTGGGAAAGGACATAGGATACTTTTTATCGCGAAAATAAAGGTAGAAGGGTTTGAAATAGGGGACGAAAGTTTGTGTCGAAGTTCCTTATTATCAAACTTAAAATCATGTAAGATTGTTTAATCTACCCTTACCGTGTCGCGCGATATAAACGAATTCCACGCGGGCGAAGCCGCGGGCGGAAAGCTAGTAAATGTATATATTTAATGTTATAATGTTTGTTACGCTTTCACGCGAAAACTACTAAACCGATCATGATGAAACTTCGTACACATATTATTGGAGGTATTAGAAGTAACATGGGATACTTTTTATTTTTTACAAAAATTAAAAAAATACATGACGGAGATACAAGTGGGCGGAGCCGCAGGCGAAAGCTAGTAATATTATAAATGCGAAAGTAACTATCTGTCTAACCTATAGAAACGCAGGACCTATTTAAACAAGACTTTCATATAGTTGATGAATTGAGCTTTAGCTAAATTTTAGCCTAAATTTTTTTAGACGTTCCTCGCGGTCGTTTTTTCAAAGTACAATAACAACCGGGGTTAACACGTAGCTAGGTTAAATTAATTCAAGATTATTTTTTGAGAATATAAATCCTGTGTCGCGGGGGACAAACATGCATGAAACGGACACCAAGAACACCCAGACTAAAAACAACAATTTGTGAATCAGACAATGTTTTCCCACATGGGGCTTGTACCCACGACACTTGTCTAAGTAGAAAGAGGCGTGGCAACCGCTTAAACCGCTAGACCAACGGTGCAAAAATCAATTTTACAACCTAATTACCTTATGAAGCTATTGTGAACTATCAGATTACATACTAACGAGGTATGATGACTCGCTTCAGGGGTAATTATGCCTTTATGGTAAGATATAAGAAGCTAATGGTGTCAACGTATCATATTTATAACTTGCTGAGTCCCGCGGTGCTAACGGCGTTTGTTGTTGTAACCGCGGGCAACGCCGCTGGGCGAAGCTAGTCTAGCCAAGTTACTCCTTATATCATCAACTATCTAACAGTAGAAGTCCCGTCAAAATTGGTAAAGGCGTTCCAGAGATTACCCGGAACAAACTGACAGACAGACGGACAAAAAATTTAAACAGACACTCATATTTTATTTATTTGTATAGAGTATAGATTAACTTAGTCCCGTGGTTCTACTCGTGCTTATTGTTGTAAATCGCGAATAACACTAAGAAGAAAAAAAAAATTAAAAAAGATAGGTTTAAATGTGAGACATGTTTCGTCTCTTCTGAAATCTATAGTAGGTAGTGGTTCTTTAAAAATGAACAAAATAATTTTAGGTCTCTATTAGCAATATTATGTCTATTTGAATGCCACTGACTCCCCAAAAATAATTGCCATAGATGTTAATGACAATCTAAAGCGAGGGCTTAACGTGTTCTCCGAGGCACAGGCTTAAATCACCGCTAAACTTCCCAGCCAAGCCAAACACCACTCAACTAAATAACGTAAAAAAAGAATTTATAAAGTACAATTTAGTTTTTTAATCTTTCTTTTTTACCTGTCACTTCAAGCATCATTAGACACCAATAAAAAAATCCGTCCGTAATTTTAAACGCTCCCAAAACTTTTATATTTACGAAACACTTAACTTTGAAGGCTACGGCATAAGTTGGTCGTCAATAGATGTGCCACATAATGACGTCGGACCAGACTATTAAAACTTTTCTTGTTATAGCGCATGCATTGTTGGGTAAACAAAGTTTTCCAACTTGAGGGTCGGAATAAATAAGGTGCGAAAATATGTACGTGTACATTACTTATATATTATGTGGAGGAACGGGCGTCGTGTTCCTCCATCACAAAGGGAGGATCCTCCGACCAGGAGAGATGATCATGCCTGGTGGGCCACAGCCTAACGGTTGATGTTGGGATGTTGTATATATGCTAATCGGCGCGAGACTTTCTTTATCACGATGCAGGATTAATAGTTACTCCGTATAGTCCAATCCGTGTTTCTTTTGGTTCACTGTTTCAACGGTAAATGGCGCTGTTGTATGTTTTATTTTGGTTGCCACATATTATACATGTGTTTAGTGTTTTTAGATTGAAGTTGAGATATTTGATACTAGCTTTCACCCGTGACTCAGTTTCTAAAACATTTGTGTACCAAATTTCATCTAAATAGGATCAGTAGTTCTGGCGTGTGTTAGGGTCATGTTAATGTAACTAAATATTGATTTATGTTTGTTAATTGTTTACTTTAAATACTCAGAAGATATTGTTTGATGACGGTAGTTGATTAAAATACAAACTTGTATGTTATATTCGTTTGCCATGCGCTGTCTGTCTGTCTATCTGTCTGTCTGTTACGCTTTCACCTAAACCACTGAACCGATTTTGATGTAATTTGGTATAAAGATAGAACTGAACTTAGGAAAGGACTTAGGATACTTTTTATCGCGAAAATAAAGGTAGAAGGGTTTGAAATAGGGGACGAAAGTTTGTGTCAAAGTTTCTTATTATCAAACATAAAATCATGTAAGATTGTTTAATCTACCCATACCGTGTCGCGCGATATAAAAAAAATCCACGAGGGCGAAGCCGCGGGCGGAAAGCTAGTAAATAATAATTATCTTACCAGATAACTTGAATAGTTGTTAAAATCCTTTCTGTCTGGTATTTATGTGAGAAAATGAAAAAAGTTTTTTCAAGTTCACAATTTAAACATTTGAGTCGATTAACAATATATTGCCAGGTTTTTCATTGTACATTTTATTACAGGAAGCTCGATCTGTTTATAACGCCAAACCAAGCACGAAATTATTTATTTGCAGAAGATTACCAACATGATACATAGAAATGAATAAAATTAACGATTACGTATTTCTGCGATTGATTTTATTTTTCCATTTCGTCTAATTTATTTCATAAAAGTTTTTCTTAATAAATTACTGATAACCTACTTGCTGTGGTAAATTATATTTCAGTTTTGTTTTCTATGGACGGATTTCATATTAAACGAGCTAGGAAAATGGTGTGTCCAAAATTTTGAAACAAGACCTCGCGACCCTAACGAAGAACCTACAAAGAGATTCCTGAAAACTATAGTAGACTTTGAAAACCTCACAATTAATAGGCAGCAACACAATACAATTTTTAATTATACTGCCTTGTTGGTCTAGTGGTTAGCATATGCGGCTGCTGATCAAAGAGGTCTCGGGTTCGATTCCCGGGTCGGACCAAATGTTTGTGTGATTCACAAATACTTGTTTCGGAGTCTGGGTGTTTTTTTATGTATAATATACATGTATTTACAAAAAAAAAGTATGTTTATGCATTTATATCAGTTGTTTAGTACCTATAATACAAGTTCTGCTTAGTTTAGGACTAGATGATGTTGTGTGTAAGTTGTCCGAAATATTTATTTATTTATTTATACTCATTTTACACTTTCGTTACTTACAGGGACACTTAAGCGCGATAAAGTTATTCAAAAACGTTACGATTTCTTCTACTTTTCGACGTTTTAAACGAGTAGTCTACCCGTGATTACAAGTGGTATAACTCGTTCGAAACGTCGAAAAGTAGAAGGTATCGTAAACTTTCAAATGTATAAATTGCGAATAAGTGCCGTTTACAACAGAAAACATCCTTTTACTTATTCAGAAATTTTAAAACAACAACAAATCTCCCTACCTATGTTTAGGCTACAACCAGGCGTAACCGCGTAACCAGGCGTGTGCTTTTTACGAGTTTGAATTGTTACTCTTTTTTTTCGTTTATGTCTATAGAATACACACTTTTAAACTGAACTAAAACCGTGAAATTTTTAGATTTTTCAAGCCCGCCGTTTAGCTTTTAGAGGGGTGGGGGGCGCTCTGTTTTGAGAAAAATAAATATGCCTTTTAAAGTAGAATAACTCGCAAACGGATACCTAAATAAAAAAATCGTCTTAGCAACCGCTCAAGGAATTATAGTAGACACGAGAAACACGTACCCCAAATAAAGGTATTTTTTATGATTTTATTGTAGCACTTTATCAACGTGATAGAAGCACATATTCTTGCAAAGTTTCATCTTCCTAGACCTTTTGATCGGCAGTCGCATACGCTAACCACTAGACTTTAAAGAGTCAACCTTGTCAAACAGATATATCCTTATCAGCCTAATACAGTCTGCTATACATAGGCCACTCCCACAGATATATGCTGTAAGCATTTTTAATTGATAACAATTATATATACATACAAGCTGATGCCCGCGGCTCCGCTCGCGTCCTAAGGGTATGAAAAATCGATAGTAGCCGATTCTCAGACTTACTGAATATGCATAAAAAATTTCATACAAATCGGTCCAGCCGTTTCGGAGGAGTATGAGAACAAGCATTGTGACACGAGAATTTTATATATAAGATTTAACCGTTTACGCGATGCATGCCATAGAAATTCTCTTGCCCTCAAAAGGAATTATATTTCCTCCGTTTTTAGGGTTCCGTAGTTCATGACTAGGAACCCTTATGGATTCGTCATGTCTGTCCGTCCTCGACCTACCGTCCACGGGTGGTGCTAGAAATATGAGTGTTCTGATTACGCCGACAAAGTGCTATATTAAAATTACGAATTTATTTTTTGGGTGTTTCCCCTTCACGTAAACTAGGCATGTTTTTTTATCTCATGTCTACTCTATTATGAGGGTCAAATCATTAAGAGGTTGCCAACACCATATTAATATGTCGATTTAGGTATCCGTTTACGAGCTATTTAACTTTAAAGGGCATTTTTTGCAAAAATATGGCGTCCCCTCCCTTCAAAAGCTAAATGGCTAGATCAAAAAAAACTGACTATTGGGAATAAGGCTAGATAGAATATATCAATGTAGATTTGTAGTACTCTTGCAATGATTTTTCTATCTCTCTATTAATTCAGAAGGAAATTAACTAGATTAAAAGAATGAACTCTGATATTTTCATTCGTACATTAATTTAACTCGAAACTTTATTCCACGGGCAGACATTATCTGTATTCACCCTCATGTCATGATTCCATGGCTCGCTGGCCAGCTAGGTATCCAATTTACGGAGTTGTTGGCTCACATTGAATGGGGAACAAACAAATATATACGACAATTGGTTTGAAATACTGTGAAAACGTGAAAAATAATGTAATGTGCTTATTCTATTCGATTGAGTATGTTTAACATGCATATTTTTATTTCAACAACAGAACTAGCTGACCCGGAAATCCCAGAATTGATCGCAGTACCATCTAACGGGTTCAACGAATTTAAACCGTTCGCGAACCAACTTGAATACACACAAAAAAATCATCAAAAACCGGTTCAGCCGTTTAGAAGAAGTTTAACTATTCTATCTATCTAATCGGTGATGGCGACTCCCTCCGGTTCAATCTGGTTTCTACCTATAATGGACTCTGATATGGCTAGCAAAATCGAACTTAGTTTTAAAAGTTCGCTTGCATCGCACACAGTAAGGCTGGCCGTCAGAGTTGAAGGTATAGGGGTACGAAACGAGATCTTGGGTCTGGTTCACACGAGCGGTCTCGAACTTTTCAACACCCGTGCAGACTGTCCTTCGCCACTCGGATCTGAGACTCGCATGCCGCTCCCAGGCATCTGTTGGTATGACACAGGTGAGGAGGTTACGCTTGAGGACGTCTTTCTACCTGAGGTATTGACTTGCCATTCTACGTTTTCCGTAAGTTGAAAAGGAGTTCAATCACAAACAAACAGAGGATTTATATCATAAATAAAGAAATATTCTAGAAAAACATCCTCCAAAGCGAGGGTAAACGTATGTTTATAACGTATATGTAATAACGTAATGTAACGGATATAAAGAATATAAGAAGAACAAAAATTATTCTCTCATTATTCTCCAATATCAGTTTATCCACGGAGCTTCTATAGTCCGACCTCCGCAACCCTGAAGGTGAACTTAGTTTGAAGGTTGAACGGTGAAGAGAAGGTTCTATAATTTTATGCTTACTTTGCATTCAATTTACGTAAAATAGTAAATCAACAGCTTAACGTTAAGTTAAATAAAAGCTTTCAGGATTACTTATACACGTTCGTTGACTTTTCAAAAAATTTTGTTATAAAAATCTTTTGTTTTAAAATTTTGTTAGATCCTAAAAGTAGGCAATTTTGCTAGATCTCTTGAGTAAAACGAATATTTATAGTACATTCTTTAAAATATTTAAAATGCTTTAAATTTTAGACACGTTGGTATTTTCAATACTGATGCTATAAAGCACGAGAGTTTGTACGAGTATGTATGTTTGAACGCGCTAATTTCAGAAACTACTAGCCTGATTAGAAAAAAATATTTCACTGTTATTTTATAGTACGCTAATAGAAACGTATTTCTTTTGAATCTATTTCCTTTTAAAAAAAAATTAGCTTCCATTACTTGCGTTGAGTAAAAAGTTAAAGATTTGTGTAAATAATGTATGAAAGAATTGATCCTCTTGAAAAGATCTAAAAAACTCCGAGACTGCATTTTTAATTTTTTTCGAAGTTAGCTCATTATGGCTGTTTTTATGTAAAATAACCCGCTACGGGCAATAGAAGACACAGACGTCACAAATTCTTAGTAAAAAGTTGTAATATAATTGATAGTTATTTAGATATTATATGTATGCATATCATTGGTATGTATGTATATGTGTATGTATAGTATGTATATGTGTATGAATATGTGTGTGTATGTTTATGTGTGTGTATGTATGTATATGTGGTGTATGTATGTGTACATGTATGGAGATATAACTGCGTCTCTCGTTATATTTATTAGTAGATTACAATTTTTCAAAACTCATTGCACCGTCAACTACTGGCTTTCCAAATCATTTTATTCCATCCTAAGGTTGCCTGGAAGAGATTGCTTTTAGCAATAAGGCCGCCCTTTGTACATTAAATGAAGGTCATTTCTGTTTTGTATTGTGAATCTGTAACACGGTGTACAAATAAAGAGTTTTCTATCTATAATCTATCTAAATTCATTTCCACACCACCCTACGGTAGACTGGTAGGGAATACCTAAGGCATTAATTCCGTATAAATAAAATAATTTCACACTCTTATTTTTGTTTCTTAGTACAAAACTTATCCTTTTTTTCTGAAAGACAACTCCCGCACTGGGAATATACTGCCTGTGTCGCGGTGGACTTTACAAACATACATAAAAAGGACACAATAAACAACCAGACTCAGAAAAATAATTTGTGGTTCACACAAAGGGGTAAACCATGTAAGATCTGAACCCACAACAAATGGCGCGCGGAGTAGAAAACTTCGTGGCGACCGCATAAGCATCTAAGCCAATCGTGCACTTAAATTTTATAATTGAAATTTGTCATGACCTTTGATAAGAAAGCTACCTTTTACCGTGATTTTAAACGCGAGCAGTTCCACGAACTATAGCTATAACTCCATAGCAATCCTTTATTAATGTTCTCACCAACACAATATTATAACACCAAACCTCGTAAAAGTGTCATGCTGAAAAATCACAAACATTTCGTTTCATATAAAAAGCGATACGTCCAGGGGATTCCGCTCCGTTGAACTAGAAGCCCTCGGTTCATATCGACGCCAGCAAAATGGATACCTCAGGATCTATATCGGATTATATTTTGGAAGGAAATTGTATTTTTATTTACTTTTAATAATGGAAATATTATCATTCACATTTGAACGATTTCTAGTTTAAGCTCTAGTAGTTTTGGTTGATTTGCTATGATTTGTGGAAAACCTTTTTAAGGGTATGCACTACGTAAATTGTTTTTTTTTTTTATATCTATGAGCTTGCCTGACTCTACTCTGCCTAATGGCAAGCATAGGGAGATTTCAAAAGTGGTGTCGCTATACTCATTATAAGTCTAAACAATGCAGCATGGTGACTCACATTATGACGGCCTAGTGAGATGCCTCTCCATCATTAAGCCTTCGGTCTCGCACTCACCAACGAATAAATAATAAATAAATATTTTTCGGACATCGCCATCTAGTTCCAAACTAAGCAGAGCTTGTGTTATGGGTACTAGACATCTGATATAAATACATAAACATTTTTTTTTGTAAATACATAGAAAACACCCTAACTCTGAAATAAATATTTGCATATCACACAAATATTTGGTCCGACCCGGGAATCGATCCCGAGACCTCTTGATCAGCAGCTGCATACGCTAACCACTAGACCAACAAGCATGCATGCTGTCGTTTTAAGATTTGTCTTCTATGTGAGTGTAGAACCGCTACGGTCAAGCCAGCTCATAAGTGCTGAAATCAGTGTAGCCCTACTTACTTGATTCTTTATTTTTAAGGTAACTTTTATGTGTAGCCTTGATTTTCACATCAATATCGTTTGATGACAGTACTTCTCTCTAGATGAAAGGTACTCAAAAAATCAAGAGTATTACTCTTGACATATAATTCTAGCGCTTGGAAATATATTGATGAAATTGGGACCGACAGAAAGAATGGCTGATTTGAAAGTTGCTCCACTTCAATTGACTGTAGGAAGTGTAATTATTTTTCGCGATTTTTATTAGCTTTACCTGTATGTTTGTAAGTTTGTTTCTATGTTTATAACCAACTCCTTTGAGCGCGATTTTGACCAACTTTAAACGGCCAGATTTCATTCAAACATTGTAGATTTGTTGAGGACCGATGACAATACACTAATTTAGTCACACAAATTAGTCTTTTTTAGTCTAGAAAAAAATTAATAGTTTTAAAAAACTAAAAAAACACGCCTTTAATCTAAAAAGTAGAAAATAATTTTATTGTAACAAAGGGTAGGGTGCTTTCTGAAAATATTTCAATAACGTCGCCCCACGCTTTTTACATAAAAATATTTTCTACTTTTAGTTTAAACGCGTGTTTGTTTAGGTTTTTAAAACTATTATTTTAAAATATTATTTTACTAATCTAAATTTATAGCGCTAATCTAAATTTGAAGCGCTCATAGCCGTGTGGCCTTAGGTGATTGGAAACAATCACCGAGGGTAAGCAACTACGGCGCGGTCAGACCTAGATGGGTGACCGTATGTGGCATGATATGTTATGAGCGTTTCCGTGATTCGGAGGTCACGTTAAGCAGTCGGTCCCGGTTGTTGTCATAGGGTAACAGTCGTGAAGCTTAGTTGGAGGCCTTCGGGCGGCTTAAAAACATCCAACGGTAAGATTTACGTAGCCACAACGTGTCTTGCCAGTCCCCAACCCGCACTCGGCCAGCGTGGGGACGTAAGGCCTTAACCCTCTCTTGAGAGGAGACCCGAGCCCAGCAGTGGGACGTTATGGGTTGTTGATGAATCTAAATTTAGGCTAATTCTTAAAAATATTAAATATCTGCTAGTCCCGTTAAACTCTGTTAAGCCGTTTCACAGATAAGCCAGAAGACAAGCAGACATGCACATGAAATTATTCAAAATTGATTTTTCGATGAATGTGCTGTAAATACTTCGTCATGTAGTTAGTAAAAACCTGTCAAATTACGAACATTGACTGCAATTTTCTTATTATTTTATGTAGTAAATATTTCATAACTTATAACACGTCGCTTCTAGAAAATACCTGCAGTTTTAAGTTTGTCTATGTATTAAATGTATCTTAAGTAAAAATATGCGCTCATATCCGAGTGGCCTTAGGTGATTGGAAACAATCACCAAGGGTAAGCAACGACGGCGCGGTCGGACCTAGATGGGTGACCGTTTATGGCATTTTATGTAATGAGCGTTTCTGTGATTCGGAGGTCACGTTAAAAAGTCGGTCCCAGTTGTTATCATAAGATAGCAGTAGTGAAGCTTAGTTGGAGGCCTTAGAAACATCCAACAACAGAATTACGTAGCCACAACGTGTCTTGCCAGTTCCCAACCTACACTCGCCCAGCGTGGGGATGTATGGCCTTAACCCTCTCTTGAGAGGAGTGGGACGTTATGGGTTGTTGATGAAGTAAAAATAAACCAATACTGTACAGGCTATTTATATAAATTTATCTAAGTCTAGATCTGCAGTTATCTAGATCTGCAATTTATTTTTAAATAACACCAATTTCAAGCACCTACGACTATCTAGCATAACCAACTAACATTATTATAATTTCATCTACCGACTACAAAATAATAATGAAAACAAGTTATGAAATGCCATTCACCGCGCTGAAAGGACAAATTATGAATCCCCGTCCGCCACTAGAGGGCGCCACTAGACACGGTGGCTTGAATAATTCATAATTCAGTGCATCCTCAGCTGTATTCAAGCAACATGGCGGAACGATCTCCTCTAGAAACCGGAGTACGCAAGGAATGAAAAATAAAATTTATATTTTTAGCTTTTGATATTTAAGCATAACATTTTAGAATCCAGCTGTTATTTTTATAGGGTAAAGAAATGAAAAATGCATTAGACTTATGATACTTATTATTACACATCTGATATCTTATAGATGTTATTTTAAGTCTGTATCGCTATCAGGGTACCACTGTTACTATTTCAATGAAATTTGACATTTATAGATTTTGACTCTTGAGGGAGGACATAGGCTTTATCGTATTAACCAACAAATACGGACAAAACCTACTTTTACTATACCATATCTAACTAAACTAAATTACGAATATGAACTTTGATTTTCGAACTAAGGTTGCTTCTTATAACATAACTACCTATTAACCAATTTATTTGAAACGATTTTGATCAGTGCTTTTAGACAGTTTAAAAATATTTTTTATCTATTTGATTTTCTAAATGTATAAGACTTATCGTAAAATGATTTTCAGTATCCCAATAACTATAAATCTAGAAGATTTTGAAATACCAACGATTCGAAAGTCGAACTATTTATTAATTTATAACTAGATTTCGATTGCGGCTCATACACACAAACATTCGCGTTTACAATATTAGTAGGCTTAAATATTAATGATCCACAAATTTTTGTTCTAAGTCTTTGTGTTCCTTGTGTCACCTTCATGTATTATTTGTAAAGTCCCCCGTAACAGGATATATATTCCTAATTCAAGAGTTGTTTTTAAAAGATTAAAACATGTATTTCGCATCCGGGTCATGAGTACGAGTACAGGACGTCAACAACACACAACGTCATAGTGACGTCATAGTGACGTGTGACTTTAAATGATAAATGATATTTATTTCTGTAAGAAAATATTTTCAGACATTTTTACAAGTCGGACTTATAGCTAGAAGGCGCCGGCATTTCCTACGACTCACTCTGGGAAGAAACGCCGAAACAAACCACAGAGGTGTCTTTTTTTTTAAGTCCGTGTACAATATTAAAGAGAACTATGTGAGTGCAGTATAGGGTCTGGGTTGGCCTTTTGAAGAAAAAACCATAGTTTTGAGTCGACCTGTCCATACAGACGGCATACGGGCCCCAGCCATCGTGTAGCCTAACCGATGTAGCCAGGATCCACAACCCGGACTACGACACTGCTGCCAGCAGGACACTTGAGTAGGCCGTGGAAACACTCAAAACCACCAGAAAATTACTAAAATTTAAACTAACATTACAAGCCTACACTATACTCACATTTAGAAACTTACACAACAAAAAAGTAAAATGAATAAAAAATACTATATACTATACAATTCAATTTAGTGGTTATCATTATCGCACCGATCATCGTAAAGTACACTTGCCTGGAAACTGTATTGTGTGTTACTTTTTACATACCATGTTTCTCTGTGAGTACAGAAATCCTGCTGATGGCCACAATGAGCGACCTTGAAGTTAACGTGTCTCTGACATATCTAAAAAAAGAAACATTACCCAAGGATTATTTTTTATAAAGTAATTAGAATTGAAAGTATAGTATTTTTTGTTAAAACAAATTAATTTCCTTCATAACCCATTCATAAACCCATTTTTAGGGTTCCGTAGCCAAATGGCAAAAAACGGAACCCTTATAGATTCGTCAAGTCTGTCTGTCTGTCTGTCCGTCCGTATGTCACAGCCAATTTTTCCCCAAACTATAACAGCTATACTGTTGAAATTTGGTCAATCGATGTATTCTGTGAACCGCATTAAGGTTTTTAAATAAAAATAGAAAAAAAAAACAATACATTTTGAGGGTCCCCATACTTGGAACTGAAACTCAAAAACTTTTTTTTAATCAAACCCATACGTGTGGGGTATCTATGGATAGGTTTTCAAAAATTATGTTGATATTTCTAAAATCATTTTATTCTAAACTGAATAGTTTGCGCGAGAGACAGTTCCAAAGTGGAAAAATGTGTCCCCCCCTGTAACTTCTAAAATAAGAAAGTGATAAAACTAAAAAAAGTATATGTTGTACATTAGCGTGCAAACTACCAACGAAAATTGGTTTGAACGAGATCTAGTAAGTAGTTTTTTTTTAATACGTCATAAATCGTAAAACGCAATAAATTGCGTTTTACGATTTATGACGTATTAAAAACTGTATTAATTACTGTATTGATTGAATTAAAGGTAAACCTTTAATTCAATCAATACAGTAGTATAAAAACATCGATCTAAGTTACAACGAACTACAAGAACTTTTATATGATGTTACTTGCTGATACGGAACCCTTCATGGGCGAGTCCGACTCGCACTTGGCCGCTTTTTTTGTAATCGCAGCAAGCGAAAATATTCGGACAAACTAAAATATCTACCAAGTCACAACAAAGTTCAAATCAAATTCAAATTCTATTTCAATAATATCTTGAAACCAAACGACAGATACCCACTTACATAAGCTTTCACGCCCCAGAAACCAACAAACTAATACGTCTAGAATTTCGCAACACCAACAATATCCATATTTATGCATCCAACTGTACCGTGTGCAATCGGGTGAAAGGGTATGAGCTTTGACATTTCATTTTGTTCGGCTTTTCCTTTGTCAAATGTAGCAAAAACTACATATTTCATGTCATGTTCATCGGTATTACACATCAAGCATATGACAGAAAACTATTTATTCATATTGACTAGTAGATTGACTTTAGGGCCACAGCACACTAGCTACTGTTAGCATCGGCGAACGGCAACTAGTCGCTTTTTAGAAGCTAAATACGGCGACCGAACGCTCTACACCGCACACTTAAAAACGCCAAACGCGGAGATTGTGTCGCTTTTTAGAAGCGCGACACAGCAGCTGAACGCTACTCTCCGCACACAATCGAATGCCAGTAGCATCGATTTGGCATCTGAGCAGTCGCTAAAACGCGCGTTTCCGATACCGCGATCTAACGCAGGAAGACACTAAAACGCGATGCAGCATCGATGCAGTCGCCAAATCGCCGATCGCCGATGCTAAAAGTAGCTAGTGTGCTGTGGCCCTTATGTAGATTTGTCCGTGTGGTGACGGATTAAGAGTACAAACTGTCACCACTCCCATTCATACCGCGGGTGTCGTATAAGGCGACTAAGGGATAAACTACGCAAGACAACATCGATACAAAGAGAAGGAAAACTTGAAACCAACCCTATACCAACCCGTCTGGCCAGCGTGGTATAGTAGGCCAATACCTCCTTTCTAAGGAGAGGCCTATGTCCAGCAGTGGACTGTTAAAGGCTGTTGATGATGATGATTATGTAGATTTTGTTCAGAGATAACCTATAGTGATTAACAGAAGTATTATAGAATTTGTGTGAATTTTCGTTGTATTTTGTTTTGTATACTGGCTAACTTGTCTGTCTCGGTAAGCGACTGCTGTGCTCGAGGTCTTCATGATTTGGAGGTCACGTTGAGCAGTCCTTGTTCTTTTTTTTTCTTTTAAAAAAGACAAATCCCTAATTAGGAATATAAGTCCTGTGTTGCGGGGGACTTAACAAACATTCAAAAAATGAACACAAAAAAAGCCCATACTCAGGACAACAATTTGTGAATCACAAAAAGTGTTTGACCAACGTGAGATTTGAACCAACGACACTTGGAGCAGTAGAAAGCGGCGTGGCGACCGCTTAAACCACTAGGCTTACCATGCAATCAATTTAGATTAGAGGGTTACTTAAAAACATTCAATCACGGAAAGATGCCACAACGTTGTCGTACCAGTGCTCAAACCGCAGGGTGCATTGTATTTTTTTTTTCTTTATATATTAGCTGCCAAAATGACTCTGCTCTGCCTGATGGAAAGCATGAATAGAATCCAGATGTGGAGGCCACCATCCTCACTGCCACAGCGGACAGTGCAGCACGGTGACCCACACTATGGCGGCCTAGTACCTAAGATGCTTTTTCACGCCCCGCTTGAAGGACCCGGGGTCATAGAAGGGAGGAAACACATGCGCTGGTAGAGAGTTCCAGGTTTTAACTGCTCGGCATAGAAAGGAAGAGCCGAACCGCTTAGTTCGAGAGCGTATGTCAACCACTCTGAAGCGGTGGCTTCCGAGACCAACACGTGTTGTCCTGTATAGGAAAGGGGAAGGGGGGACCAGTTGGAACAACTCTTCAGAGCACTCTCACAATTAGCAAGGTGACCAGCACTCTTGGATTCTACTAATCCTCTACATCCGGCAGAATAGAGCCACCTTGTCAGACCTATATAAAAAAACAAATACCAATAAATATACTCTGATTACTTGTTTATGTTATTTTACCGCAATTGGTCTATTCCGTTAGAACGGTATGAGGTAATTTGAAAAGTTCTACTCCGAAACTAATATAACTTTATCCTAAAACTTCTGGGATCTAATCTTAATTGCGATCATAATCTTATGATATGTTTGATCATCTTAATGATTGAATGACTTTAATTTCTCTAATTCTTTTTTTATAATATTCCTTGTAGTTATAATATTCCTAGTACGAGGATGGTTCTTAGGAAAAAAAAAATCTGATAAGTTTTATTGGAGGGGTGTCGAGAATACAAAACAATTGAGTGACGTTGAATCGACTGTTACAGCCCCCGCACATTGAGCCACTAGTGGCGACCACATTACAACGACTAATGGCGGCCACATGTTGCGGACGCGTTTCTCCATATATTTTGTTTAGCATCAGCGCACACCGAGCGTTTGAGTGGCCGCGTCCGCCATTTGTGTTGGTTTTGGGGCAGCATGTATAGAAGCATAGATCGTACTTCCGAGAAAGGAGCTAGTTGGGTCTGTCCAGCGCAACAACTACACTGACTAGACTAGTTCATTTCAAGTATTTCTTCTTTTGCAGTGATCGCTCTTACGATTCTCATGGGGTAAATAGAAATGATGAAAGTCGGTATTCTTAACCCATCACAACACTGACACAATATAAAGCACGCTTGAGAGATGTTTTTTTAGTCTACTTTATTGTCTGGAATGGCACATCTCGTAGACCTGTAGGATGAGCGTGTGGAATAACCATTGCGGGTAACAGCGCTAGTCACTACATCACTACATAGTATAAAACGAAGTCGCTTTCTCTGTCCCTTTGTATGCTTAAATCTTTAAAACTACGCAACGGATTTTTATGAAATTTTCTTTAATAGGTAGAGTGATTCAAGAGGAAGGTTTTTATGTATAATATAGGAGATAATAATTTTAGAGGTTTCTAATGTGATGTTTTTAACGCTTATATTGCAAACGCTGGCTGTATCCTACGAGGTAAATCAAAATAATGTGCTACAGTATTGTACATCTTAAAAAGGTCTACAAAAAGTCCGCGATGGTATATGTCTATCTCTTAGGAATAACCCACAATAACCATTTATTTATTTTTTCTTTTTTCGAGCAATAATGGTTTATTTACGAAGCGATTATAGGCAACACAGTATTAATCCTTATCCAATTAAGTACCTTAAATACATTGTGTATTTAATATAGATTAATATGGCCCTTTACAATAAGGAATTTAAATTAATACTTTTGAAGATATTACAAATTTAAAATGCAGGAACAAAGCAATTCTGGCGGTACCGGCCGGGGCGTGTTGGCGCTGCTGTCGATTTGTCACTATCAGTTAATATCTAAACACAATACTTTATTATGAATTAATATTCTAAGGCGGTACGAAGTTCACCGGGTCAGCTAGTTATAAATATTTGTAAAAATACCAAAGACTTTTTTTCTACTGACATTGACAAGTTTAGTGGGTCCCATACAGCTATTTTTGGAAAAACCTTTTTATTCCGTATTTGGTTATAAATATTTGTAAAAATACCAAAGACTTTTTTTCTACTGACATTGACAAGTTTAGTGGGTCCCATAAACCTATTTTTGGAAAAACCCTTTTTATTCCGTTACTGGTCTCTTGGGAATTTCTTTCAACAATCAATGGCTTTCGAATTTACTTTGTGTTTGTCATCCAAAGCAATTTTAAACTACCAACAGCATGTGCTATGAGAAAAGTGGTGGCCTTTTAATAATAATAACTATGTAAATATACATAAATAAATAAAATTGAATTGTCAGTCACTTTAGCAGTCTTTTTAAAAAAAAATTGTCACAGAACGTCTTCCAAGACTTAAGTTTAAGGTTAAGCCACGATAAAGTGTAATAATCATATTTCGTTTTCTTTCAGACTCATCGATGGGGAATCGAATCTGCAATCTATTAGCACCATAAAAGGTCAGTATACTTTTTTATGTTTATGTTGAATATGAATAACCAGGAATAAAATTATACTAACAACAGCTGACGTGACGAACTTCGCACCGCCTTCGAATTATTATCATCTAAATCGGTGCAGTGGTTTAGGAGGCGTTAGGTGATAAAAACACATACAGAAGAATTTTATATATACCTGCATAACTGTCAGGAAGCTAAGTCTGCAGGAGATATATGTTGCATATGGTTGCAGCAGTGCAGCCTCCAAAACGGCCTATAGACCGGTAACGGTATAACGCATGGTATTTGTTGCTAGACCAACAAGGCAGTAATGGAAAGTATGGGTAGAATACAAGAGTAATGAACACCTTTCCCACATCATGGAGGCCTGAAATACGACTTCATGAACGCTTAATTTTAGTTTGGTCTTTTATGCGAGGGTAGTACCACCCCGGTCTGGCTAACTTCAGCTTGGCACTACTACCTTCAAGATGTTTGAGCATGTTACCAAGGGTTTAGTCGTTTTAAATACCATGCGGTCTATACGCCGTTTTGGAGCATTGGTTAGCGTATGCGGCTGCTGATCAAGAGGTCTCGGGTTCGACCAAATATATGTGATTCACAAATATTTGTTTCAGAGTCTGGATATTTTCTATGTATAATATGTGTGTTTTACCAAAAAAAAAGTATATTTATGTATTCATATCAGTTGTCTAGTACTCATAATTACAAGATCTGCTTAGTTTGGGACTAGATGATGTTGTGTGTCAGATGTCCGAAATATTTTTTATTATTATTTATTTATTATTATTAGGCAGAGTAGAGACATTTTCTTCTCAGGCTCAAATATAAAAAAATGCCACAGTTTCCCAACAACACAAATACATACAAAAAACATAATATCTACACTTCATGCGGTTCGGTTCAGTTTTTATGAACTTCACAAATAAAAATACACTCACCAAATTTCATACATAAAGTTAGGCGGTTTACACACATACAAGTCGCACTCAATTCAGACATTTGAGTCGGCGTTACGTAGATAAATAATGGCAATAAATAATCTGCCCGTGACACCGGCCGTGTGGAGTGGGCTTTACTTCCCGTCACCGTTTGTAAGTGGCTGTGGGTCACACCGTTACGTAAATATTGATTGGACAATACCTTTATGTTAAAACCTATTTACTCAAAACAGGATTTTGTATGAAGTTTATAAGGTTCGCAATTGAATTGTTTTAAATTCTTAGAATACAATATTACCCAATATTTGATAATTGTTTTTCAGTTCTTATTTTTATATTATTAATTTCTTTATATTTATCCATTTCGTTCATTTATTTTCTCTTATGTCCTTCTTAATTTTTCTAATTGCAAATCTGTACCGTAAATTATTAAGTCTAAAACTAGTGATTTTTAAGTAATTAGTTAGCGATTTTAGGTGTAAGTTTGACCACTAAATCTGTCTGTGTAACTTTCCGTAGCATCATAACTCCTAAACGGATAGACCGATATCAATTTTTTATAATTAAACTTTATTTCAACCATCAATAACAACGAGTTACAACTTCTATTATTTAAAATAATGCAAAAATTTAATGTTTTCTAAGTTAAACTTAACTAAGTCATCTTTAAATTTATCCTCTACACCTAATCTTTTTTTTACCCTTTTGGTAAAGTGCAAATCTTAACCAGGCACTACAAAGAAAGATAGGTATTATCATCATCTAGCTGCCTTAAGCCCAATTTTAATTGGAATCGGCGCAATATGTTTATTTTTTCTTTCTACTCCCATCAACAACCCATAACGTCCCACTGCTGGCCTCGGGTCGCCTCACAGAAGAGGCTTAAAGCGAGCCGTCCCCACGTTGGCCGATTGCGCGGACTGGTAAGACACGCTGTGGCTACATAATCTCGCTGTTGGATATTTTTGCAGCCCGTAGGCTTTCAACGAAGCTTCACGACTGTTATCTTAACAGTCGGGACCAAGTGCTTATGATCTCTGAGTTACGGAAACGTTAACCGATAACAAAACAATTAATTATAACCAAAAAACATTTGGTCACGATCGCCAATATTTGATCCAAACTTCTCTAATTAGTAAAGTTGTTATGACATTCAGAAACATCTGTGTCCAATAGTTTGCTTTAACTAACGCAGTTTGTAACTGTTTATTTGTCTCTAAATGACTTTTTTGAAGTAGTAATTTGATGATAAATAGTATTGTTTTAAGAAGAGAAAAGCATTAGTAGTTTTTTTTTGTTTATGAGTAATATATAGTGATTAAAGTTAAAATTGCTACTAGGCGTTACGGAATCAGATGTTTTTTTTTCTTTTAATTTTATTTAATAGATACAGAAACAGACAACAAACCAAAGACATACAAATATTACATATTATAGTTAACAATATTTAGGTCTGAAGTCCAATTACAACTGTACACAGTTTTTAATTCTATTTTACTGCGTTTAAAATTACCAGATATTCTAAAGATTAATGATCGCGGTCCTAAATTCACCAAACGTTTTGATGAAATATTATTTTCAGAACAAACGTTTCGAAAAACATATCATTTTCGGAAGCTTACTGTACAAAATTTTTTTATGTTTCTTTAATAAGTGTAGAGGAAAAAATGTAATTTCCCTCCAACACAAAGGATCCTCTGACCGGGCGAAGTGGTCTACAGCCTAATAGTTGATGTTGGGCTGTTGGGCCTATATAATGTAGGCGTGAGAACTTCTATATCGCGATTCAGGATTAGTACTTACTTTACTGATAAAAAAGAAAATAATATATAAAAGAACTGTTTCTCTTGAAATGTCATGAAGAAATGTCTGCGACAGCATAAGTCTATAATATTTTAATGGGAAACCAATTTGCTCCCGCGGTCTTACATCACGCTACGGGTAATAGAAGACGCAGATGGGGCTACGTGGGTGCAAATGAACCCTTCGAGCCCTCGTACTGTTAGGCCAAGGTCTTATTTCTTAGGAGCTGTCTTTGATTGCCAAGCAATGATGAGAACATGCTCGCTGACACACCACGGTGTAGCATTACACTATTTTATTGGAACGCCTTTTGTTGTTTCGGGCCAGACTCATGCTTGTTTTGTTACGTAATGATTCATAGCCGTACCCCATTCAGCAAACCTTATGTAATTCGCACAGCTTTTGGTGTTAGATGAATTGTGTGAGTGATTTATGTTTTTTTTTCTTTTGCGTTCTCCAGATGTGAGTAGCCTTCTTCTTTGTTTTTGTTTTGTAATTTAGGTGGGTGTGAGTAAAGCTGTTTCAGCTGATGCTCTGTTTATTTGGTTTTATGTGTTCTTATTTGTTTATCTTCTTTATTTTACTTTTATCAGTTATCACACACTTACTGAAATTATATGTTGCGCAAAAATTAAAAAAAATCATTTGTTTTCGGTACCAAAAATATGAACTGTTTTTATATAAATAACTAGCTTTCACTACCTTCCCCCTTCTGTTTAGAGGCTATTATAATAAATAGTAGCGTATGTCTTTTATCAGGCTTTATACTATCTGTGTGCCATTAAAAATTACTAAATTATATTTACTTTACCAATTATTATTCAGATTACATTGTTATCGTACCTTCATTGCAGTCTTTTATAAAACTTTTAAAATCACTCATAAAAAAATCCTTAACAATTTAGCTATTTTGATATGAATCCTAAATTATCACGGTAAAATATGTCTATCGTATAAATTTAAGATATCGTAATAATAACAGTAGGCTCAGAGTAAATTATCTCACAATTCGCTTTAATCTTTGCTCCAAGACATTTATCAAGGACTAATATAAGTTGGCGATTAGCAGATCTTTGAAATAATTGAATAATATATATTAATGAAGAAAGGGATCAAGTAAAGTTGTGTATTTTATAGTAGTTTTTTTTTTCAATTTTTTTCCACACCCGCGAAGGTATCCTATAAAACATTTTTTTGTGTTAAACTATTTTGTAACTCATTCACACACAACGTTCGCACCGCCAGTTTCCTTTCTCACCCATCTCTTTCTCTCTCTCTCTCTCTCTCTCTGTGTGTGTCTCTTTCTTTTCATTCACACCTTAGCGTTTCGTTTCACACATTACACTCACGTTCCGTTTCACCCTCCTACATTCATGTTGCAATTATAAGACGTATTATTTTAAAGAGATTGTTAAAGTAAAGTAAAAATACAGTTTATTCTATTTATTTCTATTCTCATGACGTCGACACATCAATATGTATTGAAACATCGACTTCTAAGGAAGAAGCAATGCTTTTTCTTTTGTTTTTTATTGTTTAACAATAAGACCCTTAATATTTTAAGTGACACCCATGGTATCGAACAAAACACCCTAAAATCAAAACGTTAAGTATCAATATCACTTGTAGTTCGAGGCACAGACGTAACCATCAATATTTAGTATACATAGTGTATCTACAGCTATAAAGTGTGAAGTCAGAGGCAATCATACACCGTAATTGAAGTTTGCGGTCTAACGCTCAAATGGACGACACGTATCAAATATGTATAGCTATAACACGTTCGTGAAATTTATTTCGAAATCGTTATATACATATATATATATATATATATTTCATAAATATGAACTGAGGAATATATAAATCCGTTTGCACTTAATCGATTGGTTTAAAATATGTACCTACCTTTCTTAAATTACATAGAAATTATATATACACAATTATATATATTACTAGCTGATGCTCCACTCGCGTCCTAGGGGTATGAAAAATGGATGTTGGCCGATTCTCAGACCTACCCGATATGCTCACAAAATTTCATACAAATCGGTACAGCCGTTTCGGAGGAGTATGGGAACCAACATTGTGACACGAGAATTTTATATATAAGATTATATTATATATACGGAATACATGTCTCTTAAAATATAACTTCTTAATATGGTACAGGATAGCAGTCGTGAAGCTTAGGGGAGACCTTCGGGCGCCTTAAAAACATCCAACTGTAAGATTACGTAGCCACAACGTGTCTGGCAAACAAATATTTGCAAATCATTCCAACATTTTTGGTCCGACCCGTGAATCAAACCCGAGACATCAGGCTTAACAGTCGCATATGCTACCATTGCGCCATTAGCTTCTTCCACACATTTACAGTGTCATTTGCGATACAACTCTACATTCATTACCATATCACTGTGGAGTACTTCAATTAAGAACCAATCAATTTCCAACACAGATATTCACATCAAAGGAGGTGGCCCAATTGCAAATGCGTACATGTATAAAGCCATTGCTTGCCATTGTACTGTAGCCTATATGTGTGCGTGATACTGCTCTCAATATTTGCACTTACTTAAATGAAAAAGTGTTTATTTTTCACACAAACATACGCTATTGGCTGATAACAGTTATAATGTGTACCTACGCTATCATGAATAATTTATAGGTTTTAAGGTTTTTGATTTTCATGGGTTTGTAGAAAATTTACTTATAGAAATGTCTGTCTGTCTGTCTGTTTGTGACCGTCAAGTTTTTTGGCAAATAGCTGATGATATGAGGCAGTAACTTAGACTACTTTTTTTAGACTAACTTTGCCCCGCGACGCTACACGAGTTTGTTGTTGTTAACGTAAAACAACCACGGGTAGCACAGCGGGACTATTAAATAAATAAGATTCACATTGAATTAGAAACTTAATATTTAAATGATCTACAATATATATCAGAATATTAATCATTCAAACTTACCTCTACGGACATCCTTTTAGATAATTAGAATTGCTCATCTCTACCTTCGTGCAATCAACGAACTAAAACCACCTTGATTGATTAGCTCAAGATGAATTTGCTCCCAATTAATGTTCGTACACTTGCGACCATATTAAGTAGACAGCTTACAGATTTACAGTTTAGTTTCCCGACACAAATAATGTCGTATGAATTGAACTGAATTTTAATAACACAAACATTTTGATGATGAATGAAAAATACTATCAGAAGGAATATAAAAGTTCTTGAAGAAATTACACTCTCTTCAAATTTTAATGTATTCAATTATAAGATGTTTTTATTTGTGCTTAATTTAGTAATCATCGCAAGGTCAAGATGCTGCTTAAATTCTTCTTCCTAGCCTTATTCCCAATATTATTTGGGGTCAGCTACTAGTTCAGTGTAGGACGCCCACAGGCAACCAATTATACCTAATAGAAATAAAAAGTACTAAATACTAAATCTAAATACTGCTTCGATATTATTTAATATTATATTTAAGCAGTATTTCGACCTTTCGTAAATGTAAATTAGCAAACTTATGTGAAATTCTCAAACAAAAAATCACTCAAACGATATATTTCTAGTTAACTAAGTCACGAATTCCCAAGATTAAATACAGCTTTAAAAAAATAATCAGAAATTTAACCTACCAAAATAACTCTACTCGTTCTGATGGATAATAATGGTCACCATCCTCATTGTGAATTCAAGCAATGCAGCATGGTGACCCACACTATGGCGGCCTTGGGGGCCCAGTAAAAAAATTGTATGTCCTTTGAGTTATCTCACCATAAAAATACCAACGAAATTTTAGTATTTTAATTTGTACCTTTTTATTATACGCATATGTTATATATATAAGTATATATTATTATACGACCACATCTATGTCGTTTATCGCGGTAAAATATAGCCTGTTCTTTCTCAGACTGGGTACAAAATTTCATTTAAATCAGTGCAGTGGTTTTTAGATTTGGCGGAGGACATTATTTTATAATAATATGTAGAACTAAAATACTTTCAGTTATTTGCGCCTCAAGTGTACGTACATAATATACGAGATTTCATCAAGACATTCACGATATATTCTGAATATAGCTGATATATCGGTGACGACAGGTCTCTTAGCAACGAGCGGTAACGGTCGGCAACTAGGCACAAATTTATGTAAATCAGGCACTTAGTGACGTAGCTAAATGGCTATTAATACCGCTTCCCTTCGGCCCTTCCCACGATAATTGGTATATTTACCCTTGCTACCGTTTAATATTACATTTGTAAATCATGTAATATGTATTAAGAGTTTCTGAAGTGATAACAAATTGATAAAAAAATTAAACTAGTAACTTTCTAATCCAACTATAAAAGGAGAGAATTCTTTATGGAATAAAGAGCTGACGAGCGTATGGTTCAGGTGATGGTAGAAAAATTACTACTAATAATACGATTGAAAAAAGTGCAAACGTATTTTATGTGTCTTTTTTTACTTTTGACAACTAAATGTACCTTTCTTTCTATGCGGGGGTTACCCCGTCTCGAGATGTTTGCAGCGAGCGATCACATCGCCTTAATATTTGGCTTCAGTGACCCTCAGATACGATTCTACTGATAATGAGCTAAATTTAATAATACAAAATACCTATTTTTCTTATTTCAGGTCTGGACAGAAGAAAAAGACTATCCGACGCCAGAGTTATCATCACACAACACTTCACTGAAAGGACTGTCACTTCAGGTGGTGATGTAAGTAATGATGATCACGATAAACATGTTAGAGTTTTTATTTTTGAGTAGTAAATATAATGAGGTACACAAGTGGATACGCCAACACACGTGCACACATTGTTCTTAGAATTCGATGGAGTAGTTGTCCGAGATGCCGAGATCAGGTGCGAGACCGATGAAGATCAGCGTTACTAATATTATGAACGCGAAAGTTTGTGAGTATGTATGTATGTTTGTTGCTTATTCACGCAAAAACTACTGAACGGATTTTGATGAAACTTCACAGTAATATAGCTTATATATTAGAATAAAACACATAGGCTACTTTTTACTGCTATAATCGATACACACGTGGGCGGAGTTAAATAATAAATAAATAAATAACATATTACCACATTGTACACCAGGGTTTCTATATGAAGTAGAAAAAGTACGGTAAGAATAATGTCCAAGAACATTATCGCTCAAAGCAATTTCTTTAAGTCAACTTTTGTATAGACTAAACTTATTGAAAACTGTGATAATTATTTAGGAGGACTAGTAATAAATGTAATGTGTAAAAAAAAAAACCATAAGGCATTGTGTAATATTACGGTTGGACAATAAGGTTTTAAAGATAGTAGAACCATCCTCATGTTAGCTGACTTCACTGGTATGGTAATGCCCTCACAGAGGACGAACTGAATAAGTCAGCTTTGGTGCTGTTGTCTTTCATTGCTGAGTGCGAGAACTGAGGCGCAGCGATACCAGAGACTCTTAATAAGCCAATGTACTTTACTATACTGTATGCATTCGCTACAATTTTGGTATGAGTACTACTCTTAGATTACAGTCAGGCTTTGAATACAGGAGAGTAGTCACATTGGCTGACTTAAATATAAAATAATAATAATAAGAACTTAGTCCTTACATAAAAGGTTCGAACTCAACGTGGCTACATATCGAGAATTGATGTTACGTCGAGAAGCTGTCGATCTGAGTGTGTAATATCTAATGGCTTTGATAAAATCATTGAACACGTTAGGATATCTATTTATCGAATTTGCCAATGTGGTCACGTGACTATAAAACATCCATCATTTCTTCAGATCAGCATGCTGTGCGCAGCTACAGGTGACAGACCACCACAGTTCGTGTGGGAGAGAGACGGCATCGTGGTTTCCAGCAATACAGATCCTAGGTAATAATAATACTATTAGCAGAATAACAAAAGATACTTTCTTTAAAGAATAACAATCAGTTCCTAAGAATGATTATGTTTATCCAAATTAACTGCTTCTGATAGTACACTGCTAGACATTCCATTAGCAAGAAAGTTTCGACCTATTATACCACGCTGACAAGACAGGTTGGTATGATATTTGTTTCAAGTTTTCCTTCTCTTTGCAGTGATGTTCTCCTGCGTAGTTTGTCTCTTAGTAGCGTCTTACAATGCCAACGGGACGAATAGAGGTATTGACACTCGATATTCTTAATCCGTCACCACAAGGCCGAATATCACCATGATACCAAATGATCCCTGGCTTCAAAATTTTCAATTCATCAGTAATTATTAGATCTCCCATTCAATTGAACACCTTTTTAGGAAAATTCTATAAATATATTTAATGAATGCTGACAGTCATAACTACTAGCTGTTAGCAAGCCTAAAAGACATTTAGGGGTTCAAGATAGTTTATTACGGCTTTATGACTTTAGAAATAAAAAAATGCAATTTCGTAACCGAGGTTTTAGTAGTACATAGGTATTTTCATAATTTCATTTTCCTAAATTATAAAAATATTTACCATCTCTATTTCAGATATGCCCTAGGTCAAGTGATGACATCAGACAACTCTGTAGTGACACAACTGAACATAACAAGAGTAAGAGTAGAAGATGGAGGACTTTATTCGTGTACAGCTAGAGAAGGAGAGCATGTTGCTGCACACGAGAACAGGCTTGATGTATATGGTAAGAAACTTTAATTAAGATTACTCCGTTAGCTCAGCGACCCAAAGTGAGTCTTGGCCTCCGACACAAGAGAACGCCACTCCATTCGATCCTGGGCTGCTTGTCGCCAGTTGTCAGCTTGAAGCAGCTCCCCAAGGTCCGCCTGTACTGTATCGCTCCAGCGATATCTGGGTCGCCCAACCAGACGTCGTCCGATTGGACGACCCAGATAGGCTCTTTTCACTCCTCGATCTTCTCCGATTCCCTCGATCTTCTCCCATTCTTATTAATTAAATTCTAAATTCTTTTTCTAAAATCTAAATCTAATTAATTAAGATTGAAAGCTCTAAATTTTACTTAACGAGCCGAATACGGTTAAAATCCAGTCTTTCAAACTCCGGGCTGTTATTAAGTATTTCTAAAATCAGATAAACTCAATAATGTTTCATTGCCCACCCGGAAATCGAACACTTCATCGACAATCACGACCGACCAAGGACACAAGTATTTATAATGTACATTTATTTTAACCAACTTTTTGCCCGAATTATACCAAACATAGCGATAATAAGTCTCATCGTACTCTACTTTTAATTCCTTACCCTCAGATCTAATGCATGTCTGTTTATTTTCCAGGTCCACCATATATCAGATCTTTGCCTCCAGTAAAAGTCCAAAGCGGAGAATCAGTCAACTTGAGATGTCCATTTTATGGATATCCCATTAGGTAATATAAATAGTTAAAAATCGATAAGGTTCAACAAAAAACCCTCTCGGACAGCTTAACAGTCATTCGTATTTTTGCAATAGCGTTGTGTTTGTTGTCAAACTCATTTTAAAAACTCCAAAACTTCCATCGTGTATGAACCATGGTTGTGAATTATTTTGATGGCTTTAAAAATTAATTACAATCAATTTATGTTTTTATAATTTTCAGTAAAATCGATTGGGAATATAAAGGAAAATTATTAACATCTAATGCGATCTTCCAATCTCGTTATAAAAGACACCTCAAACGGAAAACAAGACGAAACGCTCCTAGCGTTAATATCAATGGAGTTTTGTCCATTCCTGAAGTTTCTAAAGAATTCAATGGTGAAGTTTATACCTGTATTGTAACCAGTCCTTCAGGTGAAATGGCCAGAAGAGCATTTGAAATCCAGGTCATTGAGGCTCCATTACTAGATGACTTGTTATTGGGAACTAACTTGCAAGAAGGACAAATTGTAAATATATACTGTAATTTACGAACTGGAGATTTGCCAATACATTTTGAGTGGTTAAAAGATGGTAAAAGGATTCCTAGTAACTTAAAGGTGAGTATATTTCTATAGTGTAATTAAATTAAATTATAAACGCTTATAACCGATTGGTCTTAAGTGATTGGAAGCAATCACCGAGGGTAAGCAATGGCTTCGCAGTTAGTACCATTGTGACCGTTGTGGCATGATATGCTATGAGTGATTTTCGTGTTTCGGAAGTCACGTTCAGTAGTCGGTCCCGGTTTTATAAGATTATAGTCATGAAGCTAAATAGGAGGCCTTCGGGCGGCTTAATAAAATTCATCGGCAAGATTACGTTGCCACAACGTATCTTACCAGTCCCCACCCGCATTCCACCAGTGTGGGGACATATGGATTTAAGCCTCTCTTGAGAAAAGACTCGAACACGGCTGCGGGACGTTATGGCTCGTTGAAGAATGAAATTACCTAAAAAGTATGAACGTAATTTACTTATAAGATTTATGTTATCAAAATTGTGTAGATAACGAAATAGTATATGATACATTCTTTGAGTAGATAACTTACCTCATCATCATCAATAGCCTTTAACAGTCCACTGCTGGACATAGGCTTCTCCTTTGAAAGAAGGTTTTGGCCTTCTATACCACGCTGGCCAGAAGGCTTGGTATAGGGTTTGTTTCAAGTTTTCCTTCTCTTGGCAAAACTTACCTCTCCAGTGTATTTTTATATATATTTAAGTCTACCAAAATGACTTTACTCTACCTCATTGTAAGTGCAGACGATGTAGCATGGTGACCTAGTGAAATGCCTCTGCATCATTAGGCCTTCGGTCTCACACTCACCAACTAAATACGACAGCACGAATGCTGTCATTACACGCTTTATATTAGCTTCACATGTATGTTTGTTTGTATGTTTGTAACCGACTTTAAACGGTTAGATTTCGTTCAAACTTTGTAGATTCATCGAGGACCGATGACAATACACTAGTTTGAAAACTAAAACTAAACAATCACGCTTTTAAAACGGTAGAAAATAGTTTTAATGTAACAAAGCGTGGGATGCTTTCTGAAAATATTTCAATAACGTCACCCCACGCTTTGTTACAATTAATTATTTTCTACTTTTTAGTTTAAAAGCGTGTTTGTTTAGTTTTTTAAAACTATAATTTTTTTGGTTTGATTTTCTTTGTACGGGTAGTACTGCTTCGGTCATGCTGCCCCGTTTGAGCTAATATCTTGAAAATTTAAAACAATATCTTTATAGTTTTAATATTGAAAATGTCTCGTTCCATGCGTGTTTCGTTTAATTCTGCATTGTTGTAAATGCCTACTCAAATAATTAATTTTTGAACTAATTGTTAATTAAAAAATATTACAGGTGGTTGAACGGAATTCAGAGCTTTTCAGTGCCTTAGTAATCAAGAAGGTGTCCTTAGAACATTGTGGAACATACACTTGTGTCGCTTCCAATCACGTTGCTAAAGTAAATCGTTCTACAGAATTATATATAAAAGGTAATAATAATAAAAGATACATTTATAGTACATGCTCATAGTAGTAGTACTCATAGTACAAGCTCTGCTTAGTTTAGACCTAGATGGTGATGTGTGTCAGATGTTTAGTAGTAGTGATATTTAATTAATTATTTTTGTCAGTAACTCAAATTAAACATGGTTTTGGTTTCAGTCGCACCAAAATGGTTAGAAGAACCAAACAACTCTTCTTTATTGTTGGGAAGAAGCGGAACGGTGTCTTGTAGTGCCAGCGGTTATCCCCAACCACAGGTTCATTGGATGAAGAAAGATGGTAAATAATTTATATCACTTCATTTTCACAGTTCATGTGACCGTATTCATTGATCGATGAGACCTCCGGGTTTCGGAAGTCACATTAAGCACTCGGTCCTGGTTGTTATCATAGGGTAACAGTCGTGATGTTTAGTTGAAGGCCTTTGGGGCTTAAAATCATCGAAGGTCAAGATTTACGTAGTCACTACCTTGTCTTGTCAATCCCCAACCCGCACTCGGCCAGCGTTAGGATGTATGGACCTTAACCTTCTCCTGAGAAGACACCCGAGCCCAACAATGAAATGTTGTCGATTGTTGATGATTTTGATCCATTGGTGTGCGTACATATAAACAATACCAATTAAATATGGTGTTAAATATAGGTATATCGTTGACGTGTGTCTGTATGTGTGTGTTTCTGTCTGTGGCATTGTAGTAATGGATGAACAGAATTTATTTTTTTCGGGACTGCGCTTAGCTATATTTTATAAAAACGGTTCAGCTGTTTAAAAACATGAGGAGTAAAAATGGAAATAAAAAAATAATATCACCAAAAAAATATCCTTGAATGGAATATCAAATGACAAGGCACAATTTGTTCATTAACAGTGTAAATTTCATTGAAAACGCTTCAGTTATTTAAAGATATAAGGAGTAGGAACAAACTGAAACGAATGTTTGTGTTCTTAGGTTTGTGTTTTTAGACTTTTTTTCGGGGTTCTTAGTTTTTATTTATATTATCTTATCGCTGATTTCCCAATCAAATACTGACGTTTTGCCTGGATTACGTAGAAATTTGTAAATATTTGTTTTATCATATTTTCAGCCATCCTTGGCACTTGGCAACCAGTGCTTGAATTAGCCGGTGGTGGCATATTGAGTCTTCCTAATGGCACTCTCGTTATTGAAGAGGTTTCCCTTACGGATGAGGGCTTGTATTCCTGTAATGTGGAAAATGGAGTTGGACAACCACTAAGCAAGACTGTTTGGATGAGTGTAAATAGTAAGTAATATTCATTAAAGAAAATAGAAATAATATTTAGGTGTGTATATTACGCTACAATTTTCATATGAGTTTTAGTATATTTAATAAGATTAAAATACAATACTGTACATAGTACTTACACAAAAAAAAATTTGATGTGTCTCTCTGTTATATCCAATGAACAGTTTTTTACTAAATGATTTTACGAGTTTTTATTTACCAGAAAAAAAAATATTGGCAGAAACAGAACGTATATACTTAAACAAAACCCTATAAATAATAATCACACTTTATTGAGACAAGAATTCATGGTGTTAGTATACATTTACATTTTTTTCTTTACCTATGTTATTAGAAAGAAAATACCCAGCAATCCAATAAACAGTGTTAATAACGTTTTTAAAATCTCAAATAAACATGCATATATTTGAGAAACCATATTATCTTACGAACTACTCGTATTTTTACTACGTGAATTATTAAATTGTATTATTGCCAACTCTCTCTATCTCTCCCTCTCTCTCTCTCTCTCTCTCACTCTCTCTCTCTCTCTCTCTCTATCTCTGTCATCATCGACACAGTTTATTACCTATATATAGACTGCGTCGTTGGTCTAGTAATAAGCGTATGTCGCTGCTGATCAAGAGGTTATATCATGTGTGTTACATGTCCGAAATATTTATTTAATACTATTGTAAATATTCCAGAGCCGGTTCATTTTGAAGCATCTTCGACAAATGTTACCTCAAGACTAGGACATCCTGTCACCCTTGAATGTAAACCGATGGGTGATGAACCAATTAGAGTAACGTGGACGCATGATGGAAGCATGTTGGATTTTAATAATCAGAGGTAAATTAAACTAACATTATACAAACTGCAGCAAGCAAACAGCATTTGAACATAGATAATAGAATAAGAGTCTAAGAGATGTATTATTTTTAATAGATTCGTTTGTCTCAGTTGTAGCTTTCTATTTATTATTTTACTGTTCCTCATTATCATCATCATCGCCCGAAAAGTCATCCACTGCTGGTGATAGTCGTAACTACGGTCTACGCTCCTTCTCCTACTAGTACGTGATTGCTACTCCAAAGTTGGTTTACTTTCTCATAAATCTGGCAATTCTCTGGGCCCTGGGCAATGTCGGTGACTTTGGTTCGTCTGCAATTCTCTTTATTTTTAATTCCACCTCACATAGAAACTCCGAACATTTAAACGATACTTCATTAACGTCGTATTATAATTTTAAGAGAGTAAGTCGTTCATTCTTAAATTCTAATAGATTTTTTTTTTGCAGAGTGAAAATTACCGAATCCAAAACTGCACTAGGAGTGATGAGCATTATTAATCTTCAATATTCAGAAACTAATGACGCTGGTGTATATCAGTGCAGAGCCAGTAATCCCTACGGAGCTGCTAGTTTTAATGTACATCTTACTATATTAGGTACGTATAAATTCTTCTTTATAATATTCAGTGTGGGCAATAGTTCACTTCTAAACTTAGACTATTTCATCTAATCAGTTTAATATTTTGGATCTTTAATTATTATTTTTTAATAAATCATTTTAGTTATTTAGTTAAAACGATAGTGAACCTTTACAAAGATAGGCCAGATTTTAATATTTAGGTTTGAAATGGCAACTCACACATTAAAAATATTCATTCTCAAAGTATTATCCTAAAGGACTTTGCCGCAGTAGAAAGCGCTGTGGTGACCGCTTCAACTACTAAACTATAAACATCAGTCCGTTTATTAGGAAATTGTATAATTAAGAAGAAAACATAGAGAAGAAGAGAGAATACAGAAGTAAAGAAAATAATGTTTTGGTGCATAAAGAACCCATTTGAAATAATTGACACCAAACACGATGTTCGATTTAAATTTCTATTATTATATTAATCAACTTATAATATAACTGAACTTGAAATCTTTCAGAACCCCCGACTCCACCGTCAGACCTTCGCATTGAATCTGTCAGATCTCGTACTGCTACAATTTCTTGGCGAGATACACTTCGAGCCCACGCCCGACATTACTCCCTTCAGTATTCACACTTTCATTACAACGATGTTGTTTGGGATCACGCTAATACAATCAATATCAGCAGGTAATAATAGCAATCGAAGCTACAACTGTGATTTTTTTGCTTACTTGTGTACTTCAGACACAGGAGTGACTCGGAATCCTGTGTCACAATGCAAAATTATGCTGCAGCTTTTTTTTTCCCAATTCTATTATGGTTCCTATACTATTTCATTACATGGTACTTTCATGGTACATATACTGGTTTATTATTTTATTGGACAAATATCACAGGTTCTTAAAGATTACGTGACGATGTAAAAAAAACCTTCAGAAGTTCGGCTTCTCGAGCTCCGCCGACTCTAGGAGTATTTTTTTTATATAAAGCTGTCAAAATGACTCTGCTCAACCTGATGGAAAGCATAAGCAGAATCCAAGTAGTAGTAGTAGTAGGAAGCAAGAGCCGAACACCTTAGTTCTGGTGCGTATTGCTTCCACTCTAAAGCGGTGACTCCCAAGGCCAGCACGCATTGTCCTGTAGAGGAAAGGAGAAGGTGGGATCAGTTGGAACAGCTCTTCAGAATACTCCCCATGATAAAGGCGACAGAGGACTGCCATAGAGGCAAACAAACCCAAGATTAACGTCGAGCTAAGCCAGGTTCTATACTGGGGGAAAGAATTGAGACTAAAATACAAAATAGAGTGTAATTATTACAGTGACAAAATCTTTTTTCCAGAAAAGATCAAGATCTTCGGCAAACAGTAGAATTACAAAATCTGCGCCCAGCAACAGCTTATGCAGTGCGAGTAGCTACAGGCAATCAAGTTGGTATCAGTTTGTATACAGCGCCTGTACATTTTACAACGCATGAGGAGGGTAAGGAAAACAATCAGTTATTGCTAACTTATTCTATCGTTGCTTCCATGCACATTATATATGTTTTATGTCAAGAAAATTTAAACACTTGACGATATGAACAACTTAGTTGGAATTGCTGTTAGCTTCTGTGAATGCCACTTAAGAACTGTCGGGTTCGATTTCCGTATCCATGTCCAAAACAAAAAGTGTTTTTAAGTTTTTCTGATTATAGAAATGCTTAATAGCAGCCCGGTGTTTGGTATCGTCAGTCCTGCGCTCAGGCTTCAGAAACCAACAGGAAGAGAGATCAGTCTCTCTTCCTGCTGGTGTCGGATAGCTGTCTCATTCGATATAGGAGTGAAAAAATAGTTACTGATTCTGTGTTTGCTGACTCATTTGTGCACTATATCTTCTGCGTAATTCACTGGCTTATATTAAGTCTGGCTACCGTGACCAAAATCGATTAAGAATAGTTCATTATACTGTAAGCTAAGTCACACCTTTTTATTCGTACCTTAAAAGAATGCCGTAGAGAATGCCATATGGCATTAAGTCCGCCTCATGCAAATGTAATGCAGAAAGTGTTAAAAATAAAAAATAAAATAAAAAGTTGAATTTATTTTACTTCCCAGCTCCATCGTCTGCGCCACTAAATGTACAAGTGGAACAAACAGAAAATCCTGGAGAACTGTATATTTCGTGGTCACCGCCTTTGAAAGATTCTCACAATGGTGTTGTCATTGGATATCACGTAAAGGCCGTCGCACAAAGTGTGGGGACAGGTATACGATGCTGAACATATTTTTGTGACTGCTTAAAATGTGAAATCCACACAAACAAATATTATACTTCTAGTTTCAGATGAAGCTGACACTAGAACTGTTAAAGTATCTCAACTATCTGGGAAGCAGGAAACGATACTAAGTGGCCTTCTAAAGAATACTAGGTATGGCATTAAAAGTGTTTCTTTTAGGAATAGTGCTTAAAACTAAAGTCTCCGTCTTCAGAATCTTACTAAGTTTTACTTATCTTGAATCTACATCCATTTATTATTAGGCAGGTTTGTAATTTTTGTACCTCTTCTTTTTGTTAAAAAACTTTTTATGTGTTTTCTCCGTATGGTAATTGATTAAAAACATGGAATAAGAATGCCTTATCCATCCCATCGGTGTCGTAAAAGGAGCTTAAGCGAACAAAACTTCGGAGATACTTCTCTTGAGTGGCAAAAAATTTATAAGATATTCAATTAGTACCAATAAGCCAGCGCCGTTAGGCATAATCACCTCGGCTAATCGGAGGATACAGTTGGTATACTCCGACATGTTGGAGGGATATGATACCCGATATGACACTACAAGATAGAAAATTTAAAATAATCCCTGTACCAGCACACTTTTCCAGCGTAGTATAGTAAACCAAAACCATATCTTTAACCAAAGATCCAACAGTGGACTGTTAAAAGCTGTTCATGTGATTTGTTTTTTCATTCATTTTTTCATCAATTTAATTTCGACACAATTATATTTCATGTTTGTTTCAAATTTGTTTAATAAGTACTATGACATATTTTTAGATTTCAGATCGTTTTTATTTAAATTATCAGATCATATTCTGCATTTCCTTAACCTCCTTTAACTTCCGGAGTTGTGTCGATACTATTTTATTGTTTTTTTTTTCATCTTTCAGATATGCAGTTTCTATATCAGCCTTTACAAACGCAGGTTCCGGACCATTCTCGCTACCCGTTTTTCAAGATACTAGAGAAGGAGGTATTCATAATATTTATTTTTATTTACATATACTTTAATCCCTTATTTTAAATTAAAACACAATTTTCACGTGATTTAAAAATATTATTTTTAAACACAAGTTTCTTTTGCCATTCCTTTTACAGCTCCGGAACAGGCCCCTCCATCTGTAGAATGCACTGCAGTCTCCTCGACGTCTCTAAGAGTAGGTTGGCAGCCTATTGGACTACCAGGACAGGGTAGCTCGCTAGTCGGATACACAATCCTGTTTGCTACAGATGGTAAGAAGCAACCTATTCATCATAACTTCTAAAAAGTGGCCTCTCTTAGGGAAAGAGTTTTGATCTACTGATTTGTTCATGTATTTCATAAATATGTTAATATAAGTTCTCCGCAACACAGAATATATTCCTATTGCTGAATTTGTCTTCGGAAAAATATATCGTTAATGAAGACCTCGGTTAAAATAGTAATCATCAATTTTCAGAAGCTGCTTGGCAAAACCAAACATCTCTGCATACAGAACTGTACCTCCAAGGCCTCTTGAAGTACACCAACTATACAGTTAAAGTGGCTGGTTTCTCCAACTTCGGCATTGGACCGTACTCGTACCCAATCATGTGTGCTACTTTACAAGATGGTAAGTCCACAGCAACTATATCAATAATGTTTATAAATTAATTAATTTCAATTATTTCTTTATTTTCTCTCATATGTGTTTTTATAGCAGCATTAACAAATTGTTTGACATAAAAAAATAGAGAACCAACGTCAAAAGACATTTTTAATCTAGAATTTAATAATTTTAACCCGGTTTGGAACATTTTTATTAATATTTAGCGTCTATAGCTTAGCTTAGCATTTCAGTTTCATAAAATCGGTTAAGGTGTACTCTTTTACAGATATTTAAAATTACACGCAGACAGAGTTTGGGATTCGATTTTGGAAGTCAGTGCCCTCACATATACTGACAATCAGTTAAACCCTCAAATTCAGTTCAAAAATGATATTGGGATAATAAAAGAAGATGGCCTGGCTAAGTCTAACGAGATCTTTTCGAAATACCCATGTTCGTATACAGTATCTGCGTCCTAATATGCATTAATACAGGACTTGATTTTTGCAAAAATCAAACTCTCCAGCGGCCTTTTTAGTGAATTACGAGTTGATCTCTCCTTCTTGAATTTCGAATGGAATGGAAAATGGAAAGGAAACCATTCGAAATTCAAGAAGGAGTCTTGAATTTCGAATGGTTTCCTTTTATTATTCTGTTTTCAGTTCCGGGGCCTCCATCAGATATCAAAATTCTTGTATTGTCATCGTCATCTCTTCTTATAAGTTGGAAGAAACCGATTTATCCAAACGGAGAACTTCTGCACTACACTGTTTACGTGAAGCCTACTTCTAGGTAAGTTTCTATTTTAGTTTTAAAAAACTAAATTAATGTGAAAATATAAATATTTTCTTCGTTCAAATTCCATAAATCTAAAATTACCGAACCGTTCTGAGTGAATTTTTCATCTTTTAAATATTACTTTATTTAAACCTTTATTCTTGGTTTCTATATAGATAATAATAGAGTGTAAATGGACTAAGCTGAGGCATCATAATAACTATATCATTTTTTCCAATTTCATAGGTCATTTTTACTATTCATAGAGCTTACTTTGAAAGTATGATTATTCTGGTAATATTGATAGCATTATAACTTTTTGTTTTCCTTCTAGCTTTTATTCGCGACTCCATACTTTTTATGATGGTTATCACAGTTAATAGTAATCTATATCCTTTCAATCTTCATGTAAAAGTATTTCCATACCAAATTTCATTAAAATCAGTGCAGTGGTTAATCCGGATTAACGATTTTTTCGAACCGGGTCAAAACCTTGATAGTGGCGCCCCCTCCCTTCAGTTTTCCCCTCCCGTCAGTCCCAGTGGTGTTCGAGAAAAACTGTAAAAACTGCCAGAGTAGCTTTTTTGCGACACTACTACGTTTTGCGTTCATACCTCACAACTAACTGGGCGTATGGAAATAGAAAATTTTGTTGTTCAAACATATTATATTAAGACTCCGTTACTTGATAAAAACCTATGAGATTGTAGGAAAAGAAACTTCGTTTGTTCGATATTTCGAATTCTTGTCTCAAGATTTGGCGCCTCTCATGAAACTGCCACCCGAGGCAGGAGCCCCGGTTTGCCCCCCCCCCCCCCCCCCCCAAAGGATCCGGGGCTGAGTGGTTTAGAAGTGAAAGTATTATAAACAGACAGATTTACTTTCAAAACCATAATAATAGCATAAATTTTATTCACTCAAAGCATGTACTTAAAGTTGTTTTAGGTTTTATTTTAACTAACGATAATATTTTAGTTTTTATCAACTAAAACTTTTGTAGATATATTTTAGTATAATTTTTTCTCACTAAACCCCAAAATAATACTATAATCATAGTACAGCATATCAATTATCACAGCAATGGTCCACCACAGACGTACCGCGTGGACTCTGAAGGTCGAACAACGGCTGAGGTAAAGGATCTTGTTTCGGGCAGAACTTACGAAGCATGGGTGACAGCTAGTACCAGCGCTGGTGAAGGAAGTGCCACAAGAAGAGTGTCACATACTCCTACGCATCGAGGTATATCAAATTAAGGGCTCAAAACTCTCCTTTGTTCCAGTTTTCTCTTACCAAACTCATTATAAAAAAGATTTAATAGAGAGACTACCCCAAGGCTCTATATTAGGGCTAATTTTTTTTTCATAGATTACATTCATTGTATTTGACGTAATTATTTTAAGCTTTCTAAATCTCACCTCACCTCACCATGCAAAACTATTTAAAATAAAATTATTGTGATTAATAAGTATCTATAACTTTAAAAAAAATTTAATCGGGAATATGTCCCATTAGTAACAGAAATCAAGTGCATGGAATTATTATTTAAAATCAATAGGTATGAATTATTATCCTCACTTTACAACTTTTGATAGTAAATTCATGAACTAATTAATTACATATTGCATACGTCAATACAAGTATGATAGCCTTTGAAGTTCATACAGGAAATATTAAATTTTCCTTCCAAATCAGTTTGTTACGTTACTAGGAGGAAAAGGTAGATAATATTAATTGGCTAAAAATTATATAATTCCACAAATGAACGTTGCACATTTTGCCTTATGACGACTAAATGAATGATCATGATTTGATAAATAGATCCAATTCTCTCCCATTGCACACCATTCTGATCAATTTTGGGCTTCTCAATATTCTCGTACATTCGCTATGGCGCTATAACCAAAGCATAATTTAATTTGAGTGGCAAAAACATTATTCTGTATTTTTGATCCTCAGTTGTTGCTGGAGTGGCTTCTCTCGGTGGCAGCATCTCTGTTGGAGTAGGAAGCTCATTACTTTTAGTGTGCCAATGTGTTGGAGTACCACCACCTCGCACCGTGTGGTACCACAAACATAATATCATCACACATCATCCAAGATTTACCAGAAATCATGATGATAGCTTACTGATAAATAGTAAGTGGATTGATTTTTTGAAATCATCAATAGCTCGTCTACGTAGAAAAATATGTTGCTAAAATTTATATTGATTTGATAATCAGAAACAAACTAATATTTATTCTATACTACTTTTAATTGTATTTAATTAAAAGTAGTAAATAACATTTTGGTTCCAAGTGTATTAATTGGTTCCTAAAATGGCAAACAGATTTAAGACCCATTTTTAGACCATTAGGCTACCCCAAAAACATGAAGTAGGCATAATTTAAGTAGGTACATTTTATAAAAAACATTAAACAGTGTAATGAAAAACGTCATAAATCAAAGTAATGTTTTTTTTTATTCTACTTATCATAGGCAATCAGACAATTTTACTTGACATATTAATTTATTAGAAGAGGCCTATGTCCAGCAGTGGACTATTAAAGGCTGTTGATGACGATGATGATATGTATTTCATATTTCATCATAATCATGAATCCATAACGTCCCACTACTGGGCTCGGGTCTCTTCTCAGGAGAGGGTTAAGGCCATACGTCCTTACGCTGGCCGAGTGCGGGTTCGGGACTGGAAAGACACGTTGTGGCTATGTGATCTTACCAGTGGACGTTTTTAAGCTTCACGACTGTTTTCTAATAGCAACAACTGCTTAACGTGACTACCGAATCACAGAAACGCTGATGGTATCATGTTACTAATATAGATCACCTATCTAGGTAATGATTACGCCGTCATTGCTTACCATCAAATATTGTTTTCAATCACCTAAGGCTCAAAAGAAATATGTATCATTTATTGTGCAATAAATTGTTATAATTTAACTTAACATTGTTTTATAAGCCATGATTCATCAAGTTAAGGTGGAGTCATGTGACAAAACATGACGTGACTCGAAATGACGTTGTGTAATATCATGTACAGAATGTCAGGTTACCTAAAACAGTATTTATTGTGCTTTAGACATAGACCAGTCCTTGAGCGGAAACTATACTTGCCTGGCGAAAAATCTGTACGGCTCTGACTCCGTAGAATACACTGTCACAGTGCTACCACTACCAGAGGCGCCTATACTCCGAGCAACGCCTTACAAAGATTCTATCTTAGTTGAATGGGAACAACCATACTATTCTATCAGTAACAGAAGTACAAGTCAAAAAATAAGTAAGTACAGATTTATTTTAATTTTTTTACAATTAGTGGCCTACCTTGTTGCGTTTTTGGAATATTGTCTGGATTTTTTTATTTACCGCTATAAAACAGAGCGTTTAAAGGCGCTTTTATTTTATATAACAGACTAAGTTATGATTAATATTTTAAGCAATTTAACATTACAATACGAGAAGCAGGTTAGTAACAGTTGACTCACAGTTGACTACACGGTTGGCCTAGTGTTGTGGGTTCAAATCCTACATGGAACAACGCTTTATGTGATCCATAAATCGTTCTGAATCTGTGTGTTTTTTGTAAAATCGTACACGGCACAAAAAAATACTTTAAATGTGGTTAAGTTTTTTACCAATATTATTGTGCGTTTCACAAAAGTTTTAGAATTATTTGGAATTAGCTTAGATATTTGTAAAGTTTTCCTACACTTTACTTCTACAATTCTCAACACTGTTTGTAGAGTCAAAAAACTAAATAAGAATGTATAATATCTCATTCAAAATATTCAATAATAAAATTGTGACAATGGAGTTATATAATTTTAATATATTTTTCTTTATTTATTAACATAACTATATTTAGGTTACAGTCTTACCTGGAAAGAAGCAAACAGTCCATGGCGAGAAGCGTGGCCAACCAACAAATTGCCCAATTTGTCAGGCGTTCAAAAACATGCTCTTGTCGGCCTAAAGTGTGGGACTAAGTATTCTTTAAGAATTACTGCCACGAATAAGGTGGGGACATCGCAACCAGCATATTTGGATGTCAGTACTTTGGGTGGAGGTAAGCAGTTTTACTTTTATTTGAAACTTTATTTCTTAACTAGCATCTCCGTAACCTTTTACCAACTTTGCTTGGGGTCGGTGTAATGAATTCTCTTCTTCCATTCTCCTCTATTATTCTACAATATCACTGTTTGGTTCCCTCCTGGATCCTATTCCACGCAGTTTGTCCATTTTTTCTCCAATTGTCTTCTATTGGTATTTCCATTCGTCTCTATTATATAGATAATTTAGATTGGATAATTTAGATATTATCTATTCGTAATATTTATTTAGTTATTCTTTCCCTTAGTTTTTTTTTTGATGTTAGAATTATATCATCATCATCACCATCAACAGCCTTTAACAGTCCACTGCTGGACATAGGCCTCTCCTTAGAAAGGAGGTTTTGGCCTACTATACCACGCTGGCCAGACGGGTTGGTATAGGGTTGGTTTCAAGTTTTCCTTCTCTTTGCATTGGTGTTGTCTTGCGTAGTTTATCCCTTAGTCGCCTTTTACGACACCCGCGGGATGAATAGGAGTGGTGACACTCTGTATTCTTAATCCGTCACCACACGGATAGAATTATATTAGAATTATATAATAATTACGTATAACCATAATGTCATTACAGTGCCCATACCACCATCGACAAATGAGTGGCTCTGGAGTAACTCATCACATATCTACGTACAACTGGCAGGGTGGGACCATGGAGGTTGTGCACTTAAAGCTCTGGACGTGGAATACAGACAACTTGGTGTCAGAGCTTGGACCAGAGCTCACAATAATATGGTACGTATAATAAGAATAAGAGGGTACAAAATAAGATTTGAGTGACCAATGTCTAATTGAAAGAGCTAAGGAATTAATGTGCCTACTGTATCTAGGTAACGTAATGTTGAACTGGTACTAAGTTGTTTTTAATAAGTATCGGTATAGTAGAAACCGTGAGAGAGTGACCAGAGTTGGAACTGTCCCAGGGTCCGGGAAGATACTCTAAACATCCACGTTAGGGAACATCCATGGATAATGATAGTCACTTACCACCAACTGAATGGCCATTTTCCCCTACGTATTAAAAAATATTGTGTTCCTTTATCAACAGTTTATAACAATGGCACAATGTTGTTTTGAACTTAAACAGTCAATACCTAGAACTATTGACTGTTTAAGTACAAAACAACAACCCATAACGTCCCGCTGCTGGGCACGGGTCTTCTCTCAGGAGGGGTTAAGGCGAAAAGTCCCTAGGCTGGCCGAATGCGGATTTGACGACTGGCAATACGTGTTGTGGCTATGTTATCTAGCCAAGTGGCCTTAGGTGATTGGAAACAATCACCAAGGGTAAGCAACGACGGCGCGGTCGGACCTAGATGGGTGACCGTTTGTGGCATTATATGTAATGAGCGTTTCCGTGATTCGGAGGTCACGTTAAGCAGTCGGTCCCGGTTGTTATCATAAGATAGCAGTCGTGAAGCTTAGTTGGAGGCCTTCGGGCGGCTTAAGAACACCCAACAGCAAGATTACGTAGCCACAACGTGTCTTGCCCGTCCCCAACCCGCACTAGGCCAGCGTGGGGACGTATGGCCTTAACCCTCTCTTGAGAGGAGACCTGTGCCCAGCAGTGGGACGTTATGGGTTGTTGATTAATCTTGCCGTTGGATCTTTTTAAGCCGCCAAAGGGCTTAAACTAAGTTTCACGACTGTTATCTTATGGTAACAACCGGGACCGACTGCATTGCGTGACCTCCGAATCAAGGATACGGTCATAATATATCCCAAACGGTCACCCATCTAGATCTGACCACGTCGTCGTTCCTTACCCTCGTTGATTATTCCCAATCACTCAATTGGATATGAGTGCTTGACTGTTATTGACTGTTTAGGTATACACCAATTAAATTTAAAAACAAGTTATAGGTATGTTCAAGCAAAGTTTGAACTTTTGTTGACTGCCTTGTTGGTCTAGTGGTTAGCGTATGCGGCTGCTGATCAAGACGTCTCTGGTTCGATTCCCGGGTCGGACTAAACATTTTGTGTGATCCACAAATCTTTGTTTCGAAGTCTGCGTGTTTTCCATGTATAATATGTATGTATTTACAAAAAAATATATGTTTATGTATTTATATCAGTTGTTTAGTACCCATAATACAAGCTCTGCTTAGTTTGAGACTAGATGATGTTGTGTGTAAGATGTCCGAAATATTTATTTATTTATTGGCTTTGTTTTTTGTTACAGCCGTATTCAGATTTAACCTGGAACCTTCAATCCTTGTACCAGACTAAAATACCAACGTATGCCATACTTGATCTGTCACCCGGTTCATGGTACCAGGTCAGAGTCACGGCTACAAATGAAGCAGGGAGCGTTACTACCACATATAATTATGCCACAAAAAATGAAGATGGAAGTAAGTGGTTTATTATTATTATAATATCATAATTTAAACCAAATACATATTATCTTATCTTACATGATATAAAACTGTAAAGATTTGATGGCTGTCGGTTTCTGCCTCGTTGGTCTAGTGGTTAGCGTATGCGACTGCTAATCAAGAGGTCTCGGGTTCAAATCCCGGGTCGGGCCAAAAAGTGTTTTTGGGTTTTTCTTAGGAAATTCCTACTAGCAGCCCGGAGTTTGGAAGTTTGGTGGTGATTCACGCCCGTGCCTCGGAGAGCACGTAGAGCCGTCGGTCCCGGTTGTCATGAACACCTTTGGCAATCATTATTGGGAAGTCAGTGCCCTCAAATATACTGACAACTAGTTCAATCTTCGAATTTCAATTCTCTTCAATGTATGTTTGTAAAATACTCAGTGACATGGGATATATTCCTAGTGCGGAAGTTCTCTTAAAAAAAAGTGTAAATAATTTACAGCATAAATATCGTCATGGTTTAAGTGGTCACTCACTTTGCTTAGTTGTGGATATGATAACACACTTTTTATGATAAAATAGTTGTTGTTTTGAGTCTAAGTGTTCTTTTTGTCCGGTTCATAAAGCCAATCAAGTTTCAGTAGTTTATGGTTAGTTTTAAAAAAAAGTTATTTTCGGATAAATTCTGATGCAACTTATGACTCTTGTACCCACACCACTCCACTTCCCCTATACCATACAAAAATATTAATCACAAGCATTCTTCAAACAACACGCAACATTTTAACTTCTAGGTTTTGACCGTATCTAAACCGATTCCTTAATCATGTTTGTATGTACGTCATTCATTGTTTTAATATTTTCTAGATTTAATGTTGTAAGGATATTATATAAAATGAGGAAATACCTATTTACTTTATTGCAAAATATGGCCTCATCAATCATTTAGAACTGGCACACTACCTACTACAATTTTTTTGTTCTAGATGGGCATTGTTTTATTACCTTTTAAAAATTCTTGACTTTTGTGATTCTATTTCACCTATGCAAAACATAAACATCTAAATTATTACTGAATAAAAATTAGTAATAAACTTAAAACCCAAAAATATCCTCCGTATCATCGCTTACTGATAGCGTTCCCAGAAGACTGGCAGCATTCACATCACATCAGCCTTTAACAGTCCACTGCTGGACATAGGCCTCTCCTTAGAAAGAATGTATCGGCCTACTATACCACGCTGGCCAGACGGGTTGGTATAGGGTTTAGTTTCAGGTTTTCCTTCTCTTTGCATTGATGTTGTCTTGCGTAGTTTATCCCTTAGTCGCCTTTTACGACACCCGCGAGATGAATAGGGATGGTGACACTCTGTATTTTTATTCCGTCACCACACGGACTACGCCACATTGAATGGCAATAATTCTAAGTCTCTGGCTTAAAATTCTAATGGCTAGAAAAAGTCGAGCCTTTTAGTCACGAGAAGCGTCAATGAGTTGCTTAGCTAGTTGTTTGAATACAGCACGAGCACTCGGACTCCATGAACAACAATCAAGAAACATATTTCTCCCTACCTAAACTGCACGTAATTAAACACAGTTTTTTTTTATATATATATAACGAATGCCAAGGTGACTTTACTATGCCTGAGGGAAAGCATGAGTAAAATCCACAAGTGGGGGTCGCCATACTCACTGCCAATGCAAGCAGTATGGCGAACCACATTATATCGGCCTAGTGAGATGCTTTTTCACGCCCCGCATAAAGGGTCCGGGATCATAGTATGAAGGAAAAACATGAGCTGGTAGTGAGTTCCAGTGTTTAACTGCTCGGCACTAGAAGGAAGACCCGAACCCCTTAGTTCTGGAGCGTATGTCTTCCACTCTGAAGGGGTGACTTCCCTGGCCAGATCGTGTTTTTCTGATCGAAGCCATACCAAAAGTATTTTTGTACAATTTTCGAAACATGGTATTTCCGCTTTCTGCTGCGATATATGTATATATAAACATGAAACGCACACAAGAAACACTCAGACTTAGATTAATAATATAAGGATGACTCAGAGTCAAACCTACCACCCTCCGGCAGAAAAACCCAGATGACCCAAAATAACTTCTTCTTCCTAGCCTTATTTCCCAATATTATTTGGGGTCGGCTACTAGTTCAACCGGTTTTGCCTGAATATCAGTTTTTCCACAGAGCGACTGGCATCGGACCTCCGCAACCCTAAGGAAGAACTGAAATTCGAAGGTTGAACTAGTTGTCAGTAAATTTGAGGGCACTGACTTTCCAATAACGATTGCCATAGATATTTTTTTGGACATCTGACACACAACATCATCTAGTCCCAAGCTAAGCAGAGCTTGTGTTATGGGTACATAGATACATACATAGAAAACACCCAGACTCCGAAACAAATATTTGTGAATCACACAAATAATATTAGGTCCGACCCGGGAATCGAACCCGAGACCTCTTGATCAGCAGCCGCATACGCTAACCACTAGACCAACGAGGCAGTCCATGACAACCGGGACCAACGGCTTTACGTGCTCTCCGAGGCACGGGCGTGAATCACCGCCAAACTTCCAAACAGCAGGCTGCTAGGAATGTCCTACGAAAAACCCAAAACCACTTTTTGGCCGGACCCGGGATTTGAACCCGAGACCTCTTGATTAGCAGTCGCATACGCTATCCACTAGACCAACGAGGCAGTTCACCCGGAATAACTACATAATAAATATATTTTATTTATGAGTCTGCCAAAATGATTCCTCCTAATCGAAAACATGAGTAGAGTACAGTGGTGGTCATCACAGTCATTGCGAATGCAGACAATGCAGCAAGGTGACCCACACTATGGTGACATATTGAAATCCCATTACTAATATTATAATATAAATGCGAAAGTATCTCTGTATGTCTGTCTGTTACGTTTTCTCGAACTAAACCGACATTGATGAATTTTGGTATAGAGATAGATAGAGCCTTGTTACATACACGCGGGTGAAGTCGCGGGCATAAGCTAGTATTTTTTTACACGCTTTTCATTAGGTTCACCTGTATGTTTGTTTGTATGTATGTTTGTAACTTACTCTTTTGGGTGCGATTTCGTTCGTCCAAACTTTGTAGATTTATCGAGGACCGATGAAAATACACTAATTTGAAAAAAAAAACAAAACAAATTACATAATATCTTTAAGTATTTTTTCTACAAAAAATATTTTTTTTAAACTAAAAAGCGTGGGGCGACTTTATTGAAATATTTTCAGAAATCACTCCACGCTTTGTTACATTAAAATTATTTTCCACTTTTAGTTTAAAATCATGTTTGTTTACTTTTTTAAAACTATGTTTTTTATAAATATAACCTCTTTAATATAAATTAATAGAATTAAACGAGTTGTCAGTCTAGATCAGTATTTAAACAATGTTCTTTTTTATCAATTCCAGGCGAGGTCGGTCCACCATCAGATGCTTTTGACCTGAACATGGTGGTGATAATATGCAGTTCAATTTTACTTACATTGTGCTTATTAAGCTGTATATACATACTTATAAAGCGACAAAGGTAAGTAAATACGAATTAAGTAATAATATTTTTTATAGCACGTTTTTAGGATCTTTACACATACTCATGTTTTTTGCTGTAAACGGGACTTATTCGCGATAAAATTAAAAAGGTTACAATATCTTCTACTTTCCGACGTTTCAAACGGGTTATACCACTCATAATCACGGGTAGAACCGTGACCATGAGCGAGCAAACCACATGAGTAATATTAAATATCTTAAAAACCATTGTCAGTGGACCCAAAGTAGGCACTACACTTTAGTGACCAGACTACTTATATATACACTACATACTAGTACAACTATTTCTTAATATATATATATATATATACGTCATAGTGCAAAACAGGCCGGCGAATCGGAGGGCACTATCCATAGCTTCTTTTCCCAATACAAAACAGACAGTTATTTTTGAGGTTGGTAATTTCCAGACATCACATACAAAAACAATCACTTGTCACTATAATTTTACATATGAAAATTAAATCAAAACATTCACAATTCTTTTTGTTCTGTTGATGAGAAGGCAATTAGTAGAAAAATATGAACTATGTATTTCTGCTAAACATGTCGAATATTTAAAGTTTTAGAATCTTTTAGTCCAATTACTATGAGAAGGCTTTTCCTATGTGCTTCGATAGGAAATGCTGTCTGAGAAGAGGGTAATTGAAATGCAAGTAAGCGTAAAGATATAAAGCGTAGAGATAGGTTCTTGAAAACTGCCGTTAGTAGTCTTGGTAATGCGATTAATGAACAAAAATGTGGAGATGAAATAGAGGGTCTTGCGAAAAAGCAAATAACGATCTCAACATTCACAATTTTGTGTTATAACATCAACCCTTAGAAGCGTTTCCCTCTGTCCAAGTGTAAACTTAGACAGAGGGAAACGTTTGCTTATTGCTAATCCGTACTATATTGCTCTATACGCCAGATACACTAGAAATGTTGAAGGTCATTATTCAGGCATTTATTCTGGATGAGAAACAAGCACTGATAGTTTCAATATACGATTTCTATTCGTTTATAAATTGGCAATTTTCCTAAAACTGCCAACGGTTTTATCTCAATGATCAATGTTATGGGACACCACGTTTATACAACCTAATAAAAATAAACAATACTGGCGGAATTTCGAGGTTATGTTATGAAATACAAAAAAATTAAATCCCAGAACCTGATCGCAGCGTCACCAATCGTATCACACTGCAAATCTAAACAATTCTCGAACCCACTTGAACACGTATAAAAAAATCATCAAAATGGTCCAGCCATTTAGAAAGACTTCAATTACAAGCACACAAACTGAAGAATTATATACATAAAGATAGTTAAAATTATTCAATTGCAACTTCCTAAAATCACCATAGTATTAAATCCAAGTCACGTGACCTGAAAACCTCTAAAGATAATTGACGTAACGAAATATATTGGATTTATCTAATTGCCTTCCCGTACACATTTTTCCTCCTTCAATAATGTACTGGCATTCTTAGATAAAGCATTGTGGAGGAACGGGTGACGTGTTCCTCCAACACAAAGGGAGGATCCTCTGACCAGGCGAGGTGATCATGCCTGGCGGGCCACTGCCCAACAGTTGATGTTGGGATGTTGTATATATGCTAATCGATGCGAGAATGTCACTTTCGCGATTCAGGATTAGTAATTACTCCGTATAGATCGTTACGTGGTTATCTTTGTAGTTCCGTGTTTCTTCGCTAAATGTAGCTATCGTATGTTTTGTCGAGCTGTATGTGGATGACGCCACAGTATAAATCTTGTACATCTGACGACTATTTTACAGGATTGGAAATTTGACGGAATATCGTGACTCCATAACAATAGACAACAAATCAGAAAGCGGTAACATAACTGCTAATACCTCACACACTAATCTTGCAAACGTTAAAGAAAATGCTATGAATGCTCAGAATCGTATATACAGCGCCCCGATACATATGAGGAATAATAGCAAGCATGGTGAGTAAACTATCAATTTAAAGGTATCTAGACTATCGGTTCGCGACTCCCGATAAAAAGATCTACGGTTAGAAATAGAAATTGTAATAAATGCCGGAGTTCTGGAATTGGAGTAAAAACCCCTGTGCTTCGAAAAGCACATAAAGCTGTCCCATCGTATTATGGTAGTGAGGAAAAAGAATGCACTTGTGTTTGTGCACTATAATAAATCTTTTGTAGTTGAATGATCTCCCAGCAATTGAATGATGCTAGCCACGTGGCCGAAATAGGATTGAAGTACGTTAAACGTGTGATTAGTTTTGATGATGTGTACTTTGGAGAATCATTCAATAAAATCTGTTGACCTTATGACTATGATTTTAACCTTCCGATGACCTTTTCAGAATTATACGAGATAAGTCCATACGCTCAGTTTGCGGTGGGTTTCAGAACCTTTGGACATGTAGAGAACCAAGATATGCCGAGTCGACATACAAAACATAACAGATATGATACAGGTACTTTTATGGCTTAAATGTTATTATCATGGGACTGATGCCTCCCACAGACTCCTCCCTGAAATATCTATATACCAGAAACGACAGTAGTCACCCACGAATTATGACACTCACAAAAGTTTAAGAAAACTAAACTGTCTTGAATTCCACGACTAAATTATTCAGAGCAAAATTAGAAGAGTTAAAAATTGAATAACTTTTATAACTAGACCATGTATAATACATGGTTTAGTTGATAATTACAAGGTCATGTCTCTGCATATGACACATAAATTAAATTATCTTTAAATTAGATGGCTATAAATTCTCAAAGTTACATTTGCCAGCCCTGTAGGATAAAAAAATAAATTGCCAATTAGAAACTATAATGAATTATGCTAATTCTGAAAATATATATTTATCTGCTTATTTCTCCAGCCTATAACAATGCACTTCTGAAAATAGAACTTTCTTTACATTTATAAAAGAGAAATTTCAACAAAACATTTTTTATTTTTTTTGAAATTTATTGTTTTAAATATAAGGAAAGGCATAATAATGTCCCTACAGTTAAAAAACAATTTTCGCCAGTTTTATTGATCCCATGTGGTAGTTGGCGAGCTTTACCGTTTACCGGGATCTTTAGTTTGCCAGAGCCTCGTCCGTCGATCGATCAACAGGTGCACCACTTCGCCGTGAGGTTGGCTTGGAGCCTTAAATTGTTCGTGGGAACCCTTATGCACCCTACGCAACTGTGATAAATTATTTCTAACTTAGTAACGTTTATTGTTTCAGAAACAAGTTTCCAAGTGTGTTCAGAATCTGAAGACAGTGATAGTATATCAAAATCTACTTTAAAAAGTGTTCCCAGAAGTAAGCAATATTTTTGTATATAAATGAACTTGGCAAAGTGAATCTACTCTGAATGATGAAAAACATAAGTGGATTTCAGGAGATATTCATTGCTAATGCCGACAATGCACTTTGGTGAATTTGTAATTACACTATGGCGGTCTACTGAGATGCTTCTGTATCATTTGGCCTCTGGTCTTGACCTCGAATACGAAACACTATAGTATATATGCTGTCTGTATATATGCTGTCATATTATGTACATTAGTAACCTCTATTTGTTATATTAAACAGCAGATAACTATCTTGTATTTTATCTTTAATTCGAAAAAGTGGCCCTAAATAATGTTATTCTTCTTCTAGCGATTCTTCAATCTTGAAGGTTGGCTTTGTACTCCTCTCTGTCATTGGCCAGGCAATGATTATCTGAAATGTATGTATGTTATATGGCAGATAATTATCTGAAACTTTATCAAGAACTGGTGAACGTAATGTGAAATGAGTGCTACACGTATAAAGCTAAGCTGATTTCAGCATGAATGGGCCTGCTCCACCGGGGCAGTACTACCCTCACACAGTAGACTATCCTAATATAGACAGCATTCTTGCTTTCGTGTTTCGTTGGTGAGTGTGAGACCGGAGGCCCATGGTATGTACCATGCCGTATTGCCTACCCTCACAATGAGGATGGTGACCCCTACTTCTGGACTCCAGTCATGCTTTCCATCAGGCAGAGTACAGTCACTTTAGTGGGCTTAAATATAAAAAAATCTACGGCATAAAAAAAACCTAAAATGTAACCTATTTACTATCATTTTAATTTATTTACAGAAGTATGCAGAACGCCACATCATAGGTAACTGTACAAAGAAGAACTATCATTTTAAAAGGGTATTCCCTTTTTGGACCAGTTTCTGCATCACCGTTGTATTTCAGTATGAAGAGATCGCTACCTAGACTAAAGTTCTGAAGAATAAGAAGATTTTTATTAATATAATCGAAATGTATCCAGAGCTATATAATTCAAACCTAGTCACTTAAATGTATTGTATAACTGCCTGTATGGTTAAGTATTTATACAAATATAACATTATCAATTAATACGTTAAAAACTGATCTTACATCAATGAAAAAATCATACACCGTCGCCAACCTATTATGGTTTTCACGAAACTTTGACGTTGTCCTGCACAACTGCCAATAATCCTTATGAACGGCAATACTGATTTTAAACGGTACTTTCACTGACAGACAGGTGAGTATATAAGGCCCATTATTGATTACGCTGACGTAAAAAAAGCAATGGAATTAATCTCTTAGCAATTCCAAATTAAAAAACATTACATACAAAAATCATTTTTAATGGGCCCGGTAAACGATCAAATTCGTTTTACAAATATACGTGTTTGTCAAATTATTTGATCGTGTGCTGCTGTGTTTAACGCATTTGTCAAACAAATTTGATCGTTTACCGGGCCCTTTAGATGTCAAGATTCTTAGAACTCAAGGTTTAATAGAAGCGCATTTATTTTAATAGAAAGTTCACTCCTCAAAACGAAATTCTGAAAACTCGCCTCAAACAAAAGCGGACTCTTCTCATTAAAATCTTCTCTTCTTCATAAAAGATATTTTACAATGTTTCTCTATCAGTATATTAGGTAGTGGAACTTTCCGGAATAATATTACTATTTCGCAGGATAATATAATGATGACACTGAACAGATAAAGTTACAAGTAAACGTCACAAACCGCAAAACCAATGACGAATTATTTTAAATCATCCATTTATTACATCAACTTTTTCTTATGAAATTATTGGAATATATCAAAAACATTGTGCCAAATACATTAGTAGTTTAAGTTAGTATCATCAACAACCCATGACATCCCACAGCTGGGATCGGGTTTCCTCTCAGGAGAGGGTTAAAGCCATACGTCCCCATGCTGGCCATCAAGACATGTTATGGCTACGTAATCTCTTTGAATGTTTTTACCAACCCGAAGGCCTCTAACTAAGCTTCACGACTGTTATCTTATGACACCAACCGGGACCGACTGCCTTAATGTGACCTCCGAATCACGGAAACGCTCATAACAATTCATGCCACATACGGTCACCCATCCAGGTCTGACCGTGCCATCGTTGCTTACCCTCGGTGATTGTATCCTATCACCTAAGGCCATTCGTCTATGAGCAATTCTTAAGTTAGTTCATAAATTAGTATGTCTCTTTTTATTTAAAACTAGCTGACCCCGCGAACTTCGTACCGCCAATTCAACGTCACTCAATGGCTGTGAATGACATTGACATTCGTTACGCGCGTTTTTTTAAATATGCAAAATTAAATGTTTATTTTTCAATATTTCTGAGAGATTTTCTTAATATTTTTTTCTGTAAGAACCTTCTCCTAATAATAAGAAATACAACAAAAAAAGAATTAGTGAAATCGGTCCAGCCATTCACGCGTGATGCCGTGACCAAGGAAAACGGGTTTCATTTATATATATATAGACTAGTTGACCCAGCGAACTTCGTACCGCCCAACTTTAAAATTCCAGAACTTGATCGCAGCGCCACCTACCGGGTCCAATTGCGAATCTAAACCATTCCCAGATCCCCTTAAACACACACAAAAAATTTCATCAAAATCGGTCCAGTCGTTTGAGAGAAGTTCAGTGACATACACACTCACACAAGAATTATATATATAAAGATTTAACATTACGGGCAAACTAACATTTATCAGAACAATAAACTGATTCTGTACTGATAGCCCTCTAGACAAGATCCTAACGTTTTTCGCTCTGCAATCGCTGATGCATCTATTCTCTTCTTTGATTGGCTACAGTTTAAATTTGTCCGCGTGACTGAGTGACATTAGCCAATTAAATAAAAGAATGCGACTGCTGATCAAAAGGTTTCGGGCTCGATTCCCGGGTCGGACCAAATGTTTGTGTGATCCATACATATTTTTTTCGGAGTTTCGGTATTTTCTATTTAAATATGTATGTATTTACAAAAAAAAAAGTATGTTTATATATTTATCAGTTGTCTTGTACCCATAATACAAACATTAGTTTGGGACTAGACTACGTTGTGTGTAAGATGTCAGCGATTACAGAACGAAATATGTTTGCAACTTGGCTGGCTTGTGTATGTCCAACACCACGTTTGCCGAGACACTATCTCTACTCGAGAACGCGTAACCCTAACGATTATGGTTTCTGCGGCCAATATGGGATCACCATTCAATCATCTATCCTGACTATATCGTCTATCCGAATGCTCTTTGTAAAGTAATGGATTGTTGTTATATAACTTTGTAAATACTTGTCTATATAGAAACTCATATATTGTGTCTAGTCATAATATGATCTAGTAATAAGTGACAGTTAGTATTTTGTTTATTTACTCAATAACTTCATGCAGGTAGTAGAGCTTGCTTCATGTAGGTAGTAGAGCCACGCTGATTTCAGCACGAATGGGCCGGCTCGACCCGGCCAGTACTACCCTCACACAGAAGACCATCCTAATAATGACAGCATTCTTGCTGTCGTATTTCGTTGGTGAGTGTGAGACCGGAGGCCCAATCATTCTGCATCATTCTCCCGCCCTTCGAAGGCCGGGAGAATGATGCAGAATAATCTAACCGGGCTGCCATGGTAAGGGTCACCATGCTACATTGCCTACCCTCACAATAAGCATGGTGACCCCTACTCCTGGATTCTACTCATGCTTTCCATCAGGCAGAGTAGAGTCACTTTGGCAGGCTTAAATATAAAAAAAAATAAAAAAAAATGCACCAAATGTAAAATAGTGGTCATATTGCCAATCTCTAGCAGTCTACCGCTGGGGAAATATATATATGTCAACATAAAATTGTGAATACCGTTAGATTACAATTTATCTAGTGAGATTGTAAACTGACGAAAAATTGTGAACCGGAATATACTGAGAGTATAATTTCACGAAGTGAGACCGTATGTATTGGTTGTTACGGCCATATTGTTTGTTAATTCGTTTGTTGTCGAATATAAATAATGTATTGTGGTGATAGTAAATTTATTTTATGTTGAAAATGACTCACAGCTTTAGAATTAATTAGATTAAATTGTTACGGAAATAAAATAAACCTAACCTTAGTATATGGATAAATAACGGCCTTTTGTAAAACCAATCAATCAGACAACGCCTTCCAACAGTTGCCAATTTAACAGTTAGATTACCATAGATTTTAATCTACCTAAAAGTAATGCGTTAAATTGTAAGCAGTAGATACGGTTCACAATCTATCGACAGTTTACATCTTTACAGAATTATTGGGCCTCTAGTCTCACACCCACCAACGAAATACGACAGCAAGAATGCTGTCATTATAATTATAATAAGATGTCCGAAATTTGTATTATTATTATTATGGAATGTGCTTATGAATGTGTGATTTTTTTTAGATCTAACACACACAACATCATCTAGTCATAAATTAATCAGAGCTTGTACTATGGGTACTAGACAACTAATATAAATACATAAACATACTATTTTTCATAAAAACCTACACAACATAGAAAACACCCAAATTCCGAAACAAATATTTGCAAATCAAATAAACATTTGGTCCAACCAAAAATCAGACGATTGCTTCTGTATGTGTATCTAGCGTGTTTGTATGAAGATGAAGATTATCTACAGCAAAATATGTTAGACTGTTTTCTATCGGGAAAAGACCCTATGGCTTCTCTTCTCCGCTTTGTTGGGATGTGTTGTTCTACTTTATTATTTCAATAACGCTTTCAGTCACTTATTACTAGAAAACTTTGTCGAATTTTATAAAGTTGTAGCGGTAACTGCTAAAAAATATATCTACAAAAGACTGATTAAGTAATTTATTTTAAACAATAAATGTTTTTTCTTTACAATTTTGATGTATGATGAATAAATGTTAGATAAATAGAATAGTGTTTTATTTATTTATTTAATAATAATATCATCATCATCGTCATCAGCGGCACTATCATCATCATCAACCGTTTTATTACTCCACCGCAGGACATAGACGTCTCTTCGGGAAGGAGCCGTCGGCCTACTTTACCTAATAAAGTAGTATATAGCCAAACAGGATAGGATTTGTTAGTTTTCCTTCACTATGCAGTATGGAGTATTATTTATCTTTACTATTATACAAATAATCTATTCAATAAAGGTTAGGAAGATGAAGGTTAGGAATTGAAATTGCAAAATCGTTTCAAAGTTTTATTCAATCAATTACACATCTTTGGTCTATCTAATATATAAATTAATTAGACTAGTGGTAGCACATCACTACCAGTCCAACTTACTCCAAGAATAAGTCATTTATTTTAAGTTTTTTCATCTTATATAAAAAAAATATCATGCAATTAACAATTCTTCAAGAGTAACATTACATTTGTTTCAAATTCTATACCATAGATGAGCTGGTTATAGAAAAATATACTATCATTCCCGATAATATTCCAGGTCTTTTAAGTTTAGTCGTCTATAGTGAGGGTCGCCGTATAAGTGTGAATCCCACATTTGGATTCTACCCATGCTTTCCAACAAGCAGAGCTGAGTCACCTTAGCAGGCATTAAATGATGAAACATCGTAAAAATCATATTCCTGTCTGCCCTTAATTCTGTCTCCATCTTCTGTTCAACAAACAACATAGTAACTAGTCAAATAAATTAGCTGAACAAGCTAAACCTCATAACCTCATATCATCTCTATCTCCAATAAACATTTTCATTACAATGTCCTAATATATGAAAACTATAATTCGTATAATCAACATTATTGTTTCAAAAATAACCGTCAATGACATTCTTTCCATTGAGTGCCTCTACAACAGTAAGAATCCATTCTAAATAATCAGCCACATTCGTATATATTCCAGGAGAGCCCTTCGTTCCACATTTTACATTTCCAATACTTGTTACACCCCATAATTCGATCCTCTCTCGAACCCATAACAGCGGTCCACCAGAATCTCCCCTGCAGGTATCTACACCCTCAATTCCTCCTGCGCAAATAACATGAGGTGGGACTTCGAATTTTTTATAAGCGGTTTTACAAGCGTCTCGCTCCCAAAGAGGCAGGGGAATGATTTTTTTAATGGAACTGTAGTATCCTAGACGAGGAATTTCTCCCCAACCTGATGCTGCGAAAGTGATTTTGGGTTGTAATTCTCCTGATGGTAGACAAACTGGACGGATGAAATCTGTGAAAAGAGTTTTTAGGTAAATAAACTATTCTGGTATAAGGTATTATCAACATACATTGAGTTTCAAATTTTAGAGACTGCTTGTTAATATTTAATACATTGATTTCCGTGTGGTGACGGATTTCCATGTGGTGACGGATTAAGAATACAAGTGTCACCACCCCTATTCATTCCACGGGTGTCGTAAGAGGCGACTAAAGGAACAAAATAAGCAGCTAACATCACTGCCAAGAGAGGGAAAACTTGAAACAAACCCTTTACCAACCCGTCTGGCCAGCGTGGTATAGTAGGCCAAAACCTCCTTTCAAAGGAGAGGCCTATGTCCAGCAGTGGAATGTTAAAGGCTGTTGATGATGATGATATTGATTTTAAGAATTAAAAACGGCGGTTCTTGTTTTTAATTATTATTTTTAGTTTCAGTTGAAATATTAAGTATTCAATTTAGGACAACAGTGAAATTTAAGTATTCGTTTTATGATTTTAGGACATCATTTTGGAAAATCTTGAATTGTGTCCTTACCTGTGTAGGGTGCTTCTTTTTCCAGCCTCAAAACAGCAATGTCATTAGCTTTGCCATCGTAATCCGGATGAACAACTTCTTCGATCACTTGGAGCCGAACGACATTTGAAGAACAAATATCATCAACACAATCTACCGATTTTGCCAAATTATATTCTCCGAAGCGGGCTACTAACCTGGTACAGAGAAACGTAAAATTAATTAGAATAATGTTAGATCGATAAACCTATTTACGCAATAAGGAACTAATCCACATACATCGTCAAATCCAGATAATTATCCTTGTCTAATTATACATATTCTCCAAATGTGAGAATATATAATTGGTAACATGAAAGTAATGGTTGAATATTTACCTAGACTTTATATTTACAACAGGAATTCCCATATATGTGATTATTAAATTCATTGTGTGTAATTTATCCCAATGTTACATAAAATATTGGTTTTACCACGAAATAATCAACAACACATAGGTACACTCTTTATCATATGAATAGAGGTATTCAGAACATACTTCAAAGAGTATTTATTGTTTTTAAGAGAATCATCTAAGTAAACTATTATCAAAATAGCATAATAGGAAGTATAATAAAAAACATGGTGATTTTAAGGATATGATAACTACGAAAAATGGATTAGAATCTAGCACAAAATGTGTGATGCTAAAGTTGAATGCCACAGCACTATATTAATGCAAAAAAAAAAAAGATAAATCAAATACAATACCTGGTATAGTAAGGTTTCTTAATACAATGAGCAGCGGTGATGATATGGAAACTGTCAATCAAGGTAGCAGTGCATCGTATTTCTGTGCGGTGATCTTCAATCCAGTACTCTAAGAACACCACCCACGGGTTCTGATGAATCAGGTTTGAACTCGCTTCTACTCCACAGGACTTTTCTGTTAACAAAACATTGTTTTGGCTGCAATTTTTGATGACGTAATTATATATTGTGTAATTTTATATTACACAATATAAAATTACACAATATACTACTTGGCTCACGCAACTTTGTATGCGTTTATTTTCAATTATGCTCATCTCATATTGGTCTAAGCATGACAGTAATTATATCCTAAATTTGGCAACAACGAGATACAAAAAATATATTTAATACATGCATCAGTATATTAGAGAAACTAGCGGCCCGCCCCAGCTTTACATAACTATTTAAAAAACATTTTAAATTTGACAAAATATATACTAAAACCTTCCTCGAGAATAAATCCATCCCATGCTGAAAACAGTATGAAAATCTATGCATTTGTTTTTAAGTATAACGCGAACATATAGGCAGTTGCAGCAGAGGATTTAGTTTTTGAAAAAGTAGTGATTAATAATAGATAAGTTTCAAATTGAAAATATCAATAAAATTTTAATATAATTGATCAACAAATATTACAATATTTTATTAATTAACACAAAATAATTATTTAAATAAAACTAACCTGATCTAATTTTGAAACAAAAAACACCGACCACGGTACATAGAAGTAGAAACACGATTCGAAACATAGATATAGTTTAGTTAAACCGCCACACAATTTTGTATCCCTATCCCATGAGTTTATTGCGAAACATTCAACTTTAAAGTGAGTCAATTTCGAATGCAGTAGCTCAATATATACTCGTGTACGTTAACCAGTAAGCAATTCATTCGAAATAAATAGGTATAGGATTAAGAAGGGGAAAACGTACTTAGCGACTAATATAGCAAATATTATTAAGAATACCGCACTCGTGATGAAATAATTTTCATCTCTTTCTTTTTTTTATTTTTCTTTTCAAAATAGATAACTTCCCTTTTAAACCGACTTCAAAAAAAAGGAGGAGGTTCTCAATTCGTTGGTTTTTTTTTTTTTTTATGTATGTTCAGCGATAATTTCGTCGTTTATATACCGATTTCAAAAATTATTTTTCCATCGGAATGGGCGTAGCTTACAGGTGGTCCCATCGTCACCATATCGGGATCTGATGATGGGATCACAGGGAAATAGAGGGAACTCCTCAAATATCATAGGCACAATATCGCGATTTGGGTACTCGGAATAGTTTTTCATTGAAGTCGGTTCCTTTTTGTTAAAATTATAGAAATATAGATCTCTGTGTTGAGGACTTTACAAACATGTTACATCAAACGGTTTCATTGGTTAATCGTTAACGGTTTCATCTCTTGTTTCATTGGCTAATATTTTATTCTGATCACGCGACTGAGTGACATTAGCCAATAAAACAAGATATTAGAGAAATAGAATTGAGATTACAATAGAAAACGGAATACGTTTGCTACAGCAGATGTAGAATGAAAATATGAGTATCGTTCAAAGTGTAATCCTATTCGGGATTTGAACCTATAACAGTTAGCGCAGTAGGAATCGGTGTGGTGTGGCTTACCTAAAAACATTGACGGCCTTGTTGCTCTAGTGGTTAGCAAATAAGGCTGCTGATCAAGAAGTCTCGGGTTCGATTCCTGGGTCTTTTTAAATGTTTGTGTGATCCGCAAATAGTTGTTTCAGAGTATGAATATTTTCTATGTATAATATGGATGAATTGACCAAAAAAAAAGTATGTTTATGTATTTATATCAGTGGTTTAGTATCCATAATACAAGCTCTGCTTAGTTGGAGACTAAATGGCGTTGTATGTAAGATGTCCGAAATATTTATTTATTCATTCTTGATGGCTGACAACGCGGGTGGGACACTAGTAAGATGTCTGAAATAGTTATTTATTTTGGTTTTGATTTTATTTATTTATACAACTTTATTGCATACCATTTTACAGTATAAATTTATTTAAAGACATACAATCAATATTTGGTACTCTCTTCCAGACAACCTATATGCCGATTTATAATTAAACATTTTGGGAAGTCGGAAATGTATTTTTATATTAATCCAAGTACCTACATGAATAATTAGATATGCTTAAACATTTTAGGTATATAATAACCAAAATACACATTATGCCATACCTAATGACGTAAGTATAAAATACTTAAAACAGTAGCTATTACTTTATCAGCTCCTACATGGCCCATTAATAGTTATTAATAAATGAAATGAAATCATTTATTCCGCAATTGAGTTACATGAACAGTTTTGCAAGTTAACGTTTTTTTTTTTGAGCAGATGAGTTCGGCCTTCCAGACAACCTATATGCCGATTTATAATTAAACATTTTGGGAAGTCGGAAATGTATTTTTATATTAATCCAAGTACCTACATGAATAATTAGATATGCTTAAACATTTTAGGTATATAATAACCAAAATACACATTATGCCATACCTAATGACGTAAGTATAAAATACTTAAAACAGTAGCTATTACTTTATCAGCTCCTACATGGCCCATTAATAGTTATTAATAAATGAAATGAAATCATTTATTCCGCAATTGAGTTACATGAACAGTTTTGCAAGTTAACGTTTTTTTTTTTTGAGCAGATGAGTTCGGCCTTTCCTAACTGGACCCTGAGAAGAAAGAACGAAACAAACTCAGGGATCACAGTCTCTATTAAAGTCCAGACAATATTCTTAAATGCAAAAGACATTATTGAAATTGAAAAGCGACAATTATAATTTGAGTCACAATTATTATAATAATTAAAGATAAGAATTAAAAAAATGTCAAGACTTTTCAAGAAGACTTTTCTTGAAGATTTGCACAGATCTGGCCTTACTATCTGAGGTAGTTTATACAAAAGTCTAACAGCTTGCACGGAGAACGACTTGGCAAATCATCACTCCACCTGGCCTGTGGGCGCAGTCTCTACTTAAGAACCCATTTGTCACAATGGTTTTCGGTTCTTGGGCTAATAATGCCAGAGCACTGCCATTCAAACTATTCCAAAAACGGTTGTCTGTAAAGTCGATTTACTGACGATAGTTGAACGTGACGTCAAAAGATTGTGACACTTTGTCGCTCGTTCCGCGCTCTCGCTTGCACTTCAAGCCTTAAATGGAACGCCTCACGCCTCAGAGCGAGGTAACGCCGCATGAGTCATGTTTTTTCGTGCGTGCAGCCGGCTCCATCGAATTATAAGACGAAGTAAGTCACGTCAAAAAACAACATCCTATAAAATTATAGGTTGTTGGTTTTATACAGCGCCAGCCAAAATTATAAATCTTCCATGATACATAAATTCATAACTAATAAATGGAAGTGAACATGATTAATAAGCATAATACACAAGCTGACACAGTCAACTATCCTGAGAGACCACTGGTATTCCTGAGTAATAAGTATTACCTATATGTATTTAACGTTAATTCCCAGTCGTTCGCAGTAAATATATTTATAGAGCATTTCAAGTAAGGTAGGCGGAAAATATGTTAAACTGTCAGTAAAATGCAAAACCAATATTATCCATTTATATGGTTCCATTTACCAATAAGTGAAAGTAAGTATAAGATATAGAATTTGTCGGAATAAGTGGGATTTAAATGGATACCCGCTAGATCCCCAGAAGCAGAAAGTTGGAGGTTTTGACTTCACTAGCTTACAGGCCATAAATAGCAACACAACATTTGGTTATTACCAAAAGAAAGAGTCATCAGCTTAAAAATTTACAACCGAATGAAATAAAAAACGGCCAAGTGCGAGTCGGACTCGCCCATGAAGGGTTCCGTATTAACAAGTAACATTATATAAAAATTCTTGTAGTTCGTTGATTAAATGAAAGGTAAATTGCTGTTTACGCTTTATGACATATTAAAAAAAAACTACTTATTAGATCTCGTTCAAACCAATTTTCGTTGGTAGTTTACATGGTAATGTACAACATATATTTTTTTTAGTTTTATCACTCTCTTATTTTAGAAGTTAGAGGGGGGGGGACACACATTTTTCCACTTTAGAAGTGTCTCTCGCGCAAACTATTCAGTTTAGAAAAAAATAATTTTAGAAACCTCAACATCATTTTTGAACACCTATCCATAGATACCCCACACGGATAGGTTTAATGAAAAAAAAATTTTTGAGTTTCAGTTCCATGTATGGGGACCCCCGAAATGTATTGTTTTTTTTTCTATTTTTCTATAAAAATTTTAATGCGGTTCACAGAATACATCGACTGACAAAATTTCAACAGTATAGCTCTTATAGTTTCGGAAATAATTGGCTGTGACATACGGACGGACAGACAGACAGACAGACTTGACGAATCTATAAGGGTTCCGTTTTTTGCCATTTGGCACCGGAACCCTAAAAACTAATTAATGTATAATAGATCAATCAAAAAGTCTGCAAAGCAAAAAGTAATATAAAGCTATTTACAAATCACCAAGAACCACGGATACGCTCATAATATATCATTCCACGAACGGTCACCAATCTAGATACTGACCGCGCCATTGTTGCTTACCTTCGGTTATTGTTTCTCATCACCTAATCTGTGAGATGTCGTAGGTTGGTTGGAAGGAGAGGTTATAACTTTATGGGCCCCTACTTGTACAAAAAAATAATTCTAAATGAGACATCATTGACCTAATGAAATACCGCTGTAAAAAAAACACACACATACACACGCAGCACTTCCCTTGTCTATTTATTTTATTTTTCTTTTTCTGTCATTTTGAGGTTTTTTTTATGTTTTTGTTTACATGAATTTATTGTATTTGCTTTCCTTAAATAACTAATTTTTTGTTGTTTTTTTTTTGCCTTTGCTTTGCTTTATTGCTTACATGGCGAAGTTGTAATAATTTGATGTATCGCCCATCGTACTAAAGGAGACTAGATCCCACAACACAGGGAATCCTAGTGTGGGATCTAGATATCAAACCCTGTATCTATGTACGTTTGAAGCAATAAAGTTATTATATATTAAATTACCTAAGGCCACTCGGGTGTGAGCACTTCGCTTAATATGTACCTAATTTGCATTTTCAAAACGCCAATTAAACTCGTATTTATCCTGCTTTTACTACACTGATGTTTTAATATTGTGAAAGTGCATGATATTCCATGGTGACGTAGGCTGTGTGATTCTAAGAAAAAAACTGATATTTGCACAATATAATATCCCTCATGTGTCATACTGGCTCTACAGGTAAAGTACAGTGATATCTCCTGTGTGTTACCAGGTATAAAATTACACTTGTTTACTTAGAAAACTTTGTACAGAAATAATGAATTAAAATCACGTACCATTATAGGTGACTACGGAACCCAATGCTTTGCGTGGCCTGATACGAACTTAACCTATTCTTAAACGACTTCAAAAAGGAGAAGGTTCTCAATTCGACTGTATTTTTGGCGGCTCACAATATGGTCTCATGAAAAGGAAACTAGAATTTGATGAATGATAGGATCCTGGAGAAGTCGAGGGAACTTCTCAAATATCAGAGGCATAACCGTCGCGATTTGGGTACTCGGAATAGTTTTTCTTTGAAGTCAGTTTTGATTTGTTTAAATTATTTAAAGTAAAATGGATGATGCCTTGAAGCGCACGAGTAGTCGTCGCATTAAGAGGTAAAAATAATTCTACGTCTTGAATTCCTAGGTTTAACCATCCATTTTACCATATAGACTGCAAGAAACTTTTACCCTCCCTTGTGGCTTTTGCCGTGGTTGATTAAAAACTATTTATGATATATCTAACAGCCAGCTTTCGTCTGCAGCTCCGCCCGTGTATATTTCGTGTCGGTAGCCTACAAAGTAGCCTACATCCTTTCTCAGGCTGTAGACTATTTGGGTACAAAATTGTATTTAAATCAGTGCAGTGGTTTTTGAGTTTATCGATAACAGATGATTTCATTCATTAGCTTTCCTTTTATTTTCTTTTAAAGACAACCCAGCTTTAGAATTAAAGTCCTGTGTCACAGAGGCCTGTACAAGCATACATGAAACGGACACAAAGAACACCCAGACTCAGAACAACAATTCGTGGATCACATAAAGTGTTATCATACGAGAGATTTGAACCCTAGACGCAGTAGAAAGCGACTGAAACGTCTCGGCCAACCGTTCAGTATTGCATCAGTTAATTACCTACACTTGACCTGGCTGGCTAAGCGTCTGATGTTAAGGGTATTCCTTGCGAAGAAAGCGATGTTCTTATTAGTCACATAGCTGCATCAAAACAACAAAACAATGTTGTTTACAATTTGATATTGCACAACACTAGTGTTTGTTATGTAAAATGTATCTGAAACTTTTGTTCAAATCAATGACGTCGTTTTATGTCAGACGAGTTGATAACGAGTTATATATTGTTATATTAAATGGAAATTCCAACAAAGCGACACGTGCCATATATTATTAGTATAATATAAGTATGATCAAATGACGGGTAATGGGGAAGAACATGGTATGTACATAAAATATATATAAATAAAAAATGAATATTTCGGACATATAACACACGAAATCATCTTGTCCACTAAGCAGAGATTGTACTATGGGTGTACAGTACATAACTGATATTAATACATATGTACTTGTTTTTGTGAATACATACATATTCTATATACAAAACACCAAAAAACCATAACGAATATTTGCAGATCATACAAATATTTGGTCCGACCCGGGTACCGAAACCGACACCTCTTGATCAGCAGCCGCTTAAGCTAGCCATTGGACCAACAAGGCAGTCAAATACTGAACTTTTGTTTTTAAATTTGAACAGAAGACCAGCCTTAAACTGTCAGATGTAATAAATTTCGCAAATGGTGTAACAGGCTTAGTCACAAAAACAGGAGCTTTGGCCGCCACGTCGCGTGCTCATGCTGCGGTTTCTATAATAATTATAAACCATTCTCGATACCCACGTCGATCTCGTTACTATTGTTCGAGTATTTTTAGTCGTCGTCGTCGTCGATATGACGGAAATTCATCCTACTAATATTATAAACGTGAAAGTTTGTGAGTATGTATGTAGGTATGTATGTTTATTGCTCTTTCACGCAAAAACTACTGAATGGATTTTGATGAAATTTCACAATAATATAGCTTACATAACGAATTAACACATAGGCTACTATTTACCGCCACGATGGACGTACACGCTGGCAGAGCCGCGGGCAAAAGCTAGTACTCGATACATTTATAGTAGAAGAAAATAAAATTAAAGTGTATGTATCTAATATGAAATTAAAAGTTAGAAAAAATATACGTTACTTACATCAATAAAGCAATTTTTGAATTTTTGTCTGTCTGTCTGTCTGTTCTGGGTAATCTCTGGAACAGCTAGATCGATTTAGGCGAAAAACACAAAACTGATGACCTAAGGATTAACTTAGGCTCATTTGCAACAATAACCGAGGGTAACACCGCGCGACTCAGCTAGTCGAAAAGAGCTCTGGTAGTAGGTAGTCGAAAAGAGACCGTATTTTAATGAACAGTAGGATTAATACTAAAATAGGTTCGTATGCGTTACTTGACGTCACGAATTACGACTATTTAAATCATGTAATTATTGGTCATTTTTTCATCATCAACAGAAAGTTTAATTAATGACCCTAATAGGTTATTGATGAATAAAATGAAAACAATGGTACGTCATATTCGTCCTAGTAAATTGCCGTATATAGGTATTCAGTTTTGACTAATTTACACTAGTCATAGTCACACGCCTCAAAACCTCCTTTCTAAGGAGAGGCCTATGTCCAGCAGTGGACTGTTAAAAGCTGTTGATGATGATAGTCACACGCTATGCCTTGTAACGTCGCATTAAATGCAGTAATGCGAGAGATGTCTTTAAAAAAAAGAAACTGATTTCCCAAACAATGATTGCTGTAGATGCTCATGGCAAATCGGAGTAACGCTTTAATATGCTCTTTGAAGTACGGGCGTGAAATAACACCTACCATTATTCCGTTTTTGACTAATACGTAAGTACCATGACTAATAATATAATTAGTCAAGGTGTATAAAAACAATAAAATATGTAATTAATCACACAAAAAGGTTATGTGACAAAAAGTTGCATACAAATAACCAATTAAATTAAACGTTTATTTTAACAAGGTAGTTAGTAGAGCGACGCTGAATTCAGCACGAATGGGCCGGCTGGCCCAAGGCAGTACTACCCTCACACAGAAGACCAACCTAATAATGACAGTATTCTTGCTGTCATATTTCGTTGGTGAGTGTGAGACCGGAGGTCCAATCGTTCTCTCTCTCTCTCTCGTCCAGAACTATCTATCCAGGCCACCATGCTACATTGAAAAAAATAACAATAATCATTACACTCTTAAAAGCTACCTACTAATTTAAGTTGAGTTTAGATTTCTTCTTACTTTGACAAAGTTACAGTATGTTAGCTCTTAATTTCTGTGAAAAAAGTAAACTTTCTTATCTTGTGTATCGCGGGTGCAACAAGTTCACAATGTATTCTAGCTCTCAATAATGCTTTATTAATAAAAATATTTACCTAATGATAAGTGAATATAGCCACTTTAAGTTTAACGGATAAATAATAAAATAACTTTGAAGAGGCACTTTTGCTAGATATGATTTTCAGTTTGTACCAGCTCTCTTCATCTTCATGGCAATGTTTTCAAGCGCTATAAAGAATTCAATATAGAGTAAAATTGAAAAAAGAAACTACTACTACTTAATAAAAAAAATGATTTTGTGAATCGTCTATAGCAGAAACGCCCCAATGCAATTAATTAAAAGTATAATTTCTCCACCGCAATTTCCGATCAATGACTATAAGTTCTTTAAACGAGATATGTCACTTATTTTTTCCATATTAGTGTAGAAAGATAAATAAACGTCACAAATTTATAAGAAAGAAAAAAAAACATTAATTACAACATACACAGGACAGTAATACATCCCTACTAATATTGTAACTTCTGAACTTGTCAGAAAGGCTACTCACCGGCCACTCAGCAATAGATTTAATGAGCCCAGGGCGCCTTTTCATAGTATAAAAAAGTAAAAGATAAGTGTGTGTATGTGTGCATGGGAGATCCAGGGAACACTTCAAAGAAACCAACTTTGCATCAGTATCACATACATATATTCATCATCATCATCATCATCAGCCTATCTCAGTCCACTGCTGGACATAGGCCTCTCCCATTGCACACCACTTTGATACATATATTACATATATTTGATCCTCCCATGATACATATATTACATATTACAAATTAATAAATTGTATTTGTGGTTTACAATATTAAAATTTTATTACATAAATTTATTACAATTAAAAAAAGCGGCCAAGTGCGAGTCGGACTCGCCCATGAAGGGTTCCGTATCAGCAAGTAACATCATATAAAAGTTTTTGTAGTTCGTTGTAACTTTCATCGATATTTTTATATTAGTGTATTGATTTGATGAAAGGTAAATTGCGTGTTACGATTTATGACGTATTAAAAAAAAGCTACTCACTAGATCTCGTTCAAACTAATTTTCGTTGGTAGTTTGCATGGCAATGTACAACATATATTTTTTTTAATTTTATCGGCTACCGCACGGTGCACATGCGCTAACCTATTGGCTCTTAACTCGTTTCAATCTTGTTAATCGTTTATGATTTTGAGTTAATATGTAAGATGTTTAAATAATACGATATTGAACAACACAAGTGTAAACTTATTTTGAAATTCCTGCCGTTGCAACGCCCACGATGTATAGCCTCAACTATAGCCGGTTCCAAAAATAACGGGTCAGTCACATAAACCAATAACGGGTCAGTCACATAAACCCGAATATCTCCCGAACTACGTATGCCATCTTAATGAAACGAAGACTGTTCAATTGAGAATTTAACACAGATAAAAAATAAAATAAAACTTAGTTACACCCACAATATTAATCTTAAATTAAAAAAAAACTAAAGTAGTCATATTTTTCTTAAGATTACATTTTTTTTATGATTGTTTTTTTGCTGTTTTTCATCACTTTCTTCATTTAATACTTTGTATTGCCTCCACGTGATGAAGCCTCCAGTGATGAAAAACAGCAAAAAAACAATCATAAAAAAAATGTAATCTTAAGAAAAATATGACTACTTTAGTTTTTTTTTAATTTAAGATTAATATTGTGGGTGTAACTAAGTTTTATTTTATTTTTTATCTGTATAATTAAATTCTCAATTGAACAGTCTTCGTTTCATTAGGATGGCATACGTAGTTCGGGAGATATTCGGGTTTATGTGACTGACCCGTTATTTTTGGAACCGAGTGTAATACCGCTGTGAGGCCTCCCCTGACGCTCCGACATATATATTAAAGTAATTATCTATATATTACATGAAACATATATCCATACATATAAAAAAACGCAATAAATATGCTTACCAAAGGAAAACAGGATTTAGCAAGCTAGCTACCAATTTTAGCATTGTTAACTTGCGAATCAGCAACTTATCTAATAATGTCATTATTCAATCATTTATGTTGTCATATAAATAAGTAATTAAATTCAATAGGAAAAGCTATCCAAAGGTAAAAAACTAAACAACTTATGAAAATGTTTTCAAAAACAATAGCTGAGGTGTGAATCTTCTTCCTCTTCTACCTAGCCTTTATTCCCAAGATTATTTGGGGTCGGCCACTAGTTCAACCGGTTTTACTTGAATATCAGTTTTTCCACGGAGCGACTGGCATCGGACCTCCGCAACCCTGAGTTAAAATAGTTTTTTGTATGTTTGAGGGCACTGACTTCCCAATAACGATTGCCATAGATGATGATCATGATAATCGGGTTCGACAGCTTAACGTGCTCTCGCACGGGCGTTAATCACCGCCTAACTTCGATGCCCCGGGCTGTTGTTGAGAATTTCTGTAAGAAAAACCTAACAACACTTTTGGGCCGACACGGGATTTGAACCCGAGACCTCTTGATCATATAATAAATAAAAATATCCAAAGGCAAAAAACTAAACAATTTATGAAAATGTTTTCAAAAACTATATAGGTTTTAGTCTCATCATATGTGTCTTCTTTATACGACCCAGGTTCGCTCTTACTTACTTAAACTTACTCCATGTAATGGAGTAAATTTCTCATCTTTGCGATAAATTCGTGCAGTATCTGTTTGACGTTCTCGACCAATAATTGTAGTGTTGTTGTAGTGGCTTTGAGCAGCAGAGCACTATGGACCTGGGGCCTTAATTTTTTTTTATGTTTTCCATTAGGCAGAATAGAGTTACTTTTGCTGGTTATAAGTAAAGACTTTATAATCTAAATAAAGCGTTACAGTGTGAGTTTTCTGTTAAAGGGAGGAGGGGGGGGGCTGTTATATACTACAATATGAATGGCCAACCCTTGAGTAGCGCTGACACAGCATCTTAAATATGCTGTGTTAAGCTATAGACCTGGCCCGTCCCCACTACCGACACAGTTCCTGTAAAATTTTCCTATAGAGTACGTGCCTCTCAAATACGATAATTACGTCTAATTACTGCATCTATTTTCGATTTTCATTTTCTTAATCCACTGTTTCTAATTGATAAACATTTAAGTGTTTTAAAGTTGAACTCTTTTTTAAAAAAAAAAGCGGCTAAGTGCGAGTCGGACTCGCCTATGAAGGGTTCCGTATAAGCAAGTTACATCATATAAAAGTTCTTGTAGTTTGTTGTAACTTTAATCAATGTTTTTATAATAGTGTATTGATTGAATGAAAGGTAAATTGCGGTTTACGATTTATGACGTATTAAAAAAAACTAATTACTAGATTTCGTTCAAACCAATTTTCGTTAGTAGTTTGCATGGTAATGTACAACATATATATTTTTTTAGTTTTATCACTCTCTTATTTTAGAAGTTCAGTGTCCGCGGGGACACACATTTTTCCACTTTGGGAGTGTCTCTCGTGCAAGCTACTCAGTTTAGAAAAAAATGATATTAGAAACCTCAACATTATTTTTGAAGACCTATCCTATTGGTATTGGACACGTATTGGTTCGATGAAAAATTTTTTTTTGTGTTTCAGTTCCAAGTATAGGGACCCCCAAAATGTATTGTTTGTTTTTTCTATTTTTATGTGAAAATCTTAATGCGGTTCACAGATTAGATCTACTTACCAAGTTTCAAAAGTATAGTTCTTATGGTTTCGGAAAAAAGTGGCTGTGACATACGGACGGACAGACAGACAGACATGACGAATCTATAAGGGTTCCATTTTTTGCCATTTGGCTACGGAACCCTAAAAACGGTTTCCCGGTGAAGTGTTTGTAGTGTAATACGATGACAAGTTTGATGAATTCTTGAAATGAAATGAAATTATATATTTTACAATAAATATAGTCCATTCAAAGGTATTTTCACAATGAATTATTTTACAGAAGGTCTATTTGACCACTGATAGCAATTCAGTGATACTTATCTGAGTTAATTTACCTAAGACTTGGAGGTATTTTGGATTAATATTTAGTGCTCGAAGTATGGGCTGACTGGACTTGAGGTAGGGCTCATAGTGATTTTGATGTGAGATATATTGTCTCGAATAAAAATCTCAACTAGGTTTCTTAAAATTTGTATTGTATTCACACTAGCCTGCGCTGGCATGTAAGTGTGAATATACCCTTTTTTTATGTCCGTGCAGAAATCCCCCCAGTTACCACCAGTTGGTGGTTATGTCGGACTCGAACCAACCAAATTCGCACGCCGTCTCTGATACCAATAGCCGGGGAACCAGGTGCAGCCTGGAAACCTGACGTACCTCTGGCCATCTACCTACGGCTTGCAGATGACCCCCTTTATAGTGTGAATTTCAATCAACAACCCATAACGTCCCACTGCTGGGCTCAGGTTGCCTCTCAGGAGAGGGTTAAGGCCATACGTTTCCACGCTGATCGAGCTCGGGTTGTGAACTGGCAAGGCTGCTTAAATCTTGCCCGAAGGCCTCCAACTAAGTTTCACGACTGTTATCTTAAGATAACAACTGACCGGGACCGACTGCTTAACGTGAAATACGTATCACAGAAAAGCTCATAACAAATTCATTCCACAAACGGTCACCCATCTAGGACTGACCGCGTCGGCATTGCTTACCCTCGGTGATTGTTTCCAATTACCTAATGCCAATCAGATATGAGCGCTTAGCCTATGAGTGTGAATTTGCCTTATGCATTTTGATGATACCTAGAGTATTGCAAATTTATTTTATTTATTTATTTATTTATATACTTTATGCACAAATACATGCATCGGCGGACTTAATGCCTTAGGCATTTTGATGATACCTAGAGTATTGCAAATTTATTTTATTTATTTATTTATTTATATACTTTATGCACAAATACATGCATCGGCGGACTTAATGCCTTAGGCATTTTCTGCCAGTCGACCGATTGGGCGATGCAGAGAAAAAATGAGGTAGGTGCATATAGGGTGAATGGATAGATTATAGTAGAAAAAGTCATAGGTAATATACATACATAATATATGGTAAGTAATATACCTACATAACATTTTTACGAGGAAAAATTACACTGAATACCTTAACCCTAGATAGATAACCATATTTCACTATACACTAAAGATAACCATACGTCGATTCGACGTGCAAATGTTTAAGTGAGCATATTTTGGATTAAGTATATACTAGGTTTATGAATGGGATATTATGTCTTCATGTATATAATTGTTTTATGAGGAAATGAAAAACATTGGAGTTTATTCTTATTTTTAATATTAAAAAAAATAAAGAACAAAACAAGATACTTCTCACTTTACAAAACTTAATCATTTAAGAATCTCTCTGTCAGTCCTATAATTTTTCATTTTGATTTTTGAAACTTAACTTTTTGTAATCTCTTTACCATAACAAACAGTAGTGTATATCAATTTTTATTAATTTTGTCCTCAAATGCACCTAGGACAGGCGCTGGACTTGTGCTCTCCACAAATGGGATTCTTGCAGCTGTCGCACATTGTCTTTGTCATCCTTCGAATTTTTGATGGACGAAAGGCACAATACTTTCTTTTCTTTGGCTCAGGTACACCTTCAGGTTCTGTGGGGGGTGTGAATGTGTATGAGTCCATATTTATTGGGTTTGTTTGGAATATACATTCGAAAAGGGCACCGACCCCGGAAACATAATAGCGTTTCGTCAATGGTCACATAAGGTCAGGGAATATAATTGGATCGGTAGTGGTATACAAAGATCTCCCATATTTTTCTGATTGGTACAAATTTATCAGTAGTCCTTAGGTCAGGTCGCAAAGATTAATCATCCATTTTCAAACACCTTATCAAAAATCGAATCTATCTCTACTCGTGGCAGAACCATATCTGTTTCCTGAATACAAACAATCAAATAACTTATTTGTAGTCAAATGATTGTCTTTTATAGCAGCTAGCTGTTAGTGTCAGTATGCCGAAAAGAGCCCGAATTTCTTCACAATTAGTAGTTTTAAAGGTTACATCAGGTTTTTGAATTTTGAGCTGGATTTCAGCGATGGTTCATTTTGTTATCTCCTCCACAACGTCATCAGTAATAAATATACCAAAACTTTTTTCATCCGAGTGGGGCCCCCAGACATCCGTATAATATTAGCAGATGAAACTCTGTCACTTGTTCTACCTTTAGTGGCCGTCCAACGATGATCGTTTTTGCCTCTAAGAATTTGATGCTGTGGCATAATAATATAACTCGACATACTTGGCGAAGCAGTTTCAAGAATTTCAGGGTCATTTTCAGACACATCTTAAGAAACCACTGGTAGACTCATCGCATAGTCTTCGACATCACTCTGTACTTTATCCTCTAATAAACAGTTAGTCTTCAGTTTCACTTTCCGACCCCTAAATCTCTTCATCACTCGTTTCATGCGATAACCGTCTAATTTCTGCATCGTTTATATGAATTTGACACGGCATCATATATTTTTATCGTGGCCTTTAACAAGTAAAAAGACTAATAAAAAATATGCCCATTTATTTTCAAAAAAGTCGCAAGAACACATGTTCCCAAAACTGGCACTAAAGATAACCATACGTCACTTCGACGTACGGTAGGTAAATATTTACGAAAGTGTTACATTTACCAAAGAGATACGGGTGTGTCCTACAAGCTCCGATGGTCGAAGGAGTTGGCAGGAGGCGCCAGTTTAGTGACGCGAAAAATCAACGAGTTAGATCGATTTTTCAAAATCGAGTACGTCGTTTCGACATAGGTTATCTATCTAGGGTTAATAATCTTTTCTGGTTATTCCTAAAATGAGTTATGAAAAATAATTCATAATTATAAGTTTTTCTGTGCTTACATTACAAAGGGTGTAAAGGAATTTAAAAACATTGTTTGAAATGAACAACTTTTTATTTATACAATATTGTATTTTCTTTTTAACATAAATTAGTGAAAAAATGAGGCACATCTTTGCTTACAATAATTACAATTATTGCTTGTTTGTTTAACATTTTATTAGTAAGTATATATAAGTATAAAGAGTTTTAGGTACAATGAAAACTATATCGCATAACCTCTATACTGTGATAACATAGAAAGCGAACATTTACATTTACGTTTTACATTTTTTTATGAGCTTTGACACACAACGAAATTTTTCTTCAAACTCGGCAGAACTTGTACTATGAAAGCTAGTTTGGCTGACAGAATACATATAAATAAATATCAATAGATCATACAAATATTTGGTCCCACCCAGGATTTGAACCCGAGACCTAAAGCACAGCAGTTATAGGCCGACCGTTTATCTGAGTCCTCACCTGCACCTCACCTTTGTCGTCATACCCCCGCTCCCCTGTTACCGCGCAGGCGAGGACTCAGATAAACGGTCGGCCTATACTTAACAATACCACTGCGACATCGAAGCAGCACAATTTGAGATAACTATTTTTTAAATACAATCATTTGTTTTAAATACATTCAATGCATAATTACACTTTTTCATATAAATGTAGTTTGAACATAATCAGTCACAAAAAATACTTAGCTTTAAACGCTGCGTACCTACGTCTTAGGATAAGTAAAAAAAGTTTTAAAAATGTTTTCTGTAACACATTCATTTTCATTCATTCATTCATTCATTTTTCACAAACATAAATAAAATTGGAATGTCTGTTGTAATATCAAAGTATATACGATACTTAACCTCAAAATCACTTTTTAAATATTTGTCTGTCTGTTTGTTTGAGTAATCTCTGGAACGGCTGAACCGATTTTGATGAGACTATAGTAGGCTTTACATAAGTAGTAACTTATCCAAATATATTTTTTAAAACTAACTTCGCTCCGCGGCGCTCGGGCAACGCCGCGGTACTCAACTAGTATTTAAATATAAAAGTAGTTAAATCAACATGTAAGTTATTATAACATTAACAATAATACTATACAGGGTGTGACAGAAAAGCGTGGTCAGACAAGAGACAGAACTGACTCTGTGATTAACGTGAAACATTAACAATAGGCATCTCAATAGGCCGCCATAGTGTAGGTCACTATTCTGTATTATCTGCACTCTCGATGAGTGTGGTGACCACCACTCTTGAATGTGACCACACCTTTTGGTAACAGGCTGTATATTATAACATAAAAAACATAAAAATAGCACTTGCTTAGCAAAATTCAACTCCAAGTCGATCAACCATCTCGATGAAGAATTAAAAAAGTTGTTTCAAGCATAAGAACACGAACGAATTTGTTTAATAATAATGTGTTTTTGTAATATTATTATATTACATTATTTAATAACTAGTATAGTGGCTGACTTCTACTTTCTTTCGTACGAGATCATTTGGAAATGTTTCTTCAATATCAATATTTCCATTGAACAATGCTGTCAACAAAAATTATTATGTAGTTACGTTATATAACATCATTATTCTATGGAAGACATTTTTTAAGACAACTCCCGCATTAGGAATATTATATCCAGTGATACGGGGGACTTTACAATCATACATGACACAAATAACACCCACGCTCAGGACAATATTTTCTGAATCACACAATATGTTGTCCCACGAGGGACTTGACTCACACTTGACGCAGTAGAGAGCGGCATGGCGACCGCTTAAACCACTAAGCCAAACGTGCAGTCAAACATGTTACAAATAGAGGCTTGATCTAAGATTTAATTACTGCTTCAATCCAATCGAGATAATCAACCACTTTTGTGTAGATACCCGGGTAGTTTTTAGTACCACAACGGGAATTACCACCACTGGTCACACCCCATAATTCAACTGTATCCTGAACCCTAGTCAATGGGCCGCCAGAATCACCTCTGCATGTATCAATACCTTCCTGACCGCCAGCGCAAATCACACTTTGGGGCAAGACGATGTGTTTATAGGCAGCATGACATTTTTTATTGTCCCATAAAGGTAGAGGAATGATTTTTTTATCGTGGGCGTAGATACCTTTCAGTGGGATTTCACCCCAACCAGCCGCGAAGAATGTAGTATCAGTCTTAAGTTCTCCTTTTGGTAAGCAGGCGGGACGAATGAAATCTGTAAATAAAGTATATTTTTAAGATATTTTTCCGTGTGTTTCATTCCAGTTTTTTTGTAATTTTATCCTTGAGTTTGGAAATAAAACGTAGAAGCAAGAAATGAGAAAGGAATCCTGCAATGACATGGGCATGAACTGAATGAAAAAAGAGTGTACATCAAAACTATTTTTTCTCGATTTTGGATGAGTAAGTGGAAATAGACTTGACAGAAGATTACAATCAATAAGGGCTTTATCCAACATAGTAATCAAACTTGCATAATACTTGGAAATGTGAGAAAAACCAAGCCGAATAAGAACTTGGTCAAATATCAAGACTCTTGAGTTGCAGTTACTCAATGGTAGCATCTAGAAATCTATCAGATAATTAATATCTAAGACTTAACTGAAAACACTCACCAGTATAAGGAGCATCTTCAGCCAGTCTTACAATAGCGATGTCGTGTTCTTTGCCGTCATAACCAGGGTGTACATAAATATCTTCTACGTCGATTTTCACCAAAGGGTCAGCACACACTCCGTGAACGCAATCCTTGTCTGATAGTAAGTCGTATTCTCCAAGACGTGCTACTAATCTGTAACATCAAATAATTGTCATTAGTTTAAGGAGGAAGTATTGAGAACAGACGTTTATTCTGATGATAAATTTCCTAATGACTATACATAGTTATATTGGAGGTCTCTTGTTAGTTTTATTTCATGGATCAATCAGTGTGATTTTCACTATCGCAGGGTATAGTTTTGTATAGCGACAGGTACAAATTTTGCTACTTATAATACTAGTTTTTACAGCTGGATCTCCCCACCTGTATGATAATTAGCGCAAAAAATGTTAACCTACGTCCTTCTTCATGTTTCAATCTACTTCTATAGCGAAATTTATCCAAATCGGTTCTGCGGCTCAGCCATGAAAGTGTAATAGATAGAGTTACTCCCAAAATTATATTAAATAATTATATAAATAGAACTGGACTCTTACCGTTCAAATCGAGGTTTCTTAATACAATGGGCGGCGGTGATAAGGTGACGCTTATCAATCAATGTAGCTGCGCATCTGATATCTACGAGTTCTTTCCGCCAATACTCGAGATATACCAACCACGGGTTGTGATGGACTAGGTTTGTGCTGGCTTCAACGCCGCACTTTAAATCGACTGTAACAAAGAGAAATGGAATTTGAAACATACAATTACAATAAATGTCTAGAGAACCTGAAATAGTCCTTGACTATCTCAGTGCATCTACAAGTGTTGTACTTTAGGTTACGGATTCGATTTCAAGTTCATAAGCACCAAATGTTTGTATGATTTGCAAATATTTGTTCTACGCTTTGGGTGTTTCTATGTATTTTTGTACATATTCATGTTTTTGAAATCGATTATTTTAATGTCAAAATTGAACGAGTATTTTATAGGAGAAAAAATATTTGCGTGTGGATAGACAAAAATAAATAATTTTGATATGCTATTGTGAAGGCAATTTTTTGAAATAAAATTCATGAATTTGAAATCAACAAATTGAATTTGAGAATTATTTGTAGTCTTCATACTTTTTTATGTTTTTATAAGTTTATTTTAGTCACCAACTTATTCATATGTTTTGAAATAGAGAACTTATTTACTATAAAATACATAAACAAATATTATGTTATGTTTAGAAGTAATGAGGAAAACCAAAGTACTGTAATTGGTTTCTTGACAATATTGCTAACAAAACATAATGATATATTAACATGGATTTTGTATAATTTACTTTACATTAAAAAATATTTCATTTCTGGGGAAAGGTCTAGGTAAAGATGTTGATGGTAATTTTTTTTATGTATTATAGGGGGCAAACGAGCTGACGGATAACTTGATGGTAGGTTATTGCCGCTGCCCATGGATACCCGAAACACCAGAGGAGTCACAGGCGCGTTGCCGGCCTCTACGCTCTTTTTTTGAAGGTTTGATTGTTTAAAACAGACAGTTTAACATCTATTTATAATTTCTTATTTCCAAAAACTATGTTTGTTTTCTTTTAAAAATAAGTAAATGTAATTTTTATGGGACCAATTGGATGGGAAACTATCCCGCATAAAACTAAAGAAGAATCACGTGAATCTGATCATAAATCTCAGTGTAATCGCTGTACCTTCTGGTATTTTTTTATATATTCAAGCCTACCAAAGTGACTCTAATCTGTTCTGGCAGAGTGACTAGCATCGAACCTCCGCAACCCTGAGAGCGAACTAAATTCAAAAGCTGAATTAGTTATCAGTATATTTGAGGGCACTGAATGCCCAATAATTGACTGCCTTGTTAGTTTAGTTGTTATCGTATGAGACTGCTGATCAGGAGGTCTCAAGTTCGATTTCCGGGTCGGACCAAAAGTTTGTATAATCTGCAAGCATTCGTTTCAGAGTTTGGGTGTTTTCTAAGTGTATTTACTTATATCAGTTGTCTAGTACACATAGTACAAGCTCTGCTTAGTTTACTAGATGATGTTGTGTGTCATTCGTTCAAAACATAAAAAAAAAACTATTGCCATAGATGTTCATGACAACCGACACCGATCGCTTAACGTACCGAAGCACAGGCGTTAAACACCGCTACACCTCAGTAATTCTAAGTCTCAGTAAAATTAATTTTTATTACGGACATTTGAGCTGTGTCATTTGAGCAGAACTTTCTGGTAAAATATATTCATTAACTCTTAACAATCAGGTACCTAAAGTTTCCGTAATTTGTACCTTCAACTACAATTCCATGTAAACGATATACCTAGCATGGTCAACAAAACCCTGACCACAAACGGTATTCCCAATATCACGGGCACACGCGTCACTATATCACAATTGACGCGTGCCATGAGTTATTGACGTCAAAAGATAAAACCACAGTTCAAATATAAAAGGAATTAACTGAAAACTATAAGGAAAGTCATGAAGAAAGAAAGAAAATCGCCTATTTTTTTACGGCTTTTAGTTCGGCAACAGTTTTTAGTTATAACGTTTTGAGTTGGGATTATTCCCAGGTAATCTTTGTGAGTTTGTGAGGTTGTAGAAGATAATCTCTAAATCTCTAAATGTGGGCGAAGCCGCGGTAAATAAAATTCTAAGGATAAATAAAAATTACTAATGGTTTACTTTGGTAATATATTACAATAACATAGTTTTTTCCCTATTTTATATGATAATGTAATTAAACAATAACACCAACATCAGACGTATGTGTCGCGTGGGACTTTACAAACATACATAAAACTGATGGAAATAAAACCCATACTCAGAACAACAATTTGTGTATATCAAATGTTGGAATCAACAGCCTTCAACAGTCCACTGTTGGACATAGGCCTCTCTGAGAAAGGAGGTTTTGGCCTACTATACTATGTTGATGATGAAATGTTGGAATCGAACCCTCAACACCTTAGCGCAATAGAAAGCGACGTGGCTACTGTGCCGTCCATGTACTAGAATGTGAACAGAATGGTAGGAAAATGTTAATGCAACATTTATGTAACGTTCATAATAATTAATTATATAATAATCCCTACTATAATATTCTAAAAGCGAAAGTAACTCTGTCTGTCTGTCTGTTATGCTTTCACGCCTAAACCACTGAATCGATGTTGATGAAATTTGGTATGAAGATAGAACTGAACTTGGGAAAGGACAGAGGCTACTTTTTACCGCGATAACCTACATACACGCGGACGGAGCCGCCGGCGAAAGCTAGTGAACTATAAATTTTATACAAAAGGAAAATATTAGGATTATTAGATAGAGTAGTACCACGCTGATTCAAGGGCGGTACTACCGACGGAAGACGAACCTATAATGACAACTTTTGTGCTGTTACGTTGGTAAGTGTCAGAGCCACAATAATGCAGAATCACTGGGACCGTATTTGAACGTATATTTTTTCTCTATATAAAGTTACTTAGCACTAAAATAGAAATTGATATTTATTCATGTGTTAATTTAGAACACCCAATATTCCCAAAAAAATATTCTTAAATAGTAAGGCCTCAAACACACGAGAGTTTTTTTAACGGACGTTAAAAAAGCGTTCAAGTATGAAGTTGCATAATATTATGGTCTATTTCCAACGCCCAAAGTTGAAAATGCAACACTGCTCTTTAAAAAAGCGTCGTGTTTTAAAAACGCTGTCGTGTGAACATATACTTGGGAATGCATGTGTTGTATATGAACGCTTTTTTAACGTCCGTTAAAAAAACTCTCGTGCGAATGAGGCGTAATAACAGTGATGAGTCATCTTTAATCCAAAAAAACACATTGTAAATTAAATGACAGAAGACGACTCAAAATAAAAAAAAAGATCAAAATAAAAAGTTAAAAATCGATAGACTCTCTAAAAAGATAGTTGATCTTTTATTTATAAATTCTACTACGTATATTTACGTTTTTAAATATTTATAATAGAAAATTAAAATAAATATTGAAAATACAAAAATTGAAGTATATTATTATTAATATAAACAATACTTTAGGAACTTTTTGTCAGATTATCCATCTTTATCATCATCATCATCACCAGCACATCTCAGTCCACTACTGAACATAGGCCTCTCCCATTGCACACCACTTTGATCAATTTTGGGCTTCTCGCATCCAGCATATATCATATTATCCATTTAAAAATTATTTTTTAACTACAGTTTTAAATCATCTTCCTAAAAAACTATTTATTTAAATAAAATTGACGATTAATATTAAGATTCTTACCGTTATTCCACCAGTCCAACTTCAAACCCCAAACTCCACTTAAACACAGAACGGCAAACACAATCACAATCGAACTCATTTTTAAAACTTCTTTTTCTCATAAAGAAAGCTAGGAACTATGTATCCTGACCTTAGAAAGGTTTTAAGGATAGGATTGGCGGCACAACTGCGAGTATTAACTCGCCTATAGTTGACCGATCAATCCAAAGCGCAAGCAGCGACTGGCCTCTGAAACAAAATCATTCATATTATAACCCATTCACATTTTCCTCATAATTACTACGTATTACGTATTCGAGTAAACCCATATAGTAACATACCTTCCTGAATGGTACGGAAAATGGTAATGATTTTTAGTTCTGCCTATCAATAACGTCTATCAACTTACAAATATTAAAATCGAATGAAAGTAATGTAAATTGTATGAAAATGTTGATTACAGTGTACTGTAGGCGTAGAAAGTAGAGGGACGTACATTTGAACAGCACACCCAATCACTAATGAATCCGCTCGCCGCTCCGCCCTAATTATGACGTTAGACGCATAGTAAAATATTTAAGTCTTGATACCGTGTCGCCATTAAAGGTTATTTCATAAAGGCAATGCCATGTTTGGTGTTAGTGCAGACTACGGCAGAGCTATTGGAGTTTTATGAAGTTGATAAGCTATGTATGTGTGTGTGTTCATTTGAGATAAATATCTAAATAGATTTTTCGGAAATCTTACACACAACGCCATCTAGTCCCAAGCAGAGCTTGTATTAGGGATGCTAGACAATTGATATAAATACATAAACAATTCTTTTTTGTAAATATATGAATGTCATACATAGAAAACACCCAAACTACAAAAGATATATTTGCGGATCACACAAACATTTGGCCCGACTTGGTAATCAAACCAGAGACTTCAAGCAAAGCAGTCGCATACGGTTCCACTGCGACACCAAGACGGTTAAAAGACACAGTGTGAAACAAGATTTTCAAGACACTGAGTTAAACAACGTTACTGATGAACCAAGATAATCGACACAGACTCTACCAAGATACCTTCGTTACAAGTTGTTGTCAACTTGTAACGAAGGAATATATTATTGTTAATGTCCTAGGATTCGAGATTATAGTATAAGTACACACAATTATCAGTGTACAGTTGCGACCATGATACTGAGCGAGAGTGCGTGGAACTCCTTCTGCGAGCATGTCATCCTTGTGAAGGAGATAGCGGAGTGGGACCGGGAGAGGTTTAGAACTCTTCCGATTCGCCAGGCCCGGGAACGGTCCAGATACTGCAGGAGACTCGGGCGCCGGACATCTGAAAACCTGTCACCCCCAGGCATGCGCTTATGGAGGATGGATCCTCCATAAGCGCATGCCTGGGGGTGACAGGTGAGGCCATTCTGTCAACCTAGTAGAAGCAGGCCCGGGTTACGGCGTGACGGACCCAGCGTACACGCCCCTGTTATAAAGGGGAATATCGGGGTTCCCACACAGAAAGGGTTCATCTAGAAGCCGTAGGCCCGAGGTACGTCGGGGTTCCACGGACTTCCTTTCCTCCATCTGGTGGTATCCATGGAGCTTTCCACACGAAAAAAAAAAGGGTAGAGAGACACATATTCAAGTTTGAACAGCCGTAGTCACGCGTTTTAAAGTGTATTGGCATATTTCGAGGTAACGTGTGACTACGACTTTTCAAACTTTAATGTGTGTAGCGGCTGACTATTGCGAGGCCTTGAATATCCACACTGGATGAAGAGAATCAGAGGGTACAGGATTTGGTCTCGGAATACCTTGATTATTCGCTCGGCAATGACGAAATATTCAACTATACGGCTATAGTATACGTAATTCACAACAATATAATATTTGACTGAACGGGCTGCTATACAATGGTAGCTTGCGTGTCTGCTTGAAGTTTCGGTATCAATGTTGACTTCCTTGTTGGTTTAATGGTTAGTAGTATGTAGTATGATCAAGAAAGTGTCGGGTTCGATTCCCGGGTCGGAACAAATGTTTGTGTGATCTGCAAATATTTGTTTCGGTGTTTAAGTCTTCTATGTATAATATATATATGTATTTATTTACAAAAAAAAGTATATTTATATCAGTTGTCTATTACCCATAGTACAAGTTCCGCTTAGTTTTGGACTAGATGGTGTTGTGTTTAATAATAATAATAATAATCTACGAGGGTAGCGTAAGCCAAGTCAAGTTAGAGACACGGGGTCCTGATATACCGATCCGTAGAGGAGTGAGACAAGGAGACCCTCTCTCACCCAAGCTGTTTATAATGGTACTACAACACATTTTTGACGATATTAACTGGCAGTCGGAAGGGATTATAGTTAACCAAAATCGACTTACACACCTTAGATTTGCGGACGATATTGTCTTATTCGCTGAAACAAGTAAGAAATTAGAAAAAATTATAAGGACTTTAAATGAAGAAAGTGAAAAAGTAGGCCTTAAAATGAACGAGAATAAAACTAAAATACTGACAAATAGTCACACCAACGCCGTATACCTAAGTGGGAAGCAATTGGAATATGTGAACAATTACATATACCTAGGCAAACAGCTATCATTCGAAGAGAAAAATGAAGAACTAGAGGTCGAAAGGCGTATTAATATGAGTTGGAAAAAGTTTTGGTCCCTGAAAGAAATTTTAAAAGGGAAATTTCCTCTTTATCTCAAGAAAACTGTCTTGGACACCCGTGTCTTGCCTACTCTTGCATATGGATGCCAAACGTGGACATACAATACTAAAATAAAAACTAAATTAGTATCATGCCAAAAAGCGATGGAAAGAAGCGTACTGAAAATAAGAAGAATACAAAAAGTGAAAAGCGAAAATATAAGACGGAAAACGAAAGTTATAGATGTCTTACAATATGCCCTAAAACAGAAGTGGCAGTGGGCAGGACATATAGCAAGGTACACAGACAAAAGGTGGACTTTAGAGGCAACTACATGGAAAGGACCAAGTGGAAAAAGGAAAAGGGGGCGCCCTAGGAAAAGGTGGATAGAAGATATAAAAGCGATAGCGGGAAGTCAATGGAGGAATAAAGCTAAGGATAGAGAGGTTTGGAAAAAGCTGGAGGAGGCCTTTACCCGAGAAGGGGTTCCGATCAATGGTAGTCAAGAAAGCTTAGATAAAAAATAAGAAAAATACATTAAATATTTTATTTATTAGTTAAATTAGAAATTATTATTTATTGTTTGAATTTATGTACATAATAACGCATGTAATAACATTTGTGTGGATTGGAAATAAATAGGCTTTATTATTATTATTATTATTTATTTTATTTTATTTCAAATCTCCCTGTACGGGGTAAAATTTACTGAATACACGGGCCATAGCCAAATGTAATCAGAGCTTAAGTGATGGTGTAAGTTGATGAAACTGAAGATGTGGTTAGGAATTTTCGGGTAAGTCTGCAGGTGTTTAATATAACTGCTTTTTGGAGTAGGTGTAGTAAATGTTGGGGTATTCCTAAGACATCTAAGCTATGTTGAAGGCTTTTAGGTATTATTCCGGTTGAAGATATTACTATTGGAACTATGTGAATGTTTACAGCTCGCCACTGCCGTTTCAGTTCTATTGCCAGATCTTGATACTTTGTGAGTTTTTCAGCTATTGTTGATTGGATATTATGAGTATTTGGAACTGCTATATCTATTAGATAAACCGTTTTCTTTACTTTGTCGTGAAGTGTGATGTCCGGTCTATTGAAGTGAATAGTCTTGTCTGTTATTATCGTCCTGTCCCAGTATACTTTGTGGTTGTTATTTTCTAGTACAGTCTCCGGCTTGTATTTGTAATACGGTGTCTTTTTGTCTATAAAGTGGTATCTATGGGCAATATGTTGGTGTACTATTGCAGCTACTTGGTCATGTCTGTGTTTGTAGTCACTTTGAACTAAAGATTTGCAGGCTGAGGTTATGTGTTGAATGGTTTCGGGACAGGCATGGCAGCGTCTGCAAGTGTCTGAGGTGAGATTTTGTGCACGTATTATATGCTTTTGGTAGTTTCGGGTGTCGATGACTTGATCTTGGATGGCTATCATAAATGCTTCTGTCTCAGGAAACAGGTCTCCACGCCGCAACCATTCGTTCGACGCAGCTTTGTCGACGTTAGGTTGTTGCAGGTCGTGGCGATGTCTGCCGTGTAAGGATTTCTGTTGCCATTGGTTAATTTTTTCTTTTGATTCAACTATACTTTCATTGTATTGTGGATTTCGGTCTGCTAAATTAAGGGGGGTGAGTCGTCTGTCCGCAAGCATTACAACTTCGTGTAGTGTAGAGTGCTGTGATCGTTGCTGAAAATACTGTCTAAGTGATTTAATTTGTCTGTTGTGTAAATTTGATACATCTATTATGCCTCGTCCTCCTTCTTCCCGCGGGAGGGTTATTCGTTGCACGCAGGATCTAGGATGGTGTTTTCTGAAGGCTGTTAATGTTGTATTTATAGAGCGTTGAATATTTGTGAGTTCTGTCTTGGACCATCTTATTATGCCGAAAGAGTAGACGAGGATGGGGATGGCATAGCTATTAATTGCTTTAAATGTGTTACGAGAGTGGAGTTGCGAACGGAGTATAGTATTAAGTCTATGTTTGAATTTCTGTTTAAGTGTGTGTTTTGTTTCCTTCTGTTTAATTTGTCTATCTTGTTGGAATCCTAAATATTTATAAGAATTGTGAGATTCTAAGGGCTCTATTGTTTCTCCTGTCACTAGTGTGTAGGTGCTGGTAGTAATTTGTCCATTAACCAGTGTAAAAGTTTTACACTTATCAATACCAAACTCCATATGAATGTCGTTTGAAAAAGATTGTGTAATATCTGCTAGATGGTGTAGTGATTCTGTGTTGTTGCCAAATAATTTAATGTCGTCCATGTACATGAGATGTGTAAGGTTCGTTTGTTTTTGTGATGTAGTGATAGTGTAACCTAGACTAGACTTATTCAACATATGAGAAAGGGGATTGAGAGCTAGGCAGAACCACAGCGGGCTAAGTGCATCACCTTGAAAGATTCCTCGCCGTATTGGAATTTTAGGTATTTCTGCATTCAAGTGTCCTTTGATATTTAATGTAGTGGTCCAGTGTTGCATCGAGTTTTCTAGGAAGTCAATTAGTTTTGGGTGAATTTTATAAAGTTGCAGGACGTGAAGCAGCCAGCTGTGTGGAACGGAGTCAAAGGCTTTTTTGTAGTCTATGTACATGGTACTTATAGTTTTCTTTTTTGTAATTGCCATTTTCATTGCCACCGAGTCTATTATTAATTGTTCTTTGCAACCTTGACTATTTTTGCGGCACCCCTTCTGTTCTTCTGCAAGTATACTATTTTCGTTAGCGTGTTGATGTATTATTTCCGCTATGCATGATGTAAGTATTTTGTAAATTGTTTGCAAGCATGTAATAGGGCGATATTTAGCTGGGTTCTGATAATCTGTGTCTTTTGGTATCATATAGGTGAGACCTTCAGTGATGTAATGTGGCATTGAGTCTGGAGATTGAATGAATGTGTTTATATGTTTATGTAGTAGAGGATGTAAAGCTGTGAACTTCTTATACCAGTAATTGTGAATGTGATCGGTACCAGGTGATTTCCAGTTGTGCAATTTTTTCAAAACATTTATAAATATTTCTATAGGAATTTCATTAAAATCCATAGGTATGATATCATCTGATAAAAGGGTATTTGTCTGGAGCCATTCAGCTTGTGAATTATGAAGTACAGGTTTGGACCAGATATTGAACCAGAAGTCACGTAGTTCATTAACAGGTACCGTTACTGAATCTTGTGTGTTGTTATTAGTGTATTGTGTTGTGTTTGAGGCTAAATGTCTGTAAAATTGTTTTTCATTGTTAGTGAACTGACTGTTTTGTGTTTTTCGGAGTGTACAATTAATGTATCTTTTTAATCTACTTGTTGCTGCATTAAGTTTTTGTTTGAGAGTGTCAAGGAAGTGTTCATTACTCAAATTGGGTTCTTCATGTTGTGAGTGGATTTGATATTTATCTTTAATTTTTGTAACTAATCTGCTAAGTCTTTCACTGTGTTTGCCTCTAATATATTCTGTCATCCTTCCTATTTCTTTCCTTAAATTTCGTATTTTATTTTGTAGTCTTTTCTGCCAGGGCGGTAGTTTTATTTGTTTTTGCGAAACAGGTGTTATGTTATCTTTAATTTTAGATCCATTGACGGTAGCCGCGGTGTAAGCGGCGCAGTAGATAATGGTCTGAGTCAGTGAAAACTCTTGATCAAGTGAGATATGGTTTGGTAGTATTTCGGTGTCAATGAATTGGACTATTTTTATTAGCTTTCTAGATACTTTCTGTTTTGGTATATATGGCCGAGTCGTTGGGTCACTATGTCTGAATTTAAGCATTGCAATATTAAATATTTCTATAATTTTATTAAGCTCTGAAGCGGTGGAATTTAATTGTGATCGGAAATTATGTGTTGACAATGGTTGGGTGAGTAAGTCCGTGTGTGGGCTATGCATTTCTAGTTGTGGTTCAGTTTCTGATGTACTGCAATGTGTATGCGAGATGTAGTCTTCCTGATTAGTGTTTTGTAGATTAAGAGTACTTGCTATTTCGTTACGTATTTCTTCTTGTCTTTGATCACTGATCAATTTGTTGTTCAAAATTACCCGGAGCTGGTCGGATATCCTTTGTTCGCTAACTTCTGATAAATCAGGATGTTCTGCAATTACTGCTTGATAAAGTGGTTTACGGTATGCTGTCCTATTAGATCCTAATTGTGTTATTTTGAAGTAATTTTTAATTATTGATTCGTTATATTCAGTTGTCCATCTTCTTCTCTGTGTTTGTATATTTGTATTGTCTGGGTGTGTACCGCAATCTACTTGTGTATTTTGCATTTGTAGGTAAGCAGAAACTTCCTCTTTGATGTTGTCTAAAGTCTGTTGAGGTAGAAGATTGTTTCTAATTATGGCTCGACATTGATCTCCTAGTCTTTGTTTAGATGCCTGCATTTGTGGATATTTTTGTGTGAATTCCTGGTGTAGGTGATTTAGGTATACTTTACTAGTGTTTAATTTTGTAGCTATTATTAGTACCTATACAACTAATTATGACAAATAAATTTGACGTCATCTATACGCAGTTTTCAGGTAAAATAAAGCTAATATTAGTAAAATATTTTGGAGTTTATTCTATTGGATATGATTTTAATAATAATAAATATTTATATAAACTAAAAGAAACAAAAGACAGAAACAATGCGCGAAAATTCTGCATTAGTTAAAAAACTGTGTCTCAGCAATTTACGCCTCCTCCGGACTGGGGCCGTCAGAGTTACATCAATAATTAAAATTAAATAGTGTATTCAAATTATATATAATGAAACAAGAGAAATTTACAAAAGATAATACAGTTACAAACTACTCAGTTTATATGTATGTATACTATGCAAATATGTGTATTACATTGAGAGAAAAGAATATGTGTGAGTGTTTGTGTGTATGTGTGTGCGCGTGTATGTCTGTTTGTGTGTATGTGTGTGCGTGCATGTGTATGTGATACTGAGATGCTGGAATAAAATTTGGAGGAGTTCTGCAAGATGTATCTAAAAACATGTGGATTAGCAGATTGAATATTTTTTTCTTTATTTGTTTTTAAAAAAAGACAACTGCATTTAGAATATAAATCCTGTGTCGCGAGAGACTTTACGAACATACATGATGCGGACAAAAAGAATAGACAAACTCTGAAGAACAATTTCGGGTCACAGAAAGTCGCTCAAGAGAAATGGATATCGCTCGATATATTCCAGCATTTCTTCCTGCCCCCTAGCCAAGTTTCAAGTGTTTTTCGTTTTCCATTCTATTCTCTTGTTTCATTTTCTAATATTTTGTTTTGATCACGTGACTGACCTCTGTGGGTTCGATTTCCGGGTCGGGCCAGAACTTGTATTTTAATAAGTACTAGACAACTGATATAAATACTTAACCTTATATTTTTTTGTGAATATTATACTTACATAATAATATTATATATGGAAAACACCCAAACCCCGAAACAAATATTTGCGGATCACACAAACATTTGGTCCGACCCGAGACTCGAGACCTCAAGCACAGGAGTCGCATCTACCATTATTATTGTAATTTATAGGATGGATACTTATAAGCGCTTAATTATTATCACTATTTTCTTTGCAAACCGTTGTAATATAACTGCTTCACTCGTCAGACAATTTCCAATTCTTATTTTTTTATAATGCTTGATATACATAATATACATAGATAATGGTTTATGAGGCAAATTGAGAGGCGTGGCGATGACGTCATCAGAAACGCATCGAATGAGATCTGGTGATTGCGTGCGCGCAACATTAAATGTATGTCTCTTTCTAAGCTTTGTGCAGGCTAAGAAAGAGCGAGATAAAGTTATTTTTCGTCGTTTATCGCGACATTTTACACTCACCAACGGCGTGTAATTGTGTCGGCGCCCGCGCAGGAGAGATGGATGTCGCTTGCTATGTTCACGTATTTCTACCTGCCATTCTCTTGTTTCATTGCCTAATATTTTGATTTGATTACGTGACTGAGCGCCATTGGTCTAGCGGTTATTGTATGCGACTGCTAATCAAGAGGTCTCGGGTTCAAATCCCGGGTCAGGCCAAAAGTGTTTTTGGGATTTTCTTAGGAAATTCCTAATAGCAGCCCGGAGTTGGAAGAGTGGCGGTGATTCACGTCCGTGCCTCGGAGAGCACGTAAAGCCGTCGGTCCCGGTTGTCATGAACATCTATGGCAATCGTTATTGGGAAGTCAGTGCCCTCAAATATACTGACAACTAGTTCAATCTTCGAATTTCAGTTCTCCTTTAGGGTTGCGGAGGTCCGATGCCAGTAGCTCCGTGAAAAAACTGAAATTCAGGTAAAAAAAAACTAAAAAAAAACTTGGGAATAATGGCTAGGAGGACTCTTGTATTCCGCCACATGTACCTCCTGTATAGTTTAAGCTACCGTTGTATGTAAAACAATATATAATTATTATTACTAACCATCACACAAAAAAAAATACATTCACGCCCGCAAATATAATCTAATCACAGTTTTGAAGCCAATATGGATTACTAAACAATTCAAGAAAAGAAGTACTCCCGGCATTGGACGAGAGAGAAAGAATATTAAATTACTATATTATACTACTACATATTATACTATAATACTACATTACTAAACGTATTAGAGTCATGCTGATTTCAGCACGAATGGGCCGACTTGAACGGCACAGTACCCTCACACAGAAGAGCAAATTAAAAATGAGAGCATAGTGTCACAGAATACATAATAGTACCCGTACAGAAGACTCACTCCGAAAAGTAAATTAAAGTTATAGATACCCTCGGTGTCAAAAGATTAAGTTCAATTCAGATCGCACAGCGCCGAATCACTACGATTATATTTACCTACAGTTGCGTCTCTTTCTATCGTGTAATTCTTAACTGTTCTGACGATGTCTGTTCGACCGGCGTGTCTGACCCGGCAGGCAGCCGGCCGACTATACCTAAACTGCGGAGTGACACCCCCCTGATAGTGTTGTCGTATTTCGTTTGTGAGTGTGAGACCAGAGGCTCAATAATGTAGGAGCATCGCATTTAGCCGCCATACAGTGTCACCTCCATTGTCTGTACTCACAATGAGAATGGCGATCCCTACTCTTGGGTTCAAATCATACTTTCCATCAAACAAAGTAGAATTATTTTGGTAAATTTAAATATAAAGAAATCATCATCATCATCCTTTAACACTCCACTGCTGGACATAGGCCTCTCCTTTGAAAGGAGGTTTGGCCTAATATACCACGCTGGTCAGATGGGTTGATAAAGGGTTTGTTTCAAGTTTTCCTTCTCTTGGTAGTGATGTTAGCTGCTCATTTTGTTCCTTTAGTCGCCTCTTACGACACCCATGGAATGAATAGGGGTGTTGACACTTTATATTCTTAATCCGTCACCACACGGATTTTATTACAATAATAATAAAGAAATATTGATTACAATAATGGTAAACTTATGTAATTAAAACGCAATGTTTTGCTCCAATTCATTTAGATGCGGTTTGAACCAGTTCTATATATATATATACTGTTGATTAAAAACTTTAAAATAGAAAGTCAGAAACCTATGCACAACACTTTGCTGAAGGATTCTATAAAGGACATACAGACAAACATTCATTTTTATATACTTACATAGAAGATACATATCTATACGAAAGAATAACTGAATTGTCTGATTGTAATTGCCTATAATCTTAACAAAAAGGAACCGACTTCAATGAAAAACTATTCCGAGTACCCAAATCGCGACATTTGTGCCTATGATATATGAGGAGTTTCCTCGATTTCTTTGGGATTCCATCATCAGATATCGATATGGTGGACCACCTGTAAGCTACGCCCATTCCAATGCAAAAAGAATTTTTGAAATCGGTTCATAAACGACGAAATTATCGCTGAACCTTAAAAAAAAAAAAAAGATTTCGACGAATTGAGAACCTCCTCATTTTTTTGAAGTAGGTTAAAAACGGGACTTGTTTTATAGTTCAAATATTACTTGCGACTATGCTTTGCACACAAATAGTAAACAACAATCACTGCGTCACAATGTCAAACAACTCGTGGTCTATTTATTTTTTCCTGTAGCAAGTTTAACAGGGGATTGACAGTATATTCTGTAATTACCTAGGGCCTGTTTTCTGACGTCGTCTCAACATAAACAATTACGTGTATCATTTTGTTTATTATTGTAATATTAATTTCATTGACACTATTCTCATCAATGAGTTGTTATTCTTCGTAATTTTATGCCAGTTTTTAGTTGAAAGGTATGTAAAAAAAACTCCCGCATTATGAATATAGTCCTGCGTCGCGGGGGACTTTACAACCATACAAGAAACGGCCAGAAAGAACACATAGACTTAGAATAACTATTTGTAGATCACACAAAGTGTTATCCAGTGTAGGATTTGAACCCACAATACTTGGCGCAGTAGAAAGCGACGTGGCATCCGCTGAAACCACTAGGCCAATCGTGCAGTTAAATAATATAATGTTTTGATGCTGAATAATAGCTCAAAGCTCAATAGATGGACCAAATTATCCATGTTGTGATGGATGAGGCATACGGAGTATCACCATCTATCAATCCTGGGGGTGTCGTAAGTGACTAAGGGCAATACAACGGCATACTAGGTTAAAATCTCTTGCGAGGTAAGGCCTGTGTCCATTACTGGACTGTCATAGGCTCTTGATGATGAAAGTAGGCCAAAAGGCTACATTATAACCAACAATAACAAGGGTCTCCTCTCAAGAGTGAGTCAAGGCCATAGGTCCCCACGTTGACCGAGAGTGGGTTTGAGGACTGGCAAGACACGTATCTACTACTACTATTCTATTCTATTCTATTCTATTCTATTCTATTCTATTCTATTCTATTCTATTCTACTTAATCTTGCCGTTGATTGTTTTTATACCGCCCGAAGGCCTCCAACTAAACTTTACGACTGTTATCTTAAAATAGCAACCGCGACCGACTGCTTAACGTGAATTTTGAATCACGGGAATTCACATAGCATATCATGTCCCAAACGATGACCCATCTCGGTAATGACCACGCTGTCGTTACTTACCCTCTTATTGCCACTTGAATATGAGAGCTTCGATAAAAGGTCGGAGTAAAATTTTGGTAACATATGAGTGACTGCCTTGTTGGTCTAGTGGCTAGCGTATGCGACTGCTGATCAAGAGGTCACGGGTACGATTCCCGGGTAGGACCAAATGTTTGTGTGATCCACAAATATTTGTTTCGGTGTCTGGGTTTTCTATGTATAATATGTATGTTTTTACCAAAAAAAAAGTATATTTATGTATTTATATCAGTTGTTTAGTACCCATAATACAAGTTCTGCTTAGTTTGGGACTTAGTTGTGTAAGAATGTCCGAAAATATTTATATTTATAAATCTAGTAATTTTATTATATTTATTAATCCACTGCTTAGCATAGGTATGCCCATAGAAAGTATGTTTTGGCCTACATATATACCACATTGGCCAGACGGCTCGGTATACGATTTGATTCAAGTTTTCCTTCTCTTTACAGTGATGCTGTCCCACGTAGTTTTTCCTAAGTCATCTGTCACGTCATATTCATAATTATGTAAACCTACATATGTGGCAATACAAAAAATAAATATGGTACCATGAAGTTGCTCTGATGATCGAATTGAAAGAAAACAAACTCATAGAGCTTAGCATCATTTATTTTGTCCTAATAAGTAACTTGCGACAACACGATATAAAGGATCTATAGAGACTTACTCGAGATAGGTGACACCCCGGTGCGGCCGGGGGGTGTCGTTTAAGGTGGGTTGATGTTTTGCTTCTTTCTGTACATAGCGATGAGAGGCGCAAAATCATCCTGCCCCGGGGGTAAAACTAGTCACCCCGAGATGTACCTCAGACGTTGAGGTACGGAAGGGGGGAAACCAGTAGCTGCTGACGCGATTTTGATGTTCCTCCCATCTGCCGAGGTAGGCCGCCGCGAGGTTTAGTGGATAGACCGGTTGCCTGGGAGTCCCACACACGCCTTTCTTTTCCCCCACGAAGGCTATGGTGCGAAAAGCATTCCCAGCGTAAAACAAAAAAAAAGGATCTATAGAGACTTGTTTTTAAATATTTTGCGTACCAAATGTTTGTGTGATCCGCAAATATTTGTTTCGGAGTTTGGGTGTTTTCTATGTATAATGTGTATGTATTTACAAAAAAAAATGTTTGTGTATTTATATCAGTTGTCTAGTACCCATAATACAAGCTCTGCTTAGTTTGTGACTAGATGATGTTGTGCGTAAAATGTCTGAAATATTTATTTATTTATAATAATTTATCCGACTACCCTTCAAAAGGTATCGTCGAATACCGGGTCATGTTACATCATACCAAACTGTTATCCAGTTTTAAATTTTAGAAACACAAAATAATAGCCCGGAGTTTCGAAGTTCCCCGTGCCTCAGAGAACACATGAAGCCATCCTGCACCTGACCCCCCTAGCCAAATTACAATCGTTTGTCATTCTATTCTGCCTATGACCTAAGGAGTCATCAATAACCCATAACGTCCCACTGCTGGGCTCAGGTCTCCTCTCAAGAGAGGGTTAAGGCCATACGTCCCCACGCTGGCCGAGTGCGGGTTGGGGACAGGCAAGACACGTTGTGGCTACGTAATCTTGCTGTTGGATGTTTTTAAGCCGCCCGAAGGCCTCCAACTAAGCTTCACGACTGCTATCTTATGATAACAACCGGGACCGACTGCTTAACGTGACCTCCGAATCACGGAAATGCTCATAACATATAATGCCACAAACGGTCACCCATCTAGGTCCGACCGCGCCGCAGTTGCTTACCCTTGGTGATTGTTTCCAATCACCTAAGGCCACTCGGCTATGAGCGCTTCTACTCGACTTCTCTACTCTACTTCTCTCGACCTAAGGAGTAATTTAGGCAAATCTTTATAGGCTAGCTTAGCTACTCCCGATTTAGAACAATAACTGCAGGTAACAACGCGGGACTCAGTTACGAAATAAGATTGTCTAACTAATTTTAACAATCAACAACGTCATCATCTTTCTAGCCTTTATTCCCAAGTTTATTTGGGGTCGGCTACTAGTTCAACCGGTTTTACTTCAATTTCAGTTTTTCCACGGAGCGACTGGCATCGGACCTCCGCAACCATAAGGGAGAACTGAAATTCGAAGATTGAACTAGTTGTCAGTATATTTGAGGGCACTGACTTCCCATTCACGATTGCCATAGATGTTCATGACAACTGGACCGACCGCTTTACGTGTTCTCCGAGGCACGGGCGTGAATCACAGCCAAACTTCCAAACTCTGGACTGCTGTTAGGAATTTCCTAAGAAAAACTCAAAAACACTTTTTGGCCCGACCCGGGATTTTAACCCGAGACCTCTTGATTAGCAGCCGCATACGCTAACCACTAGACCAAAAAACTACGTCTTTATTTAAATATCCAACGGAGCATGTCTTAATACTTTTTTCACTCCTTAATATACTATGTATAGTCCCAAATCTCATATTGCCAAAGTACATAAAAAGAAAACCACAAATAAGTACATTTTGATACATAATACTAGAATTATTTAGATGCATTCGAATCGGTTAAGTCCCATTTAAATCAACATTTACGGGACTGTTTTGTATGACATTTATAGGGACTTACGCATCATAGTAGGTATTTTTTCCTCATAGAAAGTGTAGGCTAAACCGCTATACGTCACTAGTATGATGCCATTATTCATGTTTGGCTTTCGAGGTCTCATTGTACATTGGCCTTCGATGTTAGAGTTTGATTCACCGTGAATAAATATTCGCATGGAATTTGGAGCCTTAAAATCACATAAAAAGTGTTAAATTCCTTTGTCTTCCATTCAGAAAGACAAAAAGTTCTACAATAGAACCGATTTTTTTACACAATCTAAAAACTACTTTAAATTTAAGGTTGTATGGGAGAAATTGCCGTGATAAGACCGAAAACTGTTACGTTGCAATTTTGATATATATTTTAAAGATTTTCTTGTATTTTATGTATAATTAAGTTAGATGAGCATATTACCAGCTGCGCACTGGACTTTGTGTAAATCCCTAGGTAAATTATAAAATGAATAATATTTCATACATTACCTACACGTTTTAGGCAGTGTATGCATTGCCTAGGTATTGCATATAATCGATTAAACATATTTATCTTCCTAGCCTTTATTAACAATATTATTTGGGGTCGGCTACTAGTTCAACCGGTTTTACCTGAATATCAGTTTTGCCACGGAGTGACGGGCATTGTGTGATCCGCTAATATTTCTGTACCTTAGAGGTATATAACATTAAGTGGTTAAAGTCAAATTTTACAGGAGAGGCTAAAATGCGCGTAGTGAAATTTTGAATGTAATTTTGAGAAAGTTGTAATAAAGGCAGAGTAATTAACTTAGCTGTATTTTTTAATAAATAGAGCGAAGTTTTATGTATTACACATAATTATGATAAATCTATCCATAATCTTAATAATAAATGTTAATATTTATGCAATTAATGTTAGACATCATTGTATATCTCTTTTCAAAGGCGACGTGGGACTTAATGCTTTATACCATTATGTAGAACTGGTTCTTGCAATTTTAATTGTATAATAAACGTAATTTCGACAAAATGTGGAGTTACTATTGTCTGCCTCTAAGGTATAGATTTGTTTCGGAGTCTGAGTGTTTTCTATGTATAATATGTATGTATTTACAAAAACATGGTATGTTTATGTATTTAAATCAGTTGTCATATCCGTGTGGTGACGGATTAAGAATACAGAGTGTCACCACCCCTATTCATCCCGCGGGTGTCGTAAAAGGCGACTAAGGGATAAACTACGCAAGGCAACATCAATGCAAAGAGAAGGAAAACTTGAAACCAACCCTATACCAACCCGTCTGGCCAGCGTGGTATAGTAGGCCAAAACCTCCTTCTAAGGAGAGGCCTATGTCCAGCAGTGGACTGTTGAAGGCTGTTGATGATGATGATGATGATCAGTTGTCTAGTAATACAAGCTCTGCTTAGATTATTATAAATATAAATATTTGTGTTAATCTGTTCTTCAGATTCTGAGTTCGATCTAGATAGCACTTATTATGCTATACATAACTAAACTATTTCTAAAGAACTGACCCGAAACCCTGTATACAATTTATACTCTACGTTGTTCGCACTTGGTAGAATTTGTTCAATGAAGTCAGTCTGTCAGTCTGTAATTCTCGTATTGCACATTTCAATAAAAAAATTTTAATAAAATAATTAAAATTTGTATTTCTTTGGATTGCATTAAGAGTCCAGATCGGACGTAATAGATTCGTTCGAGAACTGTTCTTTGTCAAATCGAATCTATTAGGTCTAATCTGGATCTTAACCATCTGAAGATATTCAAAATTTCTTTATATTATGAAAATCGTGAGTTGAGTTTCATTGTATTACGATATTCTTATTTGGGTATATTTAGTTTTTTATTTCAATTGGCCAATATTGATAAAATTGTAGAAACTACGCTGATTTCAACACGAATGGGCCGGCTCGACCGATGCAGTGTACTACCCTCACACAGAAGACCATTCTAATAATGACATCATTCTTTCTATCATTCAATCCAATCATTGTTCTCCCGACTTCCAGAGGGTGGAGAATGATGCAGAAACCTCTGACCAGGTCACCATAGGTCATCATCATCATCATCGTCAACAGCCTTTAACAGTCCACTGCTGGACATAGGCCTCTCCTTAGAAGGAGGTTTTGGCCTACTATACCACGCGTCCCAGACGGGTTGGTATAGGGTTGGTTTCAAGTTTTCCTTCTCTTTGCATTGATGTTGCCTTGCATAGTTTATCCCTGAGTCGCCTTCTACGACACCCGCTGAATTACACTCACAATGAGGATGTTTACCTCTACTGCTGGAGTCATGGTTTCCATCAGGCAGAGTAGAGTCATTTTAGTACGCTTAACTCCTAAAAGAAAAAACATAGTAAAGAGAGTTCAATATCCAGTTACAGTAACAGACCTTTGTTTATTTTTTTGTGAAATGAACATCAAATCAAACAATTAACAAAACAATAATTTTACACTAATTTAAATAATGATTACATAAATACAAAAAATAAACCTATAATAATATACAATACTTATATTAACCCGTGCCCGATCGCATCTGGTGGAAAGGTGCCCATTATGCTAGCAGCATTGCCGCGTTGTATGGCAATGGCCAACCTTTGCACCAGAAACGAGCAGGAACGAGAGTCCCCGTTTATTTCAGATAGCCTACGACCCAGTTCCCCCACGAAGCCCAAAGTTTCAGCAGCCCAGCTCCCCATTGTCTCCACCGCCACATTGACGAAGTGGTAGTTTTGCTCCAAAGCCGCATATTTCTGCCTCTTCTTATAACAAGCATCCTCCGCCGCAGCCGACGGGGAGCGGACCTTTGTTTATTGTTGATAATTTCCTTTTAACAATTACTACACCTTTACATATTATATAGAAATGAATGACGTTAATATTAAATTTACCAGTAAACACTGCGTACGTAGGAGTTCAATAGAATTTGTAGAAGGTATTTAGATGATCTCTTTCATAAACCACTTTCTCATAAAAACGATAATTCCAGCAGATGGCGTAATATTACATTTTTTATTATGGTACTAGCGGAGTCCTAGTTGTTGTTGTAAGCTGCAGGTAATGCCACAGCGAGAAGAAAATCTAAAAAAAATGTAGCATAAGTTACTCCTTATAATATCAGCTATCTGCCAGTTAAAGTCCCACCAAAACCGGTCCAGCTGTTACAGAGATTATCCATTACAAACAGACAGGCAGATAGACAAACTTTTCACATATTACTTTTTTGATGTAAGTACCGTATGTATACACTTTCATAGGGGGACAAACGATCAGATGGACATCTGATATTGTCTGTGTGGTGACGGATTAGGAATACGGAGGGTCACCATCTCTATTTATCGAGATCGTAAAAATGGAAACTACGTACGATAACTGTTTTTCATACTCATGTTTTTACTGTAAACGGGACTTATTCGCGATTACAGTCTACCCGTGACCACGAGCGGTATAACCCGTTCGAAACGTCGGAAAATAGAAGGTATCGTAACCTTTAATATTATCGCGAATAAGTCTACGTACGATAAAGCAAGAGAAAAAAAAATGGAAACAAATATTTTTTTTAACATGTGGACGGGACGAACCGTACCATACATCATTCCGACACACCACCTCACGGCAAACTCTTGTGGGGTCACAAAGGTTTGCGGCGAGGTCTAGTGTTAAAATCACAGGGTGTGCCTCTCTGCGCCTAAAATGGGAGGGTCCGGGAACTGTTGTTGCAACATCTGGACACCTCTGAGCATAGAAACAAATCCTTTTTTTGACGTATGGAAATCTCTACGGAGCATTACCCCACCGGGGTTTGTGATGGGGCGGTGTGTCGGAATCGGATTGACTAAAACCACACGGTGTGCCACTCTACGCCTTAGATAGGTCTAGGAACAGCTGTTATTACGGCATCTGTATCATTATAACAAACCCTTTTTTTTTTTTCGTGTGGAAATCCCCGCGGACCGTCACCCCGTCGGGGGTTACGGCGGGGGTGGTGGTACGTCGGACTCGAACCGACTAAAACCACACGGTGTGACCCTCTCTGCGCCTGTGTATTGGAAGGAGTCCAGGGAGGGGATTTCCTTCTGGACTCCAACCGGCGCCTGCTCGCACTGTTGCGGGCACCATCTCAAACTCTCGACTCTCTATTGGTCAACGTCCGGTCACACGCGGACGCCGCCACCTCGCGGTTGGCCACTACTGCGGACGGACGGGAAACCCGTCCCGCCCATCCGCGGCCACTCTCAGGGCGGTATGGGACGCAGGTGTGCGCGCCTCCGCCGCCCGGGGCGCCGGCGGCGGATCGGGTCCGAGTGGTCGTAGTCCTCCCGGGCCCTCTCCACCACCTCCTTCTGCAAGATTACGTCCTCGCAGAAGGTTGCGACCGCGGTAAAACACCCGTCGCTGGCGGCCATCGATCTTATGACGGCCGGCAGCGAGAGATCCCTCCGATGACTGCAGTGAGGGCCTGGCGCTGATTATAACAAACCCTAAATCAACCTTATATCCAAAATTCTAAGGCCTAATTTACCACTCTGGGAGGATAGAACAGCACTGCTGAACATATATCCAACAGGGTAGTTCTGAAGAACTCTGTTGATGATAGCATTTCTGTTAGAAATTAATTCAAATTCAAATTCAAAAATCTTTATTGCTAACTAAGTGTAGGTACATTTTGTGATCTTATATAATATGGTTCGTCTCAACTTAGTAGCCTTTTACAGGCATTGCAAATTTGTTGAGATAACGACGTTACACAATTGTTACAATGTTAGAATTTTATAAGGAGAACTAAATTAATAACTATAACTAAAAATTAAGTAATGAAGTGAACAATTTAAAATTAATATTGCTCAATGAAATTAAAACCTTTTTGTATTAGTCATTTATCTGTGATATTAGTCAGTGATGTAACCACGTCTAATTTAACGTGTTATAAGTCACGTATGCGAATAGGTACTCTTACTAATCACTTGTATAACTTTCAATATTTTAAAGCTCTTGTCCTGTGTCGTGTCGTGTCATGTCTTATCACTTTCATTGTGATATACAATGAACCAACTAAACTAATAATTTTAACAAAAAGGAACCGACTTCAATGAAAAACTATTCCGAGTACCCAAATCGCGACAATTGTGCCCATGTATTTGAGGAGTTCCCTCGATTTCCTTGGGATCCCATCATCAGATCCCGATATGGTGACGATGAGACCACCTGTAAGCTACGCCCATTCCAATGAAAAAACAATTTTTGAAATCGGTTCATAAACGACGAAATTACATAAAAAAAAAAAAGATTCCGACGAATTGAGAACCTCCTCCTTTTTTTTGAAGTCCGTTAAAAATCAACAATCTTGACGATCCGACCACATGGTCGAAACTATGTTCTGTTATTTAACTGAAGCTCTGTCTTGTCTCAACTCTTTTGTCACGATTCTCATGAGCTCGGTTCTCATTCCGTTCTCCTGTTTGGAATTGAAGTTCGGGAACGAGAGTATCACTAAAATTCCTGTAAATACATTAGGATTAACAGCAGTGACCCTCAATTAAAATTCCAGGGTAATTAAGCTGTCTTGTAATCTACAACGAAAATCGGAAGAAAACAGGAATATAATAATTTCAATTCCGTCCTTAGCAAAGTGGAAAACAACTTTTTAAAGTAGGGCAGCAGTTAAGTGAGTTATAGTTGATTTCTTATTAATTATGGTAAAATCAACTAAAAACATGAAAGTTTACCTTACTCTGCACAAGATTAAGATGTCAAACGCCAGATGCCATTTGTAAGCTACTCAGCATATCGCATTTAATGTGCTTCTCAATGCATTGAATCTCTTTTTATTAACTTTTCTATGAAAGGTTAACGAAAACTACACTGAATCTAATTTACTCAAAATTCATTTTTAACAACCATAATATCCCGTCGCTGAGCTAACGTCTCCTATCAAGAGAGGGTTGTTATATCTACATTAGTTTAAGAACTTAGTTATTAAGATAAATATGAGTGGTTCACTATTTTTTGCTATTTAGTTTTATATATGTTTTTTGATAAACACAGTCTTTAATAGATGTTGACCGATTCTCAGACCTACCCGATATAAATAAATATAATATAATAATATAGTATAATATATGAACACTAAATTTCACAGAAATCATTTAGCCGTTTCGGAGGAGTTAGGTAACAAAAACCGCGATACGAGAAATTCAAATTTATAATTAAATTTATAAAATATACATTTAAATTTACCTGGTTAAATAGTTCTTTGCACTTCTTTAAAGTTGGTTTATTAACAAACACGGGCACGTCCCGTGTTTGATAATATGATAAACGAATCAGTATTATGGAATTACTAATTAAATCAAATTTCAAAACAGTTTTTGCTGTTCCGAGCCTGGTTCCATTTTCCTCATAAACTTATCACAAGTCAAATAGGTACCTATCACGACGTAACTCTAAACGTAGTTATTGTGACGTCATCAAATATCCCATTTATTTTCCTTTACATAACATCATAATTATTACGTTTTATTTGATTATATGTTTATGAAGAGTTACAAAGCGTTATCACAATTTAATTTGTAATTAATTTAATTTTATGTAACGAAATAAAATTGAAATGACTGTTTGTAATATAAAATTTGCCTCCTATACTACTACAGAAGAAACTCATACATGGTTCGACTGCACGGTTGGCCTAGTGGCTTAAGCGGTCGCCACGCCGCTTCCTACTGCGCCAAGTGTCGTGGGTTCAAATCCCACGTAGGATAACACTTTGTGTGATTCACAATTTGTTGTTCTGAGTCTGGGTGTTCTTTGTGTCCGTTTCATGTATGTTTGTAAAGTCCCCCGCGACACAGGAATTTATATTCCTAAAGCGGGAGTTGTCTTTTTGAAAAAAATATATATATCATAATTCATATGTGTGTATATATCATACTTCAATGGGTTGTGCAGTTGTGCAGGGAGTACGGTATAGATCTGTCTGAACACGAAAGTCAATGTTTCACGCGGCATGCTAAACCTTATTTTTTTGAGTGATGGCAAACAACTTTTAATTCTTGAATTCTCTTTTTTTTTTCTTATTGACTGTATTGGTGTAGTATCTATGTTGATAATTAGTGTGCCAGAACTTTTATTATATTATTATGTCGCAATCCGTGAAGACCTATAATTGGCTTGATGTTGCATATCAAACTGTTTATTTTATTTTTTGTAGCTGTTGGTTTTCCAAAAAAAAATTAAAAATACCCCGGGACCTACTACTACTAATAAATACTAGTTTTTTTTTAAACTCCTGTCTGTTTGTTCCGCTTTATCGCTGGAACGGATGGACCGATTTTGACGGGACTTTCAGTGGGAAAAAACTGATGAGTCTGATGACATAAGGAATAACTAAGGTCAACGACATCAGTCACGAACTAAAACAATAATCGCTTTCACTACTAACACTACAGGACTTAGTCAGTTTTAATTTCTAATTCATTTAAATATTAATTATTAAGAGGAAAACAATGAAACGTTGGTATTGTGAGAGTAAACCATTTGAATCTTCCTTCCTCAAAGTGGCAATGAAACAGTACTTACACGGGTTGGGTTTTTCCTGTTTTATGACGGAACAGCTGGGTCTAATTATTTTGATGACGTACGTAATCTTCGTAATCCAACGGCAGGATGTTCTTGAGCCGCCCGGAGACCTAGACTTAGCTTCACGACTGTTATCTCTGCCCGGCAAAAAAAGCGTCATAATTCATAATAATTAATAATAATAATAAATATTTTCGGACACTTTACACACAACGCCATCTAAGCAGAGCTCATATTATGGGTAACTAGCCAACTGATATAAATACATAAACATACTTTTTTTTGTAAATACATACATATTAAACATAGAAAACACACAAAATCTCAAAAAAATATTTGTGGATCACACAAACATTTGGTCCAACCCGGGAATTGAACCCGAGACCTCTTGATCAGCAGTCGCATACGCTAACCACTAGACCAACAAGGCAGTAAACGTTACGTTACGCTTTGAGATCTTTAGATATAAATATCTATAGCATATCTAATGATACAAAAGTGTCCAATAATAGAGGCTCATCACAGGGTTACTATATCGCTGATATGCTATAGATAAGCCATTATTTCTCGTAAAAAGAAAAAAAAAATGCACGCACACAATAATATTGCCAATACAAGACTGGCAATATCTTCAGCAATATAATGGGCCCCGCACACTATACGCAATGTTATTGACAATATACCGCCTCAGTCGCTCTGCAGCTAGATTCACGAGCGCACGTTTGACCTAATGGATACAAAGAAATAATTCAATTCAGAGAAAAAAACGTGGGGTGTATTTTACTATATTTTCATAACTTTTTACTATGTTTTCATAACTCTCCGCGCATAGATAGTTGCAAGTGGAATAATTGTTACATTTAATATATCAAGCACCCCACGCTTTTTACTCTGAATTTAATTATTCTCCTAATAACTTAAATTTTATTATAATTTTAATTTGAAGGAATTAGTTATGATTGATTGTTCAATCTTCTACTACTGTAATATAAACTCTATAACTAAATATTATTTTCTTATTTTTAGTTCGATTAGCTATAAAAGCGTGTTGTTTTAGTTTTCTTAAACTATAATTTATGTTTCATTTTTAGTTCGATTTTTCAATGAATTATTTGTGGACATGTGGTAGTATTAAAATGCCTTACGAACTATTTCGTAATCTAGTCATTTCGTCCAAAGCTTCACTGTTGCATGGGGTTTTTCCTGTTAACTTAGAGCAATATACTTGCGGTCCTTATAAGGGTATTATTGCATTGTCATCGGTCCTTGATAGGTGTGCAGTTTCAAATTAATCAAACTTCTGGAAATTGGTGGTAGCTTAAGAGGCAGAGAAGAGCTTTTGTAGACCTTTTTAAGATGTACAATGCTGTAGTATATTATTTTGATCTATCTCGTAGGGTACAGCCAGCGTTTGCAATTAAGCGTAAAAAATGGGTTTATTTACGACATCACATTGGAAACCTCTAAAATTATCAATGTTTCTGTACTATAATATTATGCATGTATTATACATAAAAACCTTCCTCTTGAATCACTCTACCTATTAAAGAAAATGTCATCAAAATCCGTGGAGTAGTTTTAAAGATTTAAGCATACATAAGGACAGAGAAATCGACTTTGTTTTATACTATGTAGTGATTAAGACGCTTTTTTTTTTGCTGGGCAGCGTTTAAATACCAATGATAATAACACTGACCAACTGCGTAATTTGACTTCTCGTGACTAACGTGTTTTCTAGTTCAGATAATGAGTATTATCATTGGAGGTAGTAATGCTGTCAATCTTTTGGATTCTACTCATACTTTCCTTCTTCTTCTTCTCTTGGTGAAATGGCAACCAGCCGAATATCAGCTATTTCTGCCAATGTCAAGTAGTTAAAGTCTTCAATTATAAAGTCTTCTAGTCTTCAAGTCTTCGTCGTCAATGAATTTAATGATAAAAAAATATGGATGAGATGAAATGGGGACCGTCTTACGGAAAAACAAAAAACGATCCCTCATACTTTCCATTGGTCCGAATAGTCTCTTTGGCAGACTCATATTATATATCGATGCATATAATAAACAAAAGTAACTAAAGGCAGTACCGCCATCTATTTCATAAACTTCAACAACTCTTCGACCTTGTTTTTTAGTTTTTTCTTAAGCCAGTAGATGGATCTGCATACATATCATGATGATCACATGTAAATAAAAAATTGTTAAGTATTATACATTTCATGAGAATCGATCAATCCGTTTCGGAGGAGAATGGTAACTAACACTGTGTAACAAGAATTTTATATATATAAACATAGAATATGAATTGGGGATGGCAAGAAATACTTCAAAAGCCGCTGATACGTTCCTGGAGTGCCTTCCGAATGCCGAGGTAGACAACCGCGGGGTTTAGAGGGTAGACGGGTTTGTCGGGATCCCACACACGCACTTCATCTTCCCCACTTGTATGGTGCGAAACGCATTGCCCGCGATAAAAAATGATAATAATAAAAAACTTGTTGGTCTAGTGGCTAGCGTATGCGGTTGCGGATTAACGGTCTCGGGTTCGATTCCTGGGTCGGACCAAATATTATTTGTGGGATCCACAAATATTTGTAGTATAGTAGAAGCCAAAACTACTACGGTCACCATCCTCATTCCACCAGGCTAAACCACTTCTCTACATTATCTGTACAATGCCGCATGGTGACCCACACTAAAACAGCTAAGTGAGATACTACTGTACCAATGGGCTTTATTGGGTATGGATGAAAGATCGACTGCCTTGTTAATCTAGTGGTTAGTGTATGTGGCTGCTGATCAAGAGGTTTCGGGTTCCGATTCCCGGGTCGGACCATATGTTTGTGTGATCCACAAATATTTGTTTCGGTGTCTGGGTTTTCTATGTAGGTATAATATGTATATATTTACCAAAAAAAGTATGTTTATGTATTTATATCAGTTGTCTAGTACCCATAATACAAGCTCTGCTTAGTTTGGGACTAGATGACGTTGTGTGTAAGATGTCCGAAATATTTATTATTATTATAACTATTGCTCACAATTCTACTTATATTATCAAAGCGAAAGGATGAATCTGTATACTATTTTACGCAACAAGAAAAAGTTAAAAAATTTATACTTAATGATTAATGTATATTTATTGTTACTCATTATTTAAAATTGGTTTAGTAGTTTTGACGCCTGATGGAAAGCAGGAACAGAATTTAATAATAGTCACTATACCCATTGCTATTGCTTTGCTACCCATTGCTGTTGTGTACTACATTGTTCTGCTCAAACCGCTTAAAATACAATTTCATTGGTGTTCCTTGTGCATACCTTTTATTGGTCTACATATAGGAACTGTACTGTATTGTAATGCTTTTTTTTTTTTAATGTTGTATATATGTATACTGTTGGCGTGTCTATATTAAATAAATAAATGGTCCGCGCGGTTTGGCGGCATCCCGTGTGAGAGGCACCGCCTCTCCGCGCGAACGTCAGCGCGGTGGGGCGATGGCGGTGAGAACACCGCTCGACCGCGCAGTCGGTCGGTGTACGTGTGTTAAGCTTCAACGGATATAGTAGACCCCAAATACGACATCAGATCCGCTTCACCGCCTACCGCGACGGTGCGCGGTGCCGTGTGTAAAGCGCCTTATTTATCCTTATTATATTTAAGAAACTTATATTTCCACATATTTATTTATCAGAGCCACTAATCACAATCAATGAACTATAAACTTTAAAAAAACATTAATGAAGAACGTAGGTACCTTTAAATTTCAATATGCTTCGGAATAACAAATTCCAAGCAAACATAAATCAACAATTTCGGAATGAACTTATTTTGTTGTAACACTCAAAATTCCTTTGTGACATTCATTATGTCCACATTATGATAACGTATTCATGAACAGGTGTTAACACTTTGATTTCTAAACTCTGGGCTGCTATTAGAAATTTCCTAAGAAAAACCCAAAAACACTTCCCAGTCCGACACGGAATTTGAACCAGTGACCTCTTGATTATGAGTCGCATATGCTATCCACTAGACCAACGAGGCAGTTTAACATCTAACAGTAGTAAAGTAATTAAAATTAAAAAAACAAAAGACGAAAACTTATTACCACTTAATTCTAGAATACACTAAAAATAATCTAATTGATATTAGATTGTAAAAAAGGAAAGTATGAACATACAAAACTAAAGAAGTTTAATGAGGTAAAGTAAAAAAAGCAGCCAAGTGCGAGTTGGACTCGCCCATGAAGGGTTCCGTATCAGCAAGTAACATCATATAAAAGTTCTTGTAGTTCGTTGTAACTTTAATCGATGTTTTTATACTAGTGTATTGACTGGATGAAAGGTAACGATTTATGACGTATTAAAAAAAAAACTACTCACTAGATCTTGTTCAAACCAATTTTCGTTGGTAGTTTACATGGTAATGTATAACATATATTTTTTCTAGTTTTATCAGATAGATTTAGAAGTTAGAGGGGGGGGGACACACATTTTTCCACTTTGGAAGTGTCTCTCGCGCAAACTATTCAGTTTAGAAAAAAATGATATTAGAAACCTGACCATCATTTTTGAACACCTATCCATAGATACCCCACACGTATAGGTTTGATGAAAAAAAAATTTTTGAGTTTCAGTTCCAAGTATGGGGACCCCCAAAATGTATTGTTTTTTTTTCTAAATTTTGGTAAAAATCTTAATGCGGTTCACAGAATACATCGACTTACCAAATTTCAACAGTATAGCTCGTATAGTTTCGGAAATAATTGGCTGTGACATACGGACGGACAGACAGACAGACAGACAGACAGACAGACTTGACGAATCTATAAGGGTTCCGTTTTTTGCCATTTGGCTACGGAACCCTAAAAACAAGTAAAACAAAAGTAAAACATTAAAATTAGTCGTTAATAGAAGTATTGTCGGCAATAGAACTTCTTAATTTATTGAGAGAGACATAGATCAGTTGTCTATGCCTCTCAGTGAACAAATGCTGTTATATTCTCTGCCTGCCAGAGCCTGGATAGGCGTGGTGCCGATCCTGAGGAGGACCTAAAATAATATGGTCTGGGTCCTCCTCAGATCGGCCGTCGGGGTGTTTTTTAGTGGAATGTGCCGAGGAACCGGAGATCCGAAGGGATTTTTAACACCGCGACAAAAAATGGTCTATACAGTCAAAGGTACACATGGTGCTTACATTAAAAAAGCAATCTTTAAATTTTTTGTCTCTCTGCTTGTCCGACTGGACCGATATTGATAAGACTTTCACATGCAAATAGTTAAAGACATAAAGAGTAAATTAGGCCATTTTGGGATCTATCTTTTATTTATTTACAAAAACCTTAAAATTAAAACTTCAATTGTTTTATATAATTTTTTTAACCCCCGACGTAAAAACGACGGGGTGTAAGTTTGACGTGTCTGTGTGGTTGTTTGTCTATGGCATCGTAGCTTCCGAACGGATGAATTTTGATTTTGATTTTTCTTTGTTTGAAAAGTGAACTGGTCGGGGGTGCTCTTAGCTATGTTTAAACAGTTGGGGATTTTTATAATTTTAAGGGGTTCCGTAGCCAAATGGCAAAAAACGGAACCCTTATAGATTCGTCAAGTCTGTCTGTCTGTCTGTCTGTCTGTCCGTCCGTATGTCACAGCCAATTATTTCCGAAACTATAAGAGCTATACTGTTGAAATTTGGTCAGTCGATGTATTCTGTGAACCGCATTAAGATTTTTACATAAAAATAGAAAAAAACAATACATTTTGGGGGTCCCCATACTTGGAACTGAAACTCAAAATTTTTTTTTTCATCAAACCTATCCGTGTGGAGTATCTAAGGATAGGTCTTCAAAAATGATGTTGAGGTTTCTAATATCATTTTTTTCTAAACTGAGTAGTTTGCGCGAGAGACACTTCCAAAGTGGAAAAATGTGTGTCCCCCCCCCCTCTAACTTCTAAAATAAGAGAGTGATAAAACTAAAAAAAATATATGTTATACATTACCATGTAAACTACCAACGAAAATTGGTTTGAACGAGATCTAGTGAGTAGTTTTTTTTAATACGTCATAAATCGTAACACGCAATATACCTTTCAGCCAATCAATACCCTAGTATAAAAACATCGATGAAAGTTACAACGAACTACAAGAACTTTTATATGATGGTACTTGCTGGTACGGAACCCTTCATGGGCGAGTCTGTCTCGCACTTGGCCGCTTTTTAATTTTACTTATACTAGCTTTTCTCTGCATCGTTACTTTACAATAATAAACGCGGGTAACCCCGCGAGCGTCAGCTAGTGTGTCATATAGCCAATTATTTAAGTTAAATTATATTAATAACACATTTCCTGGAACACACGCCTTTCCTTGAATTGAAGAATTATACCGCGCGCATCGGTATTACAAGAACTTATTTATAGACTTTACATAACTTCCCCTATATTCACACTATACACACTTTGCCTCGTTGGTTTAATGGTTAGCGTATGCGACTGCTCATCAAGAGGTCTCGGGTTTGATTCCCGGGTCGGACCAAATGTTTGAATGATTCGCAAATATTTGTTTCGGAGTTTGGGTGTTTAATATGTGTGTATTTATAAAAAAAAAGTATGTTTATGTATTTATATCAGTTGCCTAGTACCCATAATACAAGCTCAGCTCAGTTTGGGACTACATGGCGTTGTGTGTAAGATTTCCGAAAAAAAAATTTATATTGACTTAAGTTTAGCCAATAAAACATAATATATCTTAAAAAAATTTATATTGACTTAAGTTTAGCCAATAAAACATAATATATCTTATAAAAATTCTACCGTAACAAGTTTTTAAGATCCATATAACACCAAGTGGATTAACTTCAAGTTATTATGTAATTAGCTAACTTAACAATATCTTATAGTGACCATATTAACATTAAACATATATTTACATCTATAATTTACTTAAAAGAAATACAATTTATTTTAATTTACACAATTCGCGTCATTTAGAACAACCCGCCCTACATCGTTTCTCGCAAAAGTGTCTATGATACTGACAGCGCCTCGCTGAATTGGAATGGACATCATTTCCACCAGGAACGAGCTACAACGGGAGTCACCACATGATTTCTAATAGTTTTTTTTTGCCAACTGCCCAGAGAATCCACCACAATGCGCCCAAAAAAAAAAAAAAATTTAACGTAACTTGTTATTCAACAGTTATTCGGTAAATCTTATTTATTTAAATGTTGTTAATGAGGCAGTTAAAATATTCAACTTATTTGAATTTATGTAAATGATTTCTTCGATTTGTCGTATGAAGCATAAACTATAATAAAATTTCAATTAATTTTGTCACAATATCGCTTGTTTGATATCTATTTTTATGCTTACAAATAAATAAAATTGAATTGTATGTATGTAATATAAATAAATATTTCGGACATCTTACACACAACATCATCAAGTACCAAACTAAGCAGAGCTTGTATTATCGGTACTAGACAACTGATATAAATACATAAACATACTTTTATTTGTAAATACATACATATTATATATTAAAGAAAACACCCAGACTCCAAAACAAATATTTGTGGATTACACATTTTTTTACTAAATGCATATTAACAACACTGACATCTTAACAAGACATTGTACTAATAATCTTGAAAATTTCAGCTTTGCAGAAATGACGTCGGGGGTCTGGGCTCTTGGACTAAAAACGTAATTTTTAAAATAAATGTCTGTCTGTATGTTTGCACTGATTTTGATAAGACTTTCACTGATAGAAAAAGCTGATGACATAAGGACTAACTTAAGCTATCAGCTATGGCGGCAGACTCAGATGCTTTTGCATCATTGAGCCTTTGTCTTACACTCACCGACTAAATACGACAGCACGAGTACTGTCATTTCATCATCAATCATCATCATCAGCCTCTAACAGTCCACTGCTGTACATAGGCCTCTCCTTAGAAACTAGGTTTTGGCCTACTATACCACGCTGGCCAGACGGGTTGGTATAGAGTTGGTTTCAAATTTTCCTTCTTTTTGCATTGATGTTGTCTTGCGTAGTTTATCTCTTAGTCGCCTTTTACGACACCCGCGGAATGAATAGGGGTGGTGACCCTCTGTATTCTTAATCCGTCACCACATGGACAAGAGAGTCACAACACTCTGAGAGCAGGACCGGATTTAAAGGTGTGGAGGGCTCGGGGCAACAAAGGAATGGAGGCCCCTTGGTCCCAAATTATATTCCAAATAAAATGAAAAAAAAATTTCAATCTAGTTTTCCAATTAATAATTTATTGTGAAACCAAGTATAGACTAGTTTATTTATTTAACGAACACATAAATATAATCGGAAACAAGAATTATCTAAAATTAAAGTTGTTTACTAGTGTTTACTAGAGTGAATTTGAAAAAAAAAATCCGAAGTCTCTTTTTTGGAGGCCCGGGGCTGTTGCCCTGGTTGCCCTCCCCTAAATCCGGCCCTGTCTGAGAGGGTAATACCGCCCCATTGTTCTGAAATCAGCGTGGTCTTTCTACCTCGAGATTTCTACGTTTTTACAGCTCTGTTCAATATCATAAGTTAAATCTTAATTTATTAAATTATTCAAAATTAATAAAAACCTGTTGATTGAAAATCTCAACTTCCAACTCGATTAAAATTATGTATTTTATCATGTGGGGTTTCCCTTGAATCATCACCTCATACCTCTGTGATTCATCATCATAATCTATATACAAATAAATTCTGTCCCAAATAATCTCTGAAACGGATAGACCGATTTTGATGGAAATTTTACTGGTATATTTCTGATGACACAAGGAGTAACTTAAGCTATTTTTTTTGACTAGCTTTGATCTGCAGTGTGGTGACGGATTAAGAATACAAAGTGTCACCACCCCTATTCATTCTATGGGTGTCGTAAGAGGCGACTAAAGGAACAAAATAAGCAGCTAACATCACTGCCAAGAGAAGGAAAACTTGAAACAAACCCTTTACCAACCCGTCTGGCCAGCGTTGTATAGTAGGCCAAAACCTCTTTTCTAAGGAGAGGCCTATGTCCAGCAGTGGACTGTTAAAGACTGTTGATGATGATTGATCTGAAGCGTTACTCGCGACTAGCAACAATTACCGTTGGATTCAACTAGTACGTATATTTACATAGCTATGTATCATATTAATTATCATAAAAAACCATCGTTCCTCGATGTCTGTTGAAGTTATAACTGTTTAATGTTACTCATCTCAAAAAGCTGATGTAATCCTTATTTATGAATGCAATAAAATCATTATCAAAGGAATTTCTTAGAATCTTAACTGATATTATAAATCTTAAGTGCTTGTTTGTTTGTTTGAACGCGCTTATCTTCGGACTACTGGGCCTATTAAAAAAATTGATTCACAGTCAGATAGTTAATTTATCAAGGAATACTATAGGATATCATTATCATCATCAACAGCCTTTAACAGTCCACTGCTGGACATAGGCCTCTCCTTAGAAAGGAGGTTTTGGCCTACTATACCACGCTCGCCAGACGGCTTGGTAAAGGGTTTGGTTTCAAGTTTTCCTTCTCTTGGCAGTGATGTTAGCTTCTTATTTTGTTCCTTTAGTCGCCTCTTACGACACCCATGGAATGAATAGGGGAGGTGACACTTTGTATTCTTAATCCGTCACCACACGGACACGGACTATAGGATATATCATTACGCTATGCCCAATAGAAGCAGAGCACCAATGAAGAATGTTTCTAAATCAGTTTGTTTCCTCTTGAGAGCTTTCACTGCGTGCGCTGTTAAAGTCTCGCAAATATCATGCATGGTAGAATTGTTCTTCTTGGAAAGTTCTAAAAAAATTCCGGGACTGCTTAAGTCTATTATTCCTGCGTCATATATTGTTTAAAGTAATTTATCGAATTTATACAGAGATATGCTTGGTCAGCATATTTCAAATATGAGTCTATTATCGGGCACGTAGAATTGGGATAGTCATTTCCTCGTTAAAATCAGTGTAGCGATAGGTTTGAGAATATAAAATGTAGCTGTAAGAGTAAAATATATCCATACCTAATATATACCTTAGTACGTAATGTTAGAATAAAAAAGCGGCCAAGTGCGAGTCGGACTCGCCCATGAAGGGTTCCGTATCAGCAAGTAACATCATATAAAAGTTCTTGTAGTTCGTTGTAACTTTGATCGATGTTATAATAATAGTGTATTGATTAAATGAAAGGTAAATTGCAGTTTACGATTTATGACGTATTAAAAAAACTACTTACTAGATGTCGTTCAAACCAATTTTCGTTGGTAGTTTACATAGTAATGTACAACATATATTTTTTTTAGTTTTATAACTCTCTTATTTTAGAAGTTACAGGGGGGGGGGGGGGACACATTTTTCCACTTTGGAAGTGTCTCTCGCGCAAACTATTCAGTTTAGAAAATGTATTGTTTTTTTCTATTTTTATGTGAAAATCTTAATGCGGTTCACAGATTACATCTACTTACCAAGTTTCAACAGTATAGCTCTTATGGTTTCGGAAAAAAGTGGCTGTGACATACGGACGGACAGACAGCAGACAGACAGACAGACACTATACAGACAGACTTGACGAATCTATAAGGGTTCCGTTTTTTGCCATTTGGCTACGGAACCCTAAAAACCAGTACTTAAATAATAAACATGGCTGCAAAAGAGTACACTGTAATTGTGATTGCCAATAAGCCATGTAAACAACAAGTCTGAAGATAAAAGTTCGCTACATCTATCTTTAACAGTTGGCTCACTATACTCTTTTTCATGGGAAAGAAATTTCGACCTGGGCAGTACTAACCTCACTCAGAAGACCAATCTAAAATTACAGCATTCGTGCCTTCGTATTTCGTTGGTGAGCGGGAAGCCCAATCATTCTGCATCATTCTCCCGGCCTAACGTCTCACTATACTGCCATGGTGTGGGGTCACCATGCTACATTGTCTGCACTCACAATAAAATGGTGAATCCTGCTCCTGGATTCTACTCATGTTTTCCATCAGGCAGAGTAGAGTCACTTAAATATAAAAATAGATTAAAAAAAGCGGCCCAGTGCGAGTCGGACTCGCCCATGAAGGGTTCCGAAGTAGCAAGTAACATCGTATAAAAGTTCTTGTAATAATAATAATAATAATAATAATAAATTGCTTTATTGTACACCAGATCAATTACAATAATATATTAATTAAGGAGGTACAAGTGGCGGCCTTATCGCTCAAACGCAATCTCTTACAGGCAACCATGGGATGGAGTAAAAACATAGGATGGAAAGTGTGGGGTAGTATCTGGTGCTGTGATTTGAGATAAAGAAATAGTATATATATACAATACCTGCGCATACATATATAAATACATAAATATAAATAAACATACATACACACATATTTAAACACATTTACACATAGAAATAGATAAGTATTATATTCTGTACATACATAAACGGAATATTTGACTTGTCTGTCACACGTCATTGACGTCTTCCAGGTAGTATTGTCTTACCTTTCTCTTGAAAACCGTGAGTGTTTGTGCACGTCTTATTTCAACCGGTAGGGCATTCCACAGCCGAACTGCTTGGACAGAGAAGGAGTGGTCAAGGAATTTGGTTGTATGTCCAGGCATCTTCAATCTCAGGTTCTCCGACGACCTCAACAATTTGGGATGTGTGTCATGCAGGAAGGTGAAACGGGATTTTAGGTAACGTGGAGTACAAGGGTTGTATAAAATATTGTAAAGAAGAGATAGTATATGTGTATTCCGGCGAAGGCTGCTTGTAGTTCGTTGTAACTTTGATCGGTGTTTTTAGGGTTCCGTAGCCAAGTGGCAAAAAACGGAACCCTTATAGATTCGTCAAGTCTGTCTGTCTGTCTGTCTGTCTGTCTGTCTGTCTGTCCGTCCGTATGTCACAGCCAATTATTTCCGAAACTATAAGAGCTATACTGTTGAAATTTGGTCAGTCGATGTATTCTGTGAACCGCATTAAGATTTTCACATAAAAATAGAAAAAAAACAATACATTTTAGGGGTCCCCATACTTGGAATTGAAACTCAAAAAAAATTTTTTCATCAAACCCATACACGTGTAGGGATGGGATGGACAGGTCTTCAAAAATGATGTTGAGGTTTCTAATATCATTTTTTTCTAAACTGAATAGTTTGCGCGAGAGACACTTCCAAAGTGGAAAAATGTGTGTCCCCCCCCCTCTAACTTCTAAAGTAAGAGAGTAATAAAACGAAAAAAAATATATGTTGTACATTACCATGTAAACTACCAACGAAAATTAGTTTGAACGAGATCTAGTGAGTAGTTTTTTTTTTATACGTCATAAATCGTAACACGCAATAAATTGGTAAAGGTATACCTTTCATCCAATCAATACACTAGTATAAAAACATCGATGAAGTTACAACGAACTACAAGAACTTTTATATGATGTTACTTGCTGGTACGGAACCCTTCATGGGCGAGTCCGACTCGTACTTGGCCGCTTTTTGTTATAATAGTGTATTGATTGAATGAAAGGTAAATTACGGTTAACGATTTATGACGTATTAAAAAAAATACTTACTATATCTTTCAAACCAATTTTCGGTGGAAGTTTGCATAGTAATGTCCATCATATTTTTTTTTCACTCTCTTATTTTAAAAGTTACATTTTACCACTTTGGAAGTGTCTCTCGCCCAAACTATTCTGTTTAAAAAAAATATATAAGAAACCTCAATATCATTTTTGAAGACCTATCCAAAGATACCACACACTGATAAAAAAAAAACGAGTTTCAGTTCCAAGTATGGGGACCCCCAAAATTTATTGTTTATTTTCTATTTTAGTGCGGTTCACAGAATACATCTACTTACCCAATTTTAACAGTTAAGTTCTTATAGTTTCGGAAAAAAGTGGCTGTGACATAGGGACGGACAGACAGACATGACGAATCTATAAAGGTTCCGTTAATGCCATTTGGCTACGGAACCCTAAAAAGTAGTCGTTCCCCACGGTGCGGCCCGAGGTCGTTGTTGTAACTTTGCAAGATCAACCGTAAATAATACCGCGGGTCGAATCTAGGCTAAAATAAAAGTAGCCTAGGTAACGCTTTATATCACCAGTTATCTACCAGTGACAGTCCGCCAGTGATAGTGATATCAGGTATTGTTTATAAAGATGATGATGATGAAGTAAAAACCATTTAACTAATTATAAAAACCAATCTACATCGAACGCCTTAGGAAATTGTCATGAATAATATTTATATTCACACAAATACACACACAAATACTTACTGTTTCATTATTAATAGTAGATTAGTACCCAAGGGCTGTAAGGCATCAATTGCAGCCCGAGATATTTAGGCGCACGAGCGCAGCGAGGGCGCCTATAGTTCGAGGGTGCAATTGGTGCTTACACCCGAGGTAACTATTCTGCTTTACATCTCGATTGTGAGGTAAGTAGAAAAAAACCGGCATCATAAAAATAAATCATTGTTAATTGCTGCTTCAGCTTCCATTTTCATTGAATCGGAAGTGCAGCTTATATCTTCATCACTTGAAGAATTCATGTTTTTTCCTAATTACCACGTAATTATAAAAAAATCCCAAAAAAAAACAATATTAAATTAAAAGTTTTCTATTCCCGCCTCTTTTCATTAAAAAGAAACAAGTAAAAAACTTTTTAATTGTTTTTTTCAAGAATAAAATTGAGCTTCGCCGTTCGATATTTAAAATTGATGACTAATATACTCACACGAAGACAAGGCTGAATAGCAAAGCGACCTCTTTGGTCATTGGACTGAATGCATGATGTCTTTGCCAGTATGATGGTTAGATGTACGTCTAAGGATGTACGCGAACTTTTTGTAAGGAAAAAGCGTTTTTTTTTTTAATTACTTACCGCCCTAGGGCTTTTCTAGCTACATTATTACCCTAGAGCGCTATTAAGTCACTTACAAGATCCATTTGGAGGTAATAAGAACCTACTTACCGAACATGAGAGATGTAAAATAATTAAATTTATTATCTAATCTGAAATAAAACTATTTTTTTACGCAGATGATTCATCTTGAAGAAACGCCAACATCTTCAAGAAATACTACAGAAAATGAAAACCACATTAACGAAAGATTACAATCGGTATGTAAAGCCGGCTTTTTAGACTTGTAAGAATTACTATAGCATTGAAAATAATAAGTTCATTGTTTAGTCTAATTTAAGCATGTATAATTTTTTAGGTTGATGTAAATTCACTTTCTGCAAATTTTAAAGTGTTTGATTTACCTGAGCAGTTAACTATAACAAATACTGCAGAACCTCAAGCGCATAAGGCAGAAAAACGTAAATTGGTGAGGTTTGACTGTTGTTTTTTACACCTAATCTTTGGGTTCGATATTTTTATTTTAGCTGTTTAAACGTATCTATTTCAAATAAAGACCGTCTTTCCCAGATTTGAAATTGATCATCAATGTTATTTTCAGGAGAATAAAATCGTCACTGAATATAACGATTGTGTTGCAGAGGAACCAAGAAAAAAATAATTGAAAACAATCTTGATTCAGACGAAGTCAATACTTTTGAAGAAAGAGGATTATGCGTTACGCCGATAAATATACCATCACGAGACACCTAGAACATACATGTTGAAACATAAACTACGAAAAAAATCTATTTTGGCAGTGAAACGAATATCACAGATCAGAAATCTAGAAAGCAGAAATAAAAGATTAGTTGTGAAGAATATTTCGCTTAAAAATATTTATTTCCAATTGAAGAAAAATGGATTTGGCAATACTGCAGAAAAACAGTAACCAGACAAATAATGATCATCTCACTTTTTTTATAAAATGTGTAATCGTTGAATTTCTCTAAATCCGTCTTCACTACATTGCGAAAAAATATTCTTTTTTAATGTCTTCTAGGCAAAAACTTAATAAATATATTTCGAGGGACATGGATTACATTTAAAAAAAAAACAAATGTATAAACATTATATTATTGTTTTATTATTCGCGTATGTGCATCGAATCAAGACGGGTGTCTTACCCTCGAAAGCGAAAATGACGTCGATTGTGAAATGTAATTCATGTAATGTGGTTATAAATGAACTGCTATCATATTTACAAAATAAGTTATCAATCGCAGACGAAGATACTTTAGTTAAGATCTGTGTATCTACGTTTACAAGTGCAGAAATTAAAGAAGCTAAAACGTTACTTTTTGCGACCGTACCCACAACAACAAGAAAAATTGTACGAAAAAGTGGCAAAAAGGAGCAAAGAGATATAACTGATATCTTATCGCTTTTAAAAGTGTTGGATCCCGATGTTATTCCAGTTTTTGTGGCGCGTGACCTGGGAAAACTGCCCCCCATAACATTCGACCACTTGGATGTGTCACAACTGCTAAAGGATTTGACAATATTACGTGAAGAAGTGAGAGTAATAAAATCTAGTTATGTTACATGTGAAAACCTCGAGGAAGTTAAATTAGACCTAAAAAACAGAATGTCACAATGTGTAACATCACAAAGTTACCCTAAAGTGAACACCTGCGACAGAACAGGAGAAGTTGTAAATTATTCCTACCCCCAAACACCGAATGTGTCCGTGCCTTGCAATCTATCACAGCACACAGAAAATCTATCTTCTGTGTCAAATAGTAAACAAAATATGTCAACAACGAGTAATACTATAGAACCGAGCGATAAGGAAACCGGTTTCTCGAATGCAGCGCGGCGACTCGATGAGTCAATACAACAGCGAGCCAGTGATAACTGTAATGGGCCGGACTTAGAATTATGTTCGTCTGGTTTACTAGTTCACGAAAATGACAGGGATAGGAGTAATGGGGAGGAATGGTTAACGGTTAGCAATCGAAAGAAAAAACCAAACTATAGATACAGGGGGAAGATAGGCAAAGCAAATGAGGTAGACGTAAAGTTCAAAGCTGCTGATACGAAAGTGCCCCTCTTCGTATCAAATGTACATATTGATACGCAAGAGTCAGATATTATTGATTATATATTTCAAAAAACTAAAGAATCGGTGAACCTAAAAAAGATAAATATAGGTAAGCGGAAAGGACAATATAACGCCTATCAGTTGTATGTCTCAAAACACAAGCTACCCGTGTTCCTTGACGAACAATTATGGCCTTCTGGCATTATATTTAGGAGGTTTGTGCATTATAAGCCGAGTAATACGAAATATATTACTTCTGAATCCGGCCCTGTATCGACTGCAAATGGATAAAAACTACAGATTTGCTACATATAACTGTAAGAATGTTAAACGTTCTTTACAATACATTCAGGAGCTATGTAAGACGATGGATATTGTTGCACTACAGGAGACATGGTTGCTTCCTGGTGAAATATCTTACTTAAATTGTATAAGTGATGAATTCGGGTGTACGGGTACATCGGCCGTGGACATCGAGGCGGGTATAGTGCGCGGCCGGCCTTACGGCGGAGTGGCTCTGCTCTGGCGTAAAAGTGCATTTGATGACGTGTGTTTAATACAGTGTGATAATCCGCGAATGTGTGCTATTAAAATAAATACTAAAGACAGGCCTCTTATTGTGATTAGTGTTTATATGCCAACGGATAATTCGACAAACTTGCCGGAATTTTGTGAGTGTCTCGGGCAGGTGAGTGCTATAATAAGCAATGACAATATCGAGTCTGTGTATGTACTTGGTGACTATAACGCACACCCTACCGAACAATTCTTTAGAGAGCTTACAGACTTTTGTCGGGAGACTAGCCTTGTTTGTGTAGACACAGAATTGCTAGACTGTGATACTTTTACATTCATTAGTGATGCGCATGGCTCAAAAAGGTGGCTGGATCATTGTGTGGTTTCACAGTCAGCCTTGTTATCGATTGTAAAGGTTCACGTGCAATATGATGTCGCTTGGTCTGATCACTACCCCCTTATTATAGAATGTAACTTGAATAACCTTAGACAAAAAGTGATACAAAATAACTCATCGAGACGTAACCAAATAGTGTGGGGAGAACGAGATCAGAACCAGGTTAAAATGTATGAAATGAAGTGCCATGAACTACTAGCTAATCTTAATATACCCAAAGAATTTTGTACATGTAACGACCACGTCTGTCATAATAAACAACACCTCAATATTATAGATGGTTTTTATAACAGTATTGTGTCGGCCCTTACTATCTCGGCTAGTCAAAGTTACAGACATAAAAATAAAAAGGGTGTGAAAAAGCATATTATTGGGTGGAATAAGTATGTAGCCGATGCTCACAGGAATGCAAAAATAAAATTTAAAATATGGAATGATAGTGGTCGACCAAACCACGGTAATGTTTATGATGATATGTGTAGAAGTAAAAAAGTTTTTAAATCCAAATTAAAATGGTGACAAAATCATAACGAACAAATAAAAATGGATGTTATAGCCTCGCACCATCACAATAATGACTTTCGAAATTTTTGGAAATGCACTAACAGAATTAACGCTAAGCCAGGTCTTCCTGTTAGTATTCAAGGAATAAATAACGCAAAAGAAGTTTCAAACATATTTAGGGAACACTTTAGGGTCCGGTCACCACTGAATCCGGCGGTGGAGGAGCTTGACACCGGGTTATCTGACATCAACTTTAATATGTTGAGATTTACAGCAACGGATGTTGCAAGTGCAATAAAGAAAATGAGGGGAGGAAAGTCTCCCGGTCACGACTGCCTTGGTGTCGAGCACCTTCGTTTCGCTGGTCCTCATCTGTCGAGGGTGCTAGCTTTATTGTACTCGTTTTGTGTGGGTCACTCATATTTACCGGATGCAATGATGAGAACAATAGTTGTTCCTATACTTAAAAATAAGACTGGTGATGTGGCCGATAAAACCAACTATCGCCCAATATCCTTGGCTACGATCATCGCTAGGGTTTTTGATAGTCTGCTTAACGTACAACTTAACAAGTATACGGATTTACATGACAATCAGTTTGGCTTCCGGCCAGGATTATCGACAGAAAGTGCTATTTTGGGCCTTAAGCAGACTGTCAAATACTACACCGATCGTAACACATCAGTTTACGCCTGTTTCTTGGATCTCTCCAAGGCATTTGACTTGGTTTGTTATAATATTCTTTGGAAAAAGCTAAACAAATTAAATATTCCATGTGCATTAATATCAATATTAAAATACTGGCATGCAAACCAAGTCAATTACGTCAAGTGGGCGGGAGTGTTATCAGATCCTTATATACTGGAATGTGGGGTCAGACAGGGTGGACTATCATCACCATTACTATTTAATATATACATGAATGACCTGATAGAGGCACTTAGCAGTACTCGTATAGGTTGCTACGTTGACAATATCTGCGTAAACAATCTGAGCTACGCGGATGACATGGTGTTGCTGAGTGCCTCTATCAGTGGCATACGGCAATTAGTCGCAAGCTGCGAATCATACGCTGTGAAACATGGCTTAAAATACAACCCCAGAAAGAGTGAATACATGGTATTTGAGGCCGGTGGTAAAAGCCCTGAGACTGTACCTAGTATAACTCTGGAAAGTCTGCCTCTCACTAGGGTGCACAAGTTTAAATACCTTGGTCATCTACTCACTACCGACCTCAAAGACGATGCAGACATTGAGCGCGAACGGAGAGCGTTGTCCGTAAGAGCAAACATGCTGGCTCGCAGGTTTACCAAATGTTCACAACAAGTGAAAATCACCCTGTTCCGTGCTTACTGTACATCGCTTTACACAAGCAACCTTTGGGCCAAATATACTCAAAAAGCGTACAGCGCTCTGCGGGTGCAATACAACAACGCGTTCCGGGCGTTGTTGGGGCTGCCTCGTTTCTGCAGCGCATCAGGAATGTTTGCCGAAGCCAGGGTAGATTGCTTTTACGCCACCATTAGAAAGCGATGTGCATCCTTGCTCTGCAGAGTGCGGGACAGCCCCAATCGAATACTGGCTATGATAGCTGCTAGGCTCGACTCCACCTATATGAACCACTGTTCTAAGGTATGTACATATAGAAACATAAGTTAATTTTTATTCCTTTGAAACTTTCTGTACCAAGCTTCATGTATATATTTTTGTATTGTGTTTTTAATTTATGATTTCTATTTAATTGTTATGGAACTGAATTTATTAATTTGTTGTGTTTGATTTTTATTACTCTTATTACTTTTGAATTTTGATTAAATTTAAATTGACCCACTTTTTTAAATGTTCATTAATGTTTGTTAGTGTTATTATTTTAATCGAATTTTAGTTAATTTAAATTGAATTAATACTTTATAGATTTTAATGTTTGAATTTTAATAATATTTTTATTAGTTCACAATAATTGTAACTTTTGTATGGGTCTGAGATACCTGAATAAAAAGATTTTATTATTATTATTATTATTATTATTAACTTTGTCCGGTCCACTTATTACATAACATCGTCCACACTGCTATGATTCTGCTGTCATAGCAGACATTGCAGCAAGCGCATGAACCAATTCCTGCTTTCGTTTTGTCTATTTCTTACCTCGGTTGTGATTGGTTTTTATTTCATACGTTGTTTTAGTTTCAAGTCGGGCTACTTTTTGTGTGAATTCCTAGTTAGACTTTCTGATTTATTATTTATTCGTAGTTTTTTTACTAAATTAATTTGAAAGTATTTTGGGTAATTACATAAAAAATTCAAGAATGTAACTGAAGCTTCTCTTTCGGGTTCCATAGTTCACGTCTCGGAACCCTTATAATGACGTCATGTCCGTCCGTTCATTCCTCCATCAGTCCATCCATCCGTCTTCGACTTGACTGTGTCTAGTGCTAGGAAGACGAAACGTTGCGTAGATATGTGATTTAATCAGGTAGACAAAGTGCTAAAATAAAATCACAGTAACTACGTAAGCGAGGATGAATAGAAAGATATTTCGAAACATTGAGAGGTTGCTAAACCGATTTATTTATCTCAAACCTCTAATGCAGGAACCACACTTCGTTATGCGCTATTCGTTATGTGTCTACGCCGTATTCGCCCAAATATTAGTTATGCGCGCAAACAACAATCATGCCATCCACACTTCGAACTGGTATGCCAAATAAGCATCAAATAAGGCAAATATGTGTGTTGTAGAGATCTTTCATTGTCATTTTTATGGTGAACGAAACGAATATACTCTCCACACTTCGCCGTATGCGCGCGAATAACCCGCATAACGAATAGCGCATAGCGAAGTGTGGTGCCTGCTTTAAAGCTAAAAAAATCAATTTAAAGATAATTTTGTTACTTCTGGAGTTATAGAGGTATAATTTGTAAAATGTTGTGAATTAACTAAATAGTATGTAAACGTTGTTTTCTATTTAACACTAAAACCACCTGCCAAATTAAGTGACTACGGAATCCTATTCTATTCGTGAACTGACATGCATTTGCCGATACGACCGCGGTTTAGCTAATACCGCGTGGTCGAAGGACCCTCTCCTACGACCAGGCGACATGATCATGCCTGGTGGGCCACGGTCGTAACTCTCACACGACCAGGTGGGGACGTATAGCTTTAAGCCTCTCCTGAGAAAAGATTGAAATTAATTATTTAACCAACAAAGTTATAAGAGATTTAAATAAGAAAGGAAAATCACTAAAAGCAATATTTTGATGCCCTATATGTAGGTATATTAGTGTATTCCTATATCCGGCATAACCGGTTAACAAATCAGATCAAAAATCCCAAGAATCAGTTTTTTTTTTTTTTTTTTTTAATGGATATAAGTTGTTTACATGCACAGACTTGCGTCATAGTAATGCTAGCCGTCGACCAGCAATAACATGTGTTAACCTTTTCAAATATTGACTCGCGAAGTGATATTTCTACAAAATGCATTGTGTTACAGTGTTCTCAATATTGTTTATAGTTACCGGTCTGGTTGAAGCACGTAAGTTTAATTTCTGTTAACTTAAATTACATTTAGTATTCAAACTATGCAATTTAAGTACAAATTTATGCGGTAAAAAATAGTCTATGGCCTTTTTCAGGCTCTAATTTATATGTGTACCAAATGTTATTTAAATCCGCCCAGTAATTTTGGTGTGAAAGCGCAACAGACAGACAGAGTTCCTTTGGCATTTATAACATTAACATTAGTAAGAATTATTGTTCATATATTTGAGTACTTGAACATTACCTTGGGAAAACCAAGACGACATCGTCAACATATCCTACATAATAATTTTTACGTTTAATGAATAAATAAGCTTGAACAGTATTGAAATATAATCGTTTATTCTACTTCTTAATATATATTTATTTATCATATCATGTGTAAATATAACATTACCAAGGAATTCCAGGAGTCTGTTTGTCTGTTCAAAACGTGTTTGAGATTCTTTAATAGTTCTTGCTATCCATTGCGACTTTCTCGTCGCAAAATGAAATATGGCCATAAGATTTACTTATTTTCATATTTTTTATTTATAATGAAAGGAAGATTGTGTAGTTAGCAATACATTTTTTTTACATTTCTCATGCATGACATTGTGCTGAAGTTCAATGACTCAATGACTCATCTGAATCAAAAAAGATTGAAGTTGGTTCTAACAGGGTCCTTAATTCACTTTTTACTAAATAACTAACATTTAAAACTAATACAGTTTTTAATTAATTCGGTTCAGTTCCCGGGTAGGGTCAAAGTGTTATTGGATTTTTCTTACAATAAGGGGTCGTCTATTAATCACGTTAGGCTCGAAAGGGTTTCGAAAAAAAACACTAAACATCACAAGGGTGTGTCAAGCGCGCGATTTTTAAACCGAAAACGGCGTGCAGTGTCCCCTTGACTCGCCGTTTCCAGACTAAATTTTAGGTTTTATTTGAAAATACTAAAAAGTACATGTGACTTGTTAGGAGGGAGGGGGATGTCCTAAACCACACCACGTATCACCAGGCGAAGGGAGGGGTTAAAAAAGGGCTAAAAAATCACGTAAATAATGAGCGGCCCCTTATTTATGCCTTATAACAGGCCGTAGTTATGAAGTATGCCGTTTTGTTATCCACACAAAGTATTCTAGTTTAGGTCTAATGTTAGGTGATTATAAACCAGCCACAGTATGGGCGGAGGTCCTGAAGGCATGCATTATTACTCTATTGCGGCGAACCCAACAGGTGCTGGCCATCAGGATCATTAGAGGGTATCGCACAATCTCCTTTAAGGAGGCGAGTCTCCTGGCCGGAACTCCACCTTGGGACCTGGAGGCGAAAGCCCTTGCGGCTCTATATCAGTGGCGCAAGGAGGCGCAGGAGTCGGGGAGAAGTCCGAGAGATTCGAGAAGTCGAAACTCAGAAATCCCAACTCCGCCAGGTCCTTGTGGAGGAATGGAAGGAACGACTTAGGCAACCAAAGCATCACGGTAGCCTCTCATACCGGTTGACACAGATGATCACTGGAAAGGGTGCTTTGGAGATCATCTGTGTTTGATCCACAAAGAGCCAACGCCTCAGTGCCACCACTGCGATGGCCTGACCGTGGACACGGCACTTCACACGCTGGTAGAATGTCCGCCGTGGGAAGAGCCGAGACGTAACCTCGTGGCGGCCATCGGGGTGGGGAGTCTCTCTCCCCATAACATGATTGTGGCCATAATACGGAGCGAGAGCGCGTGGAACTCCACCATCTCTTTCTGTGAGCAAGTCATGCTTGCGAAAGAGATGGCGGAGCCAGACCGGGAGAGGTTCAGAACTCTTCCGGTCCGGTCCGCTGGCAATTGGGGCGCCGGAGATTGTTAAATGATCTCCGTCCTCCATAAGTAGGAATGTAGGAAGCTATTATTATTTTTCATATATGCTTGAAAATGAATTAAATCGGTAAATAAAACGTCTCACACATATCCATGTATTTGACACACACATGCTTATATATACTCTTTTGCCAAATTAACATTGTAGCGTAGCCTTGGTGAAATCCGTAATAATAGAAATCATAGTCTTTGACAATAGAACTTTAATAATGTTGCCACTTATAATTCAAATTTATTATGGTCGAATTTTGAGCACTTGGCGACCACTAGTTTTCGTGAATAAGTGCAACGTAACGCCTATGACCCTAACTCGGTAGGCAGCATATAAAGAGTGTATCTGATGCTAAGAAATTTTGCTATGTCTTTTAAGTACATTTAAGTACCTAAACATTTAGTTAAAATGAACCGAAACCGCATGCTCGAGTCTAGCAGTAGAACATAATGGTTTCTTGCTGATTATGCTTGACCAAAATTACATTACATTAATTAAAAAATAAGACTGAATTGTTGGTCTAGTGGTCTCGGTAGTCTCAAATCCCGGGTCGGGCAAAAAGTGTTGTTGGGTTTTTCTTACACGAAATTCTTAATAGCAGCTCGGAGTATGGAAGTTTGGTGGTGATTCACGCCCGTGCCTCGGAGAGCACGTTAAGCCGTCGGTACTGGTTGTCATGAACAACTATGGAAATCGTTATTTAGTAGTAAGTGCCCTCAAAAATACTGACAACTAGTTCAACCATCGAATTTCAGTTCTCTATCATTGTTGTGGAGTTCCGATGCCAGTCGCTTTGTGTAAAAACTGATATTCAGGTAAAACCGGTTGAACTATTAGCCGACCATATATAATCATGGGAATAAAGGCTAGAAAGAAGAATTAAAAAATAAGAAGAAAAAAATATACGTCCATGGGTTTTTTGGGCATCGTCATAGCTTCCGTAATTATTATTTTGATTGTTTTCTCAAATACAGATTTGGTGTTCTAAGCATGATAAGATTGCAAAAAGTGTGTTATAAAAACTATTTTAAATACCTATATTTATCCATGCGAAGCCGGGGCGGGCCCCTAGTATCCAGTATAGACAAAGTTCTGAAGGAATAACCATACAACTAAATATCACTGAATGGAGAATATCTATATTATTAAGCGTATATGTATAAAAACTAGCATTCGCCCCCGACTCCGCCTGCGTGTATGTCAGTTATCGCGGTAAAGACAGCCTTCGATATGCTAAATCTCATAGGTTTTAGACCTCCTTTCGCAGGCTTTAGACTATATGTGTAGCAAATTTCATTTACATGAGTTCAATAGTTATGGCGTGACAGACAGACATACAGACAGAGTTACTTTCTCATTTTATTTATTTTATTTTATTTAATAGATATAGAAACAAACAACAAACCAAGACATACAAATATTACTTAATATAGTTTACAATATTTAGGTCTGAAGTCCAATTACAACTGTACACAGCTTTTTATTCTATATTACTTCGTTAAAAAAAAAAAAAATATCAGACATTCTTGTGATTAATGATCGCGGTCCTAAATTCACCAAACGTGTCAAAAAAAATATGATTTTCAGAACATATCTGATTGAAATGTGTGCACATTCTTGAAATTGGACTGTTTTTAGATACATTATTATTAAAATTACCTATGGTAAAAAGTTGTGGAATACGCACAGATCGCGACGGTATTTTAAAACTCATTTGCTCTACAAGTTGACAGTCCAAAGAACCATTGACAATTTTATGTAGGGTTAACAAGTCATTCATCCACCTCCTCCTCTCTAAACTCACCATTTTGAATTCTCGCAGTCGGTCCTCATAATCTGTCAATTTACGTCTCAAGCCAGTTCTAATACATAACGCCCTGACAAATCGTCTCTGTATTGCCTCAGTTCGATCGGTGTGAGTTTCATATATCGGTGTCCATACAGGCGAACAGTACTCAAGAATACTTCTCACTAGACAGTAGTACAATATCATTAGAGAGGCGATTTGTTTGAATGGTCTTCCGTTACGAAGAATAAATGAAAGCATACGATGAGCCTTATTACAAATATCATGTATAATATAATAATAGTAAAGTAGTAATTTAAAAGCATTTATCGTATAAAATAGCAACTTTAGTTAATTTTATCTCGACGGGGAATAACTAGTTCTATTAAACAATACCTATTGTTTTGCTTGGGAATTTTTCGGTATATAGTTATTTTGTATATGTACTCTACAGCTCTCGCTATAAGATTATAAATACTATACATTTTGCTTTATTACGTCTTATTTTTTGATTCAAAATTATGACTAAGTTAACAAAATGTTTAACAAAAAACTATGTGCTCATATTTTTAGGGTTCCGTAGCCAAATGGCAAAAAATGGAACCCTTATAGATTCGTCATGTCTGTCTGTCTGTTTGGCCGTCCGTGTGTCACAGCCACTTTTTTCCGAAAGTATAAGAACTGTACTGTTGAATTGTTGAAACTTGGTAAGTAGATGTATTCTGTGAACCGCATTAAGATTTTCACACAAAAATAGAAAAAAAAAACAAAAAAATTGGGGGTAATCCCCATACTTGAAACTGAAACTCAAAAAAATATTTTTCATCAAACCTATTCGTCGGGGTACCTACGAGTATGGATAGGTCTTCAAAAGTGATATTGAGGTTTCTAATATATATTTTTTCTAAGCTGAATAGTTTGCGCGAGAGACAATTCCAAAGTGGTAAAATGTGTCCCCCCTTCCTGTAACTTCATAAATAACAGTGTGATAAAACTAAAAAAAATATATGATGTACATAACCATGCAAAGTACCAACGAAAATTGGTTTGAACGAGATCTAGTAAGTAGTTTTTTTAATACGTCATAAATCGTAAACCGCAATTAAAATATCGAAGTTACAACGAACAACAAGAACTTTTATATGATGTTACTTGCTTCTACGGAACCCGTCATGGGTTACAGAGTCCGACTCGCACTTGGCCCCTTTTTAGGGTTCAGAAGTTTAAGACTCCGAACCCATATAGATTCGTCATGTCCGTCTGTCCGTCCGTCGTCGACATACCGTCCAAATGGTAAGTGCTAGAAAGATGAAACTTTGTATTATTATGTGTTGTAAGTATGTCGACAAAGTGCTACAATAAAAATATGAAAAATATTTTTTTAATTGGCGTACCTCCCCTACACGTAAAGTGGGGATGATATTTTTTTCTCGCGGCTACCCCATCGTGTGGGGTATCATTAGATAGGTCTTTTAAAAACAATACAAGGTTTCTGAGACGATTTTTTGATTTAGGTATCCGTTTGCGAGATATTCCACTTTAAAGGGCACTTTTTGTAAAAACAGGGCGTTTAAAAGCTAAACGGCTGGCTCAAAAAGTCTGGAAAAATTAGTGATGATGGTCTATATAATGAACTTTGAAGGAAAACTATAAGGGATTAGATGACCGTGTGGGGTATCATTAGATAGGTCTTTTAAAAACAATACAAGGTTTCTGAGACGCTTTTTTGATTTAGGTATCCGTTTGCGAGATATTCCACTTTAAAGGGCACTTTTTGTAAAAACAGGGCGTTTAAAAGCTAAACGGCTGGCTCAAAAAGTCTGGAAAAATTAGTGATGATGGTCTATATAATGAACTTTGAAGGAAAACTATAAGGGATTAGATGACCGTGTGGGGTATCATTAGATAGGTCTTTTAAAAACAATACAAGGTTTCTGAGACGCTTTTTTGATTTAGGTATCCGTTTGCGAGATATTCCACTTTAAAGGGCACTTTTTGTAAAAACAGGGCGTTTAAAAGCTAAACGGGTGGCTCAAAAAGTCTGGAAAAATTAGTGATGATGGTCTATATAATGAACTTTGAAGGAAAACTATAAGGGATTAGATGACTTTGTTAGTACAGGAGTTATAGAGACTTAACTTTTAAAAGGCGCTCACTTTGAAAAAGTCATACAAAATTTAATACGGAAACAACAATAATTTTCGATTGGATACGATTTTAAATCCATTATGGGTGACTGAGGAACCGTTTCTGTGCGTGGCCTGACACGCACTTGGCCGATTTTTTACTAACTTGCTTAGAACACATTGTTATTGTACAATTATGACATAAACGTTAATTTATATTCATAAGTTATGTATATAACTTATGAATGTAAATTACCTTTTTTTCATCATATGCTTAGAAACAAAAAAACTATCAAAAACATTTTTAATTTAATTTTTAGTACAAGAAATGAAAATTCATCGATAACATCTTTTGCACTTTTGTATGTAGTTTATTTACAATATTAACTTAAATAATATTTTGAACTTATTTTGAAAATCTACATTTGTCTAAATAACAATTTTACACGTGTGAATGTTTGGACATAAGTTTCTTAAAAAAGATAAATACAATGAAAGATAGAACCTTCTCCTTTTTTGAAGTCGGTTAAAAATAAGTTCTTTTTATACTTTTTTATATATTTTACTTATGTATACATATGTATAAAATAACATAGTGATATGGGTGTTCTTCTCGACGTTTTATGAAAACAATCCGTCTTTTCTCAAATTGATGTTCTGAGTCTGGGTGTTCTAGGTTCTTTTACAGATACTTAAAAAAATACTCTTAAAAGTAAAATCCCCATACTAAGATAAATATCACTTCTACACTGGTAGAAATATATAAAACTATTTTCCAGTTATTCGCCAATTGTTCTGAAGAGTTGTTCCAACTGGACCCCTTCCCCTTTCTGGTCTCGGAAGCCACTGCTTCAGATTAGTTGACATACGCTCTCGAACTAAACGGTTCGGCTCTTCCTTTCTGTGCCGAGCAATTAAAACCTGGAACTCTCTACTAGCGCATGTGTTTCCTTCCTTCTATGACCCCTAGTCCTTCAAGTGGGGCATGAAAAAGCAACTAGGGCGCCATAGCGTGGGTCACCGTGCTGCACTGTCTGCTGTGGCAGTGAGGACGGTGTCCGCCACTTCTGGATTCTGTTCATACTTTCCATCAGGCAGGACCGTCATTTTAGCAGCCATTGTTAAAAAAAAACACATGTGAGGATGTAACGAATCTTCTTCTCCATGTACCTTACTGATTCTTGGATTGTTTTACTACTTTTAGGTGCCTATATATGTATATGGGCCAAAATTAAAAAATCAAGAGCAAAGTTGGCAAGAATATTTATATACTAACTAGCTGACTCCGCGAACTTCGTACCGCCTAGCAGTCGATTCAACGTCACTTATTTTTTTTGCATTCTCGGAACCCCTGCAATGAAACTATCAGATATTTTTTTTTGCCTTAAAACCATCCTCGTACTTCAAGGATTATTATAAAAAAAGAATTTGGGAAATCGGTCCAGCCGTTCACGCATGATAGCGTGACCAAGGGAAATAGGGATTCATTTTTATATTTATAAATATATAAATAAATACTAAAATTATAAAATCGAAATCAATTATGTCGGTCTATTGCGCTTATTATTTGACATGAGGATGCTTTTGAACTGCCACGTTGGTCTTGTTGATAGCCTATGCGACTGTTTGTTGTTTTTGGGTTTTTCTTAGTAAATTCCTAATAGCAGCCCGGAGTTTAGAAGTTTGGTGGTGATTCACGCCCGTACTTCGGTAAGCACGTAAAACCGTCGGTCCCGGTTGTCATGAACATCTATTGCAATCCTTATTGGGAAGTCAGTGCCCTCAAATTTACTGAAAACTAGTTCAACCTTTGAATTTCAGTTCTCCCTTAGGGAGGAGGGAGGAGCAAGGAGGTCCGATGCCAGTCGATTTGTGGGAAAACTGATATTCAGGTAAATCCGGTTGAACCGACCCTAAAATAATACTGGGAATATGGCTAGGAAGATAAAAAATGAGGATGCTTTGAATCTTGAGGAAGGACAAAGGCTACTCTTTATCATAACCGATTTACACGATGGCTTGATTCGTGGCAAGAAACTAGTATTTACAAAAGTATTTAGTAACTGGATATTATTTTGGTTCAAGTTTCTTTAATAATAATAATAATAAGTTTTATTTAAAAAAATTATTTGATATTACATACAGACACTCTAATTATATTATTTACATAGAAGCTTAGCTTGAAAAACATAATTTTACAATACGATAGGTTATGATGTACACATATACTGGGTATCTATAAAATATCTACGGCCACTAACGCCTCAACTAGGCCGAGCCTGTATCTTAGACGTTAGTTTTTCCCCAGAATTTAAATATATTATATGTATAAGACTTTTTAATCTAGTCTGTAGTGAAGTTTCTTGTCTACAAATATTGTATTGCAAAATATAAAAATAATTTCTAAACACTTCTTATTCATATCATTTAATTGAATTGTGGAGACAGACATTCAAAATTATGAATATTATAGTTGAAGCGTTTGTATTATTCAACGAACTAATCTCTGAAACCATTAGTTCAAATTGGAAAATTCTCTAAGTGTTGAATAGATCATTTACCGAGCAAGACTATAAGGTATGCAGTATCTCGATACGATTAAGAGGAGCCAAGTATTAACAAAAATGAAGCGTTGAGAGCCATGTTGCCAATCACCAAGGGTAAGCAACAACAGCGCGGTCAGTACCCAGATGGGTGACCGTTTGTGATACCATGAGCGTTTTCGTGACAAACAGGTCCCGGTTGTTATCATAAGTTATCAATCGTGAAGCTTTGTTTGAGGTTTTCGAGCGGCTTAAAAATATTCAACGGTAAGATTACCTAGCCACAGCGTTGTCTTGCTAGACACCGACCCGCACGCTGTCAGCATGGGGACATTATGGCCTTAACCCACTCCTGAGAGTACACCATTAGGACGTTACAGGTTGGGGATGATGATTGATATGATGATCAATGAAATTTTTTGCGGAAACAGGAAAACACTATTTCTAGATAAGGTTACGCGTATTAGCTTGGTCATTATAAATAGTTGCAATAACATCGGTAGCTATAAGTTTTTGCATAAACATTACCCGTTATGTTAATAACGTTTTTTGCTTCTTCCATGTGAGAATTTTATGATATGTACCTATAAGTTTTTCCTGTTCAAGTGCTAAAGATTTGTCAGAGTAGGCAACAATGTATTATATAAACGAGGCTTGAGGAAAATGTGACACAATTGTGTCTAAACTTGACCAGGTTATCGTCTGGAATGTTCTATAGTTGACTGCCTTGTTGGTCTAGTGGTTAGCGTATGCGGCTGCTGATCAAGAGGTCTCGGGTGCCCGGGTCGGACCAAATATTTCTGTGATCCACAAATATTTGTTTCGAAGTCTGGGTTTATTTTATTTTATTTTGTTTTATTTTATTTTATTTTGTTCGGAATACCAACAGCTTCAATATTAAAAAGATAAACATTAAACATAGTTAACAACAAAGCCATTTACAGGTACTCACAATTGTTTTCTATGTATAATATTTATGTATATACCAAAAAAAGTATGTTTATGTATTTATATCAGTTATTTAGTACCCATGATACAAGCTCTGCTGCATAATACAAGTTTGGGACTAGATGATGTTGTGTGTAAGATGTCCGAAATATTTATTTATTTTATTTATAGTACTTTATGGAAGGAAGAGGTTCTCAATTCGACTGTGTTTAGTTATGTTTGTTACCTTCAGAACTTTCGATTGGGAAAACTAATTTTGATAATTATCTTTTTATTTGATCCCACGTGGTCAAATGATAAGGAAACGAAGATCTGATCATGGGATCCTGGAGAAATCGAGAAAACTCCTCAAATATCACAGGCGTATCTGTCGCGATTTGGGTACTCGGAAAAGTTTATCTTTTAAGTTTTTTTGTGTCAAAATTAAAAACTAGCTTAGTCGTTGATGCTGAAGTAGGGCTAACTAATGTAAGGATATGTTAAATCACATAAGGTAGTAGAGCCACGCTGGTTTCATCACAAATGATCAGAAAGAATGTCTGCCAAACCTAGTTGAAATTCCAGAGAAGAGAAGTCACACTAATTTGTTTTAAACCTTTCCCACAGAGGAAGGAAAATGCACAACGGCTGAAGGAGGTCCGGGACAATGCAAATCCGTCTTTAATTGTGAACAGATTCTAGAAATAGTCAAGAAAAGAACCAAAGGCGCGCAAGATCTTTTGAGGAAATCACAGTGCGGGTTCTTGGGGAAAACACCTAAAGTAAGTGACACTAGAAATTTATAGAAATCAACTTTCTATAACTGATATTCGATTTCGGTTCGATTGCCGGGTTGGAGCAAATGTTTGTATGAACTGCAAATATTTGTTTCGGAGTTTGGGTATATATATTTATATCAGTTGTCTTAGGACCCATAGTACAAGCTCTGCTTGGTTTGGGAATAGATGACGTTGGTATCAGATTTCCGAATATTCTTTTTTTAAAGGCAACTCCCGCATTAGGAATATTAATTCTGTGTCGCGGGTGACTTTACAAACATACATGAAACGGATACAAAGAAAACCCAGACTTAGAACAACAATTTGTGAATCACACATAGTGTTGTGCCACGTGGGATATGAACCCACGACACTTGGTGAAGTAGAAAGTAAACTTACAGTGACACTTTATTTCTACTTGTATGCTTCTTTTATAATGTTTTCAATATCCAAACTATATCGTTACCTAGAAAATAGATACAGCGACATCTGTAGAGCTTATATGCAACTTAAGAGAGTATAAATATTAAAATTTAAAAAAAAAACCTAGGAATTACTAGCTTTTGCCCGCGGCTCTGCCCGCGTGAATATCGGTTATCGCGATAAAAAGTAGGCTATGTCCTTTCCCAAGGTTCCATCTATCTCTATACAAAAAATCATAAAAATCGGTTCAGCGGTTTTGACGTGAAAACGTAAAAGACAGACAGGCAGCTACTTTTGCATTTATAATATTATGTAATAATGAGGATTTGATTACCTATTGAACAACTTGTCTCATGACCCCTTATACTATAAAATACCCTAATAAAATAATATCTGTTCCTAGGTCTGCTGTCCAGAACAGGACCCACAGCCAACTAATCGTCAGTTACCAATAAATGAATGTTATACTCCAGACAATAAGGTTGGCCAGTGTGTTGGTGTGCACGCCTGCCCGCGTCTTGCCAACATGCTTAGGGAACCTGTATCAGACAAAAATGTGCAATATTTAAATCGTTTAAGGTAAATAAGATTTTTAATGATCATTGAACAATCTATAGAATTAAATAAAATTGAAGTGTTTTTTCCCAAATATAAATGAAATTACTCGTATATAAGTAAAAAAATAGATGACTAGAGCTAATCTGGTTTCAACACGAATCAGGGCTCAAGTACTACCCTCACACTGAAGACCAACCTAAAAGAACATCATTGGTGCTGTCGGCTTTCGTTGGTGAGTATAAGAACGGAGGCACAATTATTCTACATCATTCTCCCGGCCTTCGGAGGCCGAGGAAAATGATGCTGGAACATCTCACTAAGCCGCCATGGTGTGGGTCACCATGCTGCGTTGTAGGCACTCACAATGAGGATGGTGGCCCCTACTACTGGATTCTACTTATGTATTATTATACTTATATATTATTCTACTTATAGTAGAGTCACTTTGGTAGGCTGAATATAAAACAAGTAGGTACTTGTAATTAGGGTAACCACCATTTAGTTGCTAAGCTAACATCTAAAGCTCAATAAACATTATTAATTTCAGATGCAATGGTCCCGTTCAAGACAGTGTCTGTTGTGAACTAGATACAACCAGTGTGAGCACTGGTGTCAAACCAAAAGATATATGCAAAACGTCGGTTTCTGCGTTACCACCAGACCCTTCGTCAGGATGCTGTGGACTTGATGCTACTGCTGGCAATAAGATATTAGGTAATTACATATGAAAGAACACTGCCAAGAGAAGGAAAACTTGAAACAAACCCTTTACCAACCCGTTTGGCCAGCGTGGTATAGTAGGCCAAAACCTCCTCTCTAAGGAGAGGCCTATGTCCAGCAGTGGACTGTTAAAGGCTGGTGATGATGATGATGATGATGATGATGACATATAAAATTAGTGTTTTGTCGTACTGACCGCTTTGATCTAAAATATCTCCTCTTTAGTTAAGAATTCCAAATTCAAATTTAAAAATTTCATTTAGCTGGTACATTTGAGTTTTGAAAACAGTCATTTGTTTTTCCTCATTATTTTTTCTTTGGAGTCGTTTAATAAAGCACATTGGAAAACATGAAATATCGGTATATTTACGAGTACGAGTTCTACCGTGACACCAGTGCTGCAGAAACAGCTCTAAGATTTAATAATGTGTACGACACTAGTGTCTAGACCCATATTCATTCAATAGGGGTCTAGGGGTAGATGAATATGCTAGTGATGCTAGTTGATGATGATGATGAAGAAAAAATATTTAATCCATCTTCCTAACTTCTTTAGATGTGTCTTCCTTCTGTTACATGTATGTATGTTGTTCCTTATTTCAGGTGGTACGGAGGCTACAATTGATGAGTACCCATGGTTGGCGCTTATAGAATATGAAGACAGTTCATTCACGCAAACATTATGTGGTGGTGGTCTCATCAGTGGCAGATACGTCCTGACCGCGGGACATTGTGTTGTGGGACCAAATTTGAAAAGTGGTAAACCGTAAGTAATTTATTTGTTTTTTTATTTACAACTTTATTGCAACTTTTGACTGTCCTGTTAGTCTAGTGGTTAGCGTATGCGGCTGCTGATCAAAAGGTATCGGGTTCGGTTCCCGTGTCGGACCATTTTTGTGTGATCCACAAATATTTGTTTCGGGTCTAAAAATTAAGTCAAAAAATTACCTAAGTTACTCCTTAAGTCATCAGTTTTCTATCAGTGGAAGTTTGAAAGCTAAGGTTGTACCCATTGTTATTTCTACAAGTGGTATAATAATAATGATAACAATAATCTATATTTGCATAAAATGTGATTTTTACAATTAGTGGTTTTTAATATTTAAAGTGCGAGACACATTTTGCCATATATAGATAGCATGCAAATATTTAAAAAGTAATAATTGTGAAAGGGAATCTAAGTAAAATATTCTTACTTGGATATTATACTAAGATAACTAGTTTAGAGCCTTCAACAATCCACTGCTGGACATAGGCCTCTTCTTAGAAAGGAGGTTTTGGCCTACTATACTACGCTGGCCAGACGGGTTGGTAAAGGGTTTGTTTCAAGTTTCCTTCTCTTTGCATTGATGTTATCTTGCGCGCTTTATCCCTTAGTCACCTTTTGCGACACCCGCGGAATGAATAGGAGTGGTGACACTCTGTATTCTTAATCTGTCACCACACGGTCAGAGCTCACTTAACCTATAATTTTAAAATTTATTATTTCATTAAATGTGTTATAATTATATAATTCTAACATCTAACATGTAGTCTCTAGGAAGAAAGCCTCAACACACTCGAAATGCCGAAGTCCACTCTCACACTTTACAAAAAGCAGTTCCTCTTCATACATGCCGTCTAACTTTAAAATTTATCGCTTCGTCGTCAACTTAAATTTCACAACACTGCCTTCTGGTACACTTGGCTAAGGCCCGTGTGCTAGATTACACTACCCCTTCGACATAAAAGGTAGACCTACAAAGATTTCTTAGGACATCTTACACATAACGCCATCTAGTCCCAAACTTAGCAGAGCTTGTACTATGAATACTAGACAACTGATACAAATACATATCTTCCTAGCCCTTATTCCCAAGTTTATTTGGGTTCGGCTATTAGTTCAACCGGTTGTAGCTGAAATTCAGTTTTTCCATGGAGTGACTGGCATCGGACCTCCGCAAACCTGAGGGAGAACTGAAATTCGAAGATTAAACTAGTTGTTAGCATATTTGAGGGCAATGAATTCTCAATAACGATTGCCATATATATTCATGACAACCAGGACAGTCGGCTTAACGTCGTATTTCTTATATCTTCCAGAACCAGAATCCGTCTTGGAGAATACGACAAAGACCATGAAGGTAAAGACTGCAAGACTGCCGAAACTGGAGGGGTTGACTGTACGGATGGTGCGATCAGAATCCCTATAGAGAAGGTGATACCACACCCTGAATATAACCCTGACAAAGTCTCCAGGCGGGATGATATAGCTTTGATCAGAATGAGCCGCTTAGCACCTTATACAGGTTTGTATTAAAAATTAGTAAATATTTCGGACAACGAGAGACACACAACGTCATCTAGTCCCAAACTAAGCAGTGCTTGTTTTATGGATACTAGACAACTGATATAAAGACATGAACATACTTTTTTTGTAAAGACATACATATAATACATAAAAAACAACCGGAATCCCTATAGAGAAGAAAAATATTTGCGTATTACACATTAATTTGGTCCGACCCGGGAATCGAACCTGAGACTTCAATCACTACAGTTGTATACGCTACCACGGCGCCACTGAAGCAGTCAGACACTTTAGCCATTGGCGTATTTTTGTCTTTATTTGTTTTTCTTCATATTTTACGCCTGCAGAGTTGACTCTACTCTGCTTGATGGAAAGCATAAGTAGAATCCAAAAGTAGGGGTCACCATCCTCACTGCGAACGGAGGCAATATGGTGACCAACTCTATGGCGTCGTAGTGAGATGCTTTTTCATCCCCCACTAAAGGGATCCGGGATTATAGTAGGAAGGAAACACATGAGCTGATAGTGAGTTCGATTTTCTAACTAGCTCGGCACAGGAAGCAAGAACCGAACCGCTTAGTTCTGGTGCGTATTTCTTCCACTCAAAAGTGGTGACTTCCAAGGCCAGAACGTGTTGTCCATTAGAAGAAACGATAAGGTGGGATCAGTTGGAAGAACACTCTTCATGGTAAAGGCAATAGAGAACTGCTATAGAGGCGATATCTCTTCGCAACTGCCAAGGCTCGAGGAACCTTCTTCAACTGCTTCTATAAAACATAAATACTAAACCAGATATTCTATACCAATTTTACCAGGTTATGGAGTCCATACAGTAAGCATTTGTATTTGAAACAGACAAAAATAGCATAATTATCTATTAAGTACTAGCTTTGCCCGCAGTTTCGCCCGCGTGTATGTCGGTTATCGCAGTAACAAGTAGCCTATGTCCTTTCTCAGGGTCTAGACTATCCGTGTACCTAATTTCATCAAAATCCTTTCAGGCAGAGTTACTTTGGCTTTGATTAATATTAGTAAGGATTACTAAAAGTGATTATTTTACTTTTTTTAGAGTTTATCCGTCCTATCTGCCTACCAACAATGGATTTCACATTGACGGCTGATTCTTCTTACAACTTAACTATAGCCGGTTGGGGAGCCATCAGTAATAGACCGGGGAGTAGTGCTGTAAAGCTCTATGTGGACCTGCCGTTTATCAACCAAAATGTAAGTCTCCATAATTATTAATAACACAAAATTTAGTAAAAAGAGTACTATGTATTTCATTTAATCTGAATTTAAGATATTTCTAAAATCATTAACTTTAAGTTTATGGTGTTAACAAATTATGTTTAAGAATACGAAGTGTCACCACCCCTATTCATCCGGTGGGTTAATAGGGGTAGTATAGTAGGCCAAAATCTCCTCTTTAAAGAGAGGCCTATGTCCAGCAGTGGACTGTCAAAGGCTGATGACCTTACCAAATAACTTTACCACAATCACTAGCAAACCCACAATCCAAAAATGCTTAGTAAGTTCCCAACGCTATTTGCTAGTTATAGCACCCAGAATTTCAAACAATTGTTTTGTCATATTTCGTTTGGTAAGTGTGAGATCGAAGGCCCAATCGTTCTGCATCATTTAAGGTCTCTATAGCTTGCAAATTAAGTTTGGAAGTTTGACTGTGATTCACGCTCGTACCTCGGAGAGCACGTAAAGCCGTCGGTCCCGGTTGTCATGAACATCTTTGGCAATCGTTTTTGGGAAGTCAGTGCCCTCAAATATACTGACAACTAGTTCAACCTACGAAGTTCAGTTCTCCCTTAGGGTTGCGGAGGTCCGATGGCAGTCGCTCCATGGAAAAACTGATATTCAGGTAAAACCGGTTGAACTAGTAGCCGACCCCAAATAATATTGGGAATAAGGTTAGGAAGAAGAATGCACAATGGTGACCCGCACTATGGCGGCCTATTGAGATGTTTGTTTATAAATTCTTTTTACTTTTGCAGCAATGTCAGCAAATGTTTGACCGCTTGTGGACGAAACTATCGTTATGGAAAGGTCAACTTTGTGCCGGAGGTGAGCAGGGAAGAGACTCCTGCAAAGGTGATTCCGGAGGTCCTTTAATGTATGTTAATGGCCGTCGTCACGATATTATCGGACTTGCCAGTTTTGGACATAAAAACTGCGGAACAGCTAATGTCCCTGGAGTTTACACTAATGTGTATGAGTATATCAGTTGGATTAGGAGTAATATTTTACCTTAGTGTTCGTATTACTAAGATAAGCAGAATGATTGTGATGGTGAAGATTGGTTTAAATGCAAATATTATCAATACCCGTGGATCCTCGTTAAACCGGCCTCTGTCTAATCCGGCACCCTCTGTATATATCAGAATATATCTATTATTATTGAAAATGTTTTGACAATCTTCATTAATGCATGATTGAACAGGTTACGATGTAAAATTATTATTTTTTGTAAGGTATAAAACATTAAGAGTGTCCATGGAGTTTCTTATCTGTTCTTCTCCATAGGATCTACGAATTGGAACAGACAAATTAGCTTCACGACTGACTACTTGATGTTTCAATAGTACCGTTGTATGGTTTATTTGAAATAAAAATGGTTTGATTTAATGACGTTAATTTTATAATAAAACGCAAGCTCTCTATTATTTTGCTTAGTTTACTTAATTTGAAATACATAATGAAGTTTAATTTAGCAAATAAATCTTAACATTGAATTTCTTATTTACCTGTTGTTGTTGAAACTGTCGGACTATAGGAGGTCTCAGACAGTACTCTGTAATTCTAGAATTTCGATAGTCCACTGTATATTTTTATTAGTTTTAACGACTAAATTTAAATATATTTTAGTGTTTCATTAAAAAAAAATATTTTGAGACATAATAAAGTCTGTTATTGTTTTCAATATTTCCAGTAGGTAGGTGCTAACTAACTATGTCTCGAAGTATCGTAAGCCTCATCAAGTACTTATTTTAACCGATTTCAAAAAAGAGGAAGTTCTACGATTCATTGTTAGAATTTTTTTATTATATTACTTCTAGAATATGTACTCGTAAAAAATAAATTAAATTTCACTAAAACTGATTTATATTCTAGAAGTTTATCCCTTTTGTTACAAATACAAACAGTATTTTTTTTTCTTGTTAGCTAGCTAGGTATAAAACCTAATAAATTAAAATTAATTAAAAACAATTTCAAACTTTTTTTTGTAACTATTCCTTCAAATTACTAAATATGTAGATAATTATAATAATTGTACTAAATAATTAGATAATTAAAATTAAATAAGGATTTTGCTACTATTTTCTTAAAAAAACTAGTATTATGTATAAGCAACTATTTATAATTTTAATTGTATTATTCATAGTTTTTAAACTGCAATTAAATGTAAATAAAGCTTAAAAAAATGTTTTGAGTTTTTATTTCAACAAAATTGACACACCTCGAAAAGCGTTAACCTCGCTTCTTAGGAACCCCCTAACGTAGGGAGCCCCTTAAAGTTTATGAGATATCTAAGCACATAAGTGTCCTTTAAACTTTAGTGAAAACTTAACTATCTAACTATCATGGTGCATGAGCCAATACCGTTTCATTCATTGACTGTGTAAATAACGCATGTATAAGAAAATAAATAAAACACACACTTGGGGGACATAATCCCTACTTCCCTACTAATATTATAAATGCGAAAGTAACTCTGTCTGTCTGTCTGTCTGATACGCTTTCACGCCTAAGCCACAGAACCGATTTTGATGAAATTTGGTATAAAGATAGAACTGAACTTGGGAAAGGACATAGGCTACTTTTTACCGCGAAAATGAAGGCAGAAGGGTTTGAAATAGGGGACGAAAGTTTGTGTCGAAGTTTCTTATTATCAAACATAAAATCATGTAAGATTGTTTTATCTACCCTTACCGTGTCTTATTTTATTTTATTTATTGTAACCAAAAACAGATACATGTTAGATTATAGCTAGATACAAATGTGTGTCGCGCGATATAAACGAATTTCACGCGGGCGAAGCCGCGGGCGAAACGCTAGTATTGTTATATTTTCACCATTTTATATCAAATACATATGTAAACACACACGGTTTGCCTTAATTAATAATTTAGTAAACTGGAAGTTGAACTACTCTTAGTGGAAATTATTGACCATAAAATCTGACTGAGTGACATTAGCCACTGAAACAAGAGAATAGAAAAATAAAGAAGAATATAGGTAGAATACAAAACGACAAACGTTTGCAATTTAGTTAGTTATCTGTCATTTACAACTAGATCGTAACGCCAATGCCAATCAAAGCATTTCATACTTTATCCATTATAAAAAAACTTTCACTGCACTGCAGCAAACTGTCTGAGATCCCGCAATGAAATTAAACAGAAGAAAACTGTACGGGTTGCAAATGTAATAAGTCCACTTCCTTCTTCAAAATAAAGTAATACAAGACAACTTTTGTAGAACGGAAACACTAGGAATACATGTATTTGATATTATTTTGATGTCTATAATATATGGCAGAATTTTTCCCTAAGTGTAAATGCGTTGATAAACATTTTAAATTAAAAACATAATTTACAAAATTTTGTAATGACTTTTATTTAAAGAAACAAACATATTTCGGTTGTGGGTGACTAGTGAAGGATAAAGAAGAAGTAAACGATTTAACGATACAAGGTTTACTCCAAAATCTATGTGTAAGACTGACACAAAATAATTGTTAAATAAAATTGTTAACATTCAATATCTAATACATGTTGGAGACTTAAAACAATATCAATAAACATAAGCCTTCAAGATATACCAATAAACCTGCTTTAGAGGCAAATATATCTATAGTAATACTGACTGATGCCCGCGGTTACGCATGCATCCTTGTTTTTCTTATTGACCTATGAGTATAATAATAGTTTACATACTATTTTCAGTTCTGCTAAAAACACATACAAAGAATAAACACACAAGGTTTAATGAGAATCAATCAATCAGTTTCGGAGGAGTTTGGCAAGTAACATTGTAATATTAGATTTTTATATAAAACACGTTACTATAGGAGATTATAAACAGGTAAAGTTTATGAGGTTGTAAGTTTGTGTCGTTGCAGGGGTAACCTCTATATCTACTAAAGCGATTTTGAAACATATTTAATGAATAGAAAGGCACATTATTTGCGTCATTTTATATAGAGTCTAAAAATGATTAGCACTACATTTGACACAAGCGGGCTAATAAATTACATACTAGGTCGTTTCAACTGCAGTGAGACCGACTTACTACGTCATTTTGGATCCCCTGTTAAGATCTCCAACATTCGTTCACACTGACCCCTTAAGAGATTATTTTGAATTGCAATTGATCCCCTAGGGGATTTATTTGGAAGATTTTATAAACATAACGTCCACTTGGATTTCCTACTTAAATCCCTGGGTAATTTTTTTTGGAAAATTCCTTATGGGATCTAAATGGAATTGAAATCCAAACAGATCCCCGACGGGATCAGTGTGGACGAGAATTCCAAATGAATCCCTCAGAGGATCTAACCAGGGGATCCAAGTGGACGGAGCGGACTGACTCATTTCGTCAGAGGCAACCTATTTGAGCCGAATAAATAAATAAATATTTCAGACATTCTAACACAACGCCATCCAGTTTCAAACTAAGCGGAGCTCGTACATAAGGAATTTTCCTTATAAATTAAAAAATAACGGTATCCCTGGGCCTAAACTAAATTAGAATGTTAAATAGTTAAACATAAAAATTATACATATCAGCGAAGAATTCACAAAAGAGACTCGCAGTAAACCAATGTAGTAGAACACCAAAACCAGTTATACTTGATTTCTTTTTCTATATGAAGTGTTGACTCAGACAGTTAACAACATCATAATGTTAGGACGTATAAGTGGTTTTATGTTTTGATCTGTGATATTATTACTTAAAATGAACTATTTATCAACATTGTTAGTATTCTTAGCTCCTTGCTACGTGGTGTACGGACGTAAGTTGCTACATTTTTACAAGGAAATTATTTTCAGTTTTATCTGTTGATTTGGTGATTGCTGTTCTAGCGCCAAGATGTGGGTTGGCAGGCAGAATGTGATTATTTATATAAAATATATATATTAAAATACCTACTGTGCAAGAAATAAAGGAAAGCGTTATGATAAAAGCAATTTCTACCGAAAATAACTTGATATGTTAATATGAATAAAAGTAGTTTCTCAGTAGATCATGAACCAGAAAGATACATCCATAATATATTGTTTTCATCTTACAGAACAAGGACCTTGCGAACTACCTTTAATCGGCGGCCAAGGGCAATGCAAGTCAATCTTCAAGTGCCAATCGTTACTGTCTTTAGTCAACCAAGCGAAGAAGACGCTTCAAGAAAAAGATCTGCTGTACAAGTCATATTGTGGTATAGATGATGATGAGCCAGCTGTGGGTATTTAAACACAGTTTTCACTTCTTGCCGAGCCGATTTGAAAGAAATGTGGGACACCGATAGCCTAACGGCCCATTCACGACCTTTCCGCTGTGAGCGGCAGCGAAAAGCGAAACGCCGAGCGGTCATATCAAAAGTATAGAAATGTACGAGGCACGCCACGAGTCGCCGCTCATAGCGAAAAAGCTAGCGGTTTTTGCCGAGCGAATTGCTACAGTGGCGGGCGGTATGGAGAGCGGCGGGAACAAAGGCACAAGTTCGTATGTGCGACGCCACGAAACAGAGCGGCGTGGACAGCGGTGCAGGAGTGACGGACTCAGCGGCGTTAAATAAAAACAAAAAAATTTAGACGATTTTATGGCGGTAATGGATACCGAGGCTTTTATAACAGAAATTTAAATAGACCGCCTATATGGATGTCAAAATATCCCCAACATAAATATAAAAAGCGGCCAAGTGCGAGTCGGACTCGCCCATGAAGGGTTCCGTATCAGCAAGTAACATCATATAAAAGTTTTTGTAGTTCGTTGAAACTTTCATAGATGTTTTTATACTAGTGTATTGATTGGATGAAAGGTAAATTGCGTGTTACGATTTATGACGTATTAAAAAAAAACTACTCACTAGATCTCGTTCAAACCAATTTTCGTTGGTAGTTTGCATGGTAATGTACAACATATATTATTTTTAGTTTTATAACTCTCTTATTTTAGAAGTTAGAGGGGGGGGGACACACATTTTTCCACTTTGGAAGTGTCTCTCGCGCAAACTATTCAGTTTAGAAAAAAACTATATTAGAAACCTCAACATCATTTTTGATCACCTATCCATAGATACCTTACACGTATAGGTTTGATGAAAAAAAATTTTTTGAGTTTCAGTTCCAAGTATGGGGACCCCCAAAATTTATTGTTTTTTTTCTATTTTTATGTAAAAATCTTAATGCGGTTCACAGAACACATCGACTGACCAAATTTCAACAGCATAGCTCTTATAGTTTCGGAAATAATTGGCTGTGACATACGGACGGACAGACAGACAGACAGACAGACAGACAGACAGACTTGACGAATCTATAAGGGTTCCGTTTTTTGCCATTTGGCTACGGAACCCTAAAAAGGTTGTGGCAAAAAATTAAACAATGTTTTCCGGAATATAATGGTACTTACGTTTAATTTAAATTGATAACACAAAAACATAGAACCTAGGTACCTACCAAACGAAGCCTTATGTTTACGTAATGTAGGTGGATAGTTGACAAGTTTTAAAAGTTAATTTTTTTCTCTGTCAGTAGGTACCTAATTAGCAAAACAGTTTACATATCAGTAGTTTTGTCTGTAGATATAACTACACACGAAACTACTAGTATGTCTTATACGCAATGTAAGTAGTTGACAAGTTTTTAAAGTTTTTTCTCTCTGTAAGTACCTACTTAGCAAAACACTTGGAAACATCAGTTACTTCTTATAGGTAGGACCTTCGTATAGGTCACTAAATCCACCATCTAAATACCGATCTTTATTTAGTTCGTGCACTCATTCTATCATATTTAAAAAAAAAAATTTGTTTCTAAACAGACAGGGGATAATTTTTATAACGCCATGATTTTTAACACGTTTCGACTACCTAAATACGTCCACCGTCGCCGCTGCAACTATTCGCTACTAGGGTTCGTGGCGTGCAAAACGCACCGCTCACCGGCGCCGCTCCGCTTTTCGCTAAGACCAAAACTCGTGGCCAGGCCGTAAAGCCTAAAAGAACATAGACTACTTTTATGTTGCGAGTTGCGATAAGCGACATACTCGTGGGCGCAAAGCGGACGTAAGCTAGTAATGCCATATTTATGATAAGATAGACCTAAAAAAAATATTTTGAATATATTAAAGATCATTCTTATGTTACACAAGTGTATCCAAATACGCTTTAATTATTGTCGGGTAGTATACATATGATTTACTGTTGTAAAAGGCGAAGAAAGCTGCGGATCGAAGACAGGCTAAAAAAAATAACATACGATACTCCTTCATTGTCATCAGCTTTCTGCCAGAATGTTCCGTCAGCCGTTCTAGAGAATAATATTATTCAATATTCTACTGCAGGTGTGCTGTCCACCGCAAAGATCAATGTCAACATCACCGCCGCCACCAACGCTGCCCCCACCACCACAGAACAACAGATGCATCACACTAAACTTCGAATTGGGCGAGTGTATCAATGTGTACTCCTGTCCAGCAGTACTTGATTTTTTGACGCAATCTGCTTCGCAACAAATCATTGATTTCGTGAAACGATCAAGGTAAATTTATAAACTTATTACTAGCTAAATCACGAAGTATTTTTGTCGTAGTGAGTAACGCAGCGGAGCGAAGCTAGTAAAAAAAATTGCCTATTTATTTTTTTAACCAAGTTTTGGAGTTCATAGCCAAGTTGCTCTAGAAGATAAGAAACTATCACCGAGGGTTCCGTTAGTAAAATGACAACCATGAGCGTCTCCGTGATTCGGAAGTCACATTAAGCAGTCGAGTCCGGTTCTTATCATAGGATTACACTCGCGAAGCTTAGTTGGAGACTTTCAGACGTCTTAAAAACATCCAACGGCAACCACAACGTTTTTTTTTCTTACCAACCCTGCTAGGGCAGTTAGAAACGTTTTTCGTTTTCTGTTCTATGTCTCTATTCTCTTGTTTCATTGGCTAATGTCATTTAGTCACGTGATCAAAACAAAATTATGCCAATGAAACAAGAGAATGGAGAAATAGAACAGAGCATAGAAAACGAAAAACGTTTGCAATTTGGCGAGCGGGGCAGTCCCCAATTTGCTACAATATTAGCACAAATTTATTTCCTTTATTTTGCTTCGATGTTATTTCAAAAAACATTGAAGCACAATGAAGGAAATACTTAATAAAATATTAGAACTAACGTTAGAAATTAAAGCAATATGCAAAAATTACATATTAATATGTTATCGTTGGAATGTCAAGGATACAAAAACTGACGATCTTGGAAATAAAAAAGAGATGGTCCAAAAAAAACTCAGAATCTATTGGGACTAAATAGGTATCAGTAGGTTTATTATAATGCACAATTTACTCCAACGTAAGCTCATTGCCGAAATCAATTAGGTATATGAGCTATGGCCTGACAAAGTATGCATGAAAAAATCATAAGTTACTTGTATTTCTTTTCCAGTTTTTACAAAATCAATAACTATTACTGATAAACAATAATAATAGGATTACTGTAAAAGTTGCAAAAATCAACTGTGTAATCAGTAATCACTATCTCGAGCAGTATTAAGTAGGTACAACTAGCTTAGTCCAATACAAGCGTTATTAATATTATTACCTGTTAAATGTTTTTAGTTCAGTATATTTAGTATATCGGTAAAACAGCGTCATTTTTTTCTCTTATCACTTCAGTTAGATAGAATAATTACAAACATAAATGCTTAATAGTAAATAGTATAGTAATCCTGTCATTATAATCGTTAGTATATTGCTGATATAGTATAAACTTATAAAAATCACAAGTAACTCATGTTTTTTTTCTTATACTTTATCAGTCTATAGCTCCTAAACCCCATTCATTTTGGCATTGCGCTTTCAGTGGGGTAAATTGTACAATATAATGTAACTACTGATACCCATTTAGTCCCAATCGATTCTGGGTTTTTAGTCCATACATTATTGACCATCTCCTTTATATTGAAAATTCAATTAGAAATAGCTGAGTCCCGATTTGTTCCTCGTGGTTGTCGTTGTACATCGCGGGTAATGGCAAAGAGTAAAATTAGTCTAAAAAGTAGCCTAGTTTCATCAGTCATCAGTCAGTGAAAGACCGTTCAACAACAAACCTAGGCCGCCATGGTTGTGGGTCACCGTGCTGCATTGTGCACATTGGCGATGAGGACGGTTGGCACCACTCTTGGATTCACGACATAAACGTTCAAACGAAAGAACAGACAGCATAATTATGTCTACTTTTTAAAGTTGGTTCACTTAATATGTTTTATGGTGAACCAATTCGTTTCCGCTGTGTAACCACGCTACGGGCCAAAGAAGACGCACGCGAGACTAGGTCGGTCAGTTAGGACTGAATATAACTAAGCTTTAAAAAACATGACATTTATTAATTTTTAAAAAAGTAGGATTTATAATAAGTACAAATAAAAATTGTTGGTTGGTTAGCATCATAAGATATTTAAGGAAAATATGCATAATAATGTTAGTTGAATATCATTATAATACACTTTATATACCTCAACACACATAGTTAATTTTATTCTGTATCTATAGTATTTATCTATAGTAGTATCAAATAGTAATTAGAATAATAAATTTAATGTAATAGGTAATACATGATTTATTATAAATTAGGTACCTATTAATATTCGGGATGAGGAACTTGGATTCGCTCATACTTTTTATCACGGAGAGTTGAGTCACTTTGGCAAAAGTAACTCCATTCTATCCAGGAGTAGGGATCACCATCTTTATCGTAAGCACAGACAATGCAGCATGGTTACCCACACTATGGCCCTCCTTCTCCTCCGGTACCTCCTAGGTTGGTCTTCGGTGTGAGGGTAGTACTGCCCCGGGCGAGCCGGCCCATTGGTGCTGAAGTAAGCGTGGCTCTACTGCCTATTGGCAAGTTCATATATTATGTTTGATTTGTAGTTTCATAACATTATTGAATATTTTCAGATGTAGCGGTCCCGATGAATACAGTGTATGTTGCCCTTCCTCCACGACCCTTAATGTTGAGCCCCGTAACCAGTGTGCTAGCACAGTCTCTGCTTTACCACCGGATTACTCTTCTGGATGTTGTGGTGTTGATTCTAGTTCCAGTAGAAAGATATTCGGTTAGTATCTTCATATCTATCTTCCGTCTATACAAATAAAGAAAATTGAAGTATATGTTTGTATTATCAAATGATCACTTTTTTTACTAAAAGCATATGAAATCACGTAGGTTAGCACGATAAGCCGTCGGTTCTGGTAATCAGAACCTTCAAATAAACTGACAATTAGTTTAACCTTTGAAATCAGTGAGCCTTCATGGTTGCGAAGAACCGATGCCAGTCGCTCCGTGGAAAAACTGATAAACAAGTCAAGCGGTTGAACTAGTAACCGACCACAAATAAGTTGGAAATGATAAAGTTTAGGAAGACGATGACCAGTAGCAACCAATCAAAGTAGGGTCTGCTGGTAGTGATTCTAAGCCCCGCCGCACATGTCCACACTCGCACTCGTTCACGACACTGCGCCAATGTCGCATTGACATTGGTGGACACGTGTGTGTCCGCAATTGCTTTCACGAGTCGTACCTACATCAGTCAGTGTCCCTACCATTCATATACGAAAAAGAAGCAAGAAAAAAATATGGAAGAGCTCTTACATGTCCAAAAGGAAAATACATGGAGAATTCAAACTAACTTCTGAGTTTTCAGACGAAAAATTTAAAAATTAGAATTAAAATTAGTCCTTAAAATTTTGTATTCAGCTAATCTGGGTGTTTTACGTCGTATAAACATTTTTCTTCGCTTCGCTTCGAACAGCTTCAAAGAGTTCGTCCATTTTGCAAACACTCGCGCCACTGCCACTCGAAACAATGTCTCGGTCATTTAGCCGACACGCGCGTGCACGCTCATGTACGCGCCTGCGTCGACACGTGAGAGCAAATGCGAAGTTTGGTACTGCGCCATAGGTTTTAAATACTACAACTCGCACGCGCCTCGTGACGGCCAATGCGAGTGTGGGCATGTTCGGCGGGACTAATGGTTCGATTTCAACTCAATACCACAATGAAGTGTAATACCATTCGTTATTCCAGGCGTTGAAGCAGCAGCAATAGATCAATACCCATGGTTGGTCCTTCTAGAGTACTCGAATCTTGGACATACAAGTACATCGTGTGGCGGCAGTCTCATCAGCAGTAGATATGTTCTGACTGCGGCACATTGTCTTGTTGGACCAAACTTGAAAACGAGTGGCCAGCCGTAAGTTATCTAATAATATATATTTAAATGGTACAGTAAAATTTGGTATTTGGAAGTTTCCGAGGTGAAAAATCGATTTAGACGAGTCTTATGTTTGGGAAACGCGAGTTTTAGAGTTTTCAAGCGTTTTTCTTTCACATTACTCTAAGGCGACCCAAACACCTACAATAATATTGCGCAATGTTGATGATTGCACAATATCATCCCTACTTCCCTACTAATATTATAAATGCGAAAGTAACTCTGTCTGTCTGTCTGTCTGTTACGCTTTCACGCCTAAACCACTGAACCGATTTTGATGAAATTTGATATGAAGATAGAACTGAACTTGGGAAAGGACATAGGCTACTTTTTACTGCAATAATCGAGATACAAAGGTGGTTATAAAAATACATAAATCGTAGGTATCAAAATGTATCACTGTTTATCTCCTGTCAAAACTTCACAGGTTGCTAGGCATAACACACTTGCATGGCAACCATAATGATAGTTTGTAAATGACATCTAGATCAGTAGACCAGGGTAGACTAGGGTAGATAATTATTGAAAACAAATAAAATTATAGTAGGATGAAACCTATTGGAATAGGAGGAGAAAATTATAAAAATGAAAGGAAAAATAATTTACGGGCGATCGGAGTACGGTCGGGAAGGGGTAGGGGGGGAGGTTTTCGGGTCCTATAAGCGGGGCGTGAAAAAGCATCTCGGGCCGCCATACATTATTGTCTGCATTCGCAGCAAGTGTGGTAGCCCCGACTCTTGGATTCTGCTCATGCTTTCCATCAGGCAGGGTAGAGTCACTTTGGATGGCTAAATATACATATAAAAAGTGCAAATAACGGTGTATCTCGATTTCCGGCAAAACTACAAGTCCTATGGAAAAAAGTTAAATGGCAAAGTTGTAGGTAATTAAAAGATCTACAACTTTTTAGGGTTCCGAAGTTTATGACTTCTAACCCTTATAGATTCGTCATGTCCGTCTGTCCGTCCGTCCGTCCTCGACTTACCGTCCAAACGGTAAATGTTAGAAAGATGAAACTTTGCATGAATATGTATTGTAATTACGTCGACAAAGTACTACATTTAAATTTTGAAAAATATTTTTATTTAGGGTACCTCCCCTACACGTAAAGTGGAGATGTTTTTTTTTTCTCGCGGCTACCCCATCATGTGGGGTATCATTATATAGGTCTTTTAAAAACATAGCAGAGTTGTTAAGACGATTTTTTTGATTTAGGGATCCGTTTGCGAGAATATCCACTTTAAAGGCAACTTTTTTATAAAAACAGGGCGTCTCCCCCCTCTAAAAGCTAAACGGCCTGCTCAAAAAATCTGGAAAAATTCGTGATAGTGTTAGATATAATAAACTTTAAATAAAAACTAGAACGAATTAGATGACTTTGTTAGTTCAGGAGTTATAAAGCGCTTAACTTCTACAATGTGCTTACTTGGAAAACGTCATACAAAATTAACGCATTAATACGTAAACATAACAATTATCCATTGGATACAATTTCTAATCCACGTACCATTATGGGTGACTGAGAAACCCTTTCCTGTGCGTGGCCTGACACGCACTTGGCCGATTTTTTATTTACACTTTTTTTCACATAATCTCAAATTATATGTGAAAAATTCAAAAAACCAAGTTTTTGGTTTTTTATTTTTATCTTTTACAAATAAAATTATTTTTAAACGAAGTTTAGTGAAAGCTTACCTTTTTATGTCCTGAATACACTGTAATTTATTTGATTTAAAATATTTATTTTTTTACCCTATTTTGACATAATATCGAAAATTCACCCGTTTCAAATTTTCAAAAAATTGGGGTGTTTTCTGTTTGATGAAATCTACTTTCCGATGGTGTAATCCCTACTATAATATTATAAATGCGAAGGTAACTGTCTGTCTGTTTGTCTGTCTGTTACGCTTTCACGCCTAAACCATTGAACCGATTTTGATGAAATTTGGTATGTAGATAGAACTGAACTTGGGAAAGGACATAGGATGCTCTTTATCGCGAAAATAAAGGTAGAAGGGTTTGAAATAGGGGACGAAAGTTTGTGTCGAAGTTCCTTAATATCAAACATAAAATCATGTAAGATTGTTCTTACCGTGTCGCGCGATATAAACGAATTCCACGCGGGCGAAGCCGCAGGCGAAAAGCTAGTTTAACATATAGGGGTAGTATTGAAGATTGCGCAATCATTGAGTAAAAGATTTAGGACTTTTAAATTTTATTGCACAATATTTATTTATTGTGTCTTGTGTATGGTATATTGCCCAATATTTTTTAGTATACAGTTCGGAGTGGTTAATTCTGTAAAAATTAACGAATTTACGCACAATATTCAGTACAGCCAATGTCCAGTTCATATTTCCGCAAACTCAACTCCATCAATAGTCTAGTCGACAAGTTGAAAATGGTACAAAATAGAGATACTGCTCTTAAAATTATGTGCGATAGCTCATTGGATCCTGAGTGACGCCTAGAAAAATGTGCCAAAAACGTGTATTAGCACATAAAAAATTGCAAAAGTTACATAATATTTGTAATGTAATAGTTAAGATTTTTTTTTATAAAACATTGATTTAATCAATTTGTTCAAATCAATAAATATCTTGTATTAATAAATAAACGTTAATATGATTAGCACATAAAAAATTGCAAAAGTCATAAACAATTAAAGATGAAAAAAAAACTGCATTTCGTTTTTTGCCAATATTTCATAAACTATTAATATTTAAAAAATTTCAAAAAAAGATTCTAAAAGAGGAGGAAATTTCCAATAAAAATCTTCTAACTCCCAGAACTCTATCTCCATTATTTATAATTTTAATTTAACGCTGAAAATAGGTCTGCGCGCGACATTTTTAGGTTGCACGCGTGGCGTCAAAAGCGAGTACGGCAGATTAATTAATTTATTCAAGGTATTGAATATTTTTTTTATTTGAAAAAATTATGGAGTGTTCTGACACTATAAATGATTTATTCCCGTTGGAAATTTTACTTAAAGTTAATTTTTCAACAAGTTAAACAATTGATAACTAACAAAATTTTCTCGAACTACCGTCTTAATTGTAAGTGAAAAAAAATGTTTAAATAATGGTCGTTAAAAATTTTCGCTTCCTAGAGCCTTACTTACATACAACGGGTTCTGTTTTATGATGATATACTTAACAGCTATTGCTTTGAAAATGAGCTTAAATAATCACTAATCTTGTGTTTAAACAAAATGTATGTTGGCAGAGCATAGAATAAAGTACTACTCTTGTAATTTTATTTTTAAATTGAGCTGTCACTGAAAACAATCATTCCGGGAATGTTTTTGTAAGACTTATAATAAAATTAAGATATAGCTTAACTATTTCTTTTCACCCTGTACATTAGCGGCAGTATGCAGTTATTCATAAGAAATTAAAAAGCTCAAAATAAATTGCAAATATAACAACTAAAATAAATTAAACCAAACATGATGTCAAAGCATCATGTTTGGTTTAGTTAAGGTAAAATACTTGAGATGACTATTCGTTTAAGACACTATAATACGTATTTTATCAACATTCTGAGTTAGTAAACGCACTATGTCTCATGAACCAGAAATACTGTTCAAGTAATAGTATGTTAAATGTAAAAGTAATTGTTCAAGAATCTATTATATTAAACAGTTGATTTCAATCGGTTTATATTCTATAGCACTGTCTTCTTTCTACAGCTTTTAATTGGCGTACAGAGAAGCAATATTATATGTGCATTGTAAATTTGGCTGAAAGCTCCCCGAATAAAATAAAATAAAAAAAATAAATTAAAATTCCCGGTATGTTGACCTATTGATGTACGATCTGTAAATAATTAATCAAAAGGTACTTACCACTTATATTTAACTATTTTGGCGAGAAACTTTCTTGACAGTCACTTTGTTCACATCTTTTACTACATTTTACCATAGAAATCTACAGGCCCACGTTCAGAAAAACATTATTTTCGGGCAATCAAAACTGCGTTTCCTTAAATGAGGCTTACATTGACGGACACAATATTTTGACTTAATTCTCTTTAGTTTCGTTCGTTTAAATGTGTGGCCAATAAGTAAGAAGAACCTTAAAAATATTTTATTTTATGTATATTTCCGGTGTTGATTTCTATACATTGCTACTTAGGACGCGTTCTCGAAATGATTTTTTGTACTTATTTCTTCGAATATAATGAATATGTTTTACATTTGAAGCATAATATACGAAGTACACTAAACATGAACCCTAACAATATTTACAAATAATTATTTGTTTAAATAAAACGCCCCGCGGCATTTATTTTCAAGTAAAGCTAATTTTCCACCTTGGTGATTTTGACCCAGCTACTTGAGAAAATAGACAACATTCTTAAACAGGGATAACACAGGGATAACACTGTGTTTTGTAATAAATGGTAGTAACTGAGCAAAGCTCCGTGGCCCAGGTACTGTTTACTTTCAAATTCTTTAAACATCTTTTCTTTATCGTCCTATCACTGTCCCTTGCTGAACGAAGGCTTCTCTAAGATGTGTCAAATATAACAGTTAAAATTTGCAGTTATGAAAATTGATCACTATTTACAATTGCAAAATAAAAGTAATAATTGAACAACATTTTAAATGTAGACTATTCGAAAGAACTCATTGATGAGATTAAGTGCTCTAGCAGTGGGGCTGTTGTCAGCCTCAGTTTGTGTTCTTTTGAAGAATATCATCTACATCTCCCTACCCTCTTCAAAAATTTATTTAGCGTCGGTGCAATGAATTTTCATTGTAATGTTGGATTTTATTAAATGAAAGAGTCTATGTTTAGCTTCCACTTGTATTTCACTAATTGTTATAAAATACGTGCGTACACCATTAGAGCCAAAAAGGAAGAGGAAGACGGAATGCCTTTCACAACTGTCAGTTCAATGACAGTTGCTCTATGGATGCGTTCCGTTACATCATCCCCTTTCAAAAGAAAAGTACTTAGGTACTTTTTATCAATAAGATCTTTCAAAGAGTCACGACTTTTTTTTAAAAACGCTCTTACAATAATATTTTACTTTGAAAGAATTGTTATAACATTTACAATGAATTATCTGTACTATACTTTAACAATGTTATGCTTACAATTTTATGCTTAATTACTTAATTACACTCTATTCAAAATTTATATTTCAAGACTTCCTAGACAATATGGTATACATTCAATCATACTATTGGAGAACAATGATTAACATTGTTTACAAAACCTTAAACTACCTATTCAACCAGGAGTGGTGAGTGACTTTCACGCTGGGAGTGTTGATACCTGGTGAAACACAAAGCTTATGCTGGTCGTATGTGGAAAGAGGTTCTTATATACTTAACATTATTCTTATCTAATACAGTGTAAGATCTATAGCCATTTAATTGGGCTATCTTACCTTCCATCCATACATTCTTATGGACGTCCTTTTTAAACCAAATACCTTGTCCTATAAAAAAATCTTTTTTGAATCTAGTAGTTTTGTTATAATTTCTTACATTTCTTACCCGTGTGTTATTAAATTGTTCATTGACTTCATGATTTAATTTCTGTTTCAAATATTGACGATTGACAATTAACTTTGTTTTAAGGTTTTTACACATTAACAATTCACTGGGAGAAAAATTTGTGCCTGATACGGGTGAAGCCCTGTACTGAAGCAAAGCCACACGATAATCAGTCTTATCTTCATAACATTTTAACAACATTTTCTTAGCAATCTGTACTCCTCTTTCAGCCATTCCGTTAGATTGAGGATACCTAGGACTGCTATAAGTAAATTTAAATCCCCATTCTTTAGCAAATATTTTACACTCTCTGGAGTCAAAAGGTACATGGTCAGAAACAATCTCATTGGGTATGCCAAAATTACAAAATAAGTCTAATAAAGTGTTGATTATGGTTTTGGCACTTTTATTTCTTATTAATTTAATATCCAACCACTTTGAAAAATAATCATAAGTTACCAAATAGCTATTATTTTTAAAATCCATTATGTCTATCCCTAATTTAAAAAATGGCAAAGTAGGTATTTCATGTGATAACAGTGGCTCCTTAATATTATTATTATGAAATGTTTGACAAGAAAAACATTTGTTAACAAATTCTTCGATGTGATTATCAATTTGAGGCCAATAATACAATTTTCGTGCCAACTGTTTCATCTTAGACATTCCTATATGACCTTCATGTAAAGTTTTCAGAAATGACAATCTTAAGTTTTTAGGAACAATCAATCTTTCATTATAAAAAATTAAGTTATTATCAACAGATAGTTCAGATCTTAGTTTATGATAACTATGCAAGCAATCTGGAATGTTTTTATTATTAGGCCAACCATTTTTAATACATTCACTTAATTGTGACAACTCACTATCATTTTTACTTTCATTAATTAGAAGTAATTTTTGTTCTTCGGTGCATTCTAAATAATCAGAGAGACCTATGCAATGAATCACTTCATACATGTATGAGTCATCTACATCTTTACGCTCTTGGTAAGAGCGTGATAGCAAATCTGCTATATAAATAAATTTTCCTAGTAAGTATTGAAATTCAAAATTATTTTATTAATTTTAGTTTTAATCTTTGTAATCTCGGTGAGGGAACTTCATGCAAGTGCTTTTTTAATAAACTTTGCAAGGGTTTATGATCATTAACAATGGTGAATTTTTGACCATACAAGTAATAATGAAATTTATGAGTGGCCCAAACTATACTTAATAATTCTTTTTCAATCTGGGAAAAATTCTTCTCGGAAGGAGTTAAACTTCTAGATGCAAAACAAACTGGTTTACCATTCTGCATAAGGCAACAACCTAAGCCATCCTTTGAGGCATCACATTGAACAACAATGGGCAAATGTGTATCAAAATTTTGTAAAATTGGTGCTTCAGTTATCATTCTCTTAATTTTATTAAAGACATTTTCATGCACATCAGTCCACAACCATGTAACATCTTTTTTTAATAATAATTGAAGTGGTGATGCAATACCAGCCATGTTAGGTACAAATTTTCTTAAATAATTCACCATCCCAAGGAATATTTGTAGTTCCTTTTTATTAGTGGGACTTTTCATATTAGTAATGGAATCTACACATTCTGGGTCAATTTTCATTCCCTTAGCTGAAAATATGTGGCCAAAATATTTCACTTCTTTTACTTTAAATTGAAATTTATTTTTATTAAAGCGAACATTATTTTCCTTAGCTCTTTCAAATACCTTTTTTAATATTGCATCGTGCCCTTCCTCGGTTTCAGAACAAATTAAAATATCATCACAGTAAATTACAACACCGGGTATGTCTCCAAAGGCCATTTCACTGTACTTTTGGAAGACTTCTGATGCTACAGCAATACCAAAAGCTAATCTTAGAAATTTATAGCAACCAAAGGGAGTATTGAATGTACAGAGATCACTTGACTCCTCATCTAATTTAATATTATAAAATCCTTCTGACATGTCTAACACTGAGAAAAATTTTTTGTTACACAATTTTGGTACAATTTCATCAATGGTAGGTATTAAGTGATGTTCCTTAATTAGTACTTTATTGATATCTTTAGGATCTAAACATAATCTTAATGAACCATCTTTCTTTTCTACAATTACTAGATTGCTTACAAAATTCTTAGGGTGGTCTACCTTTGCAATGACTTTGTGCTTCACCAGAGCATCCAACTTGTCAGCAAATCGGCTCCTCAGTGCGTTCGGTACTCGGCGGGGAGGTCTCACCACTGGCTCCACTCCGGGTTGAACACGCAGTTTAAGAGGGTTCTTAAATTCACCCACACCCTGAAAGAGTTCCAAATTATTATTAATAATGGAGTCTTTACTATTAATACTATTTTTAGTGGTGATATTTTCAGTTTTCACTACATTAATATTTGTATTATTGAGTAATTTAAGTTCAATTAATGAACATAACCCAAGGATCGGTTTAACCTTTTCTTTAATAATTATAAATTCTGTATTAATATTATCAGCATTTTTATTAGAAATCTGCAATTTTATTTTGCCCAGTGGCTTAATTTTAGTACCTCCAAAGACCTCAAGTATTGTTCTAGTCTCAGACAACTTAATTCTGCTATCATCATCGACTATCTTTTTGAGATCCCGGATCCCAATTACATTTATTTGTGCTCCTGTGTCACATTTAAAATTCATAAATTTATTATTGACTTTCATGGACTCCATCCACTCATTTTTACTGAGATCTATTGAACAAACTAGTCATAATTCCTCATTATTAAAATTATTAATTTTTTTAGAAAAAGTACATCCAACACTGAAATGGTTCATTCTGTTGCAGTTATTGCAAGTTTTGCCAAAAGCAGGACAACTTCTAGGGCCATGTTCTTTATTACATTTTTTACACAGATATAAATTTTTATGGAAATGTCTACTATTTTTATAATTATTATTAATATTACTATTGCTCTTTTGGTCATTATTATAAGTATACTTAGCTCGGTGTTCTGATGGTAGTGTTGATGCTTCTCGTTGTCGTGATGTCCTCGACTGCACAGCATGCACCTCAGGTTGAGTCAGCGTCTTGACATGTTCTTTGGAGAGCTCCACAGACCTGCAGATGTCCACAGCCTTGTCCAGGGTCAGGTCCTTGATCTCCAAGAGCTTCTGCTGCAGTCGCTGTTCCCTTACTCCGATGACAATCCTGTCTCGCAGCATCCTATCTTTCTGCGACTCGAAATTACAGTTTTCTGCCAGCTTTCTTATGGCCATATAGAAGGCATCAAATGTCTCACCGTCCTGTTGGTCCCTCTTGTTGAAGTTGTACGAGTTAATGACCTCATTCTGCTTTGGTTTAAAATAATTGTCGAAAATTTTTATAATTTCATCCAATTTTATTTTATCTTCGGTACCCTCTTCCTTAAGCACGTTGTAATATAAGTCTTGTGCCTGTTGCCCTACGCAGTTCAGCAATATTGCAGCCTTCCTAGCCTCCGACAAGCGTTCAAACCCAGCAGCCAAGATAAATATGTTAAAGCCTTGTTTGAAACGTTGCCAGCGTGGCCAGCATTTCTCGATATCGTCAAGATCGAGGCTCTGTGGCATACGATACTCAACCGCGCCCATGTGGTTTCCAAACCCACTTGCGTTTTCGGACTTTTCGTCAACCATTTTTTAAATTTTCTAAAAATATTGTTGTGGCACTTTAAAATATTTAAAATTATGCAATGATTGATAGGTGTTCACTGTATTATGTGTGATTTCAAAGGCTCAAGCTGCTTAAGCGACCATGCGGCCATGCAACTAGGCTTGAGACGTATATACTGGAACAGGTGCGAAGATCACGTATTTTCCGGTACTAGGCGGCACTTAGTCCATAAAGTCTCAAGAGACTAGTATATGAAGTCCATGAAGTATCAGAGTAAAGTACCACACACACACGCACACACCACACAGTATTCCGCGTACGTATAATCTCGCTATACAACATTCGAGGGACGTTCCGTTTCACTTACTCATACTTAAAAACGTGTCTTGCTATCTTGCTCATTAATAATAGCGATGAGTCGTATTTACTACAACATGTTTTAATACTAGGTTTCACTAAAGACGTATGAGGACCGAGTTCCTAGTCTGCGTATAAATGCGTTTCGACTATTTAGAAGTACCAATAAGTATATACAAGACCACCAAACCAAGACGCGTTCACATACGCGTTCGATGAACACCAGTGTGAGTGAGATGCTTGCAAAAGTCAAATGAAAATCAGTCTTAAGATGTGAAGGTTAGGACACTTTTTAAATTCACTAACCTTGCAAGTTGTAATAGGTACACACTTCTACACGCTGAGACGCGTTCAATAAACATGTGTGAGTGAGGTGCTTACAAAAGCCAAATGAAAATCAACCTTATGTAGCGAAATTAAGGACACTTTTTAAATTCACTAAACTCGTAATACTCTATCAAGGCAAGACGCGATCGACGAATACTATGTGTGAGTGAAATAAATCTCGATATCTAGTGACAATAGTTTAAAGGAATTTATGGATTTTGACATTAAAATCATGATTGGAACGTGATAGATAGTCATATTTTCTATTGATTATAACGAGACAGATAGACCATTTCATAGCATTTAAAAAAAAAACTAAGAATAAATAAAAACAAAAATGTAAAAAAAAATAACAAATTCAAAACCCAAACATTTTTTTTATAAGCATATACTTAGTTGATTTTGTAAATATCATACATGAATTGAAATCTTTTAAATACGCCTGCTTACCATTTTTTGTGTAACCTAACCTATACATAATCTATATTTTTTTGAATACAAGCATTACACAGATATCGAGGGCTCGTCAGTTTGTCTGTTCCGATTTTCTCCAGAACTTAGCTTTTAACTCATAATCAGTATGAAGTGTGCCGGGTGTATGAAAACTATCAAGGAACCTCACCTAGTTAGATGTATGTCTACTGTATGTGAAAAAAGTTTTTGTACGTTATGTATCAACGTTACAACTCTATCTGCCGACCGCAAGAAGCAATGGAGGTGTCCTGATTGCTGTGCCACGCAAAAAAAGGGTGGAGACAATAGTCTTACACCAGTTCGAGTTACATCTGACAATGTCACCGTACGGAAAAAGACTGAACTAACTCCAGAATCTACGGAATCTGATGTAACCAAGCTCACCGATCAGCTACGAACAATGACTGAGGCTTTTACCGCCCTTAAGACACAATTAGAGGATGTGACAGATTCCCTGTCCCACTCATATGAGCGATTGGATGAACTGGTACTAAAACTCGGTGCTGCTGACGAGCGGTTGAAATATCTGGAGAAGCGAGAGGCTGAGGTTGTATTTTTGCGGACTACGGTAACCCAATTACAATCTGAATTAAATGCACAAGCGCAGTCCAATCTTCGTAATGAAGTCGAGATAGTTGGTATACCGGAGACTGCCAACGAAAATGTACAGCACATAGTGCTCGTTGCAGCTAAGAAGATAGGGATTGAGCTCGAGGATAGAGACCTTGATTGGATATCACGTGTTGGGCCACGCCGCCCTCCTGTGACCACGTCGCTGCCGGAAGACGGAACCAGAATGCCAAGACCAATAGTTGTCAGATTTTTACGCCGATCGATGCGTGATGGATTCCTCAGGGCTACTAAGTCACGGAGGAGGCTCAGCAGTTCTGATCTGGGCGTGTGTAGTACGCAAACGGAAAGAGTATTCTTCAACGAGAGGCTTACAAAAGAAAACAGAGTTTTGTTTCGATCTGCTAGGATACGTGCAAAGCAACTCGGTTACGCTTTCTGCTGGTGCAGTCAGGGTGCAATATACGTCAGGCGAAAGGAGGGCCGCCCAGCTGTCCAAATACGATCACCATCAGACTTGGAACGTATTCTTGCAATTTCTGTGGCGACTGAGGGGACTGAGAGAGAAGAGGCGATTTCGACGGTTGCTGCGAGTATCCCCTAAACTTTTTTTTCTAGCCTTAATTCAAAATATTTTTTCTATTTACCGTAAAAAGCAATGTCTCCTGCAAAATGAGTTTACTAAAGTCCAAATTTGTAACAACGGCTCACTAATGAGTTGTGGTTTAACGATCATACTTATTTTTAGTGCCATGTTATTGTTTGTTATGTCAATATACCATTTCAATACAATTTTATCGATATCACACTCACAATTACACACATTACCTAAACTCACCACTTTAAAACTATTTTTGGTAGACATTATCAGATTATGGTCGGTTTTTTGGAACAGATGTTATAAAGGTACATGTTATACACGTTTGTTATTAAGTTCTAGTAACCATTACCTTTTCTCTGTAATGACTAAATGTAAAGAAATGTATTTCGGTGTCCATATAAGCATATTAATACTTCACTATCACCTACACATACCATACACTATCTACACTACATTCATACTAATCGTAAACTACTACAATAAACACTACATACAAACTCGTTCCATTTGTCTAGTTAACAAAACATATTATAAACACATTATTCATGATTCCGTTGTTTATGTAACTACCCACTATGGGCAAATTATTAATTTTCTAAGATGTTTTAAAAATATTTTAAGTATATATTTTAATGATACCAAAGGTCTATTAAAGATATTAAATTTTCAAACTACCCCCTTATTACTACTAAATCGTGACTTGAAATTATTTATAAACAAAATTTAATCAGCTACATACTAAATTAGCAAATGACGTTGACACTGAAACCATTGAATGCAAGAGATTAAATGAGCCTTCAGACTGTTTACAGCTGATATCCTACTCTGAAAATAATTCCTTATTGATTCTTACTGTAAATATACGAAGCATAAGTGCAAATTTCGATATTTTTCTATTGTTTCTTACTAAGTTTAACGTAAAGATGGATGTTTTAGTGTTGACAGAATGTTGGACAAATGAACACTTTACACCGCCTTCTATTAATGATTATAAAATGTTTAGATCAAAAATATCCCTAAATCAGAATGACGGAGTTGTTGTGTACGTTCGGGAAATCTTTGAAGCATCGTGTACGGAACCGGTTTGTCCTGAGGGCAATTGTATTGTGGTAAGTCTTTCAAATAGCGTATATATTGTCTGTACATACCGCCCACCCAGTTTTAAAAATCCGCTTAGCTATATATACTCTATATATTGCATTTTAAATACATTAAGCAAAATTAAAACTGTTATTGTGACTGGTGATTTGAATCTAGACATTATGCCTGATAATATAAGTACCAATTCTGCTATATATTTAAACGTAATGGCTAATCACGGGCTTAGGCAAGGGGTACACTGTCCCACTAGACAAACTACGTGCCTCGATCATTTTATGATTAAAACCACTTCTAAAGTCCAAACGTATGTATTCGATGAACTAACTGATCACTCACCTATACTATTGCACATTGATAGTACATCTGTGCCCAAGCAAACGTTATATACAGGTAAAGTTATCATTGACTTCGGTACTGTGGGTGAGTGTTTGGAGAAGGAATCATGGAGTGATTTGTATTCTACAACCGATGTCAATCATGCTGCAGTAATATTAACAACTAAATTAAGAGATATTATTAATGTCAACACTATAGAAAGAAAAATTACTAAGAAATATAGACCTTTAAAACCTTGGATTACTGTAGGGGTAATTAAATCAATACGAAAACGAGACAAAATGTTTCAAAAAACAAAAACAAATAGTAATTTAAATAATATAAATACGTATATTAACTACAGAAATACATTAAAGAAAATCATAAGAAATTTAAAACAAATTATTACAAAGATAAATTGAACAAAAATAAGGGTAATATAAAGGAAACATGGAATATTATAAAGGAATTATGTAACATGAACAAATCAAACGCATCATCATCGGAATTACTCAAAATTGAAGTGACTGCTGCTGATTCTCTTGATAAAGTTAATAGGTTCTTTACATCCATTGGTCCAAGTCTTGCAAAACAAACATTAGAAAACTTAAATACAAAAGAGACAGCACTAGCACAAAAAGCTAAAATATCGGATTCGCCTCTAAAGTCGATGGCACTGTACCTGACAGACCCTGTTGAGGTTAATGAAGTGATCATTAGCTTGAAAAAACATAGCGCTCCTGGTATTGATAAAATCACAGCGTATATTCTACAGAAATTTCGTCATTGTCTTGTGGGGCCCATATGTCACTTAATTAATTTAAGTTTTGAGCAGGGTGTCTTCCCTGATATATTTAAACGCGCCGTTGTTTCTCCTATTTATAAATCAGGTGACAAATCACTACCAACAAATTATCGCCCAATTTCTCTTTTAAGTACTATATCTAAAGTTATAGAAAAGGTAATGAACAAGCGATTAATTGCGTACCTAGAAAATAATAATATTCTTTCCGAAAATCAGTACGGGTTTCGCCGCAATCGGTCTACTGACGACGCTGTTCTACACCTGACTTCTAAAATCACAACATACCTAGACCAAAAGAAGAAATGCATAGGCGTTTTCCTGGACCTACAGAAGGCGTTCGACACCGTATCGACCAAAATCCTAATTACCCGCCTGGAGAACATAGGAATCAGAGGAAACGCTCTTCTGTGGTTCAGGGACTACCTTACGGATAGAGGGCAATGTGTGAGAGTTGACAATCATACCAGTAACTACGACACAGTGACTTATGGTGTTCCGCAGGGCAGTACCCTCGGTCCAACTCTTTTTTTGGCGTATATCAATGACTTATGCAAGTACCAGATAAGGGGCGCTGACATACAAATGTTTGCAGATGACACTGTCGTACTTTTTCACGGTGACTCATGGTGCCTTGTGCGACAACTAGCAGAAGAAGGCATGTCTATTATCACAGCATGGCTTGAAGATAGTTTACTATCGTTAAATACCACCAAAACCAAGTTTCTCTGCTTTAGCAAAACATCGGCCTCAGCGCCTAACATTTGTCAGCTTCGTGTCCATTGCTATCCATGTAACCGAACTAAAGCCTTGCCTTCAATTTGTTGCTGTCCGACGTTAATAAGAGATACTGACGTTAAGTATTTGGGAGTAAGCATCGATGACAAATTGAATTGGAAGAAGCACATAACCGTGGTTAGTAATAGACTAAGAAAACTTATATATATATTCAGAGACTTGAGACTGATCCAGGATGCTGCACTTTTAATTCAAACTTACAAAGCACTAGCTGAATGTGTAGTTAGCTATTGTATATGCTCATGGGGTTCAGCGGCTAAGACACATATAATTGAACTTGAAAGGGCACAACGCGTCGTCCTTAAAGTACTTCTACAGCTACCGTTTCGCCACCCTACACATTTAGTCTACAAGAATGCTGATGTTCTTACTGTACGAAAACTATTTATATATCAGACAATACGCAGATATCATAAAACTATTGTTCCACATCTAAAACCATCGGGCAAAAGGATAGACAAATGTCCGGTTTCGAGGGTAGCAAGTAAATTTGCCCAACAGCATTATAATAACCTTGCACCAAGGCTTTATAATAAATTAAATGTCACTTATAAAACTAAAAACTTAACAAACTATAAAATAAAACAAATAGTAAAATTGTGGCTTATGGATCTGGAATTTGATGATGTGGAAAGCCTACTACAAATAGTTAAATAATAAAAGGATGAAAACCTTGAATAATGTTACACACACAAACACACAACAAACCATACTCAATCACACACAACACACCACATCACATCGACACACAAACACAACTAACTATACAAACTAAATGTCTAATATTGTAACTATTGTTTTGTTTATTTGTCTTTGATAAGGAACTGACTCCCAACACACAGTTAGCGCTTTTTTGGGAGTCAGGGCTGTACAGTGTTATGTTAACCACTTTGTTGCAATAAAGATTTATTATTATTATTATTATTATTATAATATTTTTTTATAATTTGTAAATTGACAGTCCTAAGCCTGTAAAAGAAGTATGAAGGAAAGATTTCATTTCCCTGTGATTTTAATAGTTTTTCTTTTATCAAACCCATACATTATTCTGTTCAACTAAACATAATTCACATACAAAACAAAAAAAAAACACGAAATTAATACTTTTAGATGACTTTGCTATCAAAACTGTCCCCAAAATCTTTTCCAAAACGCACCAAATATTCGAACAAGTGGCCAAAATCAATAATTAGTAAAAGAAACGTAAACATAACATACATTATTAAGTACATTAAATACCTCATGATTTCATCCATAAAGTTCTAAGTAGTCCTACGTACTATCTAAATATTATATTGTATCATATTCACGAAGTCCACCTAGTACCAATACTTCTAATCACCGGCAATACGCTTACCAATTGATACTAGGTGGGACTAGGTGGAACAGGTATTTGCATCAAGTATTTTAAAAGAATAGGACTAGGTGCACCTAGTATCTGTTTTACCTAGTCCAACCCATCCCTACATGCAACCATGCGGTTTATAAGTACCTTGATTTTTTCTCGAAACGGCTTCGTGTGCGTCCTTCTACACCGGCTGCGCCATGTAATGTTGGATTTTATTAAATGAAAGAGTCTATGTTTAGCTTCCACTTGTATTTCACTAATTGTTATAAAATACGTGCGTACACCATTAGAGCCAAAAAGGAAGAGGAAGACGGAATGCCTTTCACAACTGTCAGTTCAATGACAGTTGCTCTATGGATGCGTTCCGTTACATTCATCTTCTACTCTTAGCTATCACTCACTCGTCAGTTTACTGCTTATTCATTTCCTGGCCATATCCTCTTTCACGCAGTACATCCATTTTTTTCTCTGGTCGTCATCTACTCTTATATCCAACAACTTCCATGCTTAAAACTTTCTTCACTATAATTATTTGAATAATAATATACCTATTTGAATTTTTCAGAATATTCAATTACCTATCAATTTTGTACTTATACTAGCTGAATACATAAAACAGTTCTAACGAAATTTTCATTTTAAAAAATCTTTTTCACAAGCTTTTATTAAAATATCGAATAAAATGGAGCTTCTATGGCCACCTCTTAGTTTCCGCATCAGACCCTGGTTACCATATAGGATCAAAGTAATCGTCAAGACAAATCAAACGAGCCCAAACTCGATGGGGTTGTGTTGTTTTTTCACGGATGTTCTAAGTTCTCCAGTATCAGATCAGCTCCATGCAATCATAATATTGCATTGTCAGATCAAAATTTCAGCTCAATCGGAAACCGGGAAGTAGGTCAGATTTAACTTGCAAGACTTCATTACAGACAAAGAGACAGGTGAGTTTGAATAACAGCTTGTAAAATGTACTTTTGTTCCAGTACAAGAGTCCGTCTCGGTGAATATGACAAGGAACATGAAGGACGTGATTGTGCGCTAGTAGAAGCTGGAGGTGAAGACTGCACTGACGGTGCAATCAGAATACCCATTGAGAGGATAATAGCACATCCTGATTATAACACCATGAGTGGACCCAGATGGCACGATATAGGTTTGATCAGATTAAACCGCTTGGCACCTTACACAGGTTTGTAACTTTTTTTAATATAACAACCACAGATCAAAGAAACACAGGAGATAAGCTTTGTACACAAATTTATTCGTGTTCAGATGTCTCCGCGTTTCTCCCACTTCCTTCACTAACACAAAACCAAAAATTGTAGGCACGGCACACAAGCTCGTATTCGTTTTATCGCTCGTATTGTATGTCTCCCGCACACAAAGAAACTTACAGCTACACCAATAAACCCACTAATATAACACATGCAAAAAGAGGGCGGCGCATCTACCTGTAGCTACGGATTCCGAATAAACACACATGTGTGCAAATTATGCAAGTAGTAATGTTAAGTGATAATCATAGCAAAATATCGATTGAACTTCAGTTAGCTATATTATCTACTCTTTTCATTGACTGTGAAAAGCAAAACTAAACAAGAGTTTAATTCCAACATATTCTATACAAGCGATGTTTTATCATAATTGGAATATTAACAAACTAATTACCAAGAAACAGGATATCAACTTCTCGAATCTAGACTAGAACACAGGTAAAAGTGCAAAAATTTTATTGATAAGGGTTTAATTAACCAGTAAAATGTAAATATTTATTTAAAACTTGCCGCTTAGACAGTTTAGGTGTTGCGTTCTTAGTACAGTAGTGTAATCTTACGTTTGCATATTTTTCCATTACGGCTTTTATTAGTATTATGAAATGGTTAATCATTGGCGATTGATCGTATTGATGAAAATTTATTGGGACGAGCAAATTGTGCCATTTTTTGTTACGAACCAGCTTGAACCCTTTCCTGTCGCATTTATCCACATTTTTTAAGTTTTTGATCCTTCGGATAGCTAAAATTTTAAAAATAAAAGCAAGGTATAAATTATGCTTGAGTACCACAATAAATTAAAAATCTAAACTTTATTTACACTTTTTTTACGTTTACATAATTATAATATTATAATTTATTTATATCTTTAATAATCATGCGTACTTAATAGGATCGTATAAAATATCGACAATCATAAATATCACAACACATCTCTAACACAAGCCGGCCGGCAGCGGCCGCATCCCGAAACTATCATGTGAGTGAGAGTATCAATAAAACACTTATCCATTGCGCTATTAGACCAGCCGATTCATTGATCGATTCGCACTAAGTAAGCAATGGTTTTAAAAGTTTTTATTTCCTAAAGAAAAGGATTGATTTGGTATTTCATCATGGTTTTAAAATGTTTTAATGAATTCAGTATGAAAAACTATAGGTAATATTATAGTACATAAATATTAAATTAGATGCCACCTTTCTTGAAATTTACAATTTTGTAAATGTTGCTGTTATTTTTGCAAACAATCGCTGAACAACGCGTCATTTTGTCAAAAATCATGAGCAGTGAAGACGTCGCAAGTTGGCATTCGACTAATGTCCGAAAATGGCATCAAGCCGCTTTGAGGCCAGATGCGTTCGCAAGCGTCACGCCTCAATTGCATATCTCCTGTGTTTCTTTGATCTGTGATAACAACCAACATACATACATATAATAAAATACTAAACTGATGGTCGTAAAGTAGTGTACACATATAACTTCTGCATTACCACGGAAAATACAATTTTATGTTGAAAAAAATCCTGTTACATAGAGATTAATTATCTATCATCTTCCTAGCCTTATTCCCAAGTTTATTTGGGGTCGGCTACTAGTTCAACCGGTTTTACCTGAATTTCAGTTTTTCCACGGAGCGACTGGTATCGGACCTCCGCAACCCTAAAGGAGAACTGAAATTCGAAGATTGAACTAGTTGTCAGTATGTTTGAGGGCACTGACTTCCCAATATAGATTAATTATCTATTTCAAAAATAAATTGAAGTGTCTATTTTGAAATATCAAAAAAACAGTTTCTACTAAATGCATATAAAATTATGTAATAAAAGTAAGGATGCGTTTCGATAATAGCTAGTTTCACATCGGTACGTTACTTGCGATTTACAACAACAATAACGGAACTCAGCTAGTTTGACAATATAAATTATATTAAATGTTTTATTTTTAGATTTTATCCGCCCCATATGTCTCCCAGTACGCGACATAACGCTGACCATTACTGCTGAGGAGAATTTCACTACAGCTGGATGGGGACATATCAGCGACCAAAAAACTAGCAGAGTTAAACTTTTTGTAGACCTGCCTTTCGTCTCACAAGATGTAAGTCATAAGATCTTTTGTTCGTAGTTATACACTAGGAAATACAGTGAACCCCCGGTAACCCGGCCCGTGTCTAATCCGGCACCTCTTATGCAGTACTCTATAATCCAACGATTGCGATAGTCTGACTCTGCCTTGCAAAACGTTTGTCGGATTACCGGGGGTCCACTGTATATAAAAAACAATGGAATTATTTACATGCAAGCGCGTCTAAGATGCCTAGGTGGCGCTGTTTCGGAGTTTGGGTGTTTTCTATGTATAACGTGTATGTAAAAAAAAAAAAAAGAGACTCCACCGCCCGCTGGTGACTCATTAGTGAGCAACTAGCGCAATCAGTCTATGGGTGATCCTCCATATACTCCTTAAGCCTTCATCGGTGGAGAAGGCGAGTACCGTCGATAGGCAAATACTCTCGGCTTCTAAGGCGATGAGGCAAGGCACTTGGGGAAGTGCCTCAAAGGGCGTTAGTAAGGATCCTTTAAGTGACATGCGGCCAATCTCCTGCAAACCCTACCTCCAGCTAGTCGTTCTGGCCATCCGGACCACTAGCAACCGGAAATAGGGGACGAGAGAGTGGACTCGTAACTGCGCAACTACCTGTCCACTATAATATACTCACGCGCAAATGACTCCTGAATGTTCCATGGACTTAGAGCTCAAAGTCCTGCGGCGATGGAGGGCTGATGGTGGGGTGAGGGCTGGTGTGACCAAACCTAAGTTGGCATCTATAGTCGGATTTTTAATTAGACGATATCCACTGACGTTTACTGTGTTGTCAGTTTTTGATGAAATAAAAATAGTGCTGTGACAAAGTGAATGATTAAAAAAACTCCTGAATGAATGAAATTACCTCGATTGTCCAGTAAATAGTTAGTGTGCCGAACTGCCGATATCGGGTACGGAGTTCGAATTTTAGTCATATCAACGAGTTTTCGACGACTTTGTTCGTATAGTATCTATCTATACTGAATACCGAACAGGCTGGTGAATCTAGGAATAAATTTTAGAGATATGACGGGGAACAACACCATGCCAGAAAGTCAGGCCGCGAAAAACACATGACAGATCTATTTAACAGGGCACTTGTGTTGTCTGACCCCAACATTTCTGATGTAAGAGTAAAGAAGAGGCTACAAAAATTAGACCGTAAGCCACTACCAGTGAGGGCTTTAGAACTGATCCAACCATATCAAATACCAAAATCATATTTAAATGAACCAGATGATGTAAATGATCTCTTTGAAGATTGTGAGGATTTAATTTTTACATCCGACTTTCACAATTGATTCTTTTTAAAAAATTGTATAAATAGGCAAAATTTTCTGTCTGTCTGTCACTCAATTCGATTCGTTCATTTTTAACAAGTGCAAGAAAGTACAACAAATAAACAAACAAACCAAAACAATAGAGCAAATCTATTGATGTTCAGTAATTTAAACACTAGAGCGAAATTTATTGACATGTATACTGCCAATACCTTTGCCTTTGCCCACAGACGAGTAATATCTCTAATAACAACCCTAAAACCAAAAAAAAAGTACAAAACTCAAGAAACTTATAACTTATAGATCCTGCATGATGATTAGGATTTGTTTTTTTTTTGTATTACTGGTACTATTGCAGGCTAGTTATTTATCAAGGTTTTGAATCCAACTAAGACAAGATATAGCTGTAAAAAAATAAATCCTGAAATAACATTGTTTGTTTATATCTCCCGTATTTTTCATGTTATGGTTTATATTTTTGTGTTATTTGTGTATGTTAAAGCCGCAAAGAAGGACATTAGTAGATTTACAGAAACTCATACTGGGTCTAAGATTTTAATAAAAATTTTTTTGAATATTTACAAAAAAAAGCGGCCGAGTGCGAGTCGGACTTGCCCATGAAGGGTTCCGTAGCAGCAAGTAACATCATATAAAAGTTTTTGTAGTTCGTTGTAACTTTCATCGATGTTTTAATAACAGTGTTTTGATTGTAAGAAATGTAAATTGCGGTTTATGATTTACGACGTATTAAAAAAAAATACTTACTAGATCTCGTTCAAACCAACTTTTCCTTGGAAGTTTGCATGGTAATGTACATCAAATATTTTTTTTACTTTTATCATTCTCTTATTTTAGAAGTAACAGGGGGGGGGGGGGGACAAAAATTTTACCAGTTTGGAAGTGTCTCTCGCGCAAACTATTTAGTTTAGAAAAAAATGATATTAGAAACCTCAACATCATTTTTGTTTTCATCAAAACCATATCTATGGTTTTGATGAAAACAAAATTGTTTAACTTTAGTTCTAAGTATGGTGACCCCCAAAGTATATTACTTACTTTTAAATTAATTTATCTATTTAATAAAAATATAATAAGAGGAGGGTTGTTTTTTGGGTCAAAAAACATAATGTGCGACGCGCGCGACGTTGAGCCGTCAAAAAACTGATTGTAGTTACATACTACTAGTATCTTATATCAGAGCACTTTTATACAATTTCATTCTTAAATAGATATACTATTCTTTTATAGTTTGAAATGATAAACTATTCACATTCATTGTTCATTCATCTGATTGAATGAGAACTGAATGCATCACTATTACTTTAAATATGGCAGCATTATTTTACTAAGTGACATTAGCTACTGTCAGCTTCGTCTAATTAAAAATTCGAGTATACACGTAGGCGGTCTTCTGGTGATGGTCGTTCAGGATCCCAATTTGAGACGGGGGATCGGTTCGGCAGCTCAGGAGACGACAAAGCAGCCCTGTTTAGGGATCGCTCTGCTTTCCCCAATCCGGGGAGGGGCCTAGAAAAGGTGGCCTAAACATAGTCTGTCTCTCCTCTTAAAGCAGATGGTAAACCGCGACCAACTGCTCACCACCTAAACGCGGTCGAAAACAGAAGCAAAAATTCTTTGTAAAATATCTCACAGTAGGAACGTGGAACGTTCGAACCCTGCTTGACAATGACTCTAATTTATGCCCGGAAAGAAAAACAGCATTAATCGCTCGCATTAATCGTGAACTGAAGGAACTGCCAAGGGGTATTAACGACAAAATTATCACCTTACGACTTCAACTGCACGGTTGGCCTAGTGGCTTAAGCGGTCGCCACGCCGCTTCCTACTATGCCAAGTGTCATGGGTTCAAATCCCATGTAGGACAACACTTTGTGTGATTCACAATTTGTTGTTCTGAGTCTGGGTGTTCTTTGTGTCCGTTTCATGTATGTTTGTAAAGTCCCCCGCGACACAGGAATTTATATTCCTAATGCGGGAGTTGTCTTTAAAAAAAAAAAAAAAAAACTGTCGCCTGGAAAGAGCATACATCTAATTAGTGTGTACGCCCCTACATTACAATCTTCCGACGAAGAAAAAGTCAAGTTCTATTGCGAACTCAGAAAAGTCCTTAATGGAATACCTGCTGCGGATAGAGTTATTATGATGGGTGATTTTAATGCACGAGTTGGCAGTGATTATGGTGCATGGGAGGGAGTGTTTGGGCGTCATGGGGTTGGGAAATGTAACGCCAATGGTCTTGACCTTCTTGCTCTGTGCGCGGAGTTTGATCTGACTATCACTAATACCTGTTATCGATTGCCGGAAAAATTTAAGACCATGTGGATGCATCCAAGATCCAAGCACTGGCATCTCTTGGACTATGTGATGGTACGTAGAAGGAATCTTGGAGAGGTAATGGTCACAAGAGCTATGAGAGGTGCCCAGGGATGGACAGACCATCGACTTGTTCGATCCAAGTTTCGTGTAAAACTGCAGGCCTCACGTAGAACTTCATACAAAGTTCCAGCAAGGATACACGGAGAGAAGTTAATAGGTAATAAGGACCTAGTGGAAGAACTTGATGATGCTTTATATGCCGCTATGCCGGAGACTACAGAAGATGCCTCTGTCGAAGAGATATGGCGACATTTCGCCGATAAGCTCCATAGTTGTGCTCTGCGAGTGGTAGGGAAACCAGAACGAAAAAACCAAGATTGGTTTGATGATTCTGATTCAGAAATAAAGAAACTCGTAGAGGAACATAGAAGCACTCTTCTCACAACAAATGTCCCCGAAAGGAGAAGAGCTCATCATGATCTAAGAGTAAGGGTACGGGCTCTCAAGGACAGGTGGTGGTCGGATAGAGCAAGGGAAATCCAGCATTATGCTGATACCAATCAATCAGGTAGATTTTCCGAATGTCTTCAGAACGATTTTCGACCCAAAATTAGCAAAACGATTATGCTATATAATAAAGATAAAACTAGCCGGATTACAGAGCAGAAAGATATTCTAGCTCGATGGGCAGAGCATTTTAGCGATGTTCTGAATCCCACTACACAAACGGAGGATTTGTTACATATCGAATCACTCGAAAGTCTACCAATCGTTGAAGACCTAGCAGAGCCACCATCATTTGCTGATTTCGTTGCGGCTCTCGGGAGGATGAAAAATGCCAAGGCACCTGGAATGGATGGCCTACCGTCTGAAATATATAAATACGGTGGTCACCATATTAAGAATGGGCTATTCAAACTAGTGCAAAAAATATGGGAGTATGAGGTAATTCCTCAGGAACGCCTCAACTCAGGCGCCTCAATTTGTAAACTATACAAAGGCAAAGGAGATCTAGCCGATTGCGGTTCGTATAGGGGCATCTCCCTCCTCTCAACAGCTGGGAAGATTTTAGCTCACATCATTAACACCCGCTTGTCTCGTTACGCAGAAACGATACTCCCAGAAACCCATTGTGGCTTTCGACCGAGCAGAGGTACAGTAGATGCCATCTTTGATGTAAGACAAATTCAGGAGAAGAGCCTGGAACAATATCGTCCACTGTATATGTGTTTCGTCGACTTAGAAAAAGCTTGCGACAGAGTACCACGTGAAGCTTTGTGGATCGTATTGAAGAAAGCTGGTTGTCCCCTAAAGTTAATTAACCTGATACGTCAATTCCATGACAATATGAGGGCGAGGGTTAGGCATGACAATGACTTTTCGGACCAATTTCCAGTAACCAGTGGAGTGAAACAGGGCTGTGTACTGGCTCCTACTTTATTCTCTATATACTTTGCCTCTGTGATGCGAGATGCGGCAAAGCCTTATTGGGATCAACTCGAGAGCTGACAGGAGCATTTTTGACCTTTCACGCCTTAAAGCTAAGAGACACATTAAAACACTCGGTATCCTAGACATCCTGTATGCTGACGACGTTTGCCTTATGGCTGATTCAATGGATTCGTTGCAGGATTATGTGAACTCTCTGCGCACATCATGCCGCAGATTTGGCTTGGTAATCAATGCTAGTAAGACTCAGGTATTGAAGCAGCCACCTAGAGGATGCGTTGGGGATAGCTCCGGTATCAATCTGAACAATATCGCTTTGGAAGAGGTATCTCATTTTAAATACCTTGGTAGCCGCATAAAAAATTACAACACTTTGGCGTCAGAGATACCAGCCAGGATAGCCGGTGCTGCAGCGGCCTTCGGAAAACTAACAGCGCGTGTTTGGAACTCACATGACATCAGGCTACAGACTAAGGTGCGAGTCTATGAAGCCATTGTCCTGCTTACACTTTTATATGCTGCAGAAACGTGGTGTTGTTATAAAGCAGATATTAAGAAGCTAGACCACTTCCATCTTAAATGTCTAAGATCAATTCTGCGCATTAAGTGGCAGGACCGTATTTCAAACACAGAGATTGATTGATGATGAGGCAGCAGTTGAGATGGACCGGCCACGTGTCACGCATGAGCAATGACAGGTTACCAAAAGCTGTCTTCTACTCAGAGCTAGCTTGCGGAAAGCGTAGACAGGGTGGTCAATACCTCCGGTATAGGGACGTCCTCAAGCGTAACCTCCTTGCATGTGGCATACCAACAGATGCCTGGGAGCGGTATGCGAGTCTCAGACCCGAATGGCGAAGGAGGGTCTGCACGGGTGTCGAGGAGTTCGAGACCGCCCGTGTGAAGGAACTTGACGCGAAGCGTCAACTGCGCAAAACCAGACCCAAGATCTCGTACACTATACATGCAACTCTGACGGGCAGCTCTGCTGTATGCGGTGCAACCGAACTTTTAAAACTAAGTTCGGCTTTGCTAGCTAGCTAGCTATATTAGAACCCATCATAGGGAGAACCCAGGCTGAACAAGAGGGAGTCGCCATCACCGAATACGGTGTGGATATATAGATAGATAGATATAGATGTACAAAAAAAAGTTTATAAGTATTTTATCAGCCAATCTGGCTTTCATAGTACAAGCTCTGTTTATTTTGAAGCTAGATGACGTTGTGTGTTACATGGCCCAAATATTCATTATTTTATTATTGAAGGTATAAACCTTCAGTAATAAATAAATATCATCCCATCATCACCTACGGGTAACGTTCCCAATAGACTGCCACATTTTTTAATTCTTAGTAAAGTATGAAACATACAACGTTGAATATTTTCCAATTTTATCATATTGTGACCGAAAAACGATTCATATGTGGTAGTTATAATGATTTAAAACATTACTTCGTTAATCTAATTGTTATCGTATACGACTGCCGATCGAGAGATCTCGGGATTGATTTCTGGATCGGGTCAAAATGTGTTGTTGGGTTTTACGAACAAGAAATTCTTATTAAGAGCCCGGAGAATGGAAGTTTGGCGGTGTTTCATACCCCTAACTCGGAGAGCACGTTAAGTTGTCCCGGTTGTCATATAAACATCTATGTCAATAGTAACTAGGAAATTAACCTCAAATGTACTGGCAATTAGTTTAACCTCCGAATTGAGATTTTGCTCAAGGTTGCGGAAGTCCGATGCTTGATATTCAGTTAAAACCGGTTTAACTAGTAGCCGACCCCAAGTAATCTTGGGTATAATAAAAATGATGATTATGAAAATAAATTCATGAAAGTTGCGAGATTGTGAGATAATCGGCTCTGACCAAATTTTATGACGAAAACTGGTCTTCTGGTGTGGTCCCTTTCCCACATATGACAATTACTTATCTGTCATAGAAATAGAAAGAGACGAATATAAAACTCAGACGTTTATTTTCAGAGATGTCAAGCTGCTTACAACAATGTAGAGACACGGGAGCCGTTGTCGAGGAATCAGCTTTGTGCAGGAGGCGTGAAAGGCAAGGACTCTTGCAAAGGTGATTCCGGAGGTCCTTTGATGTACGAAAAGAATAGACGTCATGAAGTCGTCGGTATTGTCAGTTTTGGCCATGCTCAATGTGGCTTAAAAGATATTCCCGCTATATACACCCACGTGTACCAATATGATTCTTGGATTAGAAGCAACATTTCGCCTTAGTTTTCTATAGCATAAATACAGTTGGAACAAAATATTTTTTATTGTCATATCGGCTGTTTTCGATAACCTAAGGTAGTAGAACCACGCTCATTTCAGCACGAATGGGCCGACTTGACCGGGGCGGTATTCCCCTCGCATGGAAGAACAACCGAAAAATGACAGCATTCATGCTGTTGTATTTCGTTGGTGAGTGCGAGACCCGAGGCCTAATGATGCAGAAGCATCGCACTAGGCCGCAATGCGGCACAGATTACTGAATAGTTACTACGTGACAGATACTTCACTCAGTAGAAAATTTCCAATACCTATTGCGATAATTGCCTACTCCCTCGCGTCAACAACCACTGTATGCTAAAATGCGCCTAAATGCTCAAGCGTACAGCAGTGATTGCTTCGCACCGCGCGATTCCACAGTAATCGCAGGGCTGCCTCTTCGATAAAATTAAATTAACATAACTTTTTATCTATGTTATTGAGAACTGTGAATATGTTCTGACTTTTATGTGGCAGTTAAAAATTTTATCATTTATAAAATATTTAACCAACTTAAAAAAAGGAGGTGATCAGACATGCAGGCCAAACTGAGATGTTTGACTTGTATGGTTTGTAGGTATGTATGTTTGTGCGCGATAATCTCGCGTTTGGCTAAACCGATATCGATGCGGTTTTCAGAAAAGGATTTGTTACATTTAGGAGAACGTTTTAAAATAAGTATAATACTTCTTAGTTTGATGATGATCTTCGGAGATGTTCACTAGAAATGAAAAAAAAAAGCCTTAAAAAAAAGAACCGACTTCAAATAAAGCACTAAGCCGTAAGAAATAATTTGTATTTTTTTTTATGTTAGTGCTAACAGCTGGTTATTACGAATCGAAAAAGCACCGACATCAAAGAAGAAATTATTTCTTACGGTTTAATGTTTTGAAGTCGGTTCTCTTTTTTAAAGTTTGTTTTATTATAGGGGAAACGTTATAGTTACTGGCCCCTATACAGTTACAGGCCATTTCAACTTTAATTTTAAAAAACTAGCGACTCTTTGATTGAAGAGTAGATTTGAAAAATATATAATGGAAACAATTTTATTACTTGTCAAAAAGGTTCAACAAAATGCCGCTAGGCGATTTAGTTTTTTTGTGATTTGTGATTTCTTGACACTGGAAGAAAAACCGGTAAGTTTGATAAAAAAATATTAAGACTACAATTTTTTTTCATAAGATTTTTTGAATAGTAATTAACATAGTACAGTCCCTAGAATCCTGTCAAATATACAGCAGCTAAGCATTATAATCGGATTTGAGGCATAATATGATGATGACTTCGTATAATCTAAAAAAACTATTGTGGCCAATAACTGTCACGATTATTTCAAAAAAATATAGTTACGGGCCCCGTAGGCCAGTTACTATATTTATCATATTCTTAAAAATAAGCGTTTTTAATAAATGTCTTCGAATAAAATACCTATTACTAAACGGTCTATTCAATTACCATGTGTTTTAGAACTTCGTAGATAGTTATTAGCCTAGGCCAATTACTGTGTTATTCGTAATAATAGGTATTACAAAACTAGGCCAATAACTGTAATAATTTTTAATTTATTTTGAACAAGGTCACAGTAACGTTTCTTTCTTTTCTATCAGGTTCATGCCAAAAAATGCTAAAAATACCCCAGTATACAAAAGACGCCCTTGATGAAGCACTAGAAAAAGTAAATGGTAAAACAATGTCTTTGCGAGCGGTCGAAAAACAATATAGTATCCGAAGGGCAACTTTACAGTTCAAACTTAAAAATCCTACTTCTAGATCTCAATTTGGGCCGACACCATATTTAACAGATGAAGAAGAAGATACTATTGAAGACTCGTTAGTTAGAATGGCTCGCAAAGGGTTTCCAAGAATTCAGATGATGTCCTCGACACTGTACAAAAGTTTTTGTCTGATAATCCACGCAATACTCCTTTTGTCAATAATAGACCTGGTCAGGGGTGGCTGAAAGCTTTTTTAAAACGTCACCCCAATTTAGCTCAAAGAACCAGCAAGGGAGTCACTAAAGGCAGCAGTGTGTTTCTGAAAGTGACTTAAAGAAATGGTTTCTTGAAATCAGGAATTACTTAAGCAGTGAAAACCTGTTAGAGGCAATTCGTGATCCGCAACGTGTTTTTAACGCTGATGAGACAGGATTTCAGCTTTGTCCTTCTACTGGTCGGGTGCTTGCCGCTAAAGGTGTTAAAAATGTTTATGCCGTGGAAAAGAGACGAACAAGCAACCGAAAGAAATTGCCCTTAAGAAGACAAGAAAAAGTAAAGGCATAGGAAAGAAGTCAAAAAACGGAAACATAAAAGTAAATCCTAACGTTGAGACTGAAACTGAAAATTTAAATGATGTTAAAGAGGGAAGTGAAAAAGAATTTAAGACTGAAAACAAAAACGATAGCTATAAATTAAAAGTATTATCAAACTTGGTGGTTAACTGTGATACATGCCGGCGTCTAGCTCTGAAAAATGAGTCTTTATTATGCAGTACTTGAAATAAATATTATCATCGTCAGTGCGATCCTATTAAGCATCAAGAGCATATTCCAGATGATGATGAAGTTTTTGACTACATATGCCATAAATGTTTATTGTTAAATGATGATTCTGAACCTTCCAAAAATAAAAATCGTCATGAAGATAATATTATATCATAACAGCATTGATATTTTTTAATATGGCTAATAACTGTATGATCTCATGGCCAATAACTGTATTAATACGGCCAATTACTGTTAATTTTACGTTTGTATTTTTGTGTTCATTTTATGCAGATAATATGTCATAAAAGTGTATGTAAACAATATGAATAAATAAATACATTAATAAAGTAGCATACATACATACAGTTACTAATGTTTTACTATATAATTTATTTTTAATTCAATCCGTCAGTCTTCGGGTCGCTTAAGTGGCCAATAACTATACCGGTTCCCCTATTTGTAAGTTTGTTTTGTTTTATATATTGGTGCTGACTGTGGAAGAAACCTAGATAAAACATAATTATAGACATCAGTGTGTAGGTAAAATAAAAAAATCTTTAAAGTTACACGTGTTTTATTTTCATATAATTTTTTATAAATTTCTTACCTTTTCGAAATTCTCGATTAATAAATTTTAGTGTAGAAAAAATCCTGAATCTAATAAAAAGTTTTGTGAGATATTGTTTTGGAAAACAAGGGCAGGGAGACTTAAAATGTATGTCATTAAAAATTTCATAAAGAGTACTACCCGGTCTTTGTTTCATATTTTTTTCAAAATTTTTAATGAACATAGTCTCAAGTTCTTTTACATAATAATAATTATGAAATGCATCTGTTGGCACTTTTAACTTTCCGTAAAAAGACGATGTTTTGTTGAATGCTTTAAAATGGATAAACAATCTATTCATAGATTCATTTAAATCGGGAATGTTCTGTAATTCAGCAACAAAGTCAGGACAGGTCTGCTTTTTTGCTACATTTAAAAATGTTTTTACTGTAAACGGGACTTATTCGCGATAATACTATAAAGGTTACGATACCTTCTATTTTCCGACGTTTCGAACGGGTTATACCGCTCGTGGTCACGGGTAGACTGATGTGAGCTTAGCGTCGCCTTCGTGATGTGCAGGTTGTGTCTACCCGCACTTGATCGCGTTGATATGTTGTAGTGTCGGTACCCCTACACACCACACTTATGACATCCGCACGCCTTACTTCATCTTTCCGATGGTGGCCACACCCGCTGATGACTGGATTCCACGATGTTGATAGTCGGTATCCGTCTTCCCGGTTGAAATTTTTGTGTTTTTTGATTTCAACCGCTTCACGTACTATTCGGCGAAAGTAGTTCCGATCTGTGGAGAGGACCTGCGGGTCGTGTAGTTCAATCCAGTGGTTCGGTCCTGATTCCAGCAGGTGCTCTGCGATGGCAGACTTGTTTATTTGGCGGTTTTTTACAACTGCGATATGTTCCTTCGTTCGTTCCGCTATTGTGCGCTTCGTCTGACTGATAGTATTATCGCGAATAAGTCCCGTTTACAGTAAAAACATGAGTATGTGTAAAAGTCGCGAAAGTTTAAAAACAGGTACATTTAAAAAGTAAAAAACCCGATATATATGTTAAGGCGTTTTCTGTTGGCAAGTCGAAGCGGTAATCAATTTCACCACTTAAATTTACAAGCGAAGGTATATTGTGGCGCGAGCTATCTGCATGTCTCTGTGGTCTCAAAAATCCATCGTTATTCTGCAGCAACTCGCACATATCTTCTTCACAGTTAGTAGACCGTGAGTTCTTCAGCATGTTACACAGGAATAATTTTGAGAATGCCCTCATGAATTGTATGGGTGTAGGGTCTCGACAGTTACCACCCTGTTGACATAAGAAGCTATTTCCGACGTCACTTCACCATTAATATTATGAAGACCAATAATTTCGTCTCTTCTGGTGTCGTAGTGTAAATGTCGCTTGAGAACCATTTCATCTAAGGCCAGAGTGCAGTACTTAGCTTTTAATGGCATAGATTTTAATTTAGATGATAAGAACTCTAAAGTACGGTCATCGAATTTAGGTGGAATAACCATTTTAAATCTTTCAAGGGTACTAGGAAGCCCTAAAAATGTCTTCATACTCCGATACGTCTGCGGACTAGAAAAATGAAAATTTAAGGCAAACAACTTAAATTCGGGGTCATACCTGTTGCCTTTGCGATTATTTTTTAAATTGCTCTGCCACTGAATGAGCTTACAAAATCTTTTTGTGACCTCATCTTCGGTTTGGAAAGTAAACCGTTCAAAAGATTGTGACTCCTTTGATTGAACTTCTTCCTTTATTTTGTCCAAATCATTCTGTAGTTTTCTTCTTTTTAGTTCCGATACTTTCAATTCTTTACTGAGTCTTCTTTTCCTCGGTGTATTAGATGAAAGTGCAGTTGACGTCTGAGTTTGTTCAGTTTGAACATTATGAGACGTCTGTAACGACTTCGATTTTTATCAGCGCCTTTGATGGTAATATTAGAATATCTGGTTTATGTCGATATTTCCTTACATTTTGGTTCAGTACTAGCACTTGAAGTAGTTGGAAGAGATGGCAGCAGTTTTGTAGGCAAAGCGTCAGGTCGTAACTGTGGTATATGAATAATCACCAACTTTTCAAAATGAAGACAACACACATAATGACTTTTTGGCTTGGTGTCTGGCCTTGCTAAATCGGGCCTGCCAATCAATTCAGCCCATGTTTTACGCCTGAAAAAAATAAGAATAATAAAATAGGGTAGGTCTAAAAAAGGAGATCGCTACCTGTACGGTATGCTAAATGAAAGATAAATGTGCTAGGAAGAAATAACTGTATTTGATAGAAACATGAAACTTAACAGATTTACAATGAAAATGCTATGTATCGATGCGCGGCGAATGGTGCGATAGGTCGCCCCTGTATGATGTTGCAAGGACTACTGTTTTATTACGTATTCAATAATTTTATATGGTAAATGAGGTTCGCTGCGCGTCGATGTCAGCGTAAAACAATAACAAGTGAAATGTACGGGTTTGCTCGTACATGCTCCCCCGCAAGAAAAGTAAATTAAAATGTACAAATTTAAGGAAAACATGTAAATATGTATATTTAACGTATACTGCAATGCTTAGTGTCTCTAAAACCCTTAAATCACTCACAGATTAGAAACGCTAGTAACTGAACTTAATATAGGGGAGGTGGCTTTATCCGCGAGTCGTACACTGGCCACCTTGACCCTCTCACTTACACTCTGCACTACACTGTCACTACCGGTGATGCCGCCCACGCCGCCGGGCGCCGGTGCCGGAGCAGCGCGCTCGGGCCCGCTTCCAAATAATAAAGGAACGGTTAGATATTGTCAGTCTGTCTGTTGAGCGAACTATAGAAATAGATTGTGTAGAATTTGGGGGCCTGTACACACTCATTACAATGATGTAATGAGTGTGTACAGGCCCCCATGCAGTTTATATGATATATTTAATAAAATCCTTAAAGATGCATTATTTAGGGCTACACAATGTAATAAAACGGTTGTTGTCTGTGGTGACTTTAATATAAATATTCTCGAAAAGTCGAATATGACTGTAAAGTTTTAAAATTTATTGAAGTCATATAATCTATGTAACGTTTTCTTTGCACCCACGCGTATTACAGTCAGTAGTGCCACTTGTATTGATAATATTTTTACAAATGTGAAACCAATTAATATGTGTATTGTAAGTGAGCTAGATTCAGATCATTGCGGGCAGTTCGTTACCTTTACGCGAACAAAACCAGAGGTTCAAAGGAAGCGCATTAGTTACGTTCCGATTACGGAGAGCCGCATGAGCCTGTTCAGGAATAATATGGCGGATAAGTTGTTAAGATTGCCATATATTGCCATATATTGATGACAGTGACCCAAATCAAGCTTTCGCTTTGTTATTTAATATGCCTAACAATGAATTTAAATTAATTTTAACATCAAAAACATTAACGATTAGTGATCGTGTAGTATTCAGTTACTGGGCTACTGTGGGTATCTTTAAAAGTCGACAACGGCTATATGAGCTGTATTATGAAAAAACATATAATCTTAACTTAGATTTTGTAGAATATGTCAAAAATTATTCAAAGACGTTTAAACGAGCCTGCCATGTTGCCAAATCTCTATATTTAAAAAATAAAATAAAATTATCTGGAAATAAAATAAAAACCACATGGGATTTTATAAACGCTGAAACCGGAAGTTCCATTATACGAAATCGTGACTTCCATTTAAAAATTAATAATGTAGATATAAAAGCGGATGTGGAGGTTGCGACTGAGTTTGAACATTTTTTACCAACATTCCGATTAGAACAACTATGGCGAAGCCACAGAATATTAGTAGTTTAGATCTTTACACGGCTACGTGATTAAATAATTGTTTTACTGAAGTTAACGTACGTGCCGCCAAACAATAGTAATATTATAATATTATAAATAAGGAAGAACAAATAACATATTGTCAACTAAGCAATTAAGTAAATAATATTTCTTCCTGGCGCCCCACCTAAACCTGTACATATTACATTGTATATAAGCTTTAGTTTAAGTTGAATTAGATGGAGTCAATACGGAGTCTTACAGTCATAATGTAGTCATAAATAAATATTAAGATCAACGTGTCGTCTCATTGGCTCCCTGGGTAAACACGCAATAATTGGTGACCCCGACGTGATCTATTGGTTTCTAGTGCTGATATAATACCGGGACGACCGGAACCCTATATGGTGTTCTGCAGTGAATCTAGAGAACAATAGCATTACGAAATTATCACATCCCAAAAATGGCTCCAACAACAACACCTTCAAGAGGCGACACGGGTGCCCACCCAGCGAAAACAAGTACTCCACCATCAAGGAACGTCTAATAAACTGCTACGAAGAGAGCGAACACCGACGTTTCCACAGACTACTATCAGAAATGGATCTTGGAAACCAGAAGCCTGCCCAGCTCTTGGGAAAAATGAAGGAAGCTGGATGTGGAAAAATAAACGACGACACTATTCGCCTGCTGTGGCTAAGGCAACTCCCCGCTTCACTAACAGCGATATTATCAGTCACAAACAATATGTCGTTAGACAACTAGAGCGAGTTAGCCGATAAAATATACGAAAACTTGACCTACAACAGAAAAATACTCAAGAGACAGCGGTTGACATTAACCTAGTTACAAACATATCGTCACAACTTGAAGCAATGCGAATAGAAATAAATGCATTACGCAGCATACGCGAGAATCAACCTACGCAACGCAGCAAATACCAAACACGACATACGCCACATTCACGGTCAAGGTCGCGCCACAGAAACTCATATAATGGATTATGTTATTTCCATAATCGTTTCAAGCAGGATGCATATAAATGCAATAAGCCTTGTTCATGGAATACAATTAAAAATAACAGGCTATCGGAAAACTAAAATTAGCACAGAATACGACGGGCCTCTGTGCTATCCACCCAGCAAACCGTCTAACTATAACTGACTCAAACAGTGGTTATAGATTTTTAGTCGACACGGGTGCTAACATTTCGGTTATAAATAGCACAAATAAGGAGAGCCAAGCATGCGAATACCAATTATTCGCCGCAAACGGGACCCCTATAAATACATACGGGGAACGCACTTTAACGCTTAACCTAGGACTGCGCCGAAGCTTTAAATGGACATTTACCATTGCCGATGTCAAGATGCCAATCCTGGGAGCTGATTTTTTGGATCATTACCAATTATTAGTGGATATACACGGAAAAAAACTGATCGATAAAAAAAAAACAGGTCTGGAAACGCCTGCCAAAATAGTGAGAACAAAAATTGCATCAGTGCGATCTTTAAACGCTTCTCTACAGGAACCAATAAAGGGATTATAAGAGAAATATGAAGATATTACAAAGGCCTCCACTGGGACTAGCGGCATACAGCCCCGACTCACTGGGACTAGCGGCATACAGTTCCGACTCACTGGAACTAGCAGCATACAGTTCCGACTCACTGGAACTGCTCACTCCTGGCACTGGCAAGCTCCGCAACAGAGCACAGACAGCCGACTTCCACACACAGCGCAAGCGAAAAACATACAAGAGCGCCATCTACCGCGCGCCATCTACCGCGCGCCATCTAAAAGCGCCTACATAAAAACGGCATAACAATAAATGCAAACAAATACGAATTCGCCAAGTCGGAGATTGATTTCCTCGGTTATCATACAACGAGCCAAGGGTTGACTCCTACTATGGAACAGATTACAAGGTATAAGGATATCTCTTCTCTTCAGAGGGGGAATATCTATGGCGAAGCCACAGAATATTAGTAGTTTAGATCTTTACACGGCTACGTGATTAAATAATTGTTTTACTGAAGTTAACGTACGTGCCGCCAAACAATAGTAATATTATAATATTATAAATAAGGAAGAACAAATAACATATTGTCAATTAAGCAATTAAGTAAATAATATTTCTTCCTGGCGCCCCACCTAAACCTGTACATATTACATTGTATATAAGCTTTAGTTTAAGTTGAATTAGATGGAGTCAATACGGAGTCTTACAGTCATAATGTAGTCATAAATAAATATTAAGATCAACGTGTCGTCTCATTGGCTCCCTGGGTAAACACGCAATACAACCAAGACTCTCTCGTCATCCTCTGTCTCTGCTTGTTGTTTATTAGAAAATAATGTAAACCGGTGTGATGCATGTTTGGAATTTTCAGTTGTTAGTGTAAATGATGTTATCAAGGCTTTTAAAAGCATAAATGTAAAGAAGACAACTGATTTATGGGGACATTCAGTACATACTATATCTGCAATAATTGATATGATATCCCCATATTTAGCAACTGTTTTCAATTCTTGTATCGCATCTGGTGTGTTTCCTGATCTGATGAAACAAAGTAAAGTGATTGCATTGTTCAAATCTGGTAGCAGTTAAGATCCATCTAACTTCCGACCTATCTCAATACTTCCAACATTGAGTAAAATTTTTGAAAAATTGCTTTTAAACCAAATAATATAACATTTTATTAAGAACAACTTGCTTCATCAAAAACAATTTGGTTTGGACAAACGTTTGCAATTTAGTTAGAACTTGATCGTAAAGCATATCAAGGCATTTCATACTTTATCTATTATAAAAAAACTTTCACTGCACTGCAGCAAACTGTCTAGGATCCCGCAATGAAATTAAACAGAAGAAAACTGTAGGGGTTGCAAATATAACAAATCCACTTCCTTCTTCAAAATATAGTAATACAAGACAATTACTTTTGTGGAACGGAATCACCAGGAATATTTGTGGAACGGAATCACCAGGATAAAATTTTTAAATTAAAAACATAGTTTACAAAATTCTGTAATGACTTTTATTCATAGAAACAAACATAATATATTTGTTTCTTCTTTATCCTTCGTCTCATTTCGACTCATTTCGTCAGAGGCAACCTATTTGAGCCGAATAAATAAATAAATATTTCCGATATTCTAACACACAACGCCATCCAGTTTCAAACTAAGCAGAGCTCGTACATAAGGAATTTTCCTTATAAATTAAAAAAAAACGGTTAAAACTAAGATCATCGTCATCTGGTTTGATCTTATTATCAGTTTTCCACGGAGTACTTGGCATCGTACTTTCGTATCCCTGGGGATAAACTAAATTCGAATGTTAAGTAGTTAAACATGAAAATTATATATATCAGCAATGAATTCACAAAAGATACTCGCAGTAAACCAATGTAGTAGAACACCAAAACTTGTTTTACCTGATTTCTTTTTCTATATGAAGTGTTGACTCAGACAGTTAACAACATCATAATGTTAGGACGTATAAGTGGTTTTATGTTTTGATCTGTGATATTATTACTTAAAATGAACTATTTATCAACATTGTTAGTATTCTTGGCTCCTTGCTACGTGTTGTACGGACGTAAGTTGGTACATTTTTTTATAAGGAAATAACTTTCAGTTTCATCTGTTTTTTGGGATTGCTGTTCTACTATCAAGAAGTAAATTGGTAAGCAGAAAGTGATTTAAAATACTGTGCAAGAAATAAAAGAAAGCGGTATGAAAAGGTAGTTCTACTAAAATAACTTGATATGTTAATACGAACAAAATTAGTTTCTCAGTAGTTGATGAACAAAAAAGATACATTTATATTGTTTTCATCTTACAGAACAAGGACCTTGCGAACTACCTTTAAGCGGTGGCCAAGGGCAATGCAAGTCAATCTCCAAGTGCCAATCGTTACTGTCTTTAGTCAACCAAGCGAAGAAGACGCTTCAAGAAAAAGATCTGCTGTACAAGTCACATTGTGGTATAGATGATGATGAGCCAGCTGTAGGTATTTAACACATTCTTCACTTTTCATACTCTTCTCAAACTCATACTTGAATACATCAAGATTTTCAGTTACGGAAACATTGAGAATGAATTTTCAAACTCAATTAAAAGTTTGTTTGTGCTATATCACATCACATCCACAGTCTACTAAAAAGAGGTCTATGTCCAGCATTGGACTATCAAAGTCTGGTGATGATGTAATTTTAAAATAATCATCAGGTTTAAATATGTTTGTATTGTAGGTGTGCTGTCCTAAACATAATGAGACGCAACCGTGCATTACTCCAGAAGGCAAGCTAGGCGAATGCATCAATTTGTACTCTTGCCCTCAATTCATAACTTTGCTAAGTAAACCTTTGACGGATGATATAAGAAAATTCGTGCAGACTTCACAGTAAGTAGATGCTCGTGCTTAACTCATGAACAAGTCAGATAACATTACTAATTTATAATAGTAGCAATCATTCAGCAAGGTCAGTCTCAAGACGGGGGCAATTTTCTTAATACATTAAGACGCCTCCGTACCTCTGAATCTATAAATAAATCATCTTCCGAGCCTTTATTCCCAAGTTTATTTGGGGTCGGCTACTAGTTCAACCGGTTTTACCTGAATTTCAGTTTTTCCACACAGCGACTGGCATCGGACCTCCGCAACCCTAAGGGAGAATTGAAATTCGAAGATTGAACTAGTTGTCAGTATATTTGAGGGCACTGACTTCCTAATAACGATTGCCATAGATGTTCATGACAACCGGGACCGACGGCTTTACGTGCACTCCGAGGCACGGGGGTGGATCACCGCCAAACTTCCAAACTCCGGGCTGCTATTAGGAGTTTCCTAAGAAAATCCCAAAAACACTTTTGGCCCAACCCGCTATTTGAACCCGAGACCTCTTGATTAGCAGTCGCATACGCTAACCACTACACCAAAGAGGCAGTTTATAAATAAATAATCTATAAATAATCTGAATAATAAAAAATCAGTACGCTTGTATTTACTGGCTAGTAAAACTATTTTTGTTTTATACTCTTTTATCCCATATTTGCTATTTTTCTATAGATGTGACGGTACAGCCCAATACAGTGTGTGCTGCGGTCCGATCCCAAGCTTTGACGTCGTGAAAGGAAACTGTGAACTTACAGCTTTCCCACCAGATCCAAGGACTGAATGTTGTGGGGTGGACGGCAGCTTTAGAATTAAAATACGAGGTTAGTATGATCGAAAAAAACCCAGAACTACGAGCTATAGAATACCTCATTACACATGAGGCCAAGTTAATTGCAAATTATTTAACAGCACTTCTTGTAACATTAGACATTATCTATCAGCAACTAAAAAAATATTGTTATTGAGCACGGTAAGACATGTTTTTAAATAAGTCACGAAAAATACTACTTTTTCATATAATAACTACGAAATGTTTCGAACAAGGTTGTTATATCAGAAATAAGATAAGAATATGGAGCGTCATTGAAGAATAGAGTGAGAATAACAGCATAGCTAAGAGAAAAACTTAACACAAACCGTATATATCATATGACGTGCTACGTATCCGAATCCAATAAAAAGAGCTAGAAAGAAGATGATTTGTCTATGAGATACTCTATGTTTATCGAGCCTCTTTAATATCCAGTACTATTTTTTTTATTTAAGAATACCAAAGTGACTCTACTCTGCCTGATGGAAAGCATGAGTAGAATCCAGGAGTAGGGGTCACCATCCGTATTGTACGGGTAGGCAATGCAACATGGTGACCCATACCATGGCAGCCTGGTCAGATAATTCTGCATAATTCTACCGTTTGTCTGTCTGTCTGTAGGATATCCTTCTATATTGTCGGCTCACAGTCGCACGCGTCCACTCGCTATTGTTGCTAACAATCGACTGAACTGTGTCATCCGCACGTACTTTCGAGATTACACAATGCTTCCTTCTCATTCATTCATAGTGAACGAGTGAATGAATAACTTAGTAACACCTCACTCATTCATTGTGAACGAGTGAATGAATAAATCAATGACACCTCATTCATTCACAGTGAACGACGAATGAATAACTCACTGACACTCATTATTTATTGCCTACAGGTGGTCCGATACAAATAGATCAATATCCATGGTTGGTATTGTTAGAATTTAATAGAAATGGTACGCGGCAGGTGCAAGGCATAGGAGCCCTTATTAGTGGGAAATATGTTTTGATTTCGGGCTCAGCAGTTTCTTCCGACATTCTGGGAAATATGTAAGTATATATTGCAATTATCTAACAGACACTTGAAGTTGTGGACAACTTGGGGGAGGTCTATAGGTACTTATAAGACGATATCTTCCAACAAAATCACATTGATGATAGACAAGTGATACACGTATTGAAGGTTTCCTATTAAATGAAATTATTCCTGTAAACGACATTCATTCAGTTATAATTTCAGTGTAAACGTCATTCTTGGAGAGTATGACATCAGTAATGAAGGTCCCGACTGTGTCATACCATGTGTCACCGCATATATCTCACAGACATTTAACAACAATCTCTCTCATCAATCATTACTTGGCCTATTCATATAATCTTATAGGTGTAGTGACAGTATTATTGTGTTATATTTGTTTTTGAAACTTTTTTAGCTACGAGATGGTATTACTGGTGTGTTTAACCATCGTATCATAGTTTTTGAAATTACTTTTTTGTATTAACTTATCATTTTTATTATTACAAATGCAAACATTTATATTGTTTATCATGTTAATTTAGAAAAAAAAACTTAATTTATATATTTTTACATGTTAGAATGAAGATTAAAATATTAATAGCGTAGTATATTAGCATGTTAGCGCATGTACTGTATGTGTATGTACTCTATGTGCTCTAAGTCTTAAACTATTGGCGATCACGTTTCATTGCTTCTGTGAAGAATTAATACATTTATAGCTGTAAACCAAGTTAAAAAAAAAAACAAAAAAAGAAGGGTCAAAAATACTTCAAAATCGATTTGAAATTTTCTCTTCTGGTTTACTATACGTAAAAAATTCAAATTTAGAATTCGACGGAAAATTTAATCTTCAACTTTTTTTACTGAGACCATACTTTTTAGTTTTTTGACAAATTAATTGATACAAATAGTAAGCATTCAAAAATTCATGACTTCATTCATCACCATTCTTTTAATTTTTTTGTAATAGTAGTCGTTCACTACGGAACGAACTTAAGTCTCGATAAATCGGTAAGGCGTTATACCATTTTCATCAACAACCCATAATGTCCCACTGCTGGGCTCAGGTCTCCTCTCAAGAGAGGGTTAAGGCCATACGTTATACCATTTAATTCATTTTAAAACCATCGAGATTATTTAAAGCAAAGTTTTTATATAGCTATACGAAAAAATACATTAGTAACTTATACAAGAACAAAATTCTATTAGTTTATTACAATTACACATCATTCACTAAAGTACTATAGAAAAACATCGTAATATAATTTACATTTCATTAAATTATAATTTACGTGAATAAAATGGTTATATGCCGTTACTTAGTATTTCTACATCATCTTCCTAGCCTTTATTCCCAAGTTTATTTTGGGGTCGGCTACTAGTTCAACCGGTTTTACCTGAATTTCAGATTTTCCACGGAGCGACTAGCATCGGACCTCCCCAAGAGAACTGAAATTCGAAGATTGAACTAGTTGTTAGTGTATTTGAGGGCACTAACTTCCCAATAACGATTGCCATAGATGTTCATGACAACCGGGACCGACGGCTTTACGTGTTCTCCGAGGAACGGGCGTGAATCACCGCCAAACTTCCAAACTCTTTTTGGCCCGACCCGGGATTTGAACCCGAGACCTCTTGATTAACAGTCGCATACGCTAACCACTAGACCAACGAGGCACTTAGTATACCTATACCTAAATATATAATCAGTATTATATATTTTTCGTAATCATTTCAAAAGTATACACTATATTTTATTTTTTCTATGGCCACTTATTAAGAAAAAATATAGAATAAAATGTTATATCATATTATTAAGAGAATATAGACTGGTTACATTAAGAGCTAAAACAGAATAAAAGTTTTTTGCTCGTCCTTTAAAATTTACTTTTGTCGATTACGATTTTATTCCCAGGGGGCGTCGTTGTGTTAAACACATCCACGTCTACTAGAAGTATAACTGACCAGAATTTAAATTCCGACTTCACTTTTCTTCGGTTGTCAGCTTGACCTGAAATGCCCCATATTAAAATCAAGGTACATTGTATTTTGACTGCTATGCTTGAGGTCCGGGTTTGATTACCGGGTCGGACTAAATGTTTGTGTGATTCACAAATATTTGTTTCGGAGTTTGGTTTTTTTTCTGTGTATAATATGTATGTATTTACAAAAAAGTTAATACTTACATATTATACATATCAGTTGTCTAATACCCATAATAAAAGCTCTGTTTAGTTTGGGACTAGATGGCGTTTGTGTGTAAGATGTCCGAAATATTATATTATATTGAACACATACTTGAAACACAAAAGAAAGACGGGGCATGCATGCTGATATATTTGTTTCGATATGTAAATACAAGACCGGTTGTTGTGGACAAACTTAGAACATGACTATACTTATAAGGGAATGTATTCCAGTAAAGACCGTATAGATGAAAGATGATACATGATAGATTGAATGTTTTCCTTTCAATTATTCCAGTACACGAACGGTATCTCTACTTTCCAATAAGAAAGTGCAGGATACATATGTCCATAATCCAGTTATTAAAAAAACCTTATTTTCCTTCAGTGTAAACGTTATTCTTGGAGATTATGACATCAGTAATGAAGGTCCCGACTGTGTGAAAACTGGGGGAAGAGTAACATTGACAGAATGTACCGATGGTGCTGTTAAAATACCAGTTGAGGACATTATACGACATCCAGAATACAATTCAACTTCGAGGATTAATGATATAGCATTGATAAGGATGAAGCGAAATACAATCTATTCAGGTTTGTCTAAAATGTACTTTTCACACCTTTTTTTCTTTGAATTCTTTTCGCTCAATACCCTTCGTGGAGTAAACGAAGGGCGTGAATGGTACTCCCGGAGGAATCGGTTTACCCAATAAACCCCACGGCGGCCTACTTTGGCAGTTGGAAGGAACAACAGGAACGCATCAGCGGCTTCAGGAGTCCCCTCCTGCCTTATTCACGACTGGGGTACATCCCGGGATCATTTTTCTCACCCTCAGGGCAGGACGCTGTCGCGCCGCTCACCGCTCCACGCAGTAGGAGGCGCAACACCGACCCGCCTTAGACGACACTCCCCGGCCGCACCGGGGTGTCATCTTCTCAGGACGCTCGCAGCGGTTACATCTACCCAAGATGTGGCTGCAACAACCCTTTGAGCGACGATTGGTGGGCTATCGACTTCTGCCACATCCCCTTCGTCGCCTCCTTCGAGCGACATCGGCTCTTTCGCGATCCCGCTCAGCGGACTCCTTCTGGAGCATAACGTCCTCACAGAAGGAGACCGCGGCTTCCCATCCTTCGCCACTCGCCAGCATTGCCGCGATTAATGCTATCGGTGACAGGTTCCGTCCGATCTGTCCAACTAGGACTTGACGTTCGGATTCCCAAGCAGGGCAGCGGGAGGAACCCGCCAGGTCGTCAGACTAGACGGGAGCCCCATAGAGGACCATGGATCGCACGACGCCCATGTACAGGCAGCAGGCGATGTAGCGCTCTTGCTCGAAGCTCCACCGACTGTCCAGGGTGAGGCCTAGGTACTTCATGTACCAGCCCATCTGTACCTCAGTGTCATCAACTGGAAGCATGAGCTGGGTGATTCCTTACGCAGGCCAATTTTCTGCAGTTCGTCCTTCCTTTTTCAAGAGCACTAGTCTCGCTTACATTACATACCGATGCGGAAACAACTTTTTTTGCATCGGTATGTAATGTAAGACAACAACAACAATTAAGGGATTATACTTTTTCCAATAAACAACAAATCAACAAAACTTCTGATTACTCTGTAAAAATATTTATGCATCAACTTGAGAACTTGCTTCAAAGACTAATACGACAGTAAAAGTGTTGAATTGTAAGTTTACAAACCACATGAAGCTGTCCCATGTTTCCGTGTGGGGCTTGAGCTCGAAGTAATCAGCGCTGAAGAAAGTGGTAAGGTAACCGTTTTAAACTCTACAGTGAACCTCATCAATGGCAATCGTTATTGGGACTACAGAACCTTCAAATATACTGAAAGCTAGAATTCAGTTCATCAAAAAACTAATATTAAGGTAAAACCAGTTGTCAGGTAAAACTAGTAGCAGACCTGAAATAATATTGGGAATGATAAAGGCTAGATAGACGATCACAAAATAAGATTTTAATCGGTTCAATTTCAAGTAACCATTCCACTGCAAACCCCAGTGGAGTAAAGACCCAAAGTGGTTTTGACTATCCAAATATATGGAAATTTCTAGGAGTACAAAATATTAGGGGTTAAAGTATGAAATTGCCGATTGTTTTTTTTTTTGTTAAACATATTTATTTAATCAAAATTTCTACCATTATTATCTGTACATTACTGCCATCTAATAGGAAGGCTGCCTGCTTCCCATGAGGGTAAAAAACTTTTTATCACGTAGAAAATTGCCCAAATCACGAAAAAAATGGTAGTCCGTTGGAGCAAGGTCTGGCGAATATGGAGGGTGACGAATGGTTTCTAATTGCAGTTCCTATAGAGTTAAAACGGTTTCTCGTGCTGTTTAGGGTCTCGCGTTATCATGGAGCAATAATGGTGAAGATCGATTCATTAGTCGGGGCTGTTTCACTGCAAGTTTTGCTATCATTGTTCGGAGTTCGGCACAGTAGACATCTACCGTTATTGTTTGACCAGATCAGAGAAAGCTATAGTGAATAACATCATGCTGAGACAACCAAACAGTTACCATTACCTTTTTATTGGTAAGCTTTGCTTTTGGACACTGTTGCGGCGTTTGACCTGGGTCAGACATTGCAATTTTCGCTTACGGTTATCGTAAAAAATCCAATTTTCATCACATGTCACAATTCGATCTAATATTCCTTTATTTCTGTATCGATTCAACAAGGCAACACAAGTTTCAACGCGCGTTTTTTTCTGCAGATCAGTCAAATCATGAGACACCCATTTTTCATATTTTTAATTTTATCGATTTGACGCAAACGAGTCAATATTATTAGTAAGGTAACATTAAGCCATGCCGCTAATTCCTGGGTAGTTTGGCTCCGATTGGCTTCCACCATCTCTTTCAATTCATTGTTATTCACATGTGTGGGTGGTCCTCCACGTGGTTCGTTCTTCAAATGAAAATTTCCATTACGAAAGCGTTTAAAATGAAATCGCACGGTGCGTTCATTAGCAGTCCCCTCTCCAAACGCAACATTGATATTGCGAGCTGTTTCTGCAGCGTTAGTTCCGCGTAGGAACACGTATTCAAAAATCACTCGAATTTTAGAAATATCCATCTTTCTCGTTTAAGCTGAATAAAAAATACAACTGAAAGTCGATAATCGAATGTTTCTCATTTTTTAAAAGAAGAACCTCATGGGTACGATTTGAAAAAGTTTCACTCAAAAATCTCAAACCATGTCAATTCAAAGTACCTATTACAATAAAACGGTAATTTCATACTTTAATCCCTATTACCTTATTTACAGACTTTATCCGACCAATTTGTCTCCCTACCGCAGACGTTACGTTACAATCTGAACCTTTTCATTTAACTGCTGCTGGTTGGAGTGCAATCGATGAGAGGAAATCATCGTCAAATATAAAACTTCGAGAGGATCTACCTTATATAAGCCGAGAAGTATGTAAGAATATATACTTAATTATAATATTCATCCATAAAGTGAATGACAGATCAAGATCATGGAACGCCACTACCCCTTTTTACCTCGAGATTTCATGTTCAGATTATTAAAGTTACCCAACAAAAGACAGTATATAAGAAAACAAGTCGATTCCAAGTAACAGGTCTGTCATTTGATCATTTCCAATTTGATCGAAAGACCAAACAAGGCATTTAATACCCTTAAAAGGTAGGACGCTCCTAGTGCGGTCTTTCTACAGAACTGCGAAACCCTCTTCTTGACTGGAACTAATTTCGCCACATGTCCACCACTGCAGATATCCATGAACGCGAACGAATAGTTATACTTGGTTCCCAGTTTGAACCTGCAATGAAATTAAACATCAGAAAACTACAGATTTGGAAATCCACTTCCCTCTTCAGCAGCAATTTAAAAAAAAAATGAAATTATTTCATTTTTGAAGTGAGATACATCTGATTTCTATAATGTAAGGCAGAATCGCCTATAGGCAAAGTTATGCAACTTACGTGGCACAAAATTCCCATAATATTACCCCCCTCATCCGATGTGATATACACGGTGATTTTATAGACGTTTTGAAAACGAAACATTTTAATTTGTAATCATCTATAGTACCAATAAAAATGGATAAATCAATTGTAATGTTGACTATAAAAAAGTTTCAGTTTTAATATTCATTTTTACTCGATCGACTTGGAAAGTAGTAATGCACTGCAAAGTAGTATGAATTAAACACGCCGCGCGCCGGTGACGCTAACAGCTGATTTACAAGTTTACCTATGCGCGAGCTAGCGAGTAGGTACTTCGTAGTTTGACTCCAGTTTGTTCTTCATACTTAATACGGGCTTAGGACTGTCGTATTGTCGGATATACTTATTTATTTAAACTTCTTTTCGATTATTAACCACGAATCACATCAAATCAATTTATCAACGGATTGTAGGACTGCGGCGTTAATACCTATTTTTTTAAAACTTCTTTTCGATTTATTAACCACGTGAGGCGTGTTAAAAATCGGAGCTATCTACAGAATAATTAGCTTACATACCTATTTACAGTTTATTTAACACTTCTCTGTATCGAAGCAACTGCTCAAAATGGAATCCGCGTTCAACACACAAGCGTCCACGTTTGATACAATTGTATTTTAATTTTCTTAATGTGTCTCTATCACTTTTCACTTTATCAACTTCATCACTTAACAATTAACATCTCTAAGTACGAGTTGCCGGTTAGATGACCTTTGGTCCGTGGTTAGATGACCGTGACCGACTGACGCCAAGGACGCGTGACGATTGAGTCCCGCTGCGCCTGAGTCGTTGAGTCGTTATTGGTTGAAAGACGAAATCGTTGATTTTATTGGCGATTAACGATTTACGACATAAAACGCATAGTATTTCTGTTTGTAGTATGTACCTACGTGTGATTGAATAGTGCTACTACTGGTTCTCACTTTTTATCTGTAAACGATTTGAATATCGACTTTGATGTTTTTTTTTATATATTTTATTAAATTAACGTTATATATAGCTTCTGTTATTGATTACTAATTCAAAATTTTCGGTTTCAAAACGCTTTCAAAATCACCGTGTATACAGTTACAACATTTTACGACATAACAATGACCGTATTGTACCAAAAAATACACTCTAAGAGGATATGATGAGCAGTCTGTTCACAGCTAGAACCAGATGTTGAGCATAACAGACTCAGAAGGAACATAGTATTTAAAGTTATTTATATTTTATTTCCAGCAATGTCAACGTGCATATTCTATCAGAACCAGGCATGCCGAATTAAGGGACACTCATATTTGCGCTGGAGGTGAAAAAGGGAAAGATACTTGCAAAGTTTACACTGTTCTCATGTACGATACAGGTACACAGTACGAATGTGCTGGAATAGTTAGTTTTGGATCCGTTCCATGTTACAATGTTTACAGTGAAGTACCTACAGTTTACACTAATGTGTACAAGTACAATAGTTGGATTCGAAAGAACATTATTCCCTAAGTGTAAATATGTCGATAAAATTTTAAGATTTTAAATAAAAAATATAATTATATATATATATAATTTAGAAAAAAATGTAATGACTTTTATTTTAAGAAACAAACACGAACTTTATTAGGTGTTTGACGGTGAAATGTCGAAGATAAAGTAAACAATTCAACGACAGATGGCTTACACTTAACGGCCCATTCACGACCTTTCCGCTGTGAGCGGCAGCTAAGAGCGAAACGCCGAGCGGTAATATCAAAAGTATAAAAATGTACGAAGCACGCCACGAGTCGCCGCTCATAGCGAAAAAGCTAGCGTTTTTTGCCGAGCGAATTGCTACAGCGGCGAGCGGCGTGGAGGGCGGTAGGAACAAAGACACAAGTTAGTATGTGCGACGCCACGAAACAGAGCGGCGTGGACAGCGGTGCAGGAGTGACGGACTCAGCGGCGTTAAATAAAAACAAAAAAATTTAGACGATATTTTGGCGGTAATGGATACCGAGGCTTTTATAACAGAAATTTTAAATAGACCGCCTATATGGATGTCAAAATATCCCCAACATAAATATAAAAAGGTTGTGGGAAGAAATTAAACAATGTTTTCCGGAATATAATGGTACTTACGTTTAATTTAAATTGATAACACAAAAACATAGAACCTAGGTACCTACCAAACGAAGCTACTGATATGTTGACAAAACTACTGGTATGTTTACGTAATGTAGGTGGATAGTTGACAAGTTTTAAAAGTTAATTTTTTTCTCTGTCAGTAGGTACCTAATTAGCAAAACAGTTTACATATCAGTAGTTTTGTCTGTAGATATAACTACACACGAAACTACTAGTATGTCTTATACGCAATGTAAGTAGTTGACAAGTTTTTAAAGGTTTTTCTCTCTGTAAGTACCTACTTAGCAAAATACTTGGAAACATCAGTTACTTCTTATAGGTAGGACCTTCGTATAGGTCACTAAATCCACCATCTAAATACCTATCTTTATTTAGTTCGTGCACTCATTCTATCATATTTAAAAAAAAATGTTTCTAAACAGACAGGGGATAATTTTTATAACGCCATGATTTTTAATACGTTTCGACTACCTAAATACGTCCACCGTCGCCGCTGCAACTAACTATTAGGGTTCGTGGCGTTCAAAACGCACCGCTCACCGACGCCGCTCCGCTTTTCGCTAAGACCAAAACTCGTGGCCAGGCCGTAAGGCCTCATTCGCACGAGAGTTTTTTTAACGGACGATAAAAGCGTTCAAATACAACAAATGCATTCCCAAGTATATGTTCACATGACAGCGTTTTTAAAACACGACGCTTTTTTTGAGTGGTGTTGCATTTTCAATTTTGGGCGTTGGACATAGGCCATAACATTTTCCAACTTCATAATTGAACGCTTTTTTAACGTCCGTTAAAAAAACTCTCGTGTGATTGAGGCCTTAATCTACGTGTGGTGTAGCACTAACACAAAATACAAATGAGAACACAAAAACTCGTATCAAATAATTAACATCCAATGTATAACATATTAGAGATAGATGTTGGAGATTTAGAACAATATCAATAAACAAAAGCGTTAAAAATTTTTTTTTTTTTTTTTTTTAAAAAGACAACTCCCGCATTAGGAATATAAATTCCTGTGTCGCGGGGGACTTTACAAACATACATGAAACGGACACAAAGGACACCCAGACTCAGAACAACAAATTGTGAATCACACAAAGTGTTGTCCTACGTGGGATTTGAACCCACGACACTTGGCGTAGTAGGAAGCGGTGTGGCGACCGCTTAAGCCACTAGGCCAACCGTGCAGTCATTGCAGTGCAGCAAAAATATACCAATAAACGAGCTTTAGAGGCAATTATATCTATAGTAATACTGACTGACGCCGCGGCTATGCATGCGTTCGTCCTTTCCTTTCATCCTTTATGACCTAGGGGTACAAAAAATAGTTTACATGCTATTCTTAAATCTATATAATTATGTAAATACATATACAAATAATAAACATCAATCCATTTCGGAGGAGTTAGGCAACTAACATGTCATGGTATTGGATACATTATTATAAAAGACTATAAAGACGCCAAGTTTGTTAGATTGTGAGTTTCTGTCATCGCAGAGGTAATTTTGCCATATTGGTGTCTTCATCCTTCTTGTTCAACTGTCGGGACACCAGTTTGCCATTGTTGTGGCAAGGAGTATAATGAGACTCAAGGTGGTGTAATAGTCTGTTTAATTTAATTATCAATAGCGCTTATATACTAAAATGGTGCGTGCCTATAATTGCTTTATTTAATCTTTGACTGTATCTTATAATATGTGGCTTATCTAATTACGTGTAATTATGTAGGACATATTGTCGCTACAGTAATCTCTAAACCTACTGAAATGATTTTTAAACGTTTTTGCGTGAATTGAAAGCCAAATTATTTGTGTGTCATAATCTATACATTGAGGCTAAAAATAATTAGCACTATATCCGACACACAAGCGGTTGAGACCGACTGACTCCGTCCACTTAGATCCCCTTTTTTTTTAACGTGTGTAAACCCCCACGGACTGTCACCCCGCTGGGGGTTTACGGCGGGGTGGTGTGTCGGACTCGAACCAACTAAAACCCTCGGTGTGAACTCGATGCGCCTGAGTTTGGGGAGGGGGCCAGTGTGTTATCTCCTTCTAGACCCCTCCCGACACCTGCCCGCACTGTTGCGGGCACCTTCTCCATTTATACTCTCGATTTGAGCGGCGTCCGGTCACACGCGGACGCCGCCCCCTCGCGGATTCACCGTTCATTCACAGATAGTACAGTGAGCGAATGAATGAATGACTGAGTCACACATACAGGTTCGGAACCCTAAAAAAGAGCAGGTTTATTTAAAATACACTCACACTAGGCACTCTGACCAATACCGTTTCATTCATTCACTGCTTATATGTACGTACGTAAATCATGCAAGTATAGGAAAATAAATAAAACACACACTTGGGGGACATAATATTGTTATATTTTCACCATTTGATATCAATTACATATGTGTTTGCCTTAACTAATAATTTAGTAAACCGGAAGTCACTAGTTGAACTACTTTTAGTGGAAATTATTGACGAAACCATTTTTATGTAAAAAAAAGCAATTAATTTTTTTGTCGCCAATTCATGACGGTAGTTGACAAATAAGATAAAAATTCAGTAGAAGGTTATTAACGGCTTATGAAGGCAGTGGGCTGAAGAATGGCTTCTACCTTTGTAATTATTTTTGAAACATCCATGTTCATTTAATATTTTAATTAAAAAAATTGGATGCGTGGAGGACCTTGATGAAGAGCCTTGGGAGAGGCCTATATCTAACAGTAGATGTCTGTTTTATTTGTACAGATTATATATTATTAAAAATGTATTTGGCTTGGAATATTTAATGAATACAAAGAAAGAGACGGGTAGTCTACCCGTGACCAAGAGCGGTGTCACCCGTTTGAAACGTCGGGATATAGAATGTATCGTTAACTTTTAAATATTTTTTATTTATTTATAATAAATTTTCCCGCTGTATTTTGTATTCGACAAAAACTTGCCAATCGACATTATATCATCAACACCATCATCATCAGCCTATCTCAGTCCACTGCTGGACATGGGCTTCTCCCATTGCACACCACTTTGATTAATGTGTGAAATCGACATTATGTGTTGTGATAAATTTGTAGAAAAAATGTACCTTAGTGTGAACATACCCTAAATCTCTCAGGACACATTTCTCAACTACACGTAGATCAATCGTTTATATATGCGAAGAGGTATGCATCTAATAATTTCCACTAAAATTTTAACACACAAGGGAGTATGATTAATTCGGCGACAACATGGACGTACGTACAAGACTATAGTACCAAGATATGTAAACACCTACCCTACATGCTATAGACACACTTATACTAGTTATACATACATATATTAGCATTCAGTACTGCTCGTCGCAAAATATTGAGAAAACAGTATTATAAAATAATCGAGTGAATAAATTTTATCGATGTTCATTTTACGATGAGGTACAACACTAGTTTTTTTTTATAACCTCACTATAGAAAATTAAAAAATATAATATAAGCGTCTGTACCTAAATAATACTAGTATTGAAACTATATTTTTTATTACAGTTTAAGGTTCGCGAACATTTTACATGCTGTTTTATTAGGCGTGAAAAATATTATTTTGTCTACCTAAGATACTACAATATTGATCTATAAATATATATATATATATATATATTTTATATGTAAACATTACGACGTATAATACGTATGCAAATATATTTTTACAGACGCTCAGTTAAGGATAGGTTCCATGAACGCGACTCTTTATTAAACTTAATTAAATAAGGCCTATACACAAGCCGAACTAAAAAGACAAAATAAAGAAAATATAAATTGTATTTTTTAATAAACTAACATAGGATTTACAATTAGTAAACAAATGATTCGGTCTGGGTTACTCAAGACACAAACATATGTTTTATTGAAGTCATTCACTCTTTTCCAGCATTAATTTCTGCTGTCGGTACAATAACTTTTCACCAATAAAACGTAAACAATACAACTAAAATTAGCTCGACAAACTTCCTTTTAAACTAATCTTAGTTAGACATGGTCGCATTCATGGAAACACCCTCTAAGAAAATTTTCTCCCAAGAAAAAGATATGTAGTTAGTCTATGCTTCTCAAAGAATTTCCACATTTATATTACTATAATAGTATACTACAAAAAAGTTAGTTAAACCACAAACATTGGCATATTGGCCCAATCAATTGCCACTGACACAAATTTAAAAACTATCAAATTCATCAACAGCAATTGATATGATTCAAGCATAAAGTATTTTATGAAATCTGTAGATTATTAAAAAAACATTTTCATAGCAAAAATGAAATGTTTCATTATATGTATGTATGTTAACGATTGATAATATTTGTCTTAAAACTAATAATTTTTATTTCGAAAACTTTTGTTCAAAGTCATTTATTTATTTTTTAATATACGCTTTTATTAATCAGCATTAGTCAAACTGTTCACAAGTATTATATAAATAAATGACTCAAAGAAGTGATATTAAGAACTATTTTTAAATAAAACTATTATCGCAGTCTTACACCACATAATATTTATACTAATTTCATTTGCAAATACCGGTAATGTTTGAATGTGTGTGTATAATTGGATCGTGTTACGTACAAATGAATCAATCAAAAAATTTAATATTTTGTTTTTTCATACAATAAATTGCAACTACCTACAACTTAGCATTTTTTAAACTTACAACACACATTTCCCACACTCAAACATTTTAATATCAATATTTTAATGTTCGTCCATAATTATTAATATTTAAAAGCTGTTAAGAGCTTTTTAACTTAACTTCGTTTAACTTAACTGTGTGAAAGATTTTCAAAATAACCGATTATACCTTAAGTTACAATGAAAATAATTTTAGTTAATGACGTTTTTTTCCTTAGAAAAGTCGTCATAACTATTAATTTTCATATTTATTCGATAACTGACCGATCATGTTAAATACATAGTATATTGTTTAAAATAAAAAAAAGCGGCCAAGTGCGAGTCAAACTCGCCCATGAAGGGTTCCGTATCAGCAAGTAACATTATATAAAAGTTCTTGTAGTTCGTTGATTGAATGAAATGTGAATTGCGGTATACGATTTATGACGTATTAAAAAAAACTACTTACTAGATTTCGTTCAAACCAATTTTCGTTGGTAGTTTGCATGGTAATGTACAACATATATTTTTTTTAGTTTTATCACTCTCTTATTTTAGAAGTTACAGGGAGACACATTTTTCCACTTTGGAAGTGTCTCTCGCGCAAACTATTAAGTTTAGAAAAAAAATATTTTAGAAACCTCAATATCATTTTTGAAGACCTATCCATAGATACCCCACACGTATGGGTTTGATGAAAAAAAAATTTTTGAGTTTCAGTTCCAAGTATGGGAACCCCCAAAATGTTTTTTTTTTTTTCTATTTTTATGTGAAAATCTTAATGCGGTTCACAAATTACATCTACCTACCAAGTTTCAAAAGTATAGTTCTTATGGTTTCGGAAAAAAGTGGCTGTGACATACGGACGGACAGACAGACAGACAGACATGACGAATCTATATGGGGTTCCGTTTTTTGCCATTCGGCTACGGAACCCTAAAAAGCTTAAAATAAATATAGGTAGGTAAATGAAAATTAATAACTGATATTGGACTTACGCGATTTTGACAATACACATGTTTTTTGTTGTACAGTCTGACTAAAAAGGTTAGGTTACCTCAACACGGGTCACGGGCAGACTGTGACCACATGTGACCACGAGCGGTGTCCCGTAGTTCAACAAGAAACATATCAATTAGTAATCGTATAAAACTGCGACAATAGTTCAATAGAGATTTATTTTAATCGTAGACTTCGTATCATAGACACATTTCATAAGTTTCAAAAACTCGTTGCTGGCAAAATCAGAACATTTCTTTTATAGAAATTCATTAATTCATCTTCGGACGTAGATTCTCTTGAAGTAACATTATAAATTTAAAAGTCACTTCTAGTCAAGACCAGAGGGATACACAATCTATACACACAATATTAAAAAACATTGATACAGCAACATGTATTGTAACGTCTAACGTATCTTGGGCGCGGATCTGTCGTTGCATTGCTTGTTACGGCGTAACGTTGCACCACGTTTGATTTGCTCCATTAAAGATGTGTGGCACACCCGAGGGTCTGGCTGTTGGAGAAAAATGAGAATCTGTATACAAGTATTTCTTTTAATAGACAAGTCTGCATATAAATCCTGTGACGCGGGGTAAAATAGCGGTGCATTCTATTTATCTATACAAAAAAATTAAATTGAAGCATCTGTTTGTAATTTCAAAATAAACAGCTTAAATCATTTTTTTCTGTCTGTCCGTCTGAGTGTTTCTCTCTTGAACGGTTGAATCGATTTTGGAGGGACTTTCATCTGCACTAAGCTTATCATAGAAGGAGTAACTTAGTGTTAGTTAGTATGTTAGTGTCGTTTATGCTTTTAGTTTGATATTAAGGACATACATACAAACTTACATACAGACACTTCAATTTTATATATATCTATAGATGTACAAATTACCTGCGCGTGAGTATTGATCATGTCCCTGACAGATTTAGCTCTGGTCGAGTCTAGTTGCAATCGTTGTTGCTGTATTGTTGCAGACAACTTGTCTAAGAATGCCGGCTGTACTGCAGCTGGTAGAGAACCTGGAATTGATAGACTTGTATTTTATTTCACTCTTCCTCCTAGCATTAATTCCCAATATTATTTAGGGTCGGCTACAAGTACAACCAGTTTTACCTGAATATCAGTTTTTTTAACGTAGCGACTGGCATCGTACTGCCGCAACCCTAAGGAGAACTGAAATTCGAAGGTTGAACTAGTTTTCAGTATGTTTGAGGGCACTGACTTGCCAATAACGATTGTCATAGATGTTGCTCTCCGAGTAAAAAGTAAAGCCCAATAGCACTTTTGGCCGACCCTGAGGTCACGTTAAGCAGTCGGACCCAATGACGTAGTAGTATTTTAATAGGCCGCCATACTATGTATCGATACATATGTATTTAAATATTGTAAACACACACACACACACATACACACTATGGTGTTGTGGTGCTGCATATATGATAATGCAGCGCGCGAATTTCAATCTCACGATTCAGGATTAGTAGTTGGTCAGTATGGTTCGATATTCCGTGGTTCTTCGCTAGATAGCGCTCTAGTATGTTTACGCTTGTGGAAGTCGCCACAGTCAAACGGCAATCTCAAAAGTGTAGGTTACCTTTCCCCTTGTGTGCTTCGTTTTGGGGCGGGTGAGGCGAGTGGGGCAAGTGCGGGGAGTGCCCCAGGTGTGGGGCGGCCCCAGCCCCGATCGCGGAGAGCGCGCGTCGAGACGTACGCGGAGACAGCGCGGGCCCCAGCTTGGCGCTGAGGCTGGCTATGAGCCCTCCCTCTGCAAACACACATCCAACACTTCAATGTCACAGTTCAATGTTCAGTAGCTAACATTAACATTCAGTTTGCCTTGCGTCGGCCAACGTTAACAAGCCATGATTTTGGAAATAATGTATTTAATATTTGGGTAATGTCCTCCGGCGGAGTGCGAGCGCGCTGTAGAGCGGGAGGTATACATACGGTCGGCGTGGTGTCTGTCGGCGGAGTGCGAGCGCGCTGTAGAGCGGGAGGTATACGTACGGTCGGCGTGGTGTCTGTCGGCGGAGTGCGAGCGCGCTGTAGAGCGGGAGGTATACGTACGGTCGGCGTGGTGTCTGTCGGCGGAGTGCGAGCGCGCTGTAGAGCGGGAGGTATACGTACGGTCGGCGTGGTGTCTGTCGGCGGAGTGCGAGCGCGCTGTAGAGCGGGAGGTATACGTACGGTCGGCGTGGTGTCTGTCGGCGGAGTGCGAGCGCGCTGTAGAGCGGGAGGTATACGTACGGTCGGCGTGGTGTCTGTCGGCGGAGTGCGAGCGCGCTGACGAGCGGGAGGTATACATACGGTCGGCGTGGTGTCTGTCGGCGGAGTGCGAGCGCGCTGTAGAGCGGGAGGTATACGTACGGTCGGCGTGGTGTCTGTCGGCGGAGTGCGAGCGCGCTGTAGAGCGGGAGGTATACGTACGGTCGGCGTGGTGTCTGTCGGCGGAGTGCGAGCGCGCTGTAGAGCGGGAGGTATACGTACGGTCGGCGTGGTGTCTGTCGGCGTAGTGCGAGCGCGCTGTAGAGCGGGAGGTATACGTACGGTCGGCGTGGTGCCTGTCGGCGGAGTGCAAGCGCGCTGTCGAGCGGGAGGTATACGTACGGTCGGCGTGGTGTCTGTCGGCGGAGTGCGAGCGCGCTGTAGAGCGGGAGGTATACGTACGGTCGGCGTGGTGTCTGTCGGCGGAGTGCGAGCGCGCTGTAGAGCGGGAGGTATACGTACGGTCGGCGTGGTGTCTGTCGGCGTAGTGCGAGCGCGCTGTAGAGCGGGAGGTATACGTACGGTCGGCGTGGTGCCTGTCGGCGGAGTGCAAGCGCGCTGTCGAGCGGGAGGTATACGTACGGTCGGCGTGGTGTCTGTCGGCGGAGTGCGAGCGCGCTGTAGAGCGGGAGGTGTACGTACGGTCGGCGTGGTGTCTGTCGGCGTAGTGCGAGCGCGCTGTAGAGCGGGAGGTATACGTACGGTCGGCGTGGTGCCTGTCGGCGGAGTGCGAGCGCGCTGTAGAGCGGGAGGTATACGTACGGTCGGCGTGGTGCCTGTCGGCGGAGTGCAAGCGCGCTGTCGAGCGGGAGGTATACGTTCGGTCGGCGTGGTGCCTGTCGGCGGAGTGCAAGCGCGCTGTCGAGCGGGAGGTATACGTTCGGTCGGCGTGGTGCCTGTCGGCGGAGTGCAAGCGCGCTGTAGAGCGGGAGGTATACGTACGGTCGGCGTGGTGCCTGTCGGCGGAGTGCAAGCGCGCTGTCGAGCGGGAGGTATACGTTCGGTCGGCGTGGTGCCTGTCGGCGGAGTGCGAGCGCGCTGTCGAGCGGGAGGTATACGTACGGTCGGCGTGGTGCCTGTCGGCGGAGTGCGAGCGCGCGGCGAGACTGCGGCGAAGGGCGAGGGGGCTGAGCGCGTCGTGCCGCGCCATGCTGTTGAAGCCCGCGATTATCTCCGACGGCTGCGCGTATATCGTGTTCTGACTGTACTTCTTCTCTTGTTGCAGCTTCAAACCTATGGTAACAAAGGTCTATTTAGCATGTACGTTTGTCAGGTAGTTGATACCCTAATTATACACATGCTACTTTTAATTCCAAAAAAATGTAAGGGTCCCATCAAATATTTTAGTGTGTTCATGATAATATGTAATATAATATATGAAACTAATTTAATCAAGTGAAGCCAGGGCTCTGCTTCCATTCATTCAATGTGAAAACAAGCTCATTCAATAAACTCACCAGTTTGTCCATAATGAGACTCGTTGGAGACCCTCGGTCCGAAGCTGGAGAAAGAATTATTTTCTCCGTAACTTGGCGTAGAAGGGCTTGAGCCGTGAGGAGATCCGCGTCCTTCTCCGTAAATGCCTCCTGTAAAGAAACAATCATATTTATAGAAGTTTTTTTTTGTCCTGTCCGATGTTATGGGACTCGAACCTACGACCTTTGGCTTAGCAGTTAGGGTTACTAATATACCAAAAATACAGTACATTTTAGGAAGTATACTTTGAAATGTTTTTTTTTATATTTAGCCTAACCAAAGTGACCCTACCCTGCCTGATAGAAAGCACGAGCAGAACCCAAGAGTGGGGGAAACCACACATCAGTCATTAGTCTTTGCTTTAGATGATTGTCTAAAGAGTAAAAATGATTACATTTTAAGGTATTTAGTAGAGCCAGGCTCGATCAGGGTGACCCTCTCATAAAACACCAATCCGTAGTGACAGCAGGGGGGTGTCACTCCGCAGTTTAGGTATAGTCGGCCGCCTGCCTGCCCGGACGAGCATGCCGGTCGACTATACATCGTCAGAACAGGTAAGAGTTACACGATAGAAAGAGACGCAACGGTAGGTAAATACAATTGTAGTTGATTCAGCGCTGTGCGATCTGAATTGAACTTAATCTTTTGACGCCTAGGGTCCCGATTTCTTGAATTTACTTTTCGGAGTGAGTCTTCTGTATGAGTACTATTGCGTGTTTACCCAGGGAGCCAATTAGACGACACGTTGGTTGTAATGTTTATTAATGACTACATTATGACTGTAAGACTCCGTATTGACTCCATCTAATTTAACTTAAACTAAAGCTTATATACAATGTAATTGTGGACAGTTTTAGGTGGGGCGCTAGGAAGTACTATTTACTTAATTGCTTAATTGACAATATGTTATTTGTTCTTCCTTATTTAATAACTTATAATATTACTATTGTTTGGCGGCACGTACGTTAATTTCAGTAAAACAATTATTTAATCACGTAGCCGTGTAAAGATCTAAACTACTAATATTCTGTGGCTTCGCCATAGATATTCCCCCTCTGAAGAGAAGAGATATCCTTACACCTTGTAATCTTTTCCATAGTAGGAGTCAACCCTTGGCTCGTTGTATGATAACCGAGGAAATCAATCTCCGACTTGGCGAATTCGTATTTGTTTGCATTTATTGTTATGCCGTTTTTATGTAGGCGCTTTTAGATGGCGCGCGGTAGCTGGCGCTCTTGTATGTTTTTCGCTTGCGCTGTGTGTGGAAGTCGGCTGTCTGTGCTCTGTTGCGGAGCTTGCCAGTGCCAGGAGTGAGCAGTTCCAGTGAGTCGGAACTGAGTGCCGCTAGTCCCAGTGAGTCGGGGCTGTATTCCGCTGATCCCAGTGAGTCGGGCGTGCGATGCGCGGTGCTGCGGTGAAGTCCCCAGTGAGTCGGGGCGGTTGCTGCGTAGTGGCTGGCTGCTGCGTTGACGGGAGAGAGTTGCTCTTCTTACGTGGACCGTGTGTGCAGTGTGCTGTGCCTAGCCGCTGATGAGGCCGTAGGGGTAACCAGGCTGGAGCCGTCGCGTCCTGCGTGTGGTGTCCCTGTGGAGGCCTTTGTAATATCTTCATATTTCTCTTATAATCCCTTTATTGGTTCCTGTAGAGAAGCGTTTAAAGATCGCACTGATGCAATTTTTGTTCTCACTATTTTGGCAGGCGTTTCCAGACCTGTTTTTTTATCGATCATCGCGGCGAATAATTTGTATTCGCATGCTTGGCTCTCATTATTTGTGCTATTTATGACCGAAATGTTAGCACCCGTGTCGACTAAAAATCTATAACCACTGTTTGAGTCAGTTATAGTTAGACGGTTTGCTGGGTGGATAGCACAGAGGCCTGTCGTATTTTGTGCTAAATTTAGTTTTCCGATAGCCTGTTATTTTTAATTGTATTCCATGAACAAGGCTTATTGCATTTATATGCATCCTGCTTGAACCGATTATGGAAATAACATAATCCATTATGTGAGTTTCTGTGGCGCGACCTTGACCGTGAATGTCGTGTATGTCGTGTTTGGTATTTACTGCGTTGCCTAGGTTGATTCTCGCGTATGTAGCGTAATGCATTTATTTCTATTCGCATGGCTTCAAGTTGTGACGATATGTTTGTAACTAGGTTAATGTCAACCGCTGTCTCTTGAGTATTTCTCTTGTTGTAGGTCAAGTTCTCGTATATTTTATCGGCTAACTCGCTCTAGTTGTCTAACGACATATTGTTTGTGACTGATAATATCGCTGTTAGTGAAGCGGGGAGTTGCCTTAGCCACAGCAGGCGAATAGTGTCGTCGTTTATTTTTCCACATCCCTTTTTCTCAAGAGCTGGGAGGGCTTCTGGTCTCCAAGGTCCATTTCTGATAGTAGTCTGTGGAAACGTCGGTGTTCGCTCTCTTCGTAGCAGTTTATTAGACGTTCCTTGATGGTGGAGTACTTGTTTTCGCTGGGTGGGCACCCGTGTCGCCTCTTGAAGGTGTTGTTGTTGGAGCCATTTTTGGGATGTGATAATTTCGTAATGCTATTGTTTTCTAGATTCACTGCTGAACACCATATAGGGTTCCGGTCGTCCCGGTATTATATCAGCACTAGAAACCAATAGATCACGTCGGGGTCACCAATTATTGCGTGTTTATCCAGGGAGCCAATTAGACGACACGTTGTTTGTAATATTTATTAATGACTACATTATGACTCTCTTATCTCTGTAAGACTCCGTATTGACTCCATCTAATTTAACTTAAACTAAAGCTTATATACAATGTAATTGTGGACAGTTTTAGGTGGGGCGCTAGGAAGTACTATTTACTTAATTGCTTAATTGACAATATGTTATTTGTTCTTCCTTATTTAATAACTTATAATATTACTATTGTTTGGCGGCACGTACGTTAATTTCAGTAAAACAATTATTTAATCACGTAGCCGTGTAAAGATCTAAACTACTAATATTCTGTGGCTTCGCCATAAGTACTATTATGTATTCTGTGGTGACAGCCATAGTGCTGTCGTGTTTTGTTGGTGTGTGTGAGACCGAGGGTGACCCAATAATGCAGAAGTATCTCAATAGGCCGCCACAGGTTGGGTGACCCACTGAATTGTCTACACTCACAATGAGGGTGACGACCATTACTTTGGAATTCTACTTATACTTTCCATCAGGTAACAGTACAGATATTTTCATCATCATCATCATCAACAGCCTTTAACAGTCCACTGCTGGACATAGGCCTCTCCTTAGAAAGGAGGTTTTGGCCTACTATACCACTCTGGCCAGATGGGTTGGTAAAGGGTTTTTTTTCAAGTTTTCCTTCTCTTGGCAGTGATGTTAGCTGCTCATTTTGTTCATTTAGTCACCTCTTACGACACCCATGGAATGAATAGGATTGGTGACACTTTGTTCTTAATCCGTCATCAGATATTTATGAATATGCTGCTGGAATATAATGCTGGCTTATAAGAAAGATTTTATTTTTGATAAATACATTCTTATCTGTACAAATAAATAAAATTGTGTGGCTGTTTGTATAATCATGTCTGTCTGTATGTCCGCCTGTATGTCTGTCTGTTTGTCCCGGGTAGTCACTGGAACGGCTGGAACACTTTTGACAGGACTTTCACTAGCAGAAAGCTAATGACCTTAGTAGTAACTTGGGCAATTTTTTTTAGTCTAGCTTTGCTCCGCAGCGTTACTCGCGGGTAACACCGCTGGACTCAGCTAGTAATCATCAAATTGTAGCTAGTAAACATTCATGACTGCCTCGCTGGTCTAGTGGTTTGCGTATGCGACTACTGATCAAGAGGTTTCGGGTTCGATTCCCGGGTCGGACCAAATTGTTTGTGTGATCCGCAAATATTTATTTCGGAATTTGGGTCTTTTCTATGTATGATCAAGAGGTTTCGGGTTCGATTCCCGGGTCGGACCAAATTGTTTGTGTGATCCGCAAATATTTATTTCGGAATTTGGGTCTTTTCTATGTATAATAATGTATGTATTTACAAATAAAGTTTATGTATTCATATCAGTTGTCTAGTATCCATAATATAAGGTCTGTTTAGTTTGGTACTAAATGGCGTTTATGTGTCATCATCATCATCAACAACCTTTAACAGTCCACGGCTGGACATAGGCCTCTCCTTTTAAAGGAGGTTTTGGCCTACTATACCACGCTGGCCAGACGGGTTGGAATAGGGTTGGTTTCAAGTTTTCCTTCTCTTTGCATTGATGTTGTCTTGCGTAGTTTATCCCTTAGTCGACTTTTACGACACTCACGGGATGAATAGGAGTGGTGACACTCTGTATTCTTAATCCGTCACCACACGGACAGGCATGTGTAAGACGTTCGAAATATTTATATGTCATCACTCACCTGAATTTTCCCTCACAAGATCCGAATTGGAGCTATTCAAGCTATTTTTCCTTACATACATAGAATTCTCAACATACGTTAATATCCTATGACCTGTCTGCCCATATATAGGGTTCAGATTACCAGTGCTGTTTAAACTGGTGTTTGAAGAGAAATTGCTCTTCGCTTGTTGGAACGTGCTCAACGAAGGTTGTGTTGGAGACTGGGGGTTGGCATTGTTTTGGTTTTGTAGCTGTTGAAGGCTTCGACGGACTATGCCTGGCGATGCAGGCATGTGTTTCAGGTCAGTGAGTTGCTTTACAGTCTCTGCTACCGTGATGTGGGCTGGAAATAACATTACAGGTTATTGGAATGTCTGAATTAAATTAGGTAAAGTTGGTAATGAAATACAGCCAAAAAGTGAAGAATATGTAAGGGTTTTTTTTTTATTTTTGAGAAAGGATATGTGTTATGTTTATTGCGATAGCAGATATACAAGCGTGTGTAGCCGCGGACGAAAGCTAGTATTCGTATTAAGTGCAAAAAAATATTGAAAAAAAATGGTAGCATTGCATCGGTTAGTAAATTGAAATGCAAGAACCACTTATGGAAATGTGATGAAAAAAAAAGTGGGTAAAGGCAAAAAAAATGTTTTGAAAAACTAAACAAACACGCTTTTAAATTAAAAAGTAGAAAATAATTTTAATGTAAAAAGCGTGGGGCGACGTTATTGAAATATTTTCAGAAAGCACCCCACGCTTTGTTGCATTAAAATTAGTTTAAAAGAGTGTTTCTTTAGTTTTATAAAACTACTTTTCAGAAATTTATATTATTTTTACGGGAATTAAACGCAATCACTTAATAAGGGTCAGTCAGCCTGTGACCACGGCCAGTGCAGCCTGGTCGAAACGTCAGGCAAATCAGAGGTATTTAATACCCTTAATAAGTGATCGCGTTAATTCCCGTAAAAATAATATTAATTATCATAGAACGCGAAAGTTTAAAAGTTACTTTTTAGAAAGACTAAAATATACTAATTTGTTTAATTTCTTTTTTTTTAAATTAGTGTATTGTCAACGGTCCTCGATAAATCTTCAGTTTGAACGAAGTCTGGTCGTTTAAAGTGGGTCAAAATCGCACCCAAAGGAATCGGTTACAAACATACAGGTGAAGCTAATAAAAAGCGTGTAAATATATAAAATTCAGCCCCCCTACATCTACATCATACAGCAGGATTACGTAGTAACAACGTTTTTTTTCCAGTGCCCAAAAATATTAGCCAATGGGACAAGAGAATGGAGAAATAGAATAGAGAATAGCTAGAGGTCAGGTATCAGAATGTTAGTAAGAATACTCCTCCGAAACGGCTTGATCGGTTCTTATGAAATTTTAGTAGTTCCGAGAATAGGTCCTCCATAAGTGCACACCTGGGTGTGATAGCCTGTCACCCTACGGAACGTGAGTGCCTCCTTTTGGGGACAACAAAGGGAAAATCGGAGTTCCCACACAGAAGGGGGACATCTACAAGCCGTTGGTAGCCTGAGGTACGTCGAGGTTTCAGAGACTTGCTTTCGATGGTATACTTGGTTCCTGAGCTCATAGTACCCCAGACGGTGTGACCTCATAGTACCCCAATTGGTGAATCGGTTTTAGTAAGACATATTCACCAACTGGTGGTACCCGTGGGGATTTCCGCACGAAAAAAAAAGTCTGAGAATAGGACGTAATTTATTTATCTTCCCTGTAATAAAAGATTTAACTTACGAGAGTGGAGCCGCTGGCATCAGCTAGTATATATATATATATATATAAGGCATAGACCAAGGAGGTAAGTGTCCAAAGGGTTGGTCATGGCTAAGCCAAATCAGATATATTTATGAAACTGGATTATTTACAAGTTACTAGCTTTTGCCCGCGGATCTGCCCGCTTGTATGTTGGTTATCGCGGTAAAAAGTAGCCTATGTCCTTTCCTAAGGTTCCATCTCTATACCAAAATTCATCAAAATCGGTTCAACGGTTTAGGCGTCAAAACGTAACATTCGGACAGAGTTAGTTTCGCATTTATAATATTAGTAGGGATTAAAAAGACAGTGACATTGAAAATGAATAAGTGAGTAGGTAAATGTAAAGCACGAAAACACACAATAACAAATAGTGATTAAAAAGAAAATCTATGTATATACAGTCATCATAATCACCGCCGCTTGTTTCGTTGTCTGGCTGAAGGAGGAATGCTGGCGGGGGCGGCAGGTTGTCCGCTTCTGTAGAACCCATCTGAGATTGTTGGGCATTATTCTGTAATATTAATAATAATGACATTATTATTTAAAATGTAAATAAACATTATATAAATAAATAAAAGTTTTGGACATCTGACGCACAACGCCATCTAGTCCCAAAGCAAGCAGATCATATATTATGGGTACTCGATAACTGACATAAATAAGAGGACATTTAGTAATATTTTTTTGTAAATAAATACTTTTCATACTTGGAAAACAAATGTTTGCTGATCATACAAACACTTGATCCGACCCAGGAATCGAACCCGAGACCTCAAGTAGAGGAGTCGCACACGCTACCACTGCGCCACCGTATTCATTATGAGACGCTCATGTTTGGTAAAAAGAGCGTCTCCATGATTCGGAAGTCTCGTTAAGCAGTCGGTCCCGGTTGTTTTCATAGGATAACAGTAGTAAAACTTAGTTGGAGGCCTTCGGGCGGCTTTATAACATCATACAGCAGAATTACGTAGCAACAACGTTTTTTTTTTTCAGTGCCCAGCCCGCATTCGGCCAGCGTGGGGACGTGGAACCTTAATACTCCCTTGAGAGGAAACCTGAGCCCAGCAGTGGCCCATTGTGGGTTGTTGTTGATATGATTAATTTTGATTACCACGAAGCGTGTATTGAAGCTATCAATGCGATTGCGATTATGCAGTAGGGTAGTAGTAATAACTACCGCTCAATAACATAATTCATTTAATCATTTAAAATTGTTATTAGTTCATAATAATCACACTAAATTCACATTTATTAAAAAAAAATCTTTTATAATAATAAAAGAATTAACTAATAATTTGAAATCGTTACATAATTTTATCACTATAATAAACAAAGAATAAACAAAATGAAGTAAATAAATAAACCTTACCTGTTGTCCGTAAGCTGGCCTCTGAGGTCGAGATATAGAGGAGGACCTTCGCACTGGGGGTGGTGGTTTTCCCAAAGAACTTGAAGAACCACGGCGGGACCATACGGATGCTAAATGAATAAAATAAACTCAATTAAACGCAACTTTATAAAAATATCAGCATATTTTACGGTCTTTACACTTCTAGATGATTACATCAGACTACAAATCCTATTTTAGAAGACAATATATGGCATATTTTTTGTGTTCCTGTATAGTCTGAACAGAATTTAAAGAATAAATGCAAATAATGGTAATTAAAATTTATTTGCAATAAACGATTTACATCTCGATGTTCTTAGATAGTCAGCTTATTACTAATGCTAACATAAAACTTGTATATATGAAAAATCTAAAATGTGCAACACTGAATAGAAAAAATAAATTTTACAAGTTATTTCTTTTTCTAGAAAATAATTCAAGTGGGTTTGATTGTACATTCGTTGATCGCTATAGCGCCGTCCAGTGTCAGTCTGCACTATTTATTTTATTTATTTATTTATGTATAAGCAAAACACATTACACAATTATTTTAATACCTGTTTTATTTTGATCTTAATATTATACCTATTTAGCTAGCTATCCCATACTTAAGGATAGTTAAATGAGTACAATAGGAAATTATATAACTATCTCA